>QTSX02001443.1:0-618807 GCA_014839935.2 Entomophthora muscae | reverse complement strand
GCGCTTAGGATATGTTTACAATATAGTCTTGATAGGGCGTCTGCAGTGAGCATTTCTTTTCCTGGTTTGTATTCAATTATCATGTGGTACCTTTGTATAAGGCTGATCTATTCAGATTGCTTTATAGATAGATTTTGTTGAGTCTTGAAGAACAACAATGACTTGTGGTTGGTTAGCACTTTGAATATCTGTGCACCTATCAGGTAGCACTGCCACTTTACTAAACAGTAGACTATAGCACCAGTTCTTTGACATGTATCATATATATTTGTTCACCATCAGACGGTTTTCTTGATTCATACAAATCAGGGAGGAAGTTTTTTTTCTGTAGTTTGAATTCAGAGTACTCCTTCTATTGCATAATCAGATGCATCTGTTTCTAGATCTTATACTCTTTCACAGTTTAGATATTGTAAGATGGTGGAAGTGATCATGTGCTCTTTTAGTTTTTGGAAATGTTGGTCTTTTGGAGGTGTCCATATAATTTGGTTGTATTTCCTGTGATTGTGGATAGGGGAGAAGTCAAGGCACCCCAGCCAGGGATAAATCTTCTGACATAGGCTACCATGCCTAGGAACGTACAAAACTCACTCTTATTTTGCAGTGCTGGCATGTCAGTTATGGATTTTATCTTTTATTGGTCTGGTTTTATTCTGTCCTTATCAATAATGTGTCCTAGTAATGGGAGTTAAGACAAGAAGAAGTCACATTTTATGGGTTAGACTATGAATTAGGTATCTTTGAGAGTGCAGAAAACTATGTGGGCATCTTTCCAGTGTTGTTCTACAGTTGAACTGTACATGATTATGTCATCTAGGTAGATTATTGCCCTTTTTCAAGTGTGTTTCTTGAAAACTTGATTCATTAATGTTACAAAGGATCTTGGCGTGTTTGTCATGGCAAAGTTAAGGAACAAAAATTCAAAGGGACCATAATTTGTTCTGAAGGCTGTTTTTGGTATGTCCTCTGGTTTTACACAAATTTTGTAATAACCTGCTGTCAATTCAATTTTTGTGAGGACTTGGGACCCCCAGGGCGTCAAAAAGGTCATCAATCAGGGGCAGGGAATAATGTGGGGTTCCTGTTCATCACTCTCCATAGTGTGTCCTGTTCCATAGCCAGGGATCTGCTTGGAGGAGTCATCATTTCCTAGTAGAGGGAGGTGGCTAGCTAGAAGGCTATACTTGGCCTGCATTAACACAAACTCTTCCAATACTTTTCCTATAACTAGGTGGGCATCTCCATCATAAACTTGTACTTCAGCTGGAGCTAGAATCTCTTTAGGCCTGTACCAGTCTTTCAGAAACCTAGTAAACTCATTTCCAATGAACTTCCTTCCCCTATCTTTCATTTTGAGGTGTCTAGTCAACCTCTCCCACTCTTCCTGGAAGGACTTACTAGTGACAAACTTCTAAAACTCTGAAAATAGGTATCATATTCCCCTTGACCAGGGTAGAGGATATGGGGTAATTCACTCATAGACTTAACTGTACTACTTAGAACTTTGAACAGGGGTCAAAATAGGCTTTTATTAACTCTCAGAAGGAAGATATCCTTAGAAATCTTCTGATATATTACCTGGGGTCCGGAAAAAATAGGGGTTTAGCAATACTTTAGAATCCTCCAACAATCTCTTGGACTCCTTTTACTAGGTCTTGGACTCCTGATCCTGAGACTTGGGCTCCTGCACTTTGCTCTAGCTCCAGCTCCTTATCTTCAGCTCCTTTATATTGGGCTTCAGCTCTCTGTATAGTCCTTGTGGCCTTTGTAATCCACTGTTTTTAATCCTTCAAAAAATTCAGATAGCTCTCTCTTTTATAGCTCCTTGTTTCAGTCCCTGTTTTCTCTCAGAACTCTTGGTTTTAAAAGCTTAAACTATCCAGTTTATTCTTCTCTATATTATATTAAACTTTTATATTATTTAAGCCAATTAAAATTCTGGGTTTTCTGTCTCATTAACTCATATTTAGGCTTGAACTCTTCATTTAAAGCCTTCAAAACAGTGATCAAACAGGATTTGACCTGCAGCAAATCAAACACTTGGATTCAAAGGATTTGCCAAACTTTTCACCCAATTGACTTGCTCTTGACCATGGTTTGAACCTGGCGCTGTCTCACTCCGGATAAACAACTTTTCTGTGTTTCAAATGGGTTTGCTGTAATTCTTGTCACCTTTTTCTGGCAAAACTCAAGCGCTTCCACATATGTTTTACTTAAGGGATTTGGAACCCTTAATTCTCCATGTTTCTCCAAGTTTCCCTGCATTTTCTTCACATTTTTATACCCTGAACTCTCCTGTAGCTTGCCTTTTGCCACTCTCAACCATTTTGGCAAAACTCCACCCTTTGTCCCAAGAGTTTTTCTGTCCTGTTTCCAGACTCTCTGGCTCCAGTCTAACTCAATCACTTTCTAATAAATTTACAGTATTTTTCTGTAAACTTTTTTTCTCTTCTTTTTTCTTATATAATAATTATCTCAATATTTTTAACTTATCTTTTGGCAGTTTTAATTAATTCTTTTTACTTCTTCTTTCTTCTTATCAATTCATCTTTCATGAGTCCAAATTAAGCTTTCTTGCTCCTGCATCCACTTCTGCTAGCCCTTCTCATCCGAATTTCATTCTTTAGCTAGCCCTGCTCCATGACCTTCAAGTATTTCAGCTAGCTTTTCTTCATGATCTTCTAGCTCTTCAGCTAGTTCTTCCTCATCCATCAGCTGGTCCTTCCTAGTCCATCAGCTCATCTATTAGCTAGTCCTTCCTATGAACCACCTAGTTTACATCTGCACCACAAACCATTGTGGTCCCAACCTCACCATGAACCATCTTGGTTCCATTCCTTGCCATTATCTTCCAATCCCTCAACTAGTCTTCACTGTGATCATACAGTCCATCTTACTAGTCTTCACTGTTGATCCTACACCATGCACTGATGTGGTTCCATTGTCAGTCCCTGTTACCAATATCTCAGACTCAGGCAATAAGTCTACAAGGCTACTAGCGTTTGACTGGTTTCTTGCAAGTTTTCTTAAATTAGGCTGCTCAACCACAGATAATCCTCATGTATGTGCAGTTGTCTTTACTCACTCAGGTGGTTAAATCTGAGCTTTCAGGCACAAATTAACCAACTTTAATTCCCAGAGTCCTGATTATACCAGGTTCTGCAACTGCTTCCCCAAGCAGCTACCCTGATAACACCTCTGAGCATATCCATGCCACCAATGGTAGCTTTAGGACCTCCCCAAAACCCCCAAGGAAACACAGACAAGAACCCCCTACCAGTTGTTAAGTAAGATGCTTGCTCACAGACTTCCTGTAAGCCCACAAGGGCACATAGAGCTATCTAAGCTCCTCTCTTCCCTGCCAGCTAGTGTTACCCACCAGGGTCACATTATCAACCAGACCTGGTATCCCTTGTTATCCATCAGACTGATACACTCCCCACTCCCCACTCCTAATAGCCAACATTTCCTGCTGGGTTAGGACAACTAACCAGCCTTCTAACAGCCAGTATTCCCTACTATCCCTCTACCTGTATCAAAATCACTATACACTGTCAACTTTTAGCATAGAGTCTTCATTTGAATTCAAATCAATCCTTTCCTGGAAAAATGCTTCTATTTGGATTATCACAAATACTCATCTTTACTGTGACCTTGTTGAGCGCCTTGTAGTCTGTGACTAGGCAGAGTCCTCCATCTTTCTTTGCAACAAAGATGACAGCCACACCAAAATGAGATTTTAAAGGTCATATAAGTCCTTTTCAAGTGCTTTGTCTAGGTAGGTATTTAGGCTGTTGCCTTCCTGTATTGTTAGGTAGCAAATAGGGCGTGCTTTTGCCACACTTCTCTTGAGGTCAATTTTGTGTTGTATGCTTGTGACAATCCACATGGAAGTGGTTTTGCAGGCAAGGGTTAAATTGACTTCAAATGAAGATGCTATGCTAAAAGTTGACAGTGTATAGTGATTTTGATACAGGTAGAGGGATAGTAGGGAATACTGGCTGTTAGAAGGCTGGTTAGTTGTCCTAACCCAGCAGGAAATGTTGGCTATTAGGAGTGGGGAGTGGGGAGTGTATCAGTCTGATGGATAACAAGGGATACCAGGTCTGGTTGATAATGTGACCCTGGTGGGTAACACTAGCTGGCAGGGAAGAGAGGAGCTTAGATAGCTCTATGTGCCCTTGTGGGCTTACAGGAAGTCTGTGAGCAAGCATCTTACTTAACAACTGGTAGGGGGTTCTTGTCTGTGTTTCCTTGGGGGTTTTGGGGAGGTCCTAAAGCTACCATTGGTGGCATGGATATGCTCAGAGGTGTTATCAGGGTAGCTGCTTGGGGAAGCAGTTGCAGAACCTGGTATAATCAGGACTCTGGGAATTAAAGTTGGTTAATTTGTGCCTGAAAGCTCAGATTTAACCACCTGAGTGAGTAAAGACAACTGCACATACATGAGGATTATCTGTGGTTGAGCAGCCTAATTTAAGAAAACTTGCAAGAAACCAGTCAAACGCTAGTAGCCTTGTAGACTTATTGCCTGAGTCTGAGATATTGGTAACAGGGACTGACAATGGAACCACATCAGTGCATGGTGTAGGATCAACAGTGAAGACTAGTAAGATGGACTGTATGATCACAGTGAAGACTAGTTGAGGGATTGGAAGATAATGGCAAGGAATGGAACCAAGATGGTTCATGGTGAGGTTGGGACCACAATGGTTTGTGGTGCAGATGTAAACTAGGTGGTTCATAGGAAGGACTAGCTAATAGATGAGCTGATGGACTAGGAAGGACCAGCTGATGGATGAGGAAGAACTAGCTGAAGAGCTAGAAGATCATGAAGAAAAGCTAGCTGAAATACTTGAAGGTCATGGAGCAGGGCTAGCTAAAGAATGAAATTCGGATGAGAAGGGCTAGCAGAAGTGGATGCAGGAGCAAGAAAGCTTAATTTGGACTCATGAAAGATGAATTGATAAGAAGAAAGAAGAAGTAAAAAGAATTAATTAAAACTGCCAAAAGATAAGTTAAAAATATTGAGATAATTATTATATAAGAAAAAGAAGAGAAAAAAAGTTTACAGAAAAATACTGTAAATTTATTAGAAAGTGATTGAGTTAGACTGGAGCCAGAGAGTCTGGAAACAGGACAGAAAAACTCTTGGGACAAAGGGTGGAGTTTTGCCAAAATGGTTGAGAGTGGCAAAAGGCAAGCTACAGGAGAGTTCAGGGTATAAAAATGTGAAGAAAATGCAGGGAAACTTGGAGAAACATGGAGAATTAAGGGTTCCAAATCCCTTAAGTAAAACATATGTGGAAGCGCTTGAGTTTTGCCAGAAAAAGGTGACAAGAATTACAGCAAACCCATTTGAAACACAGAAAAGTTGTTTATCCGGAGTGAGACAGCGCCAGGTTCAAACCATGGTCAAGAGCAAGTCAATTGGGTGAAAAGTTTGGCAAATCCTTTGAATCCAAGTGTTTGATTTGCTGCAGGTCAAATCCTGTTTGATCACTGTTTTGAAGGCTTTAAATGAAGAGTTCAAGCCTAAATATGAGTTAATGAGACAGAAAACCCAGAATTTTAATTGGCTTAAATAATATAAAAGTTTAATATAATATAGAGAAGAATAAACTGGATAGTTTAAGCTTTTAAAACCAAGAGTTCTGAGAGAAAACAGGGACTGAAACAAGGAGCTATAAAAGAGAGAGCTATCTGAATTTTTTGAAGGATTAAAAACAGTGGATTACAAAGGCCACAAGGACTATACAGAGAGCTGAAGCCCAATATAAAGGAGCTGAAGATAAGGAGCTGGAGCTAGAGCAAAGTGCAGGAGCCCAAGTCTCAGGATCAGGAGTCCAAGACCTAGTAAAAGGAGTCCAAGAGATTGTTGGAGGATTCTAAAGTATTGCTAAACCCCTATTTTTTCCGGACCCCAGGTAATATATCAGAAGATTTCTAAGGATATCTTCCTTCTGAGAGTTAATAAAAGCCTATTTTGACCCCTGTTCAAAGTTCTAAGTAGTACAGTTAAGTCTATGAGTGAATTACCCCATATCCTCTACCCTGGTCAAGGGGAATATGATACCTATTTTCAGAGTTTTAGAAGTTTGCCACTAGTAAGTCCTTCCAGGAAGAGTGGGAGAGGTTGACTAGACACCTCAAAATGAAAGATAGGGGAAGGAAGTTCATTGGGAATGAGTTTATGTTGCAACCAAGTTCCAAGTCTTCCCTGCCAATGTATCTTACAATACACAGGGGACGCTTGATGAGTTGCCACTTGACGTGTCTAACAACATGAATCAGTCTGATGGCAATGTCAAACCACAGGCACTTTCTCCTAATTAGGCGCGCTACCAATTTGACCTGCTAATCCCCCACACAAGTTATTCCTTGGCTTTGAAACTTACATGGAATATGCCACCATGCCACCCCCTTGTGATCCAATGGCTTTTCCTTTATAGTATATCAATGTCAGGGACCCACTTTAAGGGGAACAAGCCCCCAATTTGGTGAGCCAAGGCCCCTAAATTATGCCCTGCAATGGCTGAACCGATAGGCACAGTGACAATGGCAAGATGGCATAAGTGACCCAAGTATGCAAAACTTCCCATTAGGGAGCTGAAACTGCACAAAAGGTAATATCCTACCATGTACATCAAAAGATAGAAGGAAGCGTGAGGCCGTACCAACAAGGTACAACAGGTGGAGGAGTAGAATGGCAGCCGTAATGGAACTTTCTTCCCCAATGACCAGAGGGATATTTGAACCACCCATTGGCCAAGGACTCCTTCTGGTGGGCATCATTGGGAGAGGAGTTTTGCCAGTTGATAGTGGGGGTAGGATTCTCAAGTCCTTTTACTTTTGTAAAAAGGGAGACAAGAAACCATAGCAGGTATTAATTCCCTTCATGGTTTCAAATGATGTCACTAAGAAATAGATGTGGCAAGATAGGATAAGAAATATTCTTTATTGTTGTAACAATTGAAATGAATAAAAGTTGGGCCCTTGAATAGCCTTAAAACCAAGGCTGAAGAATATGAGTGGAGTTTTGGGAAATGAGGGGATTTACATGAGGATATCATTTATGGCATACCTGTTTAAAGCAGAATATACCTTATAACTTAAAGATTATAGTCCATATTTGTTGGAATAGAATGAGCCACAAAGATGCCACTAAGTTATTTATAATTAAGCGGTTTAAGATCAGAATATCTATTATCTTCATATGTGGAGCCTTGTCCATAAACATAGAGAGCAGGTTATTGATTGAACAGTTGGCATGAAGCAGCTATTTAGAGCAAGAGCAGTAAGTGACGTTGTCAGTTCTATTATTAACCTTTTTACTTTTGAAGTGCTTTTTGAGTTTGAATTTAAATTGAATAGGCAGATAATAAAAAGGTAAACTAAAAGAGTTGACTGTCTTCAATTTAACGTTATCTTCATTTCTAGAGTCCTGGGTTCAAGTTTTGTTCCCAAAAGGTTTGGGAGGACACATAGAGTTAAAAATATTGTTGTTTTGTGCCTTTATGTTAATAACTACCAATCCTTCATTCATATTTAACAGGGAGGCAGTAAAAGAATTCCTAACAATTAATCACAGTATGCTATAATAAAGAACACCTTATTATTATCATTCCTGTCCTTTCTATTGGACTGTTGTATTTACCAATTAAATACTGAATCCTCATTAGTTAGTTGCAACAGTAGTAGCAGTGGTAGGTTCACAACCTACCTAAAGAGAAATTTCTCCCAAGAAAGAACATAGTACAGGATGTATGGCTACTCCCTATAAAGAAACCTTCCTGCAAATCCCTGAAGGGGACATCCCCAACAGGTACGTCATCTATCAAGACCAGCTGGTACTTACAAGTGTGTATAATTGACTCTGCCTCAGGCAGCAAAATGCAAGTGTCACCCCGCCCCAGTTGGATTTCTCTTAGCACATGCTCAACTGTCAGGAAGCCAGGCATAGATAGATGCATTGGTTGGCTTGGGACGGAATACGGCTGGCCCAGAGGGTAATGCCCACCATAAGATGGGTGCTAACTTGATAATATAGGATACATATTGCCCAAGCAAAGACCAGGGCCCTGAATTGGGTATCATAGTGTCTACCATTCCCGTCAAAGTAATATAGGGTACTCCAAACAGTTGGTTGGATGTAGTCTCGGCTGCAGTGGGGGATTCATTGGGCGGTTGGGTTGTAGGGTTAAGGGCAGAGTCATGGGGATGAAGTATGTCAGTAGATAATTGTACTTGTCTTTGAACAATAAGGGCGGCACCTTGATCCTCTTTCCTTCACATCCTATGTATTCAGTTTCTATAGACCTTGCCAAGGGATTGGCAATGAGGATGGTCTTCAATTTGTACTCTGCGTAGGCGGGGTTGGGCGGGTATTTGGTAAAATGCACAGGTCCAAGGGGGGCTCCTGGGGGACGGTATAGTGCCTGAGGAAGGTCAGCAGGTTGGTCTCTGGAGGGGGCAGTTGCCTGATGGTCTACTTGGCCGGAGTTAAGATGGAAGATCACTAAGACTAGATAAGGTAAGATTTATTTGAACCAAAGGGTTATAAAACTTTATTATTGAAAATGACAATATGGTCATCACCATACCGCCAGGGCTTTTATACCATGGATTTTTGCTTCTTCAATTTTTGCAGGGTTCAGGTTTTCAGACAAGGCACTGGTGGGGAATGGATCTTGGCTTAGAGTCTTGAGGGCGGCAGATCCAGGTTGTGCCTGCTCTGGTAAATAGAAGTGACAATGCTTTGTTCCACCGCTACTGTTCACCACGTCAAAATAGTAGTTCAATTGTACTACCCATTCTGGACAGAAGACTGGCAGCTACTGGTGGTCATTGGCAGAGTTAACAGTAGGTTTTGGTTTAACCTCCTTAAGGCAATCTACAACCTCTGCATAAGTCTGGATCTTTGGTGGCGCAAGGTTGGCAGCAATCTGGTGACCATTTGGGGGATTGTCCTGGGGAGACTGGCAGGTCTAAGAGTAACTTGTCAACTTGGGTTTGCAATTTAACAAGTTGGCGGGTTCCTGTCCACTTTGTGTGACTTGGGTAGTCTTTGGAGAGTCAAGGTTTGATTCCAGGGTCTCCAATGTTGATTTTGAACCTCCAGTATTGACGCTTGACAGGTTGGCAGGTTTCTGTTCCCCCTGTTTGGATTCATCTATCTCTGGTGGTCCAGGGTTTGACCCAACTGGCAGTTGGGTGGTTTCCTGTCCACTCTGGTCAAAATAAGGTTTTCACTGAGACCCAGGTTTCAATTCCCAGGTTTTCAATACAAGTATTGAAGTGTCATTCATGACATCAACCTCCAGCTTGAATCCTTTGGGGGAGGTGTCAAAGGAGCTGACATTGTCAGTTGGCTCCACTCTACTGAAACCCGCCTCCGTATTTGTCAAGTACCTGAGCCCATGTGGGTTGCAACTGCTTCAGGCTGCCTTACAGGATCTGCTGCAAGTGAATTCCCATAGGTTGCTGTACCTCCATTGACAACTACTATAAGGCCATTGTGGGGGCCAATAATCAGGCTGCAATTGGTTTTAGCTGCTCTAATGACACACCACCCCAACCTTGTCTCACACCTGGCAGTGCTTACAACCAAGTAGGTTGCCACAAGCCATGTCAACAGGAAAATGGGGTTAAGTGTCCCTGAAAGGGGGAACTCCAGCTAGCCCAGATTGAATACCAGGGAAAAGTCTGGGGTTTGTAGTTATAAGAGGTTCTACAACCCCACTTGACCCTCACTCTCAATCCCTTCTTGCAAAGAACCCCTGCAACTACAATGTTCATGAATTTGAGGATCTCAACATCTTCAAAGTCCATAGCAACAACCCCATACTCCAAGCAAGCTACTCTTCAAATAAAGTAACTTGCTTGGCCTATCCCTTTTGTTTCTGTGGGAACACCCACAAACTACTGGTAGATACTGGGGCTAATCACACTATGGTTGACCAGACATTTGCAGATGCTCAACAACTAGACCAAGTGCCAAGCAGGTTCAAGGCAGTACAAGTGGCTGATTCCCAAAGAGTGGCAATTACCCATGAGGCGGTACCATTCTTGGTGAGAATGGGGAACATCCAGATTAAGCTTGCAGGACCAATCATGGCAGGTATAAGTCATGATGTTATTGCTGGCCTTGACTGGCCTTGTCACAACTGTCCCTACATCAACTGGGATATGTCTGTAATTACCCTCAATAGAAATGGGGTGGGCTTCCAGATATATCTTTTAAAAATGAACAAGTTGTTTCACAATACCCTGTTTGTCAGAACAACAGAAACGGGCCCATATGGTTTCAAGGGGGGAATAGACTTCAACCAATTTTCAGTCAAATTCATCTGCACTGAACTATCAGCATCCCCTTCCTTGACCACTCCACCTCCATCAGCACTTGCCACTCTCCTTGAGGAATATAAGGACGTTTTCAGTGAAACACTGGACCAACTACCCCCTCCCTAAGAGATCCAGAATACCATACAACTACATGGGTCACTACCCAAAGCACGTCCCCTCTATTGCTTGACACCAAAAAAAGATGATACCCTCTACCAGCACCTTGTAGACACACTTGATAAGGGCTTCATTTTCCCCTTGCTCTCTCCATACAGAGCAGCTGTCTTCTTTGTAGCCAAGTAGGACGGATCCCTTTGCCTGGTCACAGATTATTGCACCCTAAATAAGGTGACCTTAAGAATAATACCCCTGCCGTTAATTGATTACCTGTTTGACACACTTGTGTGTGTGAAGTTCTTTAGCAAGATTGATCTCACCATGGGGTACAACCAGGTCTGCATTGCACCAGAGGATGAGGCAAAAACTTTCTTCTGCACACGCTACAGGTTGTTTGATTGCTAGGTCATGAACTTTGGAATGACCAACGCTCCTTCCACCTTTGCCATGTTAATGAACAAAACATTTGAGGAATTGATTGGGATGTGTGTTGTTGTGTACCTTGACAACATTATTGTCTTCAGTAAATATCAAACCACACATCTCCATCACCTCTGTGCTGTCCTTGACACCCTTTGGAAAAACCAGTTGAAGGCTAAATCCTCCAAATGTGAATTCCTTAAGTCAGAGCTCTTTTTCCTTGGGCACACCATCTCTGCCCAAGGGATAAAGCCTGACCCCTCCAAAATTAAGGCAATCACAAGCATGCCACCCCTCACCAATGTGGGCCAGGTGCGTGCATTCTTAGGCATGGTTGCCTATGTGTGCAAGTTCATTCCTAATTGCAGAGAACTTATTGCACCTCTCACTGAGCTCCTGAACACTAAACAGCTCTTCCATTGGACTCCTGCCAGAGATCAAGCCTGTGAGACGTTGAAGCAAAGACTTACAACTGTGCCTGTATTGCAATTCCCTAATCAGAACCGCCAATACAAACTCAAGACTGACTTCTCTGACAGAGCCATAGGGGGTGTGTTACGGGTAGAAACTGAAAAGGGTGTCTTCCTCCCTGTGGCATACAAATCCAGGAAGCTCACTGACTCAGAACAGCTTTACCCCATTCATGATAAAGAATTAGCGGCAATTGTGCACTGCGTCAAGAAGTGGCACTGTTACCTGGAAGGGGCCACCTTTCCACCCCACCCCACATCCTGACAGACCACAAGTCACTCCAGTACTTCAATACACAGTCCCACTTGACACGCCGCCAAGCAGGCTGGGTCAAGTGCCTATCCCCCTACCATCTGTGCATTGAGTACAAGCCTGGGAAAGAACTTGTCACAGCTGACGCCCTCTCACGCCTCTATGTAGCATTTATCACCGGAGATGACGGCTTAGACCCAGATTGGCCAATGTTGTACCTCCGCCCCAAAGCAACTTGTTATAAAGACCTTAACTCAGTAACCATCTCCAAGCTTAAGGACAACAAAAGTCAGTTCACCATAGATTCTGGCAACGTCTGCCGCCAGGCAGAGACAGATGAGAAGACACCTTACTTCCCACTACATAGCAAGGTGACACCATACTGCATTACCACCAAACCCTGGGTCACATCAAAGGATGTAACCTCTTTGAGATTATGAAACAAAAGGTTTGGTGGCTGCATATGCGCCAAGACATCTTGGATCTCCTCAAAACATGTGTGCTGTGCAAAAAGAATCCGTCTAAACCTGCACCCCCAAAGTCTGTCCTGCCCATCAAAGCAATGGAACCCTTCAAACAGTGGGCCCTTGACATTGTAGGGCCCCTCCCTGAAGAAAGACTTGTAAATAAATACATCATAACTGCCATTGACTACTTCACCTGTTGGCCAGTGGCCTGGGTGACAACTAATCACACTGCCACCACCATCACCCGCTTCATTGGCAAGGAAATTGTGGCCCTCTTTGGGTGCCCAAATGCCTCATCATAAATGGTGGCCCCAAACTTGTTGTTCATGTCATGAAGGCGTACTGCACCAAGAATGCACTCCAACAGATAGTCACAATCCCATACCATCCACAAGCCAATGGACATGTAGAGAAACTAAATGGCTCACTGGTTCAATTGATTGCCAAGATCTCACAGGAACACCCCAATAACGCATGGACTGAACACCTGCCTATTGCTCTACTTATTTTACAAGCAAGGGTCAACAGGGGATCTGGGTTCAGTCTCAGCACCCTGGCCTTCAGGACTCCTGATGGGTTGGCGGGAGTAGAACAAGAGAAATTATGTTCCACGGTTCCCGGGAAACCCCCCTTGTTGCCTACCTCTTCTCTGAGCCAGTGGCGCACCAAAGCCTGAGATATCAAACACAATCAAATTGAGGGAGAAAAAACACCTCAAGGCCAGGTACGCTGTAGATGACTCCATCTACATCCCCAATCCCAATTCAGCCAGGTTAGAGCTTAACCACTTGGGACCCTTTAAGATAGCCGCAGTCTATGACAATCACACCTATCAGCTGGGGGACACTCAAAGGAACACCAAGAAGCTCCACCACAATTGCTTGCGCCCCTGCTGTGCCATCCACACACAAAGGTTGTTTGTGCGGACCTTCCCAGATCTTTTGCAGACCCTGATCCTGATGTCTGACACCAAGCAGGGGGCAAGGGGGTGTTGCAACCAAGTTTCCAGACTTGCCTGCCAACATATCTTACAGCACACAGGGGACGCTCAATGAGTCACCCCTTGATGTGTCTGACAACATGAACCAGTCTGCTGACAATGTCAAACTGCAGACACTTTCTCCAAATTAGGAGCACTACCAAATTGATCTGCTAATCCCCGCACAAGTTATTCCTGGGCTTCAAACCTTACATGGAACACACCACTATGCCACCTCCTTGTGGCCTTGTGGCTTTCACATATAGTATACTAATCACAATATTCTACAATAAACAATGCCTTATTATTATCATTACTGTCCTTTCTATTGGACTGTTGTCTTCCCCAATTCAAATACTAAATCCTCATTGGTTCAGTTGCAACATTTACTAGGTTGCTGAAAGATTGGTACAGGCCTACATAGGGTCTAGCCCCAGCTGAAGTACAAGTGCATGGTGGAGATGCCCACCTAGTTATTGGAAAAGTATTGGAAGAGTTTGATTAATTCAGGCCAAGTATAAACTTCTAGCTAGCAACTTCCCCATACTGAAAAATGATGACTCTTCCAAGCAGGTCCCTGGCTATGAACCAGGACACACTATGAGGATATCATGGTAAGTTCCGTAATGCTGGGGATTATTTGGCTAAGTAGGAAAGCTCAGAAAGCCGGGAAACCTTTAACAAAGCTGACTGATTTAAAAGACTTGAATGAAACAGTTGATTGCAAATGGGTTACAGCTTCTCCAGTCTGTCATCTGAAACCAGTTCCCTTTTTCAAATTGACATTGATAAATCAGTGTAATATGAGGGTCACCCAATATGAGCTTGTTAATCAGCATGGTTGTCATAAACTAGTCACACAAGGGTTCTTTGCAACCTGGACTAGATACTTGCTTGAAAATGTGGAAGAAATAGGAGCCCAGGATCCAGGTGGTATTGATTAGTCAATTTTTGATATATATTGAATAATTTTCACTGTTTCAACTCTAAGAGTTGAGTCCTTCTAAAAATTTACTCAATAAAATCATATATCCCTTGGTCTAATTTACATTTTTAAAATGCATCCTTTAATTGGATTGTTGTGCTACATTCCCTAAAATATGATTCTAAGCCAGATCATTACTGGAAGATGGGGCCCTGCAGTTGGAACTTTGTTGTTGGCACCTCCCAATATTAATTTCATGCCTGCCAATCTGGGAGTTGTCCTCCCATCCTTGAAACTGAAAATTGTGTTGCATCTCAATGTCCTGAATTTTATTCTGAAGATACTTTGATGCTTTCACAGGCTATTTATCTTGGGCTACTTTGGTTAGGATCAATTATTTTACTTAATCCTAGTATCTCAATTGGAAATCTCACAAAACAATATCTGGAGCCATGTTGGTGGTTAATCATAAATTCTATGTGGATTTGGATAGTAATTTCCCACCATTTAGAAACAGCTTTGTCATAACTGTGCTGTTTTAGCAGAGTTACAAGGGGAAAATATTTTGAAACTAGATAATAATCTTTATTGAGAGATAGCAATTATATAGTCAATGTGAATCCAGGATAAAAGGAACATGATTGTGTTGATCACACAGTTGGATGAAAAAGGGGGTGGCTTGATCCTGATAGTGAGTCAAGCGCCAAACCAGGGTATCCACCATAAGGGATCATCATTTGTTCATGTTGTTGGATTTGGGAATTTGAGTCAACTTCCTAGTTTGGCTTTGAGTGACTGGGTAATTGGATTGTGGGTTGCAAACTCTCTTAGTTTGAACCTTGTTGGTGGGTTGAGCCTGCTGTTTTGACAATCCCCATAATAGATGGTCAAATGATACAGTAGTTTTCAGACCTGTTGAGATAAACATATATTATTCAGTTTAGAACACATGGGTTAAGTCAAAAAAGTTCAACTTGATAGATCTAAATAGAAGATAATTTCACAGAAAATGAGTGCTGTTTAGCAAAAATGTCCAGTCATACAACAACCTACTCAAACTGGGGACAAATGCTTAATGATTCAACAACAATTGTACCAAACAATAGAACACATGAGTTTCAGTCACAGAACGCATCTACTATGTTTACTATGTTTTTGGCAAACACATGAAACTCAGTCACAAAAGTTACAAACTTGATCCAACAACAAGCCTCAATAGCAACTGAAACTGATTAACTAAATATAAAATATTAAAACACATGAATGAATCTATAATACTGTTACCAACTTGTCCTAATTACAAATGCAATCTAGAATACAAAAGGGAAATGAATATTCTGAGTGTCTGTTTTGGGATTAGAATTAATAAAAATATCAAATTTATCCAACTTCATGATCAACAGTGCATATTTACAACCAAAAAAATTAATATAGAAATCCAAAACCTCTTTTGGAATAAACAGTAGTGACTACAAGCTTTTATGCTAGTATATATAGAGAGATAAAAATTAAAATAAATAAATTATATATATAAACTGTTTTGATTTAGTTTTATTTTTATACCAAAATGAACGCATCCCAGCAGCAGAGCCAATCAGAATGGGTGTACATGTGGTGTCTTTGTGCTTGGCTCAGACCAGACACACCTCAGTTAGTGTAATCAGTTTAACTTAATGAAATAAGCCTGTTGAAAATAGGAGAGGTCTTTGTTTGCAAATTGACACACCAACTTGTGTCAATCTAGCACCAGAGAAGACAGTGTTAGGGTGCTAGATTGACCAAAAGTTGGTGTGCCAATTTGCAAACAAAGACATATCCTATTTCCAATAGGCTTATTTTGTTAAGTGTTACTTTAACTTGAAGACTCATACTAATAAAAAGCAATAAAAATTCTATTAAAACAGAAAAGCAAAAAAGTATTTCTAGGAAATTAATTTTATTAAAATTAGTGCTCCTTTTTGAGATATTCTCCCAGACATAAATGTCCAAATTTAGATGTATGTGCATTGAAAATAATGTTGTAGTTCCCTAAATAGATTTTGATGGATTCACTCCTGAAATCTGCTATTTTCCTATTTGAGTCCCAAAAATAATCAATATTTTAAAAAAAGGGTCATTTTGTGCTTGATCTCATCACTTTTGTGACTGAACCTCATGTTTTCTCTGTTTGTATCATATTTACCACACACTCATAATAAAATTTGATGTAGAATTCTTCAGGAAGCAACTGGGTTGCATGTGTTATGAATTAGAGTTCCATGTGTTTGCTATCTCATTTTTGGAATTCAGTACAGTAGTTTTAAAAGCTAAAATGACAACCAAAAATACCTCAGATTTAAACAAAATGATTTCAGATTTAAACAAATTCCAACTATCAGAGTAAAATATACACTCTGTTAACAGGGTTTATTGGCGTTAATGGACAAAATGAGTCAACACAGCAAAGAAGTGCTCACACACAAAGCAAAATTATTCAAAATACAATCCAAAATACATTAATTCACAAACTAAATGGTGTGAGTTGACTTTTGGTATACATATGGGTCATTATTTTAGGGATTAGGCCATTTTCTAATGTACATGCTGCTCAAGTTGCAGCATAACACAGTTCAATTTTGAAAAAATAACTAATTACACAATTTATATTTAAAACATTAATAACTCAATAAAAAATTAATATTTTTTCACACTGTAAACTATCAAAATGAAGCTAATAATCTTATCTTTTCATTGGTGTAAAAATTTTAATATGTATACTATGCTCAATTTTAAAGAGAAAGTAATTTAAAAGAGCATAATCCAGATTTTATTATATGATTATATCTAATGATATAAAGTAGATCACTTCAAAGCTAATAAATACTCTTTTTTCAATACACAACAGATGTTTTTTATTTAACAAAATTAAAGATAAGATTGAGAGCTTTATTTTTGCATTTTATTTTATTTAAAAAGCTCAATCCTTTAGGATTTTATGATAGTTTGAAGTTAGGGTGTTTTTATCACTGTTTAGATTGATTTTAGGGTTCAAGTGAGCTTCAAACCTCAAATTAAGCATTCTTTAAATGGAATTCTTTAATATTTTATCATTTTAAAAATATGCAGAAGAGTTACAATTAACTGAATACATCATTTTAATTGATTTGCATTGATTACAAAGAGGATATGATGTAATAATAATGCTTAGCTGCTTCACATATATCACTTGTGTATGAAAACTGGGTATTTAATTAATTTCTGCAAACATAAATTCAAGTTCAAACTATAATAAAAGCTATCACACCATTTCTTTCAGAATGGTGTCATTTAGCTTGGTATATAAGAGCTAAAGTACCACAAAGCTTCTAATCCAAAAGACCCCATTCAAAGACCACATTCTGATCATAACTACTCCATCATTAAGGCACACATCAGGGATCTGACCTAATTACAGATTCAAAATACTACCATGTCCTCAGTTAAATTTACTTCTTTCATGCTACCCTTTTTTTCCTTGGGAGCTTCAACAAAAAGAGAGAGAATTGCAATGTTAAAAAAGGCATTCCTCTTTATTGCTGGTGATGATTTTGATAATTTCATCAAGCACTTCCTTACTCAAACTGAATTTGGGAAAGCTCAGTTCCTGCCAACTATTCAAAATCAAAAAGGCAATGAGTTCATTGAAAACTTAAAGCATCTCATGAAATCTTCTCCCCAAAAACATCTCCCAGCCTTGCAATCTCTGGTTACTTCCAGTTACTCTTTAAAAGAGCTTAATGATATGGGGTTTAATATAACCAAAAGTGAGTTTGAATACTCAAGAAAAATAAATAAAATAAAAATATAAGCTTAAACAAAAAAAGCCAAAAAAATGATAACTATTCATTAAAAAAAGAAATAACTAAAAAAATAATTAAAAAATTGCTGGAAAATTCTTTTGAAACAAGCCAGTTTACAAAAAAAGTGCCTGAAAAAATTTATAAAGATATAGAAAAAGAGATGAGTAATTACTCAACTGAAATTAAATACTCTCTACTTAAAACAAAAAAAGAAATATATGAAAATATGAAAATAAAAAATGAAATTTCAGTTTCAATTTCCACTTACTATAAATTAATCCCTAAAAATATAATAAAAAGTAAAAAACAAACTGATATGTGCAATATTTGTAATTTAAAAAATTCACTAGAAAAAAAGAAGGAAGAATGTGAAAGTAAAAACTTACCATTACCAGAATCTATAGACAATGACTTAAAGACTATTAATCAGCACCAAGACTTTTATGTTCATCAAAATTGTGAATATAAAAAAGATATTAATGAACTAGATGATGAGTCTTGTGTTGTAGTTATAGATTATAAAGAAAACTTAAAGGTTGGAGGTGGTCCAATTGAGACCAATAATTGTTTTTATTCAAAAAAAACCAATCTCATTATTAGGGTTTGCATTAGTTTTTAAAGAAAACAATAAAATTAAATATGAATATCATGATTTTTTGTCTCAAATATTATCACATGATTCTTTATTTTCAGGTGAATGTCTAATAAGTCTTCTTAAATTAGATAGATTTAAAAAAATAAAAAATATAAAAGTATGGACAGATAATGGAAATCATTCTAGATCATATGAATTTTTATATTACTTATTTAAAGAGGCACCTAAATATATTAAGGGTTCTATAAAATATAACTGTTTTGTTGAATGCCTTGGAAAAAGCCTTGTTGATGGTCACTTTGGTGTAATATCAAAAATTTTAAAGGAAAAAAGAAAATGTACTTTATATTAACAACATTAATGATCTAAAAAATATTTGTGAGAAAGAAGAAAGAAGAAAAGAATTATACAATTCAGCTTTAACTGGTTCAATTGTTTCCCAAAAAGCATTTTTTATATTTATGAAAGGAAATTTAGGCCTATAAAAAGAGAGCTTAAAGTTAAAAATCTGTGCATTAATCTTTCATATTTGATGAAAGATGGGAAGCTATATACTTCACCTTTAACATTTGAAAGCTTCTCAGAATATTCTGAGATAAATTATCATTTGAAATCACGTGATGATACCAGAGAAACAAAAATATCAGAAGATGCTAGTAGTGTATTGGGGCAAGTTTATGAAGTAGGGCAGCTTACTAGAGGGTGTATCTTAAATAGAGTTATCAGTCTTTCAAAAACAATAACCTTTTTTTTCTGAAACAAACAAAGAATATTTATGATGAGCCAAAGATAGGGTAATAGCATTTATAGCTTTGGGGCTGCTATTACTCTTCCATGCAACTCATCATAAATATTTTGGTTTGTAGTAGCACTTAAGATATTTTCAGTAGTACTATAAGTTGCAATTTTCAATTATAAAATCAATGAATTATTTTTTAAAAAATCACCCAAGCCCAAGATCAATTAAATATTTGGGATTGATTGTATTTTACTCTTTCTGAATAATTTGAATATGAATAATGTGATTAAGTTATAAAATAACCAATCTGGCGCCTAGGCATAACAAGAAAAATAATGTCCCATATGTTTACTATGTAAATCTGTGACAAAATACACCCAAGCAAGGTGAGTCAAAACTCAATAAAAAAACACAATAGCAACTCACTATGTAAAAAAAATCACTCAATCAGTTTGTGCAATGGATTCTAATCAATAATGATACCAAGGTATCTAAAATAAGAAACAAGATCTAAAACATAAATTTTAAAAATATTGTGTTGGGTGCTTAATTTGGCGTAAAATCTGGGGAAATGGGTGGAAATTATTTCAGGTATTCTAAAATGGGCGTTGTAAAACCAAAAACAACTAATTAAGAAATAAAAAATCTATAATTGGTATATTGGGTGGGAAAATGTTAATCAAATATCCATATTCAGATAAAAATCAAAAAATAAAATTAGGGAGTAACTTAATTAAGTTTTATTTGATATTTTATTAAATTTTAAAATGGCAAAAACACAACAACAGAGTACATAATGCACCCATTGTGCACTGCAGTTGCAGTTGCCCCTGCGGGTCATTGAATAGAGTTAGTGCAACCCAAGTGCCTACTCAAGAAGGAGATGGGAGAGGAGAGTTCAATAGTGATGCTGCACTGACACAGCTGGTTTAAGGAGCACAAGCTGCTAGGGTGCAGAGCATCAGCCTTGGGTCCCAAAGCTGACCCAGAAGCCCACCAAGGTCACCACTACAAAAACAGTTAGAAACAAGGAGGTAGAACTTACTTGGTATGTGTTTGACGTTGTGTACTGGCAAGAGTTGGTCCCGTCAGCCATGCTGAAGAAGGTGAAGCCTGTACTTGATACTAGCTACAAGCCCTACGGCAACTGTGGTAAGTTTGACTCCCTTAAAATTGACTCCCTGTTGATTGACTCCCTTGAACTTGACACTATAGTAAAATGAGAATTCAGTTTTTGCCCTGATTGACAACTGGAAATTGACACTTTTTTAATTAAAAAATCTTGATGTACTGAAAATTTTTAATATAAAGAATTAAGCCTTACAGCTATGGTATACTAAAGTGACTTCATAGAACAAATAAATGCAATAAAAACAGTACCTTAAATTAATAAAAATAAGGAGAAATAAGCAATTATTTATCATTTTACTATGAAATTTACACTCTTCATTATAAAACTATTTTTTATTACCATAAAAATTAAAATTCCAATGAAACAAAAATAAACACAAACACAAAAAATAACATTAAGCAAAATATAGAAAATAATAATGTTTATTTGATATAGTTCATATAAGCATAACTGTGAATATCATATGTTTTATTTGGAAATTAACAAAAATTAAGATATTTCACTTATTTCCAACTATAAATATTCATATCAAACTTACCATGTATACATAGAACAATTACTGCTATCTAATTAAATTAAAAAAATTAAAAATTAAAATTAAAAACTAAATGATCAAAGCTAATAAGTAAAAAATTAAAGTTAAAAAGTTAAAAGTAAAAAGTAAAAATCATATAACCGAGCAAGCAAGCAAGTTTATTCCTTGTCATTCTTTCCCTGTTTCATCTTGGCCCCTTCCAGGAGGGCAGTGGCAATAAGCTCAATCTGATGCTTAAGCTCAGAGGCCTTGTATTTGTGCTTGGCTGCACCCTGGATGGCCTTGGTGAAGAGGATACAGCAGGTTGTTGGCTTGTTGGGGGGGACGCAGTTGGAGAGATCACGCAGCTTGGAGATGGTTTTCTCCTGCTCATGCTGCAAGAGGGGAAAGAACTTATTGAATTTTGGGTGGAGCCCAAAGTTGGCCTTGAGGTGTTTGTGGTAAGCCTCTAGCACTGAGGTGGTCTTGAGCTCACCATTCACTGCCGCCTGGTACACATTCCAGCTGGCCTTGGCATGGGCCTTGCCTTGCCTCTGCATGAAAACCTTCCCAATCCACTGGGGCTTGAAGTACTTGAGGAAAGGCTTGAACTCCGGGTGCTTCACTATGTAGGGATTCTTTGAGAGCACCTTGAGCCCCATTGCAGTGTGCTCTGGCTTTAAAAAATCCAAGGCACTAAATTGTGCCAGCACAAATATGCAGGTGTCCAAAGTATCCCTCTGGCTCAACCTACTAAGCTCTTTGTGGGCCTGCACGTTACAAGCAACTGCTTGGCAGAAGTAGAAGTGGCACCCCTGCACCTCCCTGCTAAACAGCTGCTCAAATGCATTGAACTGAGCAGGCTCAAAGTCCATAATGCATACACAAGGCCCAAGAGCTCTTAGCCTTGCCTTTTCCTCCAAGTTCAGGGTGACCTGGTCCTTGTCAGAGGCAGGTGGGTTGGCGTGGGTGTGGAGGGGAGTCTTCTTGGATTCATCATCATTGGCAGGAGGAAGGAGGGCAATTTCTTGGCAGAGGATGGAGAACGTGCAGGTATAGATGGCCTCAGTGGCCCTGGGAAGAAGGAAGAACATGAGTGGAATCACCTGGATGTCAATCTGGGCATGAACCATCCAGAGCTGCTTGAACATCTGGGGGCAAGTGGCAAAGGTACCATCAACTAGCCAGGTTGACGCCCTTTTCAACTCCATCAGGTTCTGCTGAGTTGAGTAGCAGATTATACGGTCCTTGGCTGCAGGCCTGTCATCATGAAGTAGGAAGCACTTCCCACTAGGAAGCTGCTTAAGCTCATGAATGAGCGTGAGCTCAGAGAGGACGTCAGAAGCCTTGGGGGAGGGGGGATTTGCAGCAATACGCTTATTGCTGATGAATTTGACCAACTGCCCCTGTGTTGGTACCAACTTGAGATTTTTGGGTTTGAGATGTTGGAGGGCCTTGATGGCCAGATCTGATGCGCAAAGATGAGAGAATGTGGGAATTACTTGCAAAAGGTATCACTTTAACATCCAAGTGATTGGATGATTGGGGCTCACAAGTGTGCTCCCCCTTCTCCAACGTTACTTGCTCCCAGCCCTTGGCGTTCAACCGGGACCCGCAAGTCTTATCCTTGCAGACAAAGTGCTTGCTTTTGGTCTGACGCTTGTGGTTGTTGCAATTAAAGATATAATTGTTGGCAACATAACCAGGGCCACCCTTTACGGACATGATTGGAAAGTACCAGGGGAAGCGCTTGGGAACTTTAAACTCTCTGTCCACATTGAAAATGTTGTGGATAGCCAGTGGATCCCAAGCCACATGACCAGAAGCTTTAAACTTCTTGGAGTAATTCTCTGGCTCATCTTGGGGATCAGATGAAGAAGGAGGGGAAGAGCCATTGGGAGGGGAAGGGGAAGGATTCTTTGAGGCCTGCTTGGATGCCTCCTGTTTCTTACCAGAAGAAGAGTTGGGCTCATTGGCAGCCTTTGCCTTCTTGGTCCGGTGCTCCTTGGTAGGCTTGGAGTTGGCCTCTGAGTGATAAAATGAGTGGTCGGTAAGATCACCATCAGATTTATTGGGGGAGAATTTTGGGTCGGAAGGTGAAGGGAATGCAGAAGATGAGGGTGGAGGGGGGGAGTGGGAGGAGATGGGGTTGGAGACTTTGCCTTTGCAGGCTTCTTGGCACACTTGGGGGTGGAGGCAGTTTCTTTGGAGCCTTTGGAGGCTTGGCGCTTAGGCTGCTGGCTGATCTTGCTTGATTTTGTCTAAAGAAAAGTTTAGCGTTGTAAATAAAATGATTGAGAAGATATTGCAAACACAAAGAGGTAAAGCAAAGTAAAAGTTGAATGAAAAGTATGCAAATAAAGTTTTATTTATAAAAAAAACATAAAAAAGTAAATAGAAGCAGATTAGAATCTCAAAGTGTAGATATAAAGGTTGAAACATAGAAAATTAGTGAATTTATGATAAAGTATCAAAGATGTTAGGTTCAGCATAACATCTTAGTGTTAAATCAATGTAAAAGTTTAATTGAAAATCAAAAAAAATATATGAAAATTATATGGAGAGCAGCAGAAAAAGTAGTAGATTATAATAGCAAAAAAAATTATTATGTGGAATTTTTTATTGAGAGTTGAAAATTCAAAACATAGTAAAGTGTCAAGTTTGGCACTGTCAAACATCCAGAAAAAGCTGAATTCTCACTGTCAAGTATGCCAGAGTCAAGCAGAAACATCAAATTTACTATGTTTTTTACATATAAAACTTGCTTAAATTTAAACTGGGTTTGAAAGTTAACCCAAAAGCAAGGCAGTTTTGTATGCTCAAAATTAAAAAAATACAACATAAGTTAAAAAAGTTAATGAATGGGAATGTGTTTATTAGTGTTTAAGTTATGCTGGGAGGAGCTGGGAGTGAATTATTTACCATAGTGTTGGTTAAAACGTTAAGAAGCTCTTTGTACTAATCCCCAAGTTAAAGTGTCAAGTGGGTGAGTGTCAAGTGGCGCTCATAGTGTGTCAAATATTAATTTAGCCTTAATTCTGAGCCTTTGATTAGTTAAATCCGAAACTGATCAGGTGTCAAGTGGATAGATTCAAACAAAGAAAGTGTCAAGTTTCAGTTTTTTATGAATTACATATGAAATCTCTTATTAAATTGGGCTTAATTTATGTGGTACCACTTAATCCAAAAACCCAGGAATGACATAATGTAAAATAAGCGGGGTATTTGATTAATATCTGTACCACTAAATCCAGTATAGTGGTGCTTAGGAGCCTAATCAACAACTATGGACACTAATAATAAAAATATAATAGTAAATAACAATTTTTATATAAGCGCATAAGTATTTTATTAATAAAATTAAAATTTGGCTTAAAAAGTGTCAAACTGATCACTTTTGGGTTTAGAGTGTCAAACACAGGTTTTTTCATTTCTATTGTAAATTTACTTATAAATTTCCCCTTAAATTGGTATTTTAGCTAACCAATTTATTAAACAGAGTCAAGTTTGAGTAAATTTAACCTTGGTTTTTGGTTTCAACCCCCTAAATTACTAGTGAAAATTAGCTTAAAATTGGTTAAGCCAAAAATACTAATAGATTCACATATGCGGCACTTGACTCCCTGGTACTCAACAAAGTGTCAAGTACCAGGGAGTCAAGTTTAAGGGAGTTGAACTTACCACAGTTGCCGCCCTACGTCTTTGATGGTGACCAGGAAGAGGACAAAGAGCCTGAGTTCTACCAAACTGATGAGGGACAGCTGGTGTTAAAAAAGGTTGCAGCCTTCTACAACAAGGTACCCATGCCCTGTGTTGTGCCCAATGCCAACAAGCTGATCCCCACCACTAAAAAGCCCGCCCAGAAGCGCATCCCCGACATCAAACGCATCATCTTGCTTAAGCTAATGTGTGAATCAGGAAATTATAAGGCAGCTACAGCCATTGTTGGAGTGGATCCCAAGTGCGCCAGCAAGACCTTCCACAAGTTCATCAACACTGGTTGTGTCCTTGCCGCAGAGAAATCCTTGCGCATTTCTACCATGCTCACCAAGGAGCACAAATGGGCAATCCACCAGTGGATAACCCGGGACTGCCATCTTGAAATGGCAAATATACAGGCCATGGTCAAATCAACTTTGGGGTTGAGGCCTAGATTTCCTTTTACTACCATCTGCTCAAGGGAATGCGCTTTTCCTGGAAAAAGCTCGGGATATTCCCCTACAAATGGAATATCCCAGCCAACATTGATATCCAGAAAAAAAATATGCAGAGGAGTACACTGCTCTCAAAGCCAAGGGGACAGTCAAATTCTACTACATTGACAAATCAGTATTTTCCTTGTCAATGTACAATGGGTATGGGTATGTCCCCAAAGGCTCAAAAAACGGGATGGCTTGGCGTGCTGCAGTCTGCGCCACAGCCTATTTGATGGTGGCTTTCCTTGGTCCAAAGGGGGTTGATCTCTATCAAATGATATTGGGTTTGCATAACAGCAGGACCTTTCTATCATTCCTCCAATTGGTCCAGGAGCACATGAGGCGTACAAGCCCAGGTTTCACCAACGTAATTGTATTGGACAACAATAGTCTCCACAAGGTGGCAGATATTCTTGAAGAATTTCCATCAATTGACACTAGCATTGCAGTGGGCCCCCAGCAATTAGCCACGGCAAATTTGCGCCTTCTCTTTCTCCCTGCCTATTTGCCCTTCCTAAATCCTATTGAGGACGTCTTTGGGTGGCTCAAGCAAGTTGTCAAGTGAGGAACCCCAACTGGGACTGAGGACCTCTTTGATTTGCTGCAGGCTGGGATCCACACCCTCCCAGCTAAGACTGTGGCCAAATTCTATGACCACGCTGTTTTGTTCATCCCCGCGTGCCTTGCCAAACAGCCAATCAATTAAAGGCTTAGCTTGTCCAACTTTTTTATATTCTCTAATTTACTATTTAAGATTTGTTAATTATCATTTTATATTTAGAAGCTTCTAATCCCACAATCACATTCAGAAAGACCATCAATGGGTAAGTAATTTATTTATTTTATATTATATTTTTTATTATGCCATCTGAGGTTATCCCAAACACTCAATACTGGATTACGCAAATATATTTATGTCACTTTTGTCAAATGAATATAAAAATCAAATTAAAAAAGTTAAATTTAAAGTGTATAAATTAGAAGTATATTTTATTAACATATATTATTATGTATTTATTAAGACCTTCTCTGGGATATATTTTGCAAATCTTGTTTGCTAAAATAAGACTTAAAAAAATATTTATAATAAAATTTATCTAGAGTATAAAGATGTTTATTGATATAGAGAAAAAATTAAGAGCGCCTATAATGGCTTTGGCTATATGTACCCACCCCACAATGGAGGTGGTGCACAACCTCCACTGCCACACGGTTGACAGTGGATACACCCTGATTAAAATATTCATGGCGGCTGGTAAAGGGAGTATTGTTAGATGAGAATGCAGGAGCAGCTTTTCTGGCGGGGCTGCAAACCCGAAGATGCCAGCCAGGACCAGGGCGTCCTGGATAATGTGGTCCACCAAGTTTTATCTGGGGGGAACTTCTTCCCATCCAGGGAGAGCCTGGCCTTGTCAGTCCCAAGAAGGACCCTGTCCAGGTCCTCTACAGACGCCTCCATCCCAAAGTAGAAGAGGAACCCCAGGTAAACAACGAGGTGAAGCCTTTGCCTAGTAAAGGCTTCAGTAAACTTGCAAAGTTTGTTGTATACTGTGCTGATGTCTTTTCATTCTTTGTCTTTGTGAAGGTCAGCTCCATTGCTTGCAGGACCCCCGTCTTGTCAGCACTACAGGCCAGCCTGAAGTCTGCCAGGAAGATTTTTGTCTTCTTTACAGCTGTTGTGTCTGCAACAGCCAGTTTTGACACCAAACACCCAAAGTTGTCCAAGAGGTAAGAGATGGTATGCTCTACTGGGAAGCAGAAGCAGGCAGCCACATGGTCCTGGCCCATCTCCGGTACATTCTTGAATGGGAGCGTCTCCAGGACGTCCCAAACAAGCTCAATGGAGTTTACACAGTAAACTTCATTGAGGGATACCGGGTCCAAGCAGACCAGTTGGACATCCTTGTAGGCAGTAATTGCCTATTTGGATGCCCCCTTAGCATGTGTCAGCCCGGCTAGTGTGTCCCTTGTCATCAGAAAGGTACCATGGAGCCTGTCTTCAAGCTCCTTCAAGACAGGGGGACAGATAGAGCTGTTTGGCCACATGATTGGCATAGTTGGCATAAAACGTGGTGGGTACAAAAGGAACCAGGACCCAGCGGAGTTCAACATCAATGTTTTCTATCAAAAAAGGTAAGTATTTTGAAAATATTATTAATTATAATTTTTTATGTACCTTTGTGGGTTCTCTCCTTGCCTGAGGCTTCAGCAGGCTTTGCCATTCTTGGCACAAGCTGTTGTGCAGGCAATTCTTTATCCTCTGTCCTTGCCTGCTGGGTAGATTTTAGGTGGTCATACATTTCAGGGTCATCTTTCCAGACAGACAGCGCGGAGAGGGCAAAGGACTTGAATTGCAAGCCCTCAACCACCGTTTTTTTAATGTTGAGCAGGAGCTCAATGGTCTTCTCTGATGTGTCAGGAATTTCAGTCATTAATGCCTTGGATGTCACCCTGTCAAGTTTCTTGCCTTTGAGGACGGCAGCCTTGACTTTTGCTTTGACCTTGCAGTCAATTTCTTTGATCTCTGCAACTGCAGAGTTAAGATCCTTCAAAAGCTTCTCCAATTCTCTCATTGATTTTTTACTAAAAATTTCATATGTTTTTATAGCTTTCATCCCAATAAAATATGTATTATTCTGATATTATTGCCTCTTTCTTTATCCCTGTTTGTTTTCACATTACTCCAATATCACATTTTTCCCCATTGTGTATATGTTTTACGCTAATCTCAATATGTGTTGTTTGCTTTGTGTTGGCATTTTTCCCTTAATTGCCTTATTATTTTTGGCATCTTGCACAGCCCCTTGTGAAAATATTAACAACAATTTGTTGATCAGCTAAATTTGAATTAGAAAATTATAGGTTAACTGTTTTTATATAAAGTTGTTACTGATCCAAATTCAAAACCTTAATGATAAACTTTAAGTCAATCAGGAGCCAAGTGATAAAGTGATTGTTGTGACATAAAGGGTAATTCAATAATTCTTTGATGCATGTGCGCTAGTTAATATGATTGGCAGGATCTTTTACCATTGTGCGCCATTGACGCTGTGGCAAGTTGTTGATGGACTAGTGCTAACACAGCAGCTGATTAGGCACTAGTCCAGCAACAACTTGCCACAGCGTCAATGGCGCACAATGGTAAAAGATCCTGCCAATCATATTAACTAGCGCACATGCATCAAAGAATTATTGAATTACCCTTTATGTCACAACAATCACTTTATCACTTGGCTCCTGATTGGCTTAAAGTTTATCATTAAGGTTTTGAATTTGGATCAGTAACAACTTTATATAAAAACAGTTAATCTATAATTTTCTAATTCAAATTTAGCTGATCAACAAATTGTTGTTAATATTTTCACAAGGGGCTGTGCAAAGTGCTAAAAATAACTGTGTTCTGGATCTAGATACACAACATAGTAAATATATGATTTTATAGAAACTAGCTGAACATAAAGAATAAATCCAACTATAAAAAAAGATAACATGAACAATTGAAATTCAAAATAAAGATAATATAAATAGAAAATGTTTGGCAACAGGGGGTTTATTGGGGTGGGGAAGAGTGATGCCTAGTAGGCAGAATAGAGCGGGAAGGAAGGCATAGAGGCAGTGCTGGCCTGGGGGGTCTGGGACTGGGTGGGTGGGGCTGGAAGGTGGGGGTGGGGGTGGCAGGGGTAGGGGTAGAAGAATTGCATGTGATAGCTGCCATATAATGCTTGTTATATTCCTTGTCTGTCATCAGCTGGATGGTCAGGTAGGTGGCAGTGGCACAGGGTGGGAGGCGCTTATCTTTACATTATTGGTTGCACAATTTTTGTGGAAGACAATTTGGGCAAAAAAGTCAGCCACCATTTGGTGACCAAAGAGAGAATTGTGATCAAGGACCCCAAGATAGAGGTCATTAAAAGCCTGAGGGTGGTGCTCTCAGGGTGTATCTCTAATATTAAAGAACACAACATCAGCCAGATGGATGTCAGCATGACCAGCTGGGTACACAGAGGCCTGATGCCCGCATTCCTGGATGGCCTCAAGGGCAGTAGAGCTACCCTTCATATAGTGGCTCAAGAAACCCCAGTGCTTGGATTTGAGCCATCTCAGGAGTCAAGTAATCCACCAAGGATGTGACTTTACAAGTAGCCATCAATAAAATCTGGGTTTGTCTGATAGTAGACAAAACCGTTGGCTGAAACAGCCAGAAATGCACCAATAAAGGTCCCCTTCTTGACCTTCTTCCTTCTATTCTTGGCAGCGGCTTTTCCTTGCTCACCAAAATTGTCAAACACAATTGATAAATTGTAATACAAGACAAACATGATGTTATCTGTTAGACTAGTCAGTAATTGGACCAGGGTTAATTTGATGGCAGTGTCATGCGGGGAATCCTCAGCACCATCCCATTAATTGCCGGCAAAATTGGTAAGAACCTGTATCAAAGCCACCTTCTCATACATCCAGAGCTGCACCATGCTCTCAGACACCCAAATGCCATTGTGTGCAAGTTGCTTTCAGACCTGGGTCAAGGGAAGCTTGGGGTCCCGCTGGAGGAGGTCAAGCATTATTGGGTAGGCCTTGGTTATCTGGGACTCAGTGGCCTTCTTTGGCTTCTTGGCTGTCCCAATCAGATTTCCCTTGTTCATTAGGTTGTTGAACTCCTGCATTATGGTGGCTTGGGTAAATTGCAACTGGGCGGCAATCTGGTCCCATGACAGACCCTGTAATTTTAGTGCACAATTTCCTGAAGAATTTGGGTGGTGATGATTTGTTGCTTGGGGCGCTGGGCCAGGGGAGCTGAAGCCTGATTGGCTGTAGGGGGCAGGTTGGCTGGTAGTAGGAAGTTGTTCCAACACAGGGTTGTCATTCTAATTGGTTGGTTGACAGGCAGCTTGTGTGGGGGTGGGTACGGGAGCAGGGGCAGAGCTAGACACTATGTGACTACTGAACAAGTAAAAGCCATATGGGTCAGGGGTCAGTAACAGGTCAGCTTCCTTTTTATCTGCCTCAAAGGCTTGGGTGTAAACAGGTGCCTCCACACTCTGAGCCTTGCCTCCATTGAAGCTGGCTTGGCTGCTGGAGCCGTCAAAAATGTTGCTGTTGAAAACCATATTTAACTAAAACCTAGGATAAAATCACTAAAAGTAGAAATTTAAAATTTAATTATTTATTTTTATTGTAATCTCAAGTCCATATTTGGAAGGTTCTCAAAACCATTCCATACAAATCTGGAGCCATGAAAATGAATAAAAATGCCTCTGTCCCTAAATTAGATAGCTGTTGATTGGCTGTTAAACTGTTATATTTCTATTTTAGGCTGCTCACACTACACATTTTGTGTGACTTCATTTTGTTTTGTGCTTGTGGAATCTCACTTCTAGATTGCTCAAATTTTGTTTCATTTTAGTCCTTTTGTTGATGCCTCATACAAATCCTAATTGTATTATAATATACTCTGAAACAGCATCCATCCATCTCACTTGTTGTGTCAGTTCATTTGTTTGTGGTTTGAACTACACCACTTGATGTTTGATATAATTTTGTATAATGGGCTAGTGAAGTTTTGTTTTTGTTTGACAGTTCATTTATTAACTGAATTTTTTTAAATTAATTGAATTCTGAATCTTGTGCAACTTGTAATTTGTTTAAATCTGAAATCATTTTGTTTAAATCTAAGGTATTTTTGGTTGTTGTCATAGCTTTTAAAACTACTGTATTTGACTCTATTTTTGTTTTATGATTGACTATTTTTGTTTTCCAGCCCTAGATAAATGAATTTTTATTGATTAAATTAACTTTCAACTGGTTCCAGTTGAAATTTGTTTTGTGACTGAGTCAATGGGTTCTAAACTGACTAATATATGTTTATCTCAACAGGTTTGAAAAACTACTGCAGCAGTGCCACTGACTTAATGATTAGTTGGGGAATCATTTGGCAAGTCACTTGGGGAATTAATTCCCTGAGAGGGAGTAATTGTAGATGTTGCAATAAATCTGTAAATTAAATCAACTCAGATACAAATGAAATAGAAGGGAACCTAAATTTATTTTTAATCAATATAAATTACTTGATTTTTAATTTTTTTAAGCTGAGTTGATTTAATTCTCAGCTTAGATGATTTTTCTTTATGTTGACTTGATTTCATTTATCTCAACAGCTCTTAGAACTACTGTTAGTTGATTTTAATTACAGATAATTTAATTTTTCTTGGCACCATAGCTTTGAAAACTACTGTATACTTATTTTAGATGATCTGGTATCAAATTTTGATTATTGTCAAAACAGCAAGCTCAACCCGCCAGCAAGGTTCCAAGCAAGCGGGTTTGTGACCCGCAATCCAATTACCCAGCCACTTGAAGCCAGACTAGGAAGTCAACTCAAATTACCAAATCCAACAACATTAACAGATGACAATCCCTTACAGTGGATACCTTGTTTTGGCGCTTGACTCATTACCAGGATTAAGCCACCCCCTTCACCATCCAGCTGTATGATCAACACAATCATGTTCCTGTTATCCTTGATTCACAATGACTATATAATCACTATCTCTCAATAAAAATTATTATCTAGTTTCTAAATATTTTACCCTTGTAACTCTGCTAAAAAAGCACAGTTACAACATTGGTAGCACAGGTAGGTTATCCATCCTACCTTATCTTGAAAAATTCTGCCTGTTGCCCGCACGCACAGCAGTCAACAAATCCTTGACATAATTATGTCTGGCCTCCTGCTGGACTGGACCCTGTACACCCCTGGTACCAAGATACCCAATGGCTTTGTCCTGTAACATAACACAATGATTCCACTACCTGCCTTCAACCCCATGTCTGCACAAGGTTTCTTTTACGGCTCCCTACTCTATTCTGCAACCAACAGACGTAAGCACCATGCCCGCCTACGTAGCCCAAAGACTGTGAAGCGCTGCCTTAGAACCCTTTTTAGGGGCCAACAACAACAACGCTGCCGCATGGATCCAGTCTGCCCAGAGCAAACTGGCCCAGATGGAATGCCCACAACAATTTTGGATTGCAGAAATCTTCATCCGCCTGACCCACAACGCAGGCACCTGAAGTGACAAGTGGCACAAAGAACACACCAACAAGAACAGGGATACCTTCAAGCAAGACTTCTTGGCAAGGTTTGTGCTTAAGGACATGGAGCTCATGATCATATGCCAAGTAAAGAACCTAACCCAGACAGGAACTGTGAAGGAACTCACCCACACCTATGAGGAACTCTGACTTTGTGCACCATCTGACATGACCTTTGACACCCCAGCTACACACCTCATGTACTATGACGCCCTTAAGTTGCATGTAATGAGACATGTGAACCTGGACCAAGTGACCAACCTACAAAGCCTGTAACACAAAGTGGAGAAAGTGGAACAAACATACAACGCCCTTAATAAGGCACAAACTGGAAAACAAGAGAGACCCAAGGATTCCCACACAGGTGGGCGCTCCACTCAATCACCCCCTGGAGGCAACAGGAATAACACCAACCATAACCCCACAAGCGCAAACAGACACGGTAATGGAAAAAATGGCCAGTCAAATTGTACTCATTTCTGTATCACTGCCACACAAGGCAATCAAGATGAGGGAAAAGCCTGGGAGAGCATTAAGCAAGCTAAGCTCTCCCCACACAACTCCTGAATTGCCAAATAATGAGCACTGACCCAAGGACATGGACCAATGTCCAATGATCCAAGTACCCTTGGAGGACCTGGTACTGTACACCATTGCCAGACATCCCAATAAACTGATGGCATATCCTTTCTGTTTTTGCAGTTACACAGGCTCAGAACTCCTGGATTTGGGTGTGGATCAAACCCTAATCAACAGCAGCTTTGTAGATAAGTTCAAGCTAGCCATCAATTCTTTGCGGATTAAAAACGTGGTCCTGGCTGATGAACACCACATTGCTGTGACAATGGAAACCACCCTCTTCTCTGTCATGCTTGAAAACCTCCACTCCACTATCCAAGGTCCCATCATTGACATCCCAAAGTTTGACATTGCACTGGGGTTAGATTGGTTACATAAGAACAATCCTCAAATAGACTGGGTGACCTCAGTGTTGACCATCAAGTGTGAGGGTGTCAACCACCAGATCTACCCTGACTCTGTGGACCAACTCCTATGCAACCAAATCTTTGTGCGCATCACAGAGACCCTGGACAAAAAGGATAACCTGAAGGCAATTGACTGGGACTCCTGCCAGTATAAGATCATACACTTCAAAGATCACCAGGATACCTCCATGCCTCAGAATTGCAAAATTGTGTCCTGCCATCCAGAAATCTTCAAGATAGCTCAACCAGGGTTGCCACCAGAGAAACACATTCAACACTCCATTCAACTCAAAGGAGCTGTACCCAAAGCACGTCCTATCTACAGGCTAATCCTGAAAAAAGACAACGCCCTACGTACCTACCTCAAGGAAGCGTTGGAGAAAGGCCTTATTTGCCCCTCACAGTCTCCCTTTGGGGCTGCTGTGTTCTTCATGGCCAAGAAGGACGGTACCTTACATCTGGTCACAGACTACCAAGCCCCAAATCAAAGTTACCATCAAGAATTTTTATCCACTACCACTGATTGACAATCTCTTTGACGCCTTGGGAAGAGCCACAGTCTTCTCCAAGGTAAATCTGACTGCAGGCTACAACCAGATTTGCATTAAGGAGGAAGATATCCCCAAAATAGCCTTCCACACTAAATACAGCTAATACAATTGTGTGGTGCTCAACTTTGGCATGATCAACACCCCTTCCACCTTTGTGACCTTCATTAACAAAGTGTTTGTGCTCACATAGGCAAGCATGCCCTAGTCTACCTAGACAACATCATCATCTAAAGCCCCTTGGTGGAACAACACCACAATGACCTGGAGGCAGTCTTTGCTACCCTGGCACAACACAAGCTACTGGCCAAACCTTCCAAATTCTAGTTCTTTTTCAAGCAACTCCTTTCCTAGGACACATAGTCTCAAAAGACGGCATCAAATCCAACAGTCAAAAGATACAGGCCATCTGCAAGATGCCACCACCCAAGGATAAGTTGGAACGCTGCACTTTCTTTGGAATGGTGGCCTATGTACACCACTTCATACCTGACTGTGGCGTTTTGACTGCCCCCTTATCCGCCATAACAGGCGCCAAATCCAAGTTTGTGTGGACCCCCCAACATGACCTCTGTTTTAGATGCCTCAAAGAGAAGCTTACAACAGCTCCCATCCTGCAATTCCCCAAACGTGACGGGGAATACCAAATGGAAACTGATGCCTCAGATGCATCCATTGAGGGAGTACTAAAAATCAAAAATAATGATGGTGACTTCCTGCCTGTAGCTTATGAATCACAAAAGTTGACAGATGGCAATTGTTGATACCCTATCCACAACAAGGAACTGTTGGCCACTGTGCACTTTCTAGTCAAATGGTGTTGTTATCTGGAACGGCAGGAAGAGTTCACAGCATTAACCAACCACAAGTGTAAATTCACTGCCACCTCTGGCTTTGGATTGCGCAATCTTCCCTTATTGTACCAAGAAAGGCTCAAAAACGCCTGCCAAACCCCTCCATTCTTTAAATGATTTAGCTCACATGGTTGATGAGAGGTTTTTGTTAGCCTACCCTGTGGACCCTTTGCCTTTGGTGGCTCCCTCCTGGGAAGAAACACTGGTTAATTTAGACTACCTATTAGTGTGGTGTTGTCAACTTCTGAAAACCATTAGAGCAAGCCAATCAGAGGCTGCCATATCAACACTGAACTGCATGAGTGAATTCCAAATGACCAGCACTTCCTCCAGCCAATCAGATCCGGCCGCAGAAATTAGAATGAAACCCTCCAGTCTTCCTGCTCCTGCCCAGCAAAGTTTTGTGTCCAGCCAATTGGATTCAGAGCCCATTGTCATGTGATCAGTTTTGTTTGCAAGCCATTCCTTTTAACCAAGCAAGGGGACTTTCAGTTTCCTGCTTGTCTATTTTCCAAATACATTAAAGTTTGGTGTTTTGCAACTTAAATTTTAAATTTTATTGCTGCCAGGAACCCAGTCTGTGTTTCAGCAGCCTTAAGAATTAAAGTGTTAGTTTTGGCTTCAAGCTTACTTTCTACTAGCCAGTTTCAAACCTAGCTTCTCTTCTGGCCTCCTATACTAGGGTTGTTTATCCTAGTTGCTGTCTTTTTTGTTTTTGCTTTCAAAAGTAGAGTTTGAACTCTAATTTTTAAATTGATTTTCCTTATAATTACTACTGTTATTCTGAAATTTCCTTTAAAATCCTTGTTTTTGAACCTGCTCTTGCTTGCTGTTCTCCCCAAGGCCACCACAATTGCTTTAAGGCTGTTTAGACTAGTTCTCCTTCAGTTTGACCTTGTTCTGCTAATTCCACCCTATCAGCACCTTTTCCATCTGATTTTTGCCAGAAATTTATACCAACCTGCCCCAAATTTTGCAAGGAATATTCCTATGATACTCCCAGCACTCAAGTTTGTGGTTTTCTCCCTGGCTCCATTCTTACTTCTTCTGTGGTCCACCTCCCCCAATCTGTGGAAAAAAATCTCTTTGTCTGCCAGACTTGTAGGTAGAGATCCCTCCAGTCTTTGGGATCTCACCAGCGGCCTTCTCTTTTCAGGAGAGGCTGTGGTCAAGAGCCTGACGTGTGATGACTTGGATTTGAGCACAGTGGATCATGCCTCACCTGTCTCAGAAGAAGCTGTGCCTCCAATGCGCCCCCTCCCCAGCGTGGTTCTGAGTCCCTCAGTACCCCTTGGTCCCTCCAAGGTGTCCTCTCCTGCTCCCACCTGCACCCCTTGGTTGCTCACTGGCCTGATGCTGATGGGCTTGAACGCCTACTTCCCTCAGTTGTCCCTGGTGTCCTCCCTGTGGTCCCCTCTCCAAGCGGCCATCCCAATTCTTCACTGGATGGCATCCTGGTGGTTTGTTTAACCAGGATGGGAGCCAAACTTAGTTAGTTTAGCCCCCCTCTCTCACAACAAGACGCTCATATATTTCAAAACTCAAGAAAATCTATCTTGCCGCCAATCCTGCTGGATGGAGCTCTTGGAGAGATTCAATATGCTCATGCAGTACAAACCTGGTCTGAGCTTGCCATGGCAGACGCCCTCTCACGCCTATATGTCCGTGCTTCTAGGGGAGAGAATGGGCTCAACCCAGACTAACCCCTCTTGGTACTACAAACAAAGGACAAGGGTTTCCCCCTTGGTACAACTGACATAAAAAAGGAAATAGTTATCAAAAACAAACACCTATTTGCTGACGTGTACGGGACCCTGCACAGAAAAATGTCTGACAGTACTACCATTCCTTATATCCCCATACACCAGCAAGTAGACACCATCCTACAATATCACAGAGACCTTGGACACACCAAGAGTCAAAACCTATATGAGTTCCTTAAGCACAAAGCCTAGTGACCAACCCTATATTGTGACGTTCAGGAAGTCCTAGACCAATGTGAGGTATGCAAAAAGTTTGCCAAAAGAAAAACCCCTCCAAAGTCAGTACTGCCCATCTGCTCACAACTACCCTTCAAGGTGTGGGCCCTCAATGTTGTTGGCCCCATGCCAGGGAAACACAATGATAAGAAATACATCATCATTGCCATAGACTTTACTACAAGATGGCCAGTAGCCCAAGCAGTAAAGGCGCACACTGGTAATGACATAAAATGATTCATTGGAAAAGAGATAATCAGCAAGTTTGGAAATCCAGAGCTCCTGATAACAGATGGAGGGAAAGAATTGACCTCCCAAAACACCAATGTATATGTAAATTCACTGCCCCCTTTGGCTTTGAATAGGACTGTCTTTCCTTATCACACAAAAAAGACCGCTCAAAGTCCAGCAAAACCACTTAATTCAATCAAAGATTTAGCTTACACTGTGGATGAAAGATTTGTGTTGGCATACCCTGCAGAACCCCTGGCTTTGGTTACCCCGGCTTGGGAAGAAACACTGGTTAATTTGAACTATTTATTAGCTTGGTATTGTCCTCTCTTAAAAACAATCAGGAACACCTAATCAAATGAGGCCACATCTATGACCAGAAAGTTAAATGAACCTGAGCTAGTTGAGTTGCTTTCCAGCCAATCAGGTGGTTCTGCGGAAATTAACTTGAAACCTTCCAGTGCTCCTGGCCTTGGCCATCAAAATTTTTCTTCCAGACAATTGGATGCAAGTCAAGTTGGTCAGGTGATTACCCCTAGCAACTCACCCCTTTTTACAATGCCAGGGGACTTTGTGTCACCTGCTTGTCAATTTTCCAATTTATAAAAGTTTGGATTCTGTTGCACTTAATTTTAAATTTTTAGTTTTGGTTTGGACCTCTGTTTTGGGTTCCTATCATCTAGAGTTTAAAGTGTTAGTAGTTTTGTTAAAACTTACTTCTATCGCCCTGCTTCAAACCTGGCATCTCTTCTGGGACTCTTGAAACATACTCCAGTGTATAGTGATTTCAGTTTTTGCTTTTGCCTGCAAAGTTTACGCTTAAACTTAAGTTTTTAGTTAAAATCAATATAAAATTCTATTTTACTTTGACTTTTCTCTTTAAATCTTGTATTTTCAAACCCGCTTTTGCTCCCAATTGTTCCCAAGGTACCCAAGTTCACCACTAAGCTCCCCCTCCCCAGTTATTTTCTGCCGTTCTCTTGTCTGTGGGTGCCCCTGTTAGGTTTAATTTTATAATTTTAATCCAAGACAAAGCTACCCACCTTACCCAAATTTTGAGAGAAACACAGTCATGATACTCCCAGTCATTAAATTTGTAGTATTTTCCTTGGTCCCCTTCTTGCTCCTCCTGTGGTCAACCTCACCAGACATGTGGTTAAAAATCTCCTCTTCTGTGCGGCTCATGAGTGAAGCCCACTCCAGCCTCTTGAGTCTTCCTGGCAGTCTCCTTTATTATGGGGAGGCTGTGGTGAAAAGCTTGGCATATGAAGACCTGGATTTGGATGATTTTGACTATGCCTCTCTTGCTCATGTGGGAAAAAATATGACAATGTCCTTTCTTCCTGACCTAGAGAAGAGTAACTCAGTACCTTTGCACACTCCTGCAATGTCTACTTCCGCCCCCACCTGTACCCCCTGGTTGCTCACAAGTTTGGCGCTGATGGCACTGAATGCTTATTTCCCTCAGCTGTCTCCCATGTCCTCCCTGTGGTCCCCCCTTTGAGCGGCTGTTCCAGTACTCCACTGGGCGGCATCCTAGTGGTTTGTTTTGCCGGGATGGGAGCCAAACTTAGTTAGTTTAGCCCCCCTCTCTCACAGTATACCTCACTAAAAATGGGGTCAAACATGCCATGACAACACCATATCACCCACAGGCCAATGGACGTGTAGAGCGGCTTAATGGCAGCCTTGTGCAAGCCTTAGCCAAGCTCACCACTGGGAGACCTGAAGACTGGTATTAGCAGCTATTGACTGCACTACTTGTGTGCCAAACCCAAGTGAACAGATCCACCAGAAAAAGCCCTTTTGAATTGGTATGCAGCACACAGCCAAATATCATTCAAGCATTAACAGGACCCAAACTGGAAATCCCAAGTAAAGTCCCCCCGCGCTCAGACCCTCAAGTTATAGAGGCCAACAGCAAGCAAACGGAAAAGGAAAATGAACTTCTGAAAAAAACCTTTGTCCCCATCCAAGGTAGACATGAAGTTGGGGACAAAGTTTTGGTCATGAACTTTGATAAAAGCAAACTACAACGCAATAAATTAAGCTCAGCAATCATTCTAAAGGTAAACAACAATAACACTTACCATGTGCAAGGACTCAGGAAGCGCAAACAAGACAAGACCCTACACCATGATCACCTGGGACCCTGCAAAGCAAGACAAAAACAACAGTTAGTCCAGTATGGCGCCCGGGCTCCTGACAACCCCCCTGCCAACCTACTCCCAGAGGAGGCCAACCTTCAGTTGGGGGGGTTGTCAGGGACCCACTCTCAGGCGGCAGGTCCGCCAGTTTTGGAGGTAACTTGGGCCGGGTTTTTTGCGGGCAGGGCCCACCACAAGAGAGGGGCTAACTTTAAGAGGTAAGAAGCAGACTTTCCTAACCAAGACCACAGGACGGCAGCTGGTACAATGGTGTCCACCACCCCAGTGAGGGTGATGTACTCTATGTTGAAAAGCTTGCTGGTATGGTTGGTTAGCAGGTTGGGGGAAGAGGCTGGCATCGGTTTTGGTGTTACAGGTGGTTCCATATAAACTTTATAGGCTGGGAGATAGTTGAATTTTCCTCTGAATAACTTGGGGGTAGAAAAAATCCACAGGCCTTGGCAGTTGTATCTGAAGGCGGATTGGATGCGGGCTAATGGGTCAAGTTTGATGATTTTCTCTTGTGTGTAATCCTCATATTTGGGCTTTAATGGGTAATTAGTAAAATGAACAGGCCTGAAGAGAGCACCAGGTGGACAGAAAACTGCGGGCAGAGGAGCAGGAGGGCCAGGGATCTCAAACTTAACTTATAGACGGCAAATACAAAATATGGTAATAGCTGTATGAGCCAAAGTAATATAACCTTTATTTAAAAATGGTGATAAGTTTGGAGCGTGGGGTCCTTTGGTCTATATAGCACCCCACCTCCAAACTTAACATTTTCCATGGGTTTATCAGGACATTGGGGAAAGCTGGGCCGGGGGAATTGGGTACTTGGGTCTGAAAGTAGCAGAATGGTGCTTGGCCTGGGAGTTTTTCATTGGTCAAAATTCTTGATTTGGCTACCTGATTGTCTTGCTTTAGCGTCATGGTCATGGGGCCAGGCTGTGAACCCGTGCCTCTTTCCTGGGTAGGCTCCTGATTGGTTGCTTGAGAGGACTTCAAACTCATTAAGCTCACATAGGCGCCATCTCTGCCTTCATTAGGAAATTTGAAATGCTTCTCTTCAGGCGCCACTATGGTTGGGCTGATGTCAGTATTCTGGCTTTGGGAATTCACAGGAGCCTCAGCTTGCAGGGGTTTGATCCCCAAAAAACACAGGCAGGCGGCCTGTAGGGATCCAGGGCCAGGGTTCAAATCTTGCTCCCGGGCCTGGGTTTCCAGAGGGGAAGAATTGTCAATCTTGGTATCATCCCCTTCTTCCCCTGGATCCCCCTCCTTCTGGTTCTTCTTGTTCAGGTAGAGTTGGACGGCTTCTTGGGTTTTAGTCAGGTTGCTCAGCAGTTCCCAGGTACTTTCTTCCAGTGGATATCCTCTCCACTTGACGTAGTACTGGGGTTTTGGTAGTGAGTTTGGTTGCCGTGTATGTATTTGACTTCATATTCCTCACCGCGGTTTGTTTGGATAGGTGGGGGGGCTGTCTTACTCTGTTGGTGGGGAAGCAAGTTCCCATCCTTTTTGAACAACAGAGATTGGTGGAACACGTCATGAATCTTCCAAGAGGGGGGTAGGTTGAGCTTGTAAGCAAATTCCCCAACCAGTTTGGTGATCTTGTGGGGGCCACTTCTTCGGTGAGCTAGCTTCCTACAGGGGACATGTAGGGGCACATTGCGGGAGTCCAGGTATACTTTGTCCCCAACTTGCAAGGATTGGCCTGGTATGTGTTTTTGGTTGGCAAAGGCCTTATAGGTTTGCACTGCGTGATTCAGGTTGGTCAAGCATGTTTTTTGTGTGTCGTGGATCCACTTGACCCAGGAACGTCCAGTGGTGTTAGTTTCTTTCTTGCCAATCTTGGGATCCCAGGTGTGATCAAACCCATAGTTAGCTTTGAATGGAGACATTCCCGTGGAGGCGTGGTCTTTACTGTTGTATGCAAACTGGGCCATGGAAAGCATGTTGGCCCAGTTGTCCTGGTCAGCGTTGGCATAGCATCAAAGGTATTGTTCAAGGATCTGGTTCACTCTTTTGGTTTGGCCGTCATTCTGCGGATGGTAGGAGGTATATACACACCACTTGATTCCCAAGTCTTTCATTACTTGTGTCCAATAGTTTGACGTGAATTGGGTCCTCTGTCTGTGATGGTCTCCTCTGGCGTCCCATGTTGGGTGATTATGCGTTCATGGAAGTGTTGGGCAGTCTCTGCAGCTGTGCAATGGGTGGTGGTTGGTACAAAGTATGCCATCTTGGTGAAGCGGTCTACCATGACTAGGATTGCATTGAAGGAGAGGGATGGGGGCAGTTTGACAATGTAGTCCATGGAGACGGATCTCAACAGTCCATGGGGTATGTCCAAGGGTCTTAGAAGTCCTTCAGGTTTGTTTCTGCGAGGCTTGGTTTGTCCACAGGTCTCACATCCTTTCAGGTACACGCTTACTTCTTGGTCCATCTTTGGCCAGGCAAAGTTCCTTCTAATGCTCTGGAGGGTCTTGAGTCTCCCTGGGTGTCTGGCCATCTCAGAATTGTGATAATCTCTCAGGATGTTGGTCCTGATGCTTCCTTCTGGCACAAAGATTCTGTTGTGCAGCATTAGTGTTGTTCCCTTCAATGAGTAGCCTTTCTGGTAGTGGGGGCTATCCAAGGATTTTGAAAGGTTGGCAATCATGGTTTTGGTGAATTTTTCAAGTGATTGGGCCTTCAGCACTTCTGGTTTACTGGCCCTGATCTTCATCAATCCCAGGTGAATACCTAGGCTAGCTGGGTCCAGGAGTACTTGCGTGTTGTGGTCGCGAGTTTCCATGTGAGTGGGTGCCAGGTCAGATCTTCTACTCAGGGCGTCTGGTACTATGTTCACTTTCCCTGGTTTGTAGTCTATGGTCAAGGTGTAGCCGGCCAGTTCTAAAGCCCATCTTGCTTGTTTTTGGTTAAGCTGTTGTGGTTTGAAGAAGTAGACCAAGTTCTTGTGGTCTGTCAGGACCTTTACTGGGAATTCAGCACCACAGAGGTATTGGCGCCAATGTTTCATGGTCTTCATAATGGCTAGCATCTCTTTGTTGTAAATTGGGTAGTTTCCTTCCGCGGGCAGCATCTTCTTGGAGTAATATGCTACAGGATGTAGCATACTATTCCCTCCTTCCTGAAGAAAGACCCCACCCACCGCAAAGTCAGACGTGTTGGTTTCCAGCACAAATGGCTTGGATGGGTCGGGCATGGCCAGAACAGGGGCAGAGGTGAAGGCAAGTTTCAGGGTCTCAAAGGTGGTGGCGCATTCCAGAGTCCAGGCAAAAGCAACCTTGTCAGAGCATAGACAGGTCAGGGGCAGAGTGATGTGAGAAATTTTTTGGATGAAATCCCAGCAGTAGTTTGCTAGCCCCAGGAAACTTCTGACGTCCTTCCAGCACATGGGAGTTGGCCAGGAAGTCACAGCGTCCACTTTATGCTGAGCCATTGCAAACCCTCCCGTTTTCAATACATAGCCCAGGAACTCTATTTCTGGTTGGAAGAACTCACACCTCTTGAGCTTTGCGTGTAAGTTGGCTTGAGAGAGTTTGCTCAGGATCAGGTCTAGATGGAGTAAGTGCTCCTCATGGGTCTTGCTATAGATGAGGATGTTGTCAAGGTAGGCCACGCAGAACTGGTCAAGGTATTTGCCCAGTACTGTGTTTATCATGCGCTGGAAGGTGCTAGGGGTGTTGCATAGTCCAAATGGCATCACCAGGTATTCATAGATTCCATACCTGGTCTTGAATGCTGTTTTGTATTTGTCACCCTCTTTGATTTGGATTTGGTTGAATGCATCTTTAAGGTCAATCTTGGAGTATACCTGGGCGCCCGTCAGCACATTGCACAAGTTGTCAGCGTTAGGTATGGGGTAGCAGTTATTTATGGTGATCTTGTTCAATTTCTGATAATTAACACACAGGCGCATGCCTCTGTCCTTCTTGCCCACAAACAGCATTGGTGACAAACAAGGGCTCTTGGACACGCAGATGAAACCTTTCTTTGTCATGTCCTTGATGTACAACTTGAGAGCCAGCTGCTCCTTGTGGTTGCAGCTATAAATGGGCCCGTGTTTGGGTTCGGTGCCTGGCAGAAGGTCAATAGCATGATTGTACTTGGTGTGTTTGGGGAGGCAAGTGGCCGCCTCTTTGCTAAATACATGGGTCCATTTCCCTAGAGAAGTAGGTAGGACTCCTACGCTTGGTTTAATCTGTATGGTCATGAGCCTTAGGGTAGGTTCTTCAGGATTGGTGCAGAAGGGAACAATGTTGCGGGTACCTTTATCACCTAAGGTGACGTTCTGTTCTCAGTAGTTGAGGATGAGGCCATGCCTGCCTGACCAGGAATCCCCAAGGATGAGGGGGTGCGGTAGGCCTTTCAACAAGATGAGGGACAAGGGGTAGGTGTTATTTCCTATTATCAAGGATAGTTCTTGCTCACATTTGTATCCTGTGTCTTTGGTGCTGTTTCCCAAGATGATCTGTAGACGGTTCTCAGAGGCAGACAGGCCTAGTTCTTGGGCTAAGTCCGCGTCAATGAAGCTCTCAACTGCTCCGGTGTCAATGAACGCCTTTAGTTTTTGGGTTGTTCCCCCAACGTTAACAGATACTAGGATGAATTTGTAAGACTGGGAAGAAGCGTTTATTTAGGCCAATGAGATAGGAGCAGGGGTTTTCTTTGGGCAGGCTCTGGTCAAGTGCCCCGCCTCATGGCAGTGAAAACAGAGACCTTCTCTGTAGTGTCTTTGGAGTTCCTCAGGGGTCATTCCCCCTCTGTTGGATGTGGCAGTTCGGGATGGGCGGGTCTGAGAGGGCCCAGCATTCTCTTGGTTCATGCTGAGGCCTTTGCACAAAGGAATCAGGTCTTCTAAGCCAAGTATGGGCGGGTGGTGCTTTAGTAAGTCCTTCATGGCTGGGTTCACTCCTTTTTGGAAGATGATGGCTGACAATTTGTCCTCAAGTTGATTGCAGGTCTTTAATTTAAGGAAATTGTCAATGTAAGCCTGAATGGGTCAAGAGCCTTGGCGGATTTCTAGCAAGGAGTTCAGGGCGTAGTATCTGGTGTCGCAATCCTCCTCAGTTGCCATTAGTTCTGCCTCAAACTTGGTGTAGTCTAAAAAGAACTCTACGTCTTCTGCTGTGGCTTTGCCAAACCAGTCCAGAGCGTCCCCAGAGAGCATGGAAGTGACCCCCAGTATTTTCTCAGTGTTGCTGGCGTAGGAGGGTGTGTTGGTCTGGAAGTGCAAGCGGAGGACTGGCATAGCGCGTCGGGCTTCCTCGAGCGTGAGCTTCCCCATATGGGGTATCTCTACCTTGGTGAGGGACTGGTTTACAATCATGTTTTGCACTTGAGAGGAGGTCTTGTTGGTATCAGTGGCAGCTATGTCAATTCTTTTCGGTTTGTTTGGGTTTGTGCTCTTCCACATAGAAGAGATCAGGTTCATGGTCATCTTATAGGTGTAATAAGTGATTATCAATAACAAAGACATACAAGATGCCCCAAGAAATAACAACATCTTGGGGCTCAGGGTACCAGGTTTTAAAAAGATTGCCATAATGTCAGGGACCCACTCTTGGGCAGCCGGCCCGCCGGTTTCGGAGGTAACTTGGGCCAGGTTTTTTGCGGGCAGGGCCCACCACAAGAGAGGGACTAACTTTAAGAGGTAAGAAGCAGACTTTCCTAACCAAGACCACAGGCCGGCAGCTGGTACAATGGTGTCCACCACCCCAGTGAGGGTGATGTACACTATGCTGAAAAGCTTGCTGGTATGGTTGGTTGGCAGGTTGGGGGAAGAGGCTGGCATCGGTTTTGGTGTTACGGGTGGTTCCATATAAACGTTATAGGCTGGGAGATAGTTGAATTTTCCTCTGAATAACTTGGGGGTAGAGAAAATCCACAGGCCTTGGCAGTTGTATCTGACGGCGGATTGGATGTGGGCTAATGTGTCAAGTTTGATGATTTTCTCTGGTGTGTAATCCTTATATTCAGGCTTTAATGGGTAATCAGTAAAATGAACGGGCCTGAAAGGAGCACCAGGTGGACAGAAAACTGCGGGCAGAGGGGCAGGAGGGCTGGGGGATCTCAAACTTAACTTATAGACGGCAAATACAAAATATGGTAATAGCTGTATGAGCCAAAGTAATATAACCTTTATTTAAAAATGGTGATAAGTTTGGAGCGTGGGGTCCTTTGGTCTATATAGCACCCCACCTCCAAACTTAACATTTTCCATGGGTTTATCAGGACATTGGGGAAAGCTGGGCCGGGGGAATTGGGTACTTGGGTCTGAAAGTAGCAGAATGGCGCTTGGCCCAGGAGTTCTTTCATTGGTCAAAATTCTCAATTTGGCTACCTGATTGTCTTGCTTTAGCGTCGTGGTCATGGGGCCAGGCCGCGGGCCCGTGCCTCTTTCCTGGGTAGGCTCCTGATTGGTTGCTTGAGAGGACTTCAAACTCATGAAGCTCACATAGGCGCCATCTCTGCCTTCATTAGGCAATTTGAAAGGCTTCTCTTCGGGCGCCACTATGGTTGGGCTGATGTCAGTATTCTGGCTTTGGGAATTCACAGGAGCCTCAGCTTGCAGGGGTTTGATCCCCAAAAAACACGGGCGGGCGGCCCAGCAGTCCATAGGCCTGGCGGCCCGTAGGAATCCAGGGCCGGGGTTCGAATCCCGCTCCCGGGCCTGGGTTTCCTGAGGGGAAGAATTGTCAATCTTGACAGGGGTGTCAAAACAGCAGGCTTGACCCGCTAGCAAGGTTCCGAGCAAGTGGGTTTGTGACTCGCAATCCGATTACCCGGCCACTCAAAGCCAGACTAGAAAGTCAACTCAAATTACCTAATCCAACAACATGAACAGATGATGATCTTTTATGGTGGATATCTCATTTTGGCGCTTGACTCATTACCAGGATCAAGCCACCCCCTTCACCATCCAGCTGTGTGATCAACACAATCATGTTCTTGTTATCCTTGATTCACAATGACTATATAATCACTATCTCTCAATAAAGATTATTATCTAGCTTCTAAATATTTTCCCTCTTGTAACTATGCTAAAACAGCACAGTTATGACATTATTTTAAATTTTCGTGAAGATTGAAAGTCTTTTATGGATTTGCCTATTTATAGAATACATATTTGGAACATGTTTTCACATACAGCAGCTGGGTATATTTGGTTTTTAAATTCATAGTAAACATAGTTAACCCTGGAAGCAACTGATATTTTTTGTTCATAGTTTTTGATTGTTGTAGTCTAACCCAGATATAGTTTCTTCCTTTTCAGCGTTTTACAGTAGTTTTAACAGCTATGGCGACAAGCAAAAATACTTGGGATTTAAAAAAAATAACTCAGATGTAAAACGAAATTAAAAAGAAATAAATCTATTGTAAATTAATATAAGTTTGTTTTTTAAATTTCGTTTAAATCTGATTTATTTCGTTAAAATCCAGTATTTTCGCTTGTCGCCATAGCTTTTAAAGCTAAATATAGGTTTAGCCTTTCTTACTTACCAATACGTAAATTCCATTAAAGAGGTGTATATTTAACATTAGCAGTTGTATTTCATTCTTGGCTGAGCCAATTCTGTTCTAGACAAACTTGGTTCCGTTTTTTCTTAGCTTTGAAAGGTACTGTAGTTCATTGTCTTCATTTCATATATAATTAATCTATTTAATTTAGCTTAATTCATGCCCTTGGACAGTTAACACATCTGGTTTGTTAGTTCTTTCCAAGCAGTCGTGCTTAGCTGCATTCAAGCTAAATAAACTACCCAGGGTGTTCCAGGTTGGACTTACTACAGCCAAAAATAGTGAAGCGATTAGTGATTCGCCAATCAGTTTCAAGTACATTTCATTCATCTCTTTGAATGATGTCTGATTGGCCTTCGATACATCTGATGAAACTTGTGGAGCAAGGCACTGGTTAGATCAGCTTGTGCTACTTGAGTTTTTTTCCGAGCGCATCTGGACACTGTATGTATAAATTTTAATGTAAGAATGGATCCAACAAATCCTTGGTCCTTTACAATTAGGGCTGCTTCGGCTAAGCTTCAGGTAGAGTGGCCAGTTTCTGGCTCTGGGCTACTCATCGCAAAGAGTCGTTTTAAACCAGTTAAATATAAAAGGATTTCGTTTGGGCTGTAGCGGCATAGATTCGGAGCTAGCCGGGGCTTGGCCGAAGCAGCCCTACTTGCAGCTAGGTACCTATTTAAATCTCAGATGTGACTACTTTTATGGTTCAAGATTTCAACTAAGAATGTCATATCCTGCTAAACAACGTATAGATAATAAACAGGAAGCCCTTTATAATCAACAGAATCAATATGCCTACAACACTAGCCCTATCGATCCTGTTGCTGCACAATATGGCCCTTGTGAATTAGGAGGATATCACGAAATCCGTTATCACTACAGAACAAGAGATTTACTTCTTGCCTTTCTTATACTTCCCGTGTTTTGTTTCAAACATAAGGATATAGTATGTAGACGGTGCAAGAAAACTCTGGGTACCACCTAGACCTTACTTAAACACTTTTATATAGCACATATGTCAAACTTGAAATAAATCTTATCTTGAAAACTTACTTTGAATTTTTAAAACTACATTCATATTGCCAATGAGGGTTTAGCAGCTTGAAAGATAACTTAGATTAAGCGCGAGTTTTAGGGGGATTTGCATTTTTTCTGTTATTACACTGCTAATTTCCAAAAGAATTAGTTGCTCAAATATTTTTTATATAAAACTATTATCCAAGCATTTTGATATTTCCAATAAATTTATTTACGGGTTATAGCTAAAGCATGCCTTAGTTCCGGTGGAACTTTTCATTACTCTTTCAATCAACTTTGAACTCTATTTTCCCTTAACTAATTTTAAGATACCTTGATTTATTTTTTAAAAGTCACTCTAAATTGAGAGCTTTCAATTTTAAAATTTTCTCCTTTGAAAAAATCATTGTATGCATCTACTACATTGCTTGTTGGGTTTCCCCTAAAAAAGGGATAGCACTGCGGTTATAGCTTAAGTAAAATTTATGCTTGCGTGTGCTTACTCTGACCTATTTCTCCATTACAAGAATCCAGATTAATCACCTCAATTAAAAAATACGACCATGAAGTTAATCACTAAAATGACACAGTACACTAGACTAAATTTACTGTTGTACATAAAATATCTTGATATCCCTAATTTTAACGTAAGGCAAAACATATATGCACTTCTTTCTTTTTTCCTCATCTTTCAATTTGTCATCTGTTAAGCGTCCAAGATAGCTTGCTGTAGCGATTTTATTGCCATACAGTGCTGATTCCTCGCAAAAAAGGGGTGGTCCACCAGTTGGCATCGCGTAGGTAGAGTAACTTGTGATAGCATTTAAAGCCAAATTGGTTTAAACCATGTAATTACTAGCACATTTCGATGAAACTTACAAATCTCGCTCAGATATAAGTATTGAGTGATACCCTTACTTATGTTTTTTAGCCGATAGCCTATTTTTTCAAAAAATGGTCCACCTAAAGTAATTAAATATAAATGTCTTTGTCGAAATCTAAAATCCGGAGGCGAAAGTCAAGTAAGTACACTATAAACCAAACAAAATGACATAGTCATTCAACTTCTTCAGTATATCGTGAATTAAAGCTTTAATTTCCAATTTTTACCTAAAGACAAATATATCTGACTTCAAACATTAGTAGTAGAAACATACCACTAGAGAATATTGTCTGCTTCAGCTATATTTGCCCTTTCTTTTTGAGAGCAAATAATATACTTATCAACTCTTATCCTTTAAATTTATGCCTCATACACTTCTTAAAATAAATTTAGATTCATAGTTCATTTATTTATCAGCCGACTAATAAATGATAAAGGAATCTTGGCAAGGCGCCAATTAAATAATCAAGCGAAAAGCAAACTGCGATTTTAAAATACTGTCCGAAATAAAACGCTTCGCAGGGTATCAAACAACTTTGGCACCCAGAGAATCCTTTTAAGAGTTTGGGCGTCCCTTTAGGTGCAGAGCATATATGAAACCTAAATAATCTTACGGGTGTGTGCTTTATTGATAATTCACTATGAATGACATTAAGCTTTATCTTTAAACCTTGAAAGTTGAAGGGCTGTATTGGTTGTCTACCACCGTTTTAGGATTCAGGCTGTCCTATAAGCAATCAAAGATATTATATTCAAGAAGGCTGTTTTCCGGTTACTCACCAAGAGGTAAATATGGGAGGGTGCGGGTGGGAAGATAATCACTTGTTTGTGCAATGACACAGGGGAAGTCTTCAGCTACAGCTGAGGGAACCTAGGTGTGATATTGGAAGTCTGGGTTGATGGGTTTTTGGTGATGTCTCACAGGGGGTTGGAGAAGCCAGGTTGGTTGATTGTGTTGATACAACCAAAGCATACTGTAGATTCAGAACCTGTTGGTAAAAATGTGGGATTGTCAAATCCAAAGATAGAATTTTGAATCATAAATGTGGTTTTGCCTTTTTTGATTAAACCAATTTGTTTGTATTTTATTTAAATATTTCAAAATGTGGGATCTCATAGACACTTTGCAAGCTTTAATTTATGGTTGCATATTCCAAGTGGACGGAATGAATCAACTTGAATCAGAATCAAATTGTTCACGTCCACCAACCATTTTCATTAAGTTTACTGTTTTTTGAAAGGTTGGGATTGTCAAATCTAAGAACTAAATTTCAAATTATAATCGAAAGCCACTAGTAAACAAAAATAATAACTGCGGGATTTATAATCTAATTTGAATACAAATAAAGTAAACTAGGAAACACTAAACCAAATCAACACACTCCACCATAACTAAAATTGAATGAAAAATTACATTTTGATACAGCGATTCTCAAACCTGTTGAGATAAACAAAATTGTTCAGTTCAGAACAAATGGGTTCAGTCACAACAAATTTCAACGTCTTAGATAGAAATATAAGCTAATTTCACAAAAAGTTGGCTTTTTGGCAAAAATATCCAGACACACAACAAATGATACAAACTGAGAATAAAATTATTATAATTAATAACAACAGTCCTAATCGCAAAAACAAATTGATTTTAGTCACAAAACAAAGCTACTATGTTTGCTATGATTTTTGTCGTGTTCTGAGGCGCAGCACAGACACACAACAGGGAATCATAACCTTAGGATTAGATTCATACTAAGTATCAGTTAGTTGCAGGGAAGGCTATTGGATTAACTTGTGGCCCTGATTGAATAATCTCTACTAGACTTGGCTAGAGAGAGGCGCCAAAGTACTGAGAGACACAAAGACAAAAATGTGAATAGAACCTAATTTTTATTGGTGAATAAGAAATGTAATATATAGTGGTTGACGATACCACAAAACAATACCAGGACAGTAGGATCACTCGGCACAAGCATGAGTGGGGTGAGTGAGTTGCGTAGAATCAGGAAACTGAACAATTGAATTTCCCAGTTTGGAAACAGACTCATTTTGAAGAGCAAAAGCAAAAGAGAGCAATTTGTCTTCAAAATAACCACACAAAGGCAAACTTGAAACAGTGTGAATAGCAGCATTCACAACATTGCCACCTTCTAGATTGGCCTTAGGGGGTAGTACTTGCGGAGGAACTTGGCATGTACTTGGGCAAACAGACGGCCACTAGAGAGGAGTTTCACGGTGTACTCTGACCCTCGTTTGAAGGTTACTTCCAAAGGTCCAACCCACAATGTGTCTAGCTTGTGAGTGTGTCCTCCTACTCTATGCTGATAGTAGAAAACATGATCCCCAATGTTGAACTCAGGCAAGGGAGAGCATCCAGCATTGTCAGGAGAGAGCTCAAGCATCTTGGTCTTATATGCAGAAGTATACACAGTAGACTGTATATCAATTATGCGGTTGACTAAGTCTTTGATGTGGGAGTCAGGGTTCATGGCCTTATCAGAGGAGATTAGGGGGGCCCTTATGAGCAACAGGGTAGTGGCCTCACGCCCATACAGTATTGCATAGGGGGAATACCCGGTGACACGGTGTTTGCTGATGCAATAGGCAAAGAGAGCATCAGGTAAGTATATATCCCAGTTGGCAACATTGGAATAAGTGAGCTTCCTCATGATGGAAACCAAGGTCAAATTAGCACGCTCAACAGCCCCATTAGTGGAAGAATTATAGGAGGCTGAGGAGGATTGATGAGACCCAAGAGCCTCAACAGAAGTCACCAGCTTGGCATTGAAGTTATATCCATTGTCAGACAACAACACTTGGGGGCACCCATAGCAGTATAATACATCTTGCAAAAGGAAGGCCGCAATTGTCTTAGCAGTGATATCCTTGGTGGGACAAGCTTCTACCCATTTGCTGAAATGATCAACTGCAATCAGGATGAAGCGGCATACTGAGCAAGAGCAAGGTAGAGGTTCTACAGCGTCAAAACTGACAGTGTGGAAGGCATGCTGCGGAGGGACTAATTTAACTTGTGGGCAGCAGCTCAAGGCCTCTGCAGCTGGCAGTTGTGGCAACTAGCTATGACGTCTGGGGTCAGCAGGCAAAGGTTTTCCCAGAAGTAATTCTTCTGAAGCCAGTCAAAAGTCTTGGCAATGCCTCCATGTCCAGTCTCCTTATGATCTTGGAGTACCAACAAGAGGCAGAGGCTAGGGTGTACGTAGGGCAGGTACTGATCATGCACCTTTTTGAAGAGTTGATTGTCACAAATGAGAGTATTCTCAGATAGCTTAGACAGGGCAGACCAGATTTCTTCAGTCTTGTTTTCCCAAGAAGAGGGATACCTGATGAGCTTGTATAACCAATCAGCTGGGTGTAGAGCAAGGATAGGCATTCTGGACAGTCCATCAGCATTTTGGTGTTGGATCCCAGGACGGTGGAGCACTGTGAAGTTGTAGCCTTGAAATCAAAGGGCCCATCTAGCTAGCTGTCCTTCTGGTTCTTTGAGTTGCTGCAGCCACTTGAGTGAGGCATGGTCAATGACCACAGTGAAATGGATGCCATAAACGTAATGACAAATTTGATTGACCACATGCAGTACAGCAAGGCATTCTTTCTCCATGACACTATAGTTCTTCTCATGTTTGTTGAGGACTCAAGAAGTATACACTACAGGTTGATCCACTCTTTCATCATCTAGTTGAGCCAGGATGGCCCCAATAGCTAGGTTGCTAGCGTCCGTGTAAAGGATGAATTCTGTATTGTAATCTGGATACATCAAGATGGGAGCCTCTTTGAGTTTTTGTTTAAGAGTCTAAAAAGCCTGTTATTGACTAGCAGTCCATTTGAAAGGAAAATTGCATAACAGTTGAACCAGAGGCTCACTAGTGTTGGCAAAATCAGGGATAAACTGTCTTTAATACCCCATCATGTCCAGAAAGACTTGAACTTTGCGCAGGTTGGTGGGTGGAAGCATCTTGTCAATAGCTTTAACCTTCTTGGTCATAGGACAAATCCCAGTCTGGGTTACTTCATGGCCTAAGAATTCAAGACACTCTTTAAAGAAGGCACACTTTGAAGGTTTTAGTTTGAGACCAGCTTCCTGGATCTTTAGGAATACTTCCTTAAGGTGGGCCAGGTGATACGTAAAGGTAGCACCAAAGAGCATTATATCATCCAAGTACACCAAGGCACATGAGAGCTTCAGATAACAAAGGATGGATTCCATGGCCTGCTGAAAGGTAGCAGGGGCATTGTATAGCCCCTGATGCATACAAGTAGATTCAAACAGCCCTTCAGAGGTGATCAGTGCTGCCTTTTGCCTATCCTCCAGAGAGAGGTCAACTTGACAGTAACCAGAGGCCAAATCCATAGTTGAGAAGAACTTGGAGCCTCCAAGGCAAAGAGATTATCATCAATACACAGCAAGGGGTAAGAATCCTTCTTGGTTAAGGAGTTTAGCTGTTAATAGTCCATTGCAATGCAGTGAATCCATCTTTCTTCTTCAATATGAGCAAAGGGGAGGCCCATGGACTTTGGGAAGGGGAAAGTAACCCAGCGTCTAATAGTTGCTTGAGTTATTTAGAAACCTGAGCGTCCTTTATACAACTGTGGCAATATGGTTTAGCGCAGAAGGGGGGAGTGTCACCAGTATTGATCTGATGAACAACGCCTTTAGCTAGACCATAATCAGTGCTGTCTTTAGCAAAGATATCTGAAAACTGATCCAGAAGATCAAGCACTTCTTTCTGCTGTACCAGGGATAGTTGCAGGAAGTCTTGAGCAGTGAACAAGGATAGGACTTGGGGCTTGTCTTCAGGTAAATTGAAGTCCTGGAAGGTGCCAAAGGGATGTAGGGATAGCACATCAGGAGCATTCAGCAACTTGCCATAGCCAACAACCTGGCTGCTAGACACATTTATGGGGAGAGCTGTTAAGTTGGCTACCAGCAGCTGGACAGGATCTTTGTGAGAGACATCCAAGATCCCTGGGCAGAGGCAGGGTTTGTTGTCGCCTAGTGAGGGAGGAGAGTAAATCTCTAGGAATATGTGCTCAGGCAACTTGTATGATATCTGAGAGTCCAGGATGGCTTGAGAGTCAGGGGGTATATTCACAGCAGAAGTGGCAAGGAGAGGAATCCTTTCAGATGCAGGAAAGGCCATAGGAGGACACTTCATGTTGGATGAATGGGCACGGTACTTTAGGGTGAAGACACCAGTGGGGTACTCCAAGGAACAAATCTTGATAGGCTCCTCAAAGATTAAAGGAACTTCATACCCTAAAATGGAGAGATAGCCGTCTTTTAACTGGATAATCTCATTGTATTCCCTAAGTAATTGGGTACCAACTAGAAGATCATAGCTCTCATTCTCCACTACCACAATAGGCGCTGCTAAGAGTAGCTTGCCAAACCGCATAGGGAGGGCAGAGTATGTCCCTATATTACAAGTCTTGGACAACCATGATGTACCATAAGACTGATGGTAATTGAGTTCAGGGACGAGTTTAAGCTTCTTGACAAGCTTTGAGGAGACAACATTAACAGGAGATCCTGTATCCAAGACAGCCTTAATCTTCACCTTTTGGATGGATATTTCTACACAAGTAGTAGTAAAATCAAAGACAGAAAGACAGCAAGGATATCTTGGGCTTTAGCTAGCTCCTTGTCCCACTTCTAAATCATGCATCTCAAGACCAGAAACTCCTTGTAGACAGTATGAAGAGGGAGTGAGACTGAAAATTCTTGAAAACAGCGTCAGCTACTTCAGCTGCTTCTTCAGAGGATTCTACAAGTACAGGAGACCTCTTGGATTGAGTGAGTATGGTGATCCACATGTTTGGTGGTTTGCAGGCGGGGCTAATGTTGGCCAAGAAAAAGTTTGGTTGTTTGTTGCAGGTATAGGTCTAGTAGGTAACATAGGACTACTAGGGGTAAGTAAGGTGAGCCTAGTAGGTAACATAGGACTACTAGGGTAAGTAAGGTGAGCCTAGTAGGTAACATAGAACTACTAGGGTTAGTGAGGCCTGGCTAGTAGATAACAAAGGACTACCAGAGGCAGATGTTGCCTCCACCCAGCAGAAGGAATTGGCTGTTTTGAGGCTATAGTGCTTCACCCCGCAGGAAACTGTGGCTGCAGAAGGGTGAAGACTGAGATAGAAAGCAGGGGACTTTGTCTGTCTGGGGGGAGTAGGTTTTGGACCCCTGGCAGGTAACGCAGGCTGCCAGGGAGGGGAAGAGCTCTGAGGGCTCTACGTACCCTAATACGCTTGCAGGAGGTCTATGAGCAAGCACCCTACTTAAAGGACTGGTAGGGTGTCCTTGTTTATGCCCCTATGGGAGCTTTGGGGGAACCCCAAAATGAGCATTGGAGGGCATAGATTTGCTCAGAGGTGTCACCAAGGCGGTTTGCTTCGGGAAGCAACTGCATAACTTGATGTGATCAGGCCTCTGGGAAGTAGAGCTGATCACTCTGCAACTGAAAGCTCAGACTTAATCACCTGGGCGAGTAAAGACAACACATAGACATTGATCTATGGTTGAATGGCCTAAGTGGATTGCCACTTGTGAGGGCCCAGTCAAACGCCAGTTCAATGTAGACTCATGCCTGGGTCTATGAGTTCTGGTAATGGGGACTGAGATAAAGAACCGAGGTGGTTCACAGAATTAACAGAGAAAACTAGCAAGAGGGACTGTTTGGTCACAGTGAAGGCTAGTTGATAGACTGTTAATTCATATTGCATGTAATGAACCAATATGGTTCAGTGTGTAGAAGGAACAAAGAAGGTTCCTAGTGAGGGTTTGTTGTGGAACTGGTTGAGGATAAGTTGAGGGACAAGAAGATTATGATATAGGACTAGCTGATCATAGTGCAGGAGTAGCCAGAGGACTGATGAAGTTAATGGACTGATTTCTGGTTAAGCTGAAGAGCTGGAATATGAGCTGGCTGAAAGATCCAATGATGACAGTGAAGAACTGGTGGTCCGGAGAAATGAGCCAAGATTTTGCCAAATTGATTTGCCAAAGTGGGAAGATGTGGAATAGTTTGCCTTGGTTTAGTATTAAAATCAAGAAGGAATGTGGATAGAAGTGTGGGTAAGATATTTATTTATTAAGTTCCTAGGATAGACAAAGGTATGTTGCTATGAGAGCGGGATACAAAGTTGTTTTGGTGGGATGTTTTCCTTGGATTTTACTTTATTTGTAAATATATGGGAAAAACTTTGAAGAGGTCCAGAGAGAAAAATTTAAATAGTATTCTACTATTAAATGGGTTTAGGTTGAATACAGGAAGAAATGGTGCCGGAATAATGGACCGGTTAACGCTTTGGTGTGCAAAGAGTTGTTGATTTGAGCGGTTTGAGCTGTGGAAATGATTTTTCTAGTTGGATCCCGGTGGAACTTCAGAAATGGTCTATTTCCGCGCTCTGCATTCATTGGTTGAGTTCTGGCAGGTTTCCTGATGAGAATGATTGGTTGGAAGCCAAAAGCTTAAAGTATAAGCAAGGAAATAGTGAATTAATACTTTAAGCTTTTGAGAAAGTAAGTATGTAAGCTTAAGTTATTATAGGAAAAAGTGAGCGGCAATGGTTTAAGCTTATGAAGAAAGCCATTTGAAGGCGGAACTTTTGGGAAAAAGACACTATAAGAAGGGGGCTGGCTGGAAAGTTACCTGGTCTTTTTGATGTCTTTTCAAGGTCTTTTGGAAGGCTTTTGGAGGTCTTTCCCAGGTCTTCTAAGTTTCTGCCAAGAAGGATTTTGAAACCTTTTGATCACCAGCAGGAGCTTGGTTAGACTGATACAACCCAAGATAACAGAGCAGGAGCCCAAGAATAAGAAGCTGGATCCTAAGCACGGCGCCAGAGTCCAAGTTTAAGGAGCAGGAGTCCAAGTCTAAGGTGCAGAGGTCCAAGACCAAGTACAAGGAGTCCAAGATATTGTTGGAGGACTCCAAGTATTGGCAAATCCATATTGTTTCCTTGACCCCCTGGGCCATATACCAGAAGGTTTCTAAGGGGATCTTCCTTCTGAGAGTGAATAAAAGCCCATTTTGACCCCTATACATATTTATGAGATACATTTCCCCTTACTAGAGAATGACAACCCCTTCCAGCCGGTCCCTGGCTACAATCCAGGACACACTTGAGGACTGCTGGACAGGAACCTCACAGTGAGGTAAGGGCAAGAGACAATATCTTTGGCTTCATTTAGAGGCTTGGCAGTTGTTATAGATTTCCCAGAGCGTAGTTTATAAGGGACTGCAATGGGTTTGGGGACAGCTAGGACTGAATATCCATAGGCGTTGGGATCATCAATATCTGAGTTGTGTATATCAGAGTCATATGAGATATTGTGAAACAATAGCAGAATGGGAGGCACTTCAGTGTTGGTGGGCTCCAAGTCTGCTATAGACAGGGGGATTGGAGGAGACTGGGAAGAATTGTTAACCAAGAATGTCTCTGCTTCTAGGTTGACTGTTCTTTTCCCACCTTCTCTTTGGGGTTGGCACCTTCAACTCAAGGATTGGTACAGACTTGGGAGTGGTGACCTATCTGTCCGCAGTTATGGCAACCTTGTTATCAAGGAGGGTTCTGAGAGTTCATAGTGAGAATGTGTGGGCCACAGGAAGAAGAGCCAGAGTTAGATGTAGCTCAATTCTTGCGTACAACAGCTCCAGAGTGGGTCAAGTGCATATCCTGGAGAAACATTATTATGCTCTTCATTGAAGAGAGCATGGCCTTGTGAGCTTTGAAATGGAGGCACATAAGCTGATTACCTTTGAGAGCTTGAGCACAGGCCATGTACACTTCATGGGCTGTCAACTATCTACTTGTTATCAACTGCTGTCCTTCCATGTAGAATCTGTCTGCAAATTCAGCCAGCGTCTCTTTGGGCTTGAAGGAGATGCACATAAAAGCATCATTTTTCACTTCCAAACTAAGGTCGCCACCAAACTTGTCAATCAAAAGCTATTTCATCTCTTCCCAAGTCTCAATTGTGGGCAACTCTGGCACCACCACTTCCTGGAAGGTTGGGTGCAAGCAGGTTAGAATGTGTTCTTTCTTGACCTCATCAGAGGCCTGTCTCATAGCTGTTTTTTTAGATGGTCAAGAAGGCTGCAATAGTGGATGTTTTGGGGTCAAAGACTTGATCAAAAGTAGGTTTGAAGTGTGCTTTGGGGATAGGACCACCATTGTTGCTATCAAGGACATTTATACGGGGAGAACTCAGCTTCAGACTCTGTAGGGGGCTGTCTTGCCCACAGCTGGCCAACACTCTCCTTGAGCATAGTCAAACTCTCAGAGGTGCAAGCACCCACATTGTTGGCCTGGTTGGCCTGTTGTTTGTTAGTATCTAAGTGTTGACCATGTGTGGTTAACACAGTGGAAAGCTCAGCCAACCAGGAGGTCAGGGAAGGTCCCCTGAGAGGCAGAGAGAAAAACTGTTGTTTACTTAATTGATTATCTCACTCATTTCCTTAAATTTCCTGTCAATAATAGAGTGATCCCGCTTCATGTGGTTCACCTTGTTGGCTAGAGAAATCAACTCTCTAGCACATTGGATGCAGGAGTTCCCTGGCAGTCCAGGGCAGCAGCATCTCCTTCAACAACCTCAACTGGCCTAGCCGCAGTTGCCACAATCTCACACAGAGTGGCAACCTCCTGCTGCAGCTCAGTAACTTGGGCAGTTAATGCAAGCACCTGAGGGTCTGGTTGTGGCAGGTCTTCTGGACGTCCTTGGCTGCAAGTGGATGCACATAGTTCACAAATAGCTTCCCATAGTTTCTGCTCTCTGCCTATCAAATCATCAGATGGGGGAGAAGGCAGAACATCAGGCTTGGGTGTAGAAAACTCATTCACTTGAGCTTGAAGTTTGGCTATAGCGGTAGCTGTGGCAGTCCTTTCCTGATCAAACTCTTCATCAAGGTCACATAGACTCCTAGCAGCGTGATCTGCTACTTGTTGCAGTTGGTCAAAGGAATAGGTACTAAACACATTGAGTTGTTGCACAAGACATTTGAAATTGGTGAGGTAGGCGTTTAAGGTGGAATCTACTTGGGTTCTCCAGGGCTGTTCTAACAGGTGAAACTCATATAGACGCTCCCTGACATATTCAGGGATGAACTGGCACATTCTTTCAATGGAATTAAATAAGAGGGTTTGGGAAGTAATAGAGTTGCGCTGATTATTGGACACCAAGGAAAAAAGGGAGTGGATCCATTGTTGGTATGCAGTAAACTGATCCCAGTGGTTGGTGATGGCTGCTTGTAGAGACAAAAGTCTCCTGAACGTGGAGTCCTAGCACCATTTGATAGTGGGCTAAGGCAGGTTGTACAAAGAAAGACAATAGGTGTTCAGCTGAGCCAGCCACAGCAAGAACATGCTGTGGAAATTGCGGAGCCACAATCAATTTGTAGTATTCCACTTGATTGAACTATAATTAGAGGCAAGGGGTGGCCCCTTCACAGGCTATCTCACGGGCTACCACCATGAATTATTCTAAGTCAGGGGTACCCAAGGGGTAGGCCACTAGGCAAGGACCATTCCTAAGGTTCAGTACAGTAGGTACAATAGGTGGGTCTGTGATGTCTTCCTCAATAGGAGAACTGGTGATTTCAGGTGAAGTTGGCTCTTGTATGGGAGGAGGCAAAGAATCTGAAAATGTAGTTGCAGAAGGAATAACCAAGGGGCTTACAGCCCCTGTAGTAAGCACCATTTTGTTGTGTTCTGAGGTGCGGCACAGACACATAACGGGAAATCCTAACCTTAGGATTGGACTTGTATTAAGTCTTGGTGAGAATGACAGGGAAGGCTATACAATTACCTTGTGGCCCTGGATGAATAATCTCTACTAGTTGTGGCTAGAGAGAGGCGCCAAAGTAATTGGAGACACAAAGACAGAAATGTGAATATAACTTAATTTTTATTGGTGAATAAGAAATGTAATATATAGTGGTTGACAATACCACAAAACAATACCAGTGATAAGGAGCGCCTTTTGGAGAAGCTTAAAATATAAAAGTAGGAATAGAAGAAGTATATTTTATTGGGTGATACTTTATACTTATATAGATTTAGCTGTGGCAGGGATATTAGTTGGATCAAACCCAGGGGCTGGTCATGTGCTGGATGGGTTCAAGTTGTTGGATACCTGGACAGTCATGTGATATTGGTTTGTTGCCATTTCTGGTATGTTGAATGGTATATTGGAAAGGCACCAAATTGGGCAATGACTGGATGTTAGGTGTGATGGCAATAGTTGGAATACTTGTACATCCAGACCCTTAACACACCCCTCCCTTAAGGAATTAATCGGGTACATCAGGAGGGGGCTTTGTCTTGACGGCTGCTGCCTGATGTTCCTGGAGTTGTTTACTAGTGGGCACCAACTGGGTCAAGTGTTCTCCTTTGCTAGGGCGGAGGCAAGATCTGTGGTACTTTTTGATGATGGGCTCTTTAGCACCCTGGAACTTAACCAGGTAGGTGTTCCTGTCTGTTTGGTATCTGATGATTCTTCCTGGTCCCCTGTGTACTGAGTCTAGCTTCTTTCTGTTCCCGGCTAGGACCCAGACGGGGGAGTTGATGGGGAGTGGGTCCTCTGTTGAGGTTAACTTTTGAGTTTTGAGTCTCTTTATTTCAGCTAGTTTGGCTTTGAGGCGTATGTGTTGTAGAGCTGGTTTCTGTTCTACTGTGGGAGGTTTCCCCAGGGGGATCTTCACATATGGTTGGTTATTGCGGGTGACTATTTCTGGCTTGTACCCGTATGTTAGTTCAAACAGTGAGTAGCCTGTCCCTTGATTGGTAAAAACCTGGGATACTAGTAATGCATGTTTCACATAGAGTGGCCATGTGTCTTTGGCTTTTCTATCCATTATTTTCTACAGGGTTCTGATAAGGCTGCCGTTCAGGTGTTCAACTCCGCCGTTGACCTGTGGCCTGTAGGACAAGGTTGTGGAGTGTTTGATGTTCTTTGTTTTTAGATTGTCATTTACTATGTAGCCTGTGGCCTGTAGGACAAGGTTGTGGAGTGGTTGATGTTCTTTGTTTTTAGATTGTCATTTACTATGTAGCCTGTTAGCTCTTTTGCTCCATCTGTTATGATGTAGTCTGGAGTGCTGTAATCCACTATGATTGCTTTATTGATGAATCAATTTATTGTTTCTGCCTTGTGATCTTTTGTTGCCCAGAAGATGGGCCAACATGTGGCAAAGTTGATGGCTACAATTAGGAAACATTGATTTGTTTTGGTTTCTGGGAAGGGTCCCACTACTTCCAGTCCCCAAACCTTAAATGGTTCAGGGTCAGGTACTGGGTTGACTGTTGGCTGTGGCGCCTTGGTGCTGGTGTATTTTTCACACACTGTGCACTTCTTTAGAACATTGATTATGTCTTGCTTCAGGTTGGGCCACCATACTATCTCTGTTAATGTGAGATATAGGTTGTTAGCTTTTGTGTGTCCTAGCAGATGGTGGTGTCTTAGTATAGTGTTGACTCTTTGTGCAAGTGGGATGTATAGAATGTGTTTATATTTGATGATTTGGTATACTGTGCCATTTAATATGTGGAAATGTTTTTCATTCCTTACTAGTGTATCATGGGTTAGTTGATGTGTGAGGGATCCTTTCCTTTTGTCTTGTACTCAGTGCTGTATAGGTTTGGCCAGTCAGGGTCCAGGTGGTCAGGGTGATCCTCTCTTGGCTGGCATAGCCTAGAGAGAGCATAGGCTGTGACCAGCTCTGCACCCTTTTTTATTGGATGTCCAGGTTAATCTGTTCCAGCAAGGACATCCATTTGGCTTGGCGCTGCGCAAGTGCGTTCTGAGGTTTGAAATAGATTAAGGATTTGTGATCAGTTAGCACTCAGACAGTTAAGTGTCCTTTGAGATAACATCTCCATTTCTTGCATACGTGATATATTGCTATCAATTCTTTATTGTGTATTGGGTACCTTTGCTCAGTATTTGTTAGTTTTCTGCTTTTTTAACATACCAGCAGGAAATCTTGCTGACCTGGATGGCAGATGCGTAGGACTGCGCCAATGGCGGTGTCACTAGCGTCTGACTCAAGCTTGTAGCACCCGTTGTTATTAGGGTATTGTAAGATTGGTGCTTCTATCAAAGCTTGTTTTGATAGTTGGAAATTCTTGTCACATTCTGGAGTCCAGATGAATTTCTTTTTGGCATTACCTTTGGTTAGGTCATTGATTGGCACAGTGAGCTTTCCGCAGTCTTTGATGTATTTCCTTAGGTAAGCTACCATACTGAGAAAGCATCTAACTTGTTTCACAGAGGTGGGGTGTTGCATGTTATTTATGGCTTTTATTTTATCTGGGTCTGCTTTGAGGCCACCGTCAGAGACAATGTGGCCCAAGAACAAGAGTTCCTTTTCCATAAATTGGCACTTACTAGGTTTAGCATATAGTTTGTGCTTTGCAAGTTGATTGAGTGTCTTGCGGACATGGGTGGGGTGTTCCTCTTTTGTTTTTGAAAATATGATGATGTTGTTGAGGTAACATAATGTGTTTGAGAGACCGTTTAGCACTTGGTTTATCATGGTGACAAACGTTGCAGGAGCTTTGGTCATCCCAAAGTTCATTACTTTACATTCAAACGACCCAAATTGCGTGCAGAACACGGTCTTTGGTATGTCATTCTTTTTGACTTCAACTTGGTTATAACCAGATGTGAGGTCAATTTTCAAGAACTTTTTTGCTCTGGAGAGCCTTGCAAATAGGTCTTCTATGAAGGGAAGTGGGTATTTATTCTTTACATTACTTGTGTTTAGTGCTCTGTAGTCAGTAACTAAGCAAAGGGATCCTTCTTTCTTCTTTACAAAGAAAACTGCTGCCCCCCATGGGGATTCAGACAGGCAAATGAATCATTTGGCTAGATTGTCCTTGATATGGGCTTTAAGTGTTTGGGTCTCCATGGGGGAGAGTCTGTAGAGGGGTGCAGGTTTGGGCATGGCTTTGCATAAGTTGATGCCATGTTTGACCTCTTTTTTGGGGGGTAACTCTGTGAGCTCTTCCTTGAATACATGGGCGTATTCATTTAGGAGTGCCACAAGTTCTGGGCATTGGATCTTTTATGTTTGTATATTATTAAATTCAGAGTACCTCATTATGTGGAGGGTACTGTCTTTGGTTAGATGTTCAGAGTCATCTTGATTTATGACTTGGAAAAATACTATATCTCTTAGAATTAGGTTATTGGGTTCTTTGAGAATGTTGAACTTGACTCCATTGCATTTTATTGTCATGATTTTTGTTTTCCAACATACGCTGGGATTCACTTGGATGAATTATTCCATGCCTGCTATAATGTTTTAGCTTATGTTGCTCATGACAAGTCCTTTGATGGACGTTTGTACACCTTGGAGGTCAATTCTGAAGGGAGTTGTTTTGCCTTTGAGTAGAACTTTTAATTTTCTGCCAATCTGGCGTATTTTAAGTTGGATTTGAAAACTGGTATTTTGTACTTGGTTACAAAAGGTTTGCTAACCATAGTGTGTTGTTCACCAGAGTCAAATAAAATTTTATGTGTATGTGATTTGTAAGTGCATGGATAGACAAGAAGTTGTGAGCAATCTTTAATTTTTAGTTCATAAAAATGGAGGATTGCGGAACGTGGGGGATGTGAGCAGCAAAGTTTGTGCCTTGGTACTTCTTCTTGTCAAGTTGGGGGGAGACAGGGGCAATTAAGCCTGTTCCCCCTCCTCCTTTCCATGTTCCTCTGTTTTGAGACCTTAAAGGTCAGAGAATGTGGGGTCAGATTTGTAGCGGGTTGCTACTTCAGCATTGTTAACTTTGGCGGTGTCTTCTTTCTTGGGACAGGAGTGGTTTGCGCTTTGGCTACAATTGTCATTGTTACAATTGAAGTTGCCGTTGTTATGGTTGGTATTTTGGCATTTGTTGCCATTGGCGTTTTCTCTGCCATTGCTGTTTGAGGAGCGGTTGCCGTTGCATGTAGCATATTCCATGTTGGCGCGTTTTTCAGCACACTTGGCTTCAGCAATGAGCGCAAGCATGGAGGTATTTGCTTCTGGGCGGATGAGGGCGGCAACAGAGGGTTTCATTCTGTTGATGAATGATGCTCTGGTGTGTACGTTATCAGCTTGTGCTGGGTTTTGGATTTTGAAACATATTTCCTCAAATTCATTGGCGTAGGCTGCAATAGTGGTCTTCTGAGGAAGGTCACTGAGCTGTATTGCAATATCTTGGAGAGATTTAGTGATGCAGAAATTGTGGGTGATGTTAGCTTTGAGCTCTTCCCAGTTATCAAGCTGGTTTTTGGTTTGTGAGCCAACCCAGGTGGCAAACCAGTTAGCTGTGGCCTTGTATAGGCGCTTGCTGACTTCCTGGACCCATTTCTCATGGGGGATGCGGCTGGCGCGGAGTTTAGCAGCTGTGTGGTCTAGCCAGTTGATGATGTTTTCTTTGTTTTTACCAAAGAACTTGTCAATACCAATGAATTTGGTGTTGGCAACTTCACCTGTGATAGGTGGTTGTTTTTTTGTTTGTGGTTGAAGAGAGCAACTGTATTGAATTATCTTGGCACATGCTTTGGGCATGACCAGACCTTTGAATACAGTGCATCCACTAGGAATATCTTTGTCAATGTTGTGGGCGCGGAAGTATGTTTTCTAGGTCTCCTGGGATGTGGCCTGGTTGGGTACGTGGGCAAAGGTGGGCGGGTTCTGTTCAGTCATTTTCTCTTTCATTGGCGTGGTTGAAAACCGTAGTGCTACCAGTGATAAGAAGCACCTTTTGGGGAAGCTTCAAATATAAAAGTAGGAATAGAAGAAGTATATTTTATTGGGTGATACTTTATACTTATATAGATTTAGCTGTGGCAGGGATATTAGTTGGACCAAACCCAGGGGCTGGTCATGTGCTGGATGGGTTCAAGTTGTTGGGTACCTGGAAAGTCATGTGATATTGGTTTGTTGCCATTTCTGGTATGTTGAATGGTATATTGGAAAGGCACCAAATTGGGCAATGACTGGATGTTAGGTGTGATGGCAATAGTTGGAATACTTGTACATCCAGACCCTCAACACCAGGACAGTAGGATCACTTGGCACAAGCATGAGTGGGGTGAGTGAGTTGCTTAGAATCAGGAAACTGAACAATTGAATTTTCCAGTTCAGAAACAGACCCATTTCAAAGGGCAAAAGCAAAGGAGAGTGATTTGTATTTGGAATAACCACAAAAAGGCAAAATTGAAACAGTGTGAATAGCAGCATTCACAACAATTTTTAAGAACAACATGAACTCTGTCACAAAAGTTAAAAAATTAATCCAACAACAAGCCCTAATAGCAACTGAAACAGACAACAAGAATATAAAAATCAAAATAAATCAATGAGTCTATAATACTGTTACCAGTTCATCATAATTAAGTTATACACTATAGAACATAAATGAAAATAAATATTATGAGTTTTTTTGGGATTAAAATATAAAAACCATATTTATCAATACATATGGTTAAAAGTGCACATTTACAACCAAAATTAATTAATTTAGAGATTTAAAAACCTAATGTGAAATAAACAGTAGTGACTACAAGCTTTTATGCTACTAAATTAGAATTATAAAAATTACAATAAATAAATTTTATATATAGACTGATTTATTTTTATTTTTATTTTATTATCATACCCAAATAAAAACTTTTAAAAACAGAGCCAAGGGGTTGAAGGAGTATACCGCAGACGTGGACGTCCTTGTGGGTCAAAGAACAGAGTGGCTGTATTCCAGGGGGCAGACAATGAGAGTTGTTATGAGTTAGGCTGTGAAACTCAAGTTACAAAGACACCAAAAAAAACCCAGGGAACCCAGAATAGAAGAGCAGCTGTTATTAACCCAAGAGCACAAAAGCTGTCTAGGAAACACACCAATATTATTACCACCAGAACTGTAAATGATATCACCACTGAGGATATCCTTTGTATATGACCCTGTATATTGCTGAGATGGTATTTCCAATAGCCTTATAGAGAGTGTTAAGCTTGTTCTGGATATCACCTATAAGCCTTATGTGAGTGACAGTAAAGGGCAAGACAATGAAGAGCCACAGTATTATTGAACTGTGAATGTGCAGAAGGTGCTCAAAAAGAATGCTGTGTTTTATAGCCAGGTGCCTATGACCTGTGCCTTGGCAGAACCTGATGAGTCTTTGTCTACCTCAAAAAAACTCAAACACAAGTTGATCCCAAACTCCACCTATGAAACCCTTATTAGACTTATAAAGGAAACACAGGACTACAAGAAGGCTGTGGAAACTGTCAGTTTATTAGAAAAATCAGTGCATAGGCTGTATAGTATGTTTCTGAAAACTGGCAACATTATCCTTATGGGAAAATCCAAGTGGGAGTCAAAAATCCTAAAAAAGCAGCAATCCAACCAATAAAGCAGGGAATTAATCAAAATTGCCCTCTTGGACAGGCAAATATACAGGCCATGGTCAAATCTGTTTTTGGAATTGAGGCCTCAATTTCATTTTATTATTTTGTGGTCAGAGGATTGGGATTCTCTTGGAAAAAACTTGGGGTATATCTGTACAACCAGATTAGCCCAATGAATATTGAGAGCCATCATAAATACACCATGACATACACCACACTAAAAGACAAGGGCACAGTAAAATTCTACTATATTAATGAATTGACCTTTTGTCATCCGTGTACAATGCATATGGTTATGTGCCCAAAGGCGCCAAAGATGGTGTACCCTGGTGTATGTATTTTTGTGTTATGGCCTATTCTATGATGGTCCTTTTTGGTCCCTTTGGTATTAAACTGAACCATATAATCAAGAGTTACCACAATATCAGGACCTTCATAATGTTTCTATCATTGTTTTGTGAGCAGCTCAGGATTAATATCTCAGGTTTCACCAATATTATTGTGTTGGATAATGTTGGACTCCAAAAGGTACAAGATATTCTTGAGAAATTCCCAATGATTGATACAGGCATGGAAATTGCCAGCAGCAATTAGCTACAGAGCCTATGCATTTATTATTTCTCCCTGTGTATTCCCCATTCCTAACCCAATTGAGGAAGTCTTTGGGTGGCTTAAGCAAGTTGTCAAGCGGGTGACACTATCTGGGCCTAAGGTTTTATTTAATTTGCTGCAGGTTGGGGTTCATATCCTTCCAGTTGAGACAGGGGCCAAATTCCACGCCCATTCTGATTTGTTTATATCTGCATATCTTTCTAAACAGCCAATCAATTAAACACATGGCTTATCTTTTTAACTTTAATTTTTTAATATTAATTTTTAATAGTAAATTTATAGAATATACATTTTATAGTGTCACATAATATACTGTCATTTATGATAAAATTAACACAGAAAAGGAAATTAATTGACTAGAATTTTTTAATATTTTAACATATATTTATTAGGTTTGATATAATTTTCTGGAAATATAGTAGCATTTGGTGAAGAATATATATAAGTATTATGATGTTTGAATAATATAGTGTTGAGTATATACTTCTGAGAATTATAATAAACAAGATAAAGGGGAAAATTAAGAAAAATGATACTTTATTTGATATGAATATAGTAATTATATAGTATCATGGGAAGACACATAATACTCATGTATGTCATGGTAGTCATGGGACTTATCCAAGTAATTGTTCCCCTTAAGTCACAAGGTTTGTCCAAGTTGTGTTCTGCTTAGGACTCAAAATGTTTGATCCCTGTAATAAATGGCTGAATGATAACAGTGTCACTGATTTAATGATTAGTCAAGGAATCTATGGTGAGTCACTCAGGGAATTAATTTCCCAAGAGGAATTAATTGTAGATGTTGTAACAATAGTATGAGATTTATTGAGAGTTTGATTGGTGGAACTCTAGGACTTGTTTTTGAATTGTAGGGGATATTTCAATGGCTAGGGTGTAGGTTGACATGACTCCCTGATTGTATAACTTGCAGCAACTTAAAATAGCAACACTGTGATACAGTTGGACAGGAGAATCTTTTCAGGTGGAGATGACATTCCATAGGTGGCTGCAAGGATGACTGTGCCTTTAATAATATGTTCAATTGAGCTGTAACAAGGTATAATCTTCTTTTCCATCTAGATATTTCCATTCTTTGTCCATTTTAATTGTAATGACAAGTGTATCACAAGCCTCTGATTTAATACCCATGATTATAAAAAGACCTAGGTAAACAATTAAGTGAAGTCTCTTCCCCGTAAAAAGGGCCAAGAACTCTTAAAATATATTATAAAGGGTACTTATTTTATTTTTAGGGAGATTTATAAAAAGGCTTTTTCTATGGTCAGCAGGATGCCAGTCTTTTCAGAGCACCAGGAGGCCATGAAGTTTTCCAGAAAGCTCACAAAACAGGACACAGCAGCAGAGAAACTATTGGTAAGGACACTTATTTTATTTTTGAAAAATTCTAGGATGTATAATATTGTGTACTTGGTTGGATAACAAAAACTAACTTTTTATTTTCCTCTCTCCATTTCTAGTATGTTGTGATACAGTAGATTTAAAAGCTATGGCAACAACATAAATACCTCAGATTTAAGCAAAAATAATTCCAGATTTAATCAAATTCCAACTATCAGGTTAAAATATACACTCTGTCATGGCCAGGTGTAGTACTGTACCAAGGCAACATGGGAGGAGTCCACCCTTCATGGTATCACAACACCAAGGACTAATACAGGAAGGGCAAGGAGTGGGATAAGTACAGCATGCCAGCTGCAAGTGGACAGTAGGCACCAAGGTGAGGTATCACAACCTCAGCAAGACTAAGGATGATCAGGATGACCATCCCATATCTGCTGTGGTCATAAGGGATAACCTCAGCAGAGGGTTGTAAGATTGGAGGAGGAGTGGGAGGTATGAAGCTGCTGGCCCGTCCAGGGCTGGACCCTGGCTGGTAGTCCATTGCTACAGGTTCTACTGTTTCTACTAGTTGATGTGCTGGTGACTGAGCTGGTTGATTTGGGATTGTCCAAGATGATAAAAGAATATGGGGAAGAAAGGCAAAGACTACTCTATGGACCATACCCTTTATTAAACGTTGTCTGTGTCTGTCTTGATTGTAGGGAAGTGGGTTTTATACCACTCATCTGGTCTTCCTTGGAAGCAACTACTGACAGCTCCTTGGAGAGCTCTAGTAGTCCATCCTTTGGTCACAGGCACTTTGGGTGGGGAGGGGGATTTCTTGAGAACAGGGGATATGGTCCCAAGAATCTTGGACTGGGTTAGAGAAAGGAAGTTCTCTGATCCTGGGCCATTGGATTGGTTGATTGACTCATGGCTGGGATCTGGGTTTGGCTCATCTGGTTTCATCTTGGAATCAGCCAGATTGCTGGAAGTTGATTGGTGGCTAATTATACTTAGCTCAATTATTTGGGGCTGGAGTTGCTTGGCAGTTTGGACTTGCTTCTGGATAGGGGGATTGTCATCTACAGGTGAATATTTCTGTATGAGTGGCTTCTCTTCTCTTCTCTTCTTGACCCAATGAAATAGTTGGAAACTTCAGGCATTGTAGGGGGTTCACTGGCTTGGGATTATTTTTCAACAGGATTTATTTGATTGGGAGTGCAATCTGGAACATCTTACTGCAGATGATGTCTCATTATATCAGTGGGTGAAGTGGCATTGCTCTTTGAGATTGGCTGCAAAGTGGCTGTGGAATCAGGACTGGATTGTTGAACTGATGGGATTTTGGGACTGGTGAACTGGGATATAACTGGTTTATTTGTCAAGTCGTTCAGCAAACCCAGTTGATACTGTATCTTCTGAATGACGCAGCAAACATCATTAATTCTAAGCAGGGAGCCACCCAGCTCATTTTTAGCCTTGAAGCTGGTGGCTCTGCTACCGTTGGGGGCTGCTAGCCCCCCTGGGCCAGTTAACAAACTGGCCCTGATTGTTTTAATGATGTCTGTTGCAGCTAGCAAATTTAAACCAATATCTCTTTTGAGAGTTGGTTTTCACCCGCTCTGGTGGTTTGAATGGGGTTTGATCCCCCAGTGAGTTTGCGCGGTTGTCCGCATTTTTGCTTTACAGCAGAAGTTGCAGGTTCAAATCTGGGGGTCGTAATTTTGGTTTTTCTGGCCCTTACACACTCTGTTAACAAGGATTTTTGGTGTTAATGGACAAAATGAATCAACACAGCAATGAATTGCTCACGCGCTAAACAAACCTATTCAAAATAAAAACCAAAATACATGGATTCACAAAAAAATGGTATGAGCTGACCTTTGGTGCACACATGGGTCATTATTTTAGAGATTAGGCCATTTCCAATACACATGCTGCCCAAGTCGCAGCATAACACAGTTCAATTTTGAAAAAATCAAATTACAAATGTTTATATTTAAAACAGTAATAACTCAACAAAAAGTTAATATTTTTTCACACTGTAAACTATCAAAATGAAGCTAAGAGTCTTATCTTTCTATTGATGTTAAAATATTAATATATATAACATTGAATATTAAAGCAAAAGCAATTTAAAAGAGCATATGTCAGATTTTATTATATTATTTTGATAATGAAATAAAGTAGATTGCTTGAAGCTTAAAAAAGTTAAGTTTTTATTAAATAATATATGTTTTTTATTTGAAGAAATTAAAGATAAGATCAAGAGCATTATTTCCGCATTTTATTTTATTTAAAAGGCTTAATTATTTAGGATTTTATGGTAGTTTGAAGTTAGGACGTTAATTTATTTGCTGTTTAGATGAATTTTGAGGTTCAAGTGAACTGCAAACCTCAAATTAAGCATTTTTAAATGCAATTTTTTAGTATTTTATCATTTTAAAAATATGTGGAACAGTTATAGTTAAGTTAATACATCATTTTAATTGATTTGCATAGATTACAAAGAGGATATGATGTAATAAGGATGCTTAGCTGCTCCACATATATCACTTGTGCATGAAACCTGGGTATTTAATTAATTCTGCAAACATGAATTCAAGTTCAAACTATAGTAAAAGCTATCACACCATTTCTTTCAGAATGGTGTCATTTAGCTTGGTATATAAAAGCTAAAGCACCACAAAGCTTCTAATCCAAAAGACCCCATTCAAAGGCCACATTCTGATCAGAACTACTCCATCATTAAGGCACATTTCAGAGATCCAACCTAATTACAGATTCAAAATACTACCATGTCTTCAGTTAAATTCACTTCTGCCATGCTACCATTTTTTTCTTTGGGAGCTTCAACAAAAAGAGAAAAAATTGCAATGTTAACAAAGGCATTCCTCTTTGTTTCTGGAGGCAATCTTAATTCCTTTATCAATAGCTTCCTCACTCAAACTGAGTTTGGAAAAACAGAGTTCATTCCTTTAATTCAAAATCAGAAACTAAATAGGATAATTGAGAACTTAAAGGATCTTCTGAATTTTGCTCCTCAAAAGCATCTCCCAGCCTTGAGATCTCTGGTTACTTCCAGTTACTCTTTAAAAGAGCTTACTGATATGGGATTTAATATAACCAAAAGTGAGTTTGAATACTCAAGAAAAATAAATAAAAATAAAAATGTAAGATTAAAGAAAAGCCAAAAATATAACAACTATTCATTAAAAAAGAAGTAATCAAAAAAATAAATAAAAAACTACTGGAAAATTCTTTTGAAACAAGCCAGTTTACAAAAAAAGCACCAGAAAAAATTTATAAAGACATTGAAAAAGAAATGAATGAATATTCAACTGAAATAAAATATTCTCTATTAAAAACAAAAAAGAAATATATGAAAATATGAAAATAAAAAATGAAATTTCAATATCACTTCCAACTTATTATAAATTAATACCAAAAAATATAATAAAGAGTAAAAAAAACTGGCATGTGTAATATTTGTAACTTAAAATCATCCTTAGAAAAAAGAAAAGAATGTGAAAGTAAAAACTTATTATTGCCAGAATCTATAAACAGTGACTTAAAAGCTATTAAACAGCACCAAGACTTTATTCTTATCAAAATAGGGAATATAAGAAAGATACCAATGAATTAGATAATGAACCATGTATTAGAGTCATAGATTTTAAGGAGAATTTAAAAGTTGGTGGTGGTCCAATTGAAACTGTTGCAACCAAGGTTCAAACCTTGCCTGCTAACATATCTTACAATACACAGGGGGCACTCAATGAGTCGCCCCTTGACGTATCTAATGTTATGAATGGATCTGATGGCAATGTCAAATGGCAGACACTTCATCCTAATTAGGAGCGTTACCAATTCAACCCGCTGATCCCCGCACAAGTTATTCCTTGGCTCCAAACCCTACATAGAACTCTTCACTATGCCACCCCCTTGTGGCCTTGTGGCTCTCCCATTTAGTATATCAATCACAACATCCTACAATAAACAATACCTTATTCTTATTATTCTGTCCTTTCCTATCAAACTGTTGTCTTCCCCAATTCCAAGTACTGAACCCTCATTGGTTTGGTTGCAACAGTGGTAGCATAAGTAGGTTCCAACCTATCTCAAAAACAAAATTCCCCCAAGAAAGGACAGAGTACAGGCCACATGGCTACTCCACAACAAGAGACGTTCCTTCCAATCCCCAAGGGGGACATTCCTGAAGGATATGTCATCTATCAAGATCAGTTAGTTCTTACCAGTGTATACAATTGGCTCCGCCTTGGGCAGCGTGACGCTAGCGTCACCCCGCCACAGTCAGATCTGTTGCAATGTATGCTCAACATCCAACTAGAGTCCTTCACTGGTGGTGTTGAAGGAGCTGACATTGTCAGTTGGCTCCAGTCCACTGAAACACGCCTCTGTATCTGTCAGGTTCCTGAGTCCATGTGGGTTGCCACTGCATCTGGCCGCCTTACGGGGCCCGCCGCTGTGTGGTTCACCAACTGGGCCAGCCAGGAATTTGACGTCACCTGGGCAACATTTTGAGACGCTGCCAAGTCCCGGTATAGCAAAACCTTCTCCCCCATTATCTTGGGGACTCCCCTCCTAGCCATCAAGCAGACTGGTTTTGTCCCTGAGTATCTTGCCGTGTGGCAACAAGCCCTTGCTGCCGCCCCCAAAGCAGTGACCAATGGGAACACCATGTTGCTCACTCTCATTGTCAATGGGTTAAAACCCCATATTTGAAAGTGGGTTCCCATAGGCTGCTGCACCTCTATTGACAACTGTTATAAAGCCATTGTAGAGGCCAGTAACCAGGCTTCAATGGGCTTCCGCTGCATTAACAATACTCCACCCCAACCACGTCCTGCACCTAGCAATGGTCAAGGTCAAGTGGGCCGTTGCCAACCTTGACAGCAGGAAGGTGCAGCTAAATGCCCCCTGCAAGAAGGAGCTCCAGCTAGCGCTAATTGAGGACCAGGGAAAAGCCTGGGGGTTGTAACAACAAGAGGCCCTACAACCCCAACTGACCTGCCCTCTCAGCCCTTGCTTGCAAAGAACTCCCGCAACTACAATCTTCACAAGGTCAAAACCCTAGACGTCTTTCAGGTCCATAGCAACGACCCCATGTTGCAAGCTGCTCATTCTGCAAATAAAGTAACACACTTGTCCTATCCCTTCTGTTTCCGTGGGAACACCCACAAGTTACTGGTAGACACTGGGGCTGATCACACCATGGTAGATCAGGCGTTTGCTGACTCCCAGCAATTAGACCAAGTACCCAGCAGATTCAAAGCAGTACGCGTAGCCAATTCCCGCAGGATTGCCATCACCCACGAGACAGTACCCTTCTCTGTAAGAATGGGGAACGTCCAGGTTAAGCTCTCTGGACCAATCATGGCAGGCCTCAGCCACAACATAATTGCTGGCCTCAACTGGCTCCGGCATAACCGCCCTTACATCAACTGGGATACCTCTGTCATCACCCTCAATAGAAATGGGGTGGGTTTTCAGATTTACCCCATGGAAATGAACAAACTACTACATGACACTGTGTTTGTCAGAATGACAGAAACAGGCTCATACAACTTCAAGGGGGGAAACTAGACTTTAACCAATGTTCAGTCAAAGTTATCTGTGCAGAACCATCTGCAGTCCCTCCCTTGTCAACATCACCACCACCAGCGCTAGCTGCACTCCTTGAGGAGTACAAGGACGTATTCAGTGAAACACTCAAACAACTACCTCCACCCCAGGAGATCCAGCACGCTGTACAACTTCAAGGATTGTTACCTAAAGCACAACCATTATACCGTCTCACACCAAAGGAAGATGAAACCCTCCGCCAGCACCTTGTGGACGCGCTTGATAAGGGATTCATTTGCCCCTTGCTCTCTCCATACAGGGCGGCGGTCTTCTTTGTAGCTAAGAAGGATGGGTCTCTTTGCCTGGTCACAGACTACCACGCCCTAAATGAGGTGACAGTTAAAAATAAATACCCCCTGCCGCTGATTGACAACCTGTTTGATACACTTGCAGGCGCAAAGGTCTTTAGCAAGATTGATCTCACTGCGGGGTACAACCAGGTCCGCATTGCACCAGGGGATGAGGCAAAAACTGCCTTCTGCACACGCTACAGGTTGTTTGAGTGTTGTGTCATGAACTTTGGAATGACTAACGCTCCCTTCACCTTTGCCATGTTGATGAACAAAGCCTTTGAGGAACTGATTGGAAAGTGTGTGGTTGTGTACCTTGACAACATTATTGTCTTCAGTCAAGATCAAATCACACATATCCAACACCTCTGTGCTGTCCTCAACACCCTTTGGGAAAACCAGCTAAAAGCTAAACCCTCCAAATGTGAGTTTCTCAAGTCAGAGTTACTATTCCTTGGGCACACCATCTCTGCCCAAGGGATAAAGCCCAACCCTGCCAAAATCAAGGCAATCACTAGCATGCCGCCCCCCACTGATGTGGGCCAAGTGCAAACCTTCTTGGGCATGGTTGCCTATGTACGCAAGTTCATCCCCAATTGCAGGAGAACTAATTGCACCTCTTACTGAGCTCCTCAATACCAAACAGCGCTTCCATTGGACCCCTGCCAGAGATCAAGCCTTTGAGACGTTGAAGCAAAGGCTCACAACGGCACCAGTACTGCAGTTCCCCAACCAAAACCAACAGTACAAACTCAAGACTGACGCCTCTGACAGGGCCATAGGGGGTATGCTAAGGGTAGAAACCAACAATGGCGTCATCCTCCCCATAGCATCTGAATCCAGGAAGCTCACTGACTTGGAACAACGTGATCCCATCCATGATAAAGAGCTGGCAGCCATTGTACACTGTGTTGAGAAGTGGCGCTGTTACTTGGAAGGTGCAGCCTTCCCACTCTGCGTTCTGATGGATCATAAGTCACTCCAGTATTTCAACATGCAGTCCCATCTGACACGCCTTCAAGTAGATGGGTTGAACGTCTGTCCCCCTATCAATTACGCATCAAATATAAGCCTGGAAAAGAGCTTGTTACAGCCAACACTCTTTCACAACTCTACATAGCGTCCATCACTAGAGATGATGGTCTGGACCCAGACTGGCCCATGCTCTACCTGCGCCCTGAGGCAACCCGCTACAAGGGCCTTAACTTGGCCACCATCTCCAAGCTGAAGGATAACAAGAGTTAGTTCACCATTGATGCTGGAAACGTCTGCCGCCAAGCAGAGACAGGTGAGAAGACGCCATATATTCCCACCTCACAACTAGGAGACACCATCTTACACTACCACCAAACCTTGGGTCACATCAGAGGGTGTAACCTCTTTGAGATCATGAAACATAAGGTTTGGTGGCCGCGTATGCGCCAAGACATCTTGGACCTCCTCAAGACATGTGTATTGTGTGAAAAGAATACGTCCAAACCTGCACCTCCTAAGTCTGTCTTACCCATCAAGGCTATGGAACCCTTTAAACAGTGGGCCCTTGACATTGTGGGACCGCTTCCCAAAGACAGAATGGGTAAGAAGTATATTATCACTGCTATCAACTATTTCACGTGTTGGCCAGTGGCCTGGGCTACAACCAATCACACCGCCACCACCGTCACCTGCTTTATTAGCAAGGAGATTGTGGCTCGCTTTGGGCGACCCAAGCGTCTCATCACAGATGGCGGGCCTGAACTTGTTGGGCACGCTGTGAAGGCATACTGCGTCAAGAACACGCTCCAGCATATAGTCACAACCCCTTACCATCTGCAAGCCAACAGGCGCTTGGAACAGTTAATGGCTCCCTAGTTCAATTGATTGCCAAGCTCTCACAAGAGCACCCTAATACTGCGTGGACTGAACATCTTCCCACTGCCCTACTGATCCTGCAAGCAAGAATCAACAGGGGCACTGGGTTCAGTCCTAACACCCTGGCCTTTGGAACACCTGGAGGTCTGACAGGGGTTGAACAGGGGGAAACTACTGTCCAAGGTTCCCGACAAACCCCCCTTAGTGCCAACTCCCTCCCTAAATCAATGGTGCGCCAAAGCCTGGGAGATCAAACACAAGCAGATTGCAGGGGGGACAAAACACCTCAAAGCTAGATACACCGTAGGTGATCCCGTCTACACCCTCAACCCCAATTCTGCCAAATTAGAACCCAACCACCTAGGGCCCTTCAAGGTAGCTGCCGTCTATGACAACCACACCTACCAACTTGAGGATGCCCAGGGAAACATCAAGAAACTTCACCACAATTGCTTGCGCCCCTGCTGTGCCATCCCCACACAAAGGTTGTTTGTGCGGACCTTCCCAGACCTTCCACAGACTCCAGTCCTGGTGTCTGACAACAAGCAGGGGGCAAGGGGGTGTTGCAACCGAGGTTTGAACCTTGCCTGCTAACGTATCTTACGGTACACAGGGGGCGCTTGATGAGTCGCCCCTTGACGTATCTAACATTATGAATGGATCTGATGGCAATGTCAAATGGCGGGCACTTCATCCTAATTAGGAGCATTGCCAATTTGACCCGCTGATTACCACATGAGTTATTCCTTGGCTCCAAACCCTACATGGAGCTCCCCACTATGCCACCCCCTTGTGGCCTTGTGGCTCCCCCATTTAGTATATCATTCACAATATCCTACAATAAACAATACCTTATTCTTATTATTCTGTCCTTTCCTATTGGACTGTTGTCTTCCACGATTCCAAGTACTGAACCCTCATTGGTTCAGTTGCAACAAAACCAATAACATTTTTTATTCCAAAAGACCTATTTTTATTGGGGTTTGCATTGGTATTTAAAGAAAACAATAAAGTTAAATATGAATACCATGATTTTTTATCTCAAATATTGTCTCATGATTCTTTGTTTTCAGGTGAATGTCTATTAAGATTTCTTAAATCAGATAAGTTTAAAAAAATAAATAATATCAAAGTATGGACTGATAATGGAAACCGGTTTAGATCCTATGAATTCTTATATTATCTATTTAAAGAGACACCACAATACATTAAAGGGTCTATTAAATACAATAGATTTGTAGAATGTCATGGGAAAAGTATTGTTGATGGTCACTTTGGTGTAATATCAAAAACATTAAAAGAGAAAAAAAATCAGCTTTATATTAAGAATATAAATAAGATTAAAAATATTTTTGAGCAAGAAGAAAAAAGAAAAGAATTATATAAATCAGCACTATCAAGCTCAAATATTTCTCAAAAGTCATTCTTTATATTTATGAGAGAAAAGTTAGGCCTATAAGGAGAGAGCTTGAAGTTAAAAATCTGCGCATCAATCTTTCATATTTGATGAAAGATGGGAAGTTGTATACTTCACCTTTAACATTTGAAAGTTTCTCAGAATATTCTGAGATAACTTATCATTTGAAATTACGTGATGATACCAGAGAAACAAAAATATCAGAAGATGCTAGTGGTGCATTAGGGCAAGTTCATGAAGTAGGGCAGCTTACTAGAGGGTGTATTTTAAATAGAGTTATCAGTCTTTCAAAAACAACAACCTTTTTTTGAAACAAACTAAGAATATTTATGATAAGCCAAAGATAGGGTAATAGCATTTATAGCTTTGGGGCTGCTATTACTCTCCCATGCAACTCATCATAAATATTTTTAGCTTGTAGTATGTAGTAGCACTTAAGATATTTCCAGCAATATTATAAGGTGCAATTTTTCAATTCTAAAATTGATAAATTATTTTTTTAAAAATTATCTAAGCCCAAGATCAATTAAAGATTTGACATTGATTGTATTTTAATCTTTCTGAATAATTTGAATATAAATAATGCAATTAAGTTATAAAATAATCAGTCCAGCGCTTAGGCATAACAAGAAAAATAATGACCCACATGTTTACTATATAAATTGGTGGCAAAATACACCCAAGCGCAGGGAGTCAAAACTCAACACCAAAAGGAAATACAATAGCAACTCAATATGTAAATGAAACCACTCAATTGTTGTATACAGCAGATTTTAATCAAGAATGGTACCAAGGTATCTAAAATAGGGCACACAATATGAAACACAAATTTTAAAAATATTGTGTTGGGTGCTTAATTTGGCATAAAATCTGAGAAAAGGGTGGGAAATATTTTGGACATTGTAAAATGGTGTTGTGATACCAAAAACAATCAAATAAAGAAATAAAACTATAATTGGGATATTGGGTGGGGAAAACTCTAATTAAATATCTATATTCAGATAAAAGCAAAAATTAAAACCAGGGAGTCACTAATGGAAATTCATTTAGTATTTTATTAAAGTTTAAAATGGAAGGAACACAAAAACAGAGTAACAATGTACCTTGATATGTGCTGCAGTTGTGGTTGCCCCCGTGGTCAAAGAACAGAGTCAGTGCAACACAAGTGCCTACTCAGGAAGAAGACAGGAGAAGAGAGTTTAATGGTGACGCTGCACTGACACAGCCAGTTACAGGAGCACAAGCTGCTAGGGTGCATAGCATCAACCTTTGGATCCCCAAGATGACCCAGAAGCCCACCAATGTTATCCCAAAAAACGGTTAGACACAAGGAGGTAGAACTTACTTAATATGTGTTTGATGCTGTCTACTTCCAGGATTTGGTCCCATCAGCCATTCTGGAGAAGATTAAGCCTGTGCTTGACGCTAGCTATGAGCCTTACGTCAGTGATAGCAACCAATAAGATAGCAACAAGCCCAATTTCTATAAAACCACAGATGGGCAGCAGGTGTTAAAAAATGTTGCTGTGTTTTATACCAAGGTGCCCATGCCTTGCATACCAGTTGCCAATCAGGATCCTGGCTTGTCTGAACCCACCAAGGCCGCCTAGAAGCACATTCCTGACATTAAGTGCATCATCTTTTTCCAGCTTATGTAGGAATCTGATGACTACAAGGCGGCCATGGCTCTTGTTGGGGTGGATCCCAAGTAGGCCTCTAAAACCTTCAACATGTATATCAATAGTGTCTGAGTTCTTGCTGCTGAGAAATCCTTGCAAGTTTCTACAATGCTCACCAAGGAGCACAAATGGGCAATCCACCAGTGGATAACCCAAGACTGCCATCTTGAACTGGCAAATATACAGGCAATAGTCAAGTCCACTTTTGGGGTTGAGGCTTTTGTTTCCCTTTATTATCATCTGGAAAAGGGTCTACAATTTTTTGTGGAAAAAACTTGGGTCATCTCCCTATAACAGAAACAGCCCAACTAATATTGAGACTCGGAAAAAATCTGCTGAGGCGTACACTGGCCTCAAAGCCAAGGGGACTATTAGATTTTATTATATCAACAAATCAGAATTCACCTTGTCAATGTACAATGAGTATGGATATGTCCCCAAAGGCTCCAATGATAGGGTAGCTCAGTGTGCTACAGTCTGCACCCCAGCATATTCAATGGTGGCTCTCCTTGGTCTAAAGGGGATTGAGCTGTATCAAATGATATTGGGTTCTCACAATAGCAGGACCTTCTTATTTTTTCTCTAATTGGTCCAGGAGCACCTGAGGAACAGGAGCCAGGCTTCACCAACATCATTGTGTTGGATAATGTTGGTCTCCACAAGGTGGCAGACATTCTTCAGGAATTCCCTAGATTGACACTAGTATTGCAGTTGTCCCCCAGCAATTGGCCATGGCAAATTTGCTCCTTCTCTTCCTCCCCGCCTATTTCCCATTCCTAAATCCCATTAAGGAGGTCTTTGGGTGGCAAAAGCAAGTTGTCAATCAAGGGACGCCAACTGGGACAAAGGACCTGTTTGGTTTGCTACAGGCTGGGATCCACACCCTTCTGGCAGAGACTGTGGCCAAGTTTTATGGCCACACTGAATCATTTATCTCTATGTGCCTCTCCAAGCAGCCAATCAATTAAAGGCTTAGCTTTTACAACTATTTTTATATTCTCTAATTTACTATTTTAGCTTTGTGGATTATCATATTATATTTAGAAGCTTCCAAGCCTGCAATCCCATAGAACAGCACAACTGATGCATTGCCTAATATCTTGTATTGAAATTAATTTATTTTATTGTATTCTGTGATGACAATCCAAAATATTTATTACCAAAATATGATAAGTATATTTAAATGCCACTTCTGTCAAATAAATATAAAAAGTGTATTAAAAATTAAATGTAAAGCGCTCAAGTTATTTGTGATTTTTAATAAATAAATATTATTCTCATTGTATAAATATCTTCTTTAAGATAATTCTGTTTTAGTAATAGACTGCTAAAATAAAAAATTGTTTAAAAATAGTTATAATTAAAAATAATATAAAATGTAATATATATTTATTGTAGAAGAGATTTTATTGGGGGCACCTGTAGTGGGTTCTTTGATATGTACCCACCTGGCAATAGAGGTGGCGCACAACCTCCACTGCCACACTGTAGACAGTGAATAAACTCTGGTTAACATATTCCCGCCTGCTAGTAAAAGGGAGGATGGTGAGATGGGAGTGAAGCAGCAGCTTTTCAGGCGTGGCTGCAGACCTGTAAATTCCAGTCAGGACCAGGGCGTCCTAGATCACATGATCCACTGAGGCGTATCCCAGGGTGACTTTCTTCCCGTCCAGGGAGAGCCTGGCCTTGTCAAAACCAAGGAGGACCCTGCCCAGGTCCTCTATGCTGGCGCCCATCCCAAAGAAGAAAATATATCTCAGGTAAACCACAAGGTGAAGCCTTTACCCAGCAAAGGCTTCAGTAAACTAATAGTTTGTTGAATACCACACTGATTTTCTTCTTGTGCTTTGTCTTGGAAAAGGTAAGATTCATTGCTGCAGGGATCCCCATATCATCAGCACTCCAGGCCAGCTCAAAGTCTGCCAGGAGAATTTTTGTTTCCTTGACGGCTGTTGCATCTGCAACAGCCAATTTTCCTACTGCGTGCCCAAAGTTTTCCAGAAGGTAAGATAGAGTGTGCTCCACTGGGAAGCAGAAGAAGGCAGCTGCATGGGCCTGGTCCATCTCTGGTATGTTCTTTAATGGGAGCATCTCCAGGACTTCTCAAACAAGCTCAAAGTAGTTTACACAGTAAACTCCACTGAGGTTAACCAGGTCCAGGCAGACCAATTGGGCATCCTTGTAAACAGTAACTTCCCACTTGGATGCCCCCTTGTCAGGCGTCAGCCCAGCTAACGCCTCCCAGGACATTGGAAAGGTACCAGGGATTCTGTCTTTGAACTCCTGAAAGACAGGGGGAAAGATACAGCTGCTTGGCCACATGAGTGGCATAATTGGCATAAAAAGTGACAGGGACAAAGGGGACCAGGACCTGGCATATTTTGCTGTCAATATTTTCTAAAAATTACAGGTAAGAATTTAGGATTTTTTTATTAATTTTCTTTTTTTAGATTACCTTCTTGGGCTTCCTCCTTTCTGGCGGCTTCAGCATGCTTGGTCATTCTTGGATCAAGCAGTTGCGCCAGCAATTCAGTATCCTCTGTTCTGGCGTGCTTTGCTGGCTTAAGATGTGCACACATCTTGGGGTTATTAATCCAGACAGACAACACAGAGAGGGCAAAGGACTTGAACTGAAGGCCTTCCACAACAGTCTTCTGGACATTTAAAAGGTGCTCAATGGTCTTCTCAGGGGTGTTGGGCCTCTTAGCCATGGGCGCCTTTGCAAACATTTTATTGATTTTGTCACCTGTTAAGATGGCTAACTTGATTTTTTCTTTGACCTTGCGGTCAATTTCCTTAATTTCAGCAATTGCCAAGTCAAGGTCCTTCAATAACTTTTCAATTTCTCTCAGTGATTTTTTATACACCCTTTCATATGTTTTTATAGATTTCACCCCAATAAAATCTGTGTTATTCTGATACATTTTGTCCCTTTGTTTATCCCTGTTTGCTTTCCCATTTACTGCATTATCCCATCTTTTTACCCATTGTGTATATGTTTTACACTTATCTCAATATGTGTTGTTTGCTTTGTGTTGGCATTGCTGTCATAATTGTCATATTATTTTTGGCACTTTACACAGCCCCTTGTGAAAATATTAACAAAAATTTGGCTGTCAGTTAAATTTAAATTAGAAAATTATAAGTTTATTATGTTTAGATAAAGTTGTTGCTGATCCAAATTCAAAACCTTAATGATAAACTTTAAGCCAATCAGGAGCCGAGTGATAAAGTAATTGTTGTGACATAAAGAGTCTTTCAATAATTCTTTGATGCATGTGCGCTAATTAATATGATTGGCTGGATGGTTTGCCATTGTACGCCATTAACGCTGTGACAAGTTGCTGATGGACTAGTACTAACCCAGTAGCTGATCTGGCACTAGTCCACCAATAACTTGCCACAGCAGCAATGGCGTACAATGGAAAAACATCCAGCCAATCAGATTAATTAGCGCACATGCATCAAAGAATTATTGAATAACCCTGTCAGGGATTTCTTCCCTGACTACAACAATGTGTTTTCAATTAGCAATCTCTTTAATTCACAAATTGAGCTGGTAACATCCAACAAAGAACTTGATTTTGGACCAAGTAATGTCACAAAGGATCAGGACGGGATTCAAACTCTGGACCCCCTTGGAACCATTAATGTTGATGTTAGTGAATAGTTGAAACATGTATTACCTATTTATATTCAATCCATTCATTTGAATTTTGCTTTTGCTTTCAATCCTAAGTTAATTAAGGTTATTATATCCAAAAAAATGTCATCACCTGCTCAGGCTCTGATTGGCTGCTCCTCCAGCAGTTTTTGCCCTCATCTACATTAAATACACCAGCGGTACTTGACATTCTATTCAGCCCAAACAATAGGCAGCTTTGCTTCTTTCTGCACTGGCATATCTGGGAATGCGTCTTTTCCCTCTCTTATGTCTGTTTCTTCTGCTCCTTGGCGTCCATAACCAACCAGGTTAAGAATCAATTATTAGAACCTCTCAAAGGTTTCTTCTTAACAGAAACTTGGTTTTTTATCCTCTGGTCTCAAATCAATTCTTATCTCATTTTTATTTCAAAAGCAATATTTAAACAAGCTTGATTCCTTATCCATCATTGTTATAACAATAAAAATCATCTTTTTATTCCATCTTGTACACACTTATATATTGAATTCCTCTTGAAGCCATGAAGGGAAACTATTTCCTGTTATGGTTTCCTTTTCCTTTCCTGTCTGTTGTACTTTCCCTGGAAGGTCTAACCCACACTACCAACTGGTGTAACTCCTCACCTGATGACTCCCACCAAGAGGAGTCCCTGACTAATGGGTGGTTTAAATATCCCTCTGGACACTGGGGGAGAAAATTCCACTATGGCCGCTCCACTACATCACCTCCACCAGCCAAGATTTCCTTGGTTAGACCCAATGCATATTTCTATTTGTTGATGTATCTGGTAGGGTATTACCTTTTTGGAAGGTTCAGCTCCATGATGGGAAGGTTCACATACTTAGAACAATTTGGACACCTTGCAATGGTTAAGGTTTCTATAGGTTTGGTTATTGCAGGGCTTAACTTAGGGGACTTGGCCCATAAGATTGGGGAATTATTCCCTTTTAAGTGGGTCCCTGACAAAACCTTTATGTCATAACAATCATTTTCTCACTTGGCTCCTGATTGGCTTAAAGTTTGTCATTAAGGCTTTGAATTTGGATCAGCAACAACTTTATATAAACACAATAAACTTTTAATTTTCTAATTCAAAATTAGCTGATCACCAAATTTTTGTTAATATTTTCACAAGAGGCTGTGTTTGGGTGCTAAGAATAACTGTGTTCTGGATCTAGATACATGACATAGTAAATATATGATTTTATAGAAATAAGCTGAACATGAAGAATAAAACCAACTATAAACAAAGAGAAACTGAAAATTGAGATTCAAGATAAAGATAATATAAATAGAAAATGTTTGGTGACAGGGGTTTATTGGGGCGGGGGAGAGTGATGCCTAGGAGGCAGAATAGCGCAGGAAGGAAGAAATAGAGGCAGTGCTGGCCTGGGGGATCTGGGATCAGGTGAGTGGGGCTGTCAAGTGGGTGGTGATGGCAGGGGGTAGAGGCAGGAGGATTGCGCGTGATGGCCACCAAATAATGCTTGTTATATTCCTTGTCTGTCATTGGCTGAATGGTCTGGTAGGTGGCAGTGACACAAGGTGGGAGGCGCTTGTCCTTCTGTGATTGGTTGCCCATATTCACATGAAAAACCATCTGCACAAACAAATCAGCCACTATTTGGCAACCAAAGAGAGAATCATGGTCAAGGACCCCAATATAGAGATTCTTGAAAGACTGAGGGTGGTGCTCCTGTACTATATCTCTAATGTTGAAGAAGATGACATCACCCAGATGGATGTCTCATGGCTGGCAGGGTAGACTGAAGCCTGGTTCCCGCGTTGCTGGATGGCCTTGAGAGAGGTGGAGCCACCCTTCATCTGGTGGCTCAAGAAAACCCGGTGTTTAGAATTTGAGCCATCCCAGGATCCAAGTAATCCATCAAGGATGTGGATGTACTTGTAGCCATTAGTAAAATCTGGATTTTTCCAATAATAGACAGAACCATTGGCCAAAAAAGCCAGAAACACACCAATGAAAGTCCCCCTCTTGACCTTCTTCCTTCCATTTTTGATGGTGGATTTTACTTGCTTGCTAAACTTTTCAAAGGCAATAGAAAATTTGTAATAGGCAATGAACATGATTTCATCAAACAAACTTGTCAGGCACTTGACCAGGGTGGACTCAATGGCAGGATTGTATGGGGAATCCTTGTTAACATCCCATTGGTTGCCGCCAAAATTAGTCAATACATGGACTGACACCACTTTCCTGTGCATCCAGAGCTGCACCATGCGCTCAGACACCCAAATGTCATGGTGTGCAAGTTTCTTCCAGACCTGGGTCAAGGGAAGCTTGAGGTCCCACTGGAGGAGGTCAAGCATTATTGGGTAAGCCTCGGTTATCTGGGACTCTGTGGCCTTCTTTGGCTTCTTGGCTGTCCCAATCATATTCCCCTTATTCATTAAGTTATTGGATTCCCTTATTATTGTGGCTCAGGTGAATTGCAACTGGGTGGCAATCTGGTTCCACGACAGACCCTGTAGGTTTAGTGCACAATTTCCTGAAGAATTTGGGCAGTAATTATTCTGTGTTTGAGGCACTGGACTGGGGGAGCTGAATCCTGATTGGCTGTAGGGGAGCAAGTTGGGTGTTGGAAGGAAGTTGTTCCAAATCAGGGTTGCCATTATGATTGGCAGGATGTTTGGTAGCTTGTGCAGGGGTGGGTAAGGGAGCAGGGGCAGAGCTAGACACTAAGTGACTATTGAACAAGTCAAAGCCATAGGGATTGGGGATCAAGTACAGGTCAGCTTCCTTGTTACCTGCCTCAAAGGCTTGGGTGTAAACAGGTGCCTCCACATTCTGAGCCTCACCTCAATTGAAGCTGGCTTGGCTGCTACTGGCTTGGCTGCTGGCGCCGTCAAAGATATTGCTAGTAAAACCATCTTGAAACAAAACCTAGGATAAAATCACTAAAACTAGAAGTTTAAAGTTTTATGATTTATTTTTATTGTAATCACCATTCCATATTTGGAAGGTTCTCAAAACCATTATACACAAATGAGGATCCATGAAAATGAATAAAATGTTTATGTTTACAAATCAGATAGCTGCTGATTGGCTGTTAAACTGTTATACTTCTATTTTAGGCTGCTCATACTACACATCTTGTGTGACTTCCTTTTGTTTTGTGCTTGTGGAATCTCACTTCCAGATTGCTCAAATTTTGTTCATTTTAGTCTTTCTGTTGGTGCCTCATATGAATCCTGATTGGATTATAGTATACTCCAGAACAGCATCCATCCATCTCACATGCTGCTTCAGTTCATTTTGTTTGTGGTTTAAACTAAGCTGCTTAATCTTTGATATAATTTCAAATAATGTGCTAGTGAACTTTTTTATTATTTGAAAGTTCATTTTTTAACCAAAAATATTTAAATTATTTGAATCCTGAATCTTGTGCAACTTGGAATTTGTTTAAATCTGAAATCATTTTGTTTAAATTTGAGGTATTTTTGGTTGTCATCATAGCTTTTAAAACTACTGTGTAGCATGGGATTGGTGAAGTACCTGACAAGGAGGATGAAGGGCTTGTAGAAGTTGAGGGGTAAACATAGCAGTTGAGGTAGATTTTGGGGCCACAACCAGAGCCACAACCCGCCATTTAGTGTCTTCTGGTGCTGGTTAGATTTTTTTTCAAGTTTAGTTTTATTTATAGGGTATTTTTATTTAATCTGTCTATCATTTCATTTTAGACTGCTGGAAAGAGCCAGATGATGCCCAATATGGGAAACATAGTTACTTTAGAAGGTCTCAGTTACATGTGGTTTTAGGAATTGTTGCAGTACACCTTCATGGTCACCTTAATAAAAAACGTTAGTGTTTGTTTTTATTTATTTTCTTACCTTCTTCTATATCCTCTCCAGTTGCCTCTTTGACAGGGGCAGCTTCACGTGTCTTCTCAATTGAAGGCTGCTGGTCATCTTGTGTTAGTTTTATCTTTTATTTTATAATTACTCCAACATCTATGGATTCTTTGCACACACCTCTGCTGCTGTGTACCCCTGTGGCTTGAAATGCAGCTCTACAAGAACATCTTTCTGAACGTTAAGGAGTTTCAGGATACCAAGAGTACCGTGGAGCTCCAGTAGGTGAGGGAGGAGTCAAACAGGTACTGCCATGGCCCACCAGATGATGGGACCTAACTTTACCAGGTAAGAAAGGGCCTTCCCAGCCACATCCCAAGGTCCAGCCGCTGGCAAGGCAGAGTCAATCAATCCTGTGAGCGCCAGGTAAAGCACTCCCAGGAATTGACTACTCTGGCCAGTGGCATCAGAAGTGAGGGGTTGAGATAGTTGGCTTGGGTGTTGGGGGTGGTTCCATGGGGACCAAGTAGGTGGCAGGGTTGTTGTACTTCCCGTTGAAGATCAAAGGGTAGATGGTGATTGCTTTGCCGTCACAGAAAATTTGGTAGGGTTTCTTGGGGGCGTTTGGGCGGGTGTACCACTGCAAGTCTTCCAATGTCCAGGGTTTGTGGTCAGGATTGGCAGGATACTCAGTGAAGTGCATAGGGCCAAATGGAGCGTTGGGTGGGCAGTAGTAGTCAAAGGCTTTGGTTTTATCAACAGGAGTCTGGCTATCTATCCCAGTAGATGGGTACTGATGCTTGGGTGTGTGCAGATGGAAGAGTATCAAAAATAGATATGGAAACAGATTGATGAATCAAAGGTTCATAACAACTTTATTGGTTAAGGATGAGAGTACAGAACTTTTTCAGGTGCTTCTGATTTATATACTTACTCACATACAAGTGCCTCTGGGCATTCTTCTGGTGCTATCTGTGTGACAAGGATTGACAGCTCAGGTTCTGCTGTTTGGTTGGCTGCTTCATGGTCATTTTTGGGGTTTTCAGGAAAAGTTGTTTGGCTTTTTGGTAGTCCATCTGGGCTTGGCTGGCCAATGGTTCTGTCAGGTTTGACTTCTGGGGTTATGGGGTTTCTCTTAATTTGATCACTTTTTTTGGACTGGCTTGACAAGATTTCCTGAGGCCAAGGAACTTGATTAAAAAAGGGGTCCCCAATTGGGGACCCCAAATTACTTAATGGAGGGTGGGCTTGAACTGGGTTTACTGGGCAGCTAAAATCAGTCTTCCCAGGCCCAGCCAACCCCACCAAGGCTTGGGAATAGCTTTTGGGGCCCAGGACAGGTCCTGAAGCTACCCCAGGGCAGGAATGGTTCCCGCACCTAGATTTGCTTTGAAAAGCAAAAATCCATGTGCAGGTGAATCTCCCCCACCCGCTAGCCCCACCTGGTGGCTAGGAGCGGGTTCAATTCCTGCCTGGGGCTTCAAAATTGTTACTTTTGTAACAAGGAGCCTGTTCACAAGTTTTTCTGTTGTATTAGGTATCTTTTCTTTTAACGCCTTCACTGTAAGTTTGATTCATTTGTCACCTTCTAGCATCTCTTTCTTAAGCTTGTCCTTCACCATTTGATTAACTTTTTTAATCTTGGTCATCACTGTGTCCAACTCTTTAATTAACACTTACAATTCCACCATGTTCTTCCGTGCTCCCCCAGCCCCTTTTATACTAATAAAATTACATCCCTAAAACATATATTTATGCTTTACAATTTAATAAGTCTGAATAAATATAAAATTAAATATAATTATTCATTTTTTATTGACTTTATGTACATAATAATGAATTCATATCAATATTCTGTATATTATTTGTATATATCAATTCACTCTGGGTATTCTAAATTTTATGCTTTGTCCCAGTACAACATAACTTGTTCTTAACTTAGTATGCTAATTTTGTGCTAGAACATAAATTTATTAAAACAGTTAGCCACTTTCAGGGGTTATATGTAAACTATATATTTCAGAACAGGTATATGTGGTGAAGTGAATTAATTGCTTATTAAACTATTTTATTGTACATTTATATATTACAAATTTAACCTTTGGGTAGTGCTACAATTAAGTGAATTTAGGAAACTACAAGTAAAAAAGGACAAGCCAATAAGATTTTTACAGTAATTTGTCATTGTCTTTGATGATTGACTCAGACAAGACATGTCTATGTTATTATGCCCAGTTTAACTTAGTAAATTAAACCTTTTAAAAAATATGTCTGTGTTTGCCAATTGGCACACCAACTTGTGTTCAATCTAGAATCCAATTACTAGATCCTATGGTGCTAGATTGACCACAGTTTGGTGTGCCAGTTGGAAAACACAGACAGTTTTTTTACCAACAGGCTTAATTTACTAAGTTAAACAGGGCGCAAAAACAGAGGCATCTCTTTTCTGGTCAAATCATCAAGGACAACTGAAAATTATTGTCAATTCTGATTGGATGGTTATTTGTACTTGTAGATTTTTAAATTCACTTAACTGTAGTGCTACCCAAAGATTAAATTTATAATAGAAATAAATAAAATTAAATCAGCTGAATCAAACTTGTGCCATTATTTAAATCAATTATCACTGTAATTATAAATGTAAATTATATATTATCAAATAAATAAAATATTTAAATTAGAAGCAATTTATGTTGTATAATTGAAAAATGGTTGGGAGACGAGGTTTATTTGGAAAAATGTGGGAGTGGATGGGGCAAACTAAAGGGTTGTGGAGGAAGAACTGTATTTGCGGGGATGGTTAGGCTTTGGTCAACTGGGAGGATTGGCTGGGGACTGGGGAAGTTTGAGGTCCTAGGGGCATGTGGTTGCCTTTATTAACTAGGAGAAATTGATAATACATGCCATCATACTCACACTTGGGGGGCACATTGACTGGCTTGTACACCAGGGACTTGTAAGGGGGCAGTTGTTGATCTTTTGATAATTGTCTGCTGCTGTGAGTGTTCATGGCCATCTTGATGAACATGTCAGCGACCTTCTGACAGGAGAAAAGAACACTGTGGTTGTGGGCTGCACTAACCAACTGGTTGAAGGTTGTGGGGTTGCGCTCTTGGATTGTGTCCCAAATGTTGAAGAACAATATGTCTCCCAGGTGTAGATTAGCATGACCAGCAGGGAAAATTGAAATTTTGTGACCACCTGCTTGTATCTTCTTGGAGGCCACTTCAGAGCGCTTTTTTATGGCTCAGGAAACCCCTAAATTTGGAATTGACCAAGCTCCAGGTGGCAATAAGGACATAGAAGAATTTTCCGTACCAGTACTCATTGATGTAACTGAACGTGGTTTGGTAAAATAAAGTCTCTTTTGGGGAAGCTGGAAGGGATGCACTAATGACAGTGCCCTCTGTTTCTTTTTTTACCCTCAGGGATGTTTCATTTACCCAAAGTGCCATAATCCTGGACTTATAATAAAAAATTTATAATAGGCTATAAAAAATCATTGTCCAAAATACTGGACAGGCAGCAGGTAATTGTGGCACTAATTGATGGGTTATGTGGTAAATCAGAGTCACTATCCCACTCATCACCCGGCTAATTAGTTAGAACCAGGATTCCAACAGCAAGTTAATGCATCTAAGCTGTGCAGTGTGGTAAGCAAGGAAGATGCTTTGAAGCCTAAGTAGGCATCAGATCCAGTCATTTGAAGATAGGGGTTCCATTAAAGTAGAGAAAGTATGATAGGATAGACATTCTTTACTGGAAATCTACCTGCTTCTTAGTCATCTTTGCGCCCTCTCTCTTCATGAGAGCTCAGAACTCACACTTAACCGCCACCTCAGTGAATTGAAGACAGGTGGCAATTTCTGTAAAATTAACACCATTCTGCTTTAGGCTCACAATCTTCTCTATCACCTCATTGGTTACAAGTTTATATTTTTGTAGGCCTTTGGGAATAAGGGGACCTGGATTAGGCAGGAATTGCTCTGGTTGGCCCAAATTGTTAAGCAATGTTTGAATCAAGTTAGAGGGGCCACATGCTGTGACCTGAGGCGCAGCACAGATACACAACAGGGAATCCTAACCTTAGTGTTGCAACTGAACCAATGAGGATTCAGTATTTGGAATTATGGAAGATAACATTCCAATAGAAAGGACATAATAATAAGAATAGTGTATTGTTTATTGTGGAATATTGTGACTAATATACCATATGGGGAAAGCCACAATGCCACAAGGGGGTTTCATAGTGGGAAGTTCCATGTAAGGTTTGAAGCCAGGGAATAACTTATGCAAGGATCAGCAAGTCAATTTGGTAGCACTCCTAATTAGGATGAAGTACCCGCCATTTGATATTGCCACCAGATTAATCCATGTTGTTAGATACATCAAGGAGCGACTCATTGAGTGCCCCCTGTGTATTGTAAGATACATTAGCAGGCAAGCCTGGAAGCTCAGTTACAACAACCCCCTTGCCCCCTGCTTGTTGTCAGACACCAAGACCAGAGTCTGCGGAAGGTCTGGGAAGGTCCGCACAAACAACCTTTGTGTGGGGATGGCGCGTCAGGGGAGAAAGCAATCATGGTGAAGTTTCTTGGTATTTCCTTGGGCGTCTTTGAGTTGATAGGTATGATTGTCAAAGACAGTGGCTATCTTGAAGGGCCCTAGGTGGTTGGGTTCCAACTTGGAAGAATTGGGGTTGAGGGTGTAGACAGGGTCACCTACAGCGTATCTAGCTTTGAGGTGATTTGTCCCTCCTTCAATTTGCTTGTGTTTATTTTCCCAGGCTTTGGCACGCCATTGGTTTAGAGATGAGGTTGCTACCAGGGGAGGCTTGTTGGGAACCTTGGACCATATATTTCCCTGTTCAACTCCTGTAAGACTGTCAGGCGTCCCAAAGGCCAGGGTGCTGGGGCTTAACCTTATGCCCCTGTTGATTCTTGTTTGTAGGATAAGTATAGTGGTGAGCAGGTGTTCAGTCCATGCGGTGTTGAGGTGCTCCTGTGAGAGCTTGGCAATCAGTTGAACCAGTGAATCATTCAACTATTCCACACGTCCATTGGCTTGAGGATGGTAAGGGGTTGTAACTAAACATTGGAGTGCGTTCTTGGCACAGTATGCCTTCATGACATGCCCAACAAGTTTGGGACCGCCATCTGTGATGAGACGTTTGGGTTGCCCAAAGCAGGCCACAATTTCCTTGCCAATAAAGCAGTTGATGATGATGGTGGTGCGGTTAATTGTTGCCCAGGCCACAGGCCAGTAAGTGAAGTAGTTGATGGCAGTGATAATGTACTTCTTTCCCAGTCTGTCTTTAGGAAGTGGCCCCACAATGTCAAGGGCCCACTGCTTGAAGGGTTCCATGGCCTTGATGGGCAGGACAGACTTGGGGGTGCAGGTTTGAATGTATTCTTTTTGCACAGCACGCACATTTTGAGGAGATCCAAGATGTCTTGGCGCATGCGCAGCCACCAAACCTTTTGTTTCATGCTCTCAAAGAGGCTACACCCTCTGATGTGACCCAGGGTTTGGTGGTAGTGCAGTATTGTGTCACCTCGTTGCGTGGTGGGAATGTAAGGCGTCTTTTCACCTGTCTCTGCCCAACGGCAGACGTTACCAGCATTAGTGGTAAACTGACTTTTGTTGTCCTTCAGCTTGGAGATGGTTACCAAGTTAAGGCCCTTGTAGCGAGTTGTCTCAGGACAGAGGTAGAGCATGGTCCAATCTGGATCTAACCCATTGTCCCCAGTGATGGACGCTACATAGATTTGCAAAAGGGCATCAGCTGTGATAAGTTCCTTCCCAGGCTTGTACTTGATGCGCAACTGGTAAGGGGATAGACGCTCAACCCATCCTGCTTGGCGGCGTGTCAAGTGGGACTGCGTGTTGAAGTACTGAAGTGACTTGTGGTCCGTCAGAACGTGGGGTGGGAAGGTAGCACCTTCCAGGTAACAGCATCACTTCTCAACGCAGTGCACAATTGCTGCCAGCTCTTTATAATGAATGGGATAGTGTTTTTCCAAATTGGTAAGTTTCCTGGACTCATATGCCACAGGGAGGAAGACACCATTGTCAGTTTTTACCCTTAGTACGCCCCCTATGGCTCTGTCAGAGGCATCAGTCTCAAGTTTGTACTGTTGGTTGCGGTTGGGGAACTGCAGTACTGGTGCCGTTGTGAGCCTTAGTTTCAACATCTTGAAGGCTCAATTTTTGACGGGGGTCCAATGGAAGCGCTGTTTGGTGTTGAGGAGCTCAGTAAGAGGTGCAATTAGTTCCCTGCAATTGGGGATGAACTTGCGTACATAGGCAACCATGCCCAAGAAGGTTCACACTTGGCCCACATCAGTGGGGGGCGGCATGCTAGTGATTGCCTTGATTTTGGCAGGATTGGGCTTTATCCCTTGGGCAGAGATGATGTGCCCAAGCAATAACAGCTCTGACTTGAGGAACTCACATTTGAAGGGTTTAGCTTTTAGCTGGTTTTCCCAAAGGGTGTTGAGGACAGCACAGAGGTGTTGGAGGTGTGTGGTTTGATATTGACTGAAGACAATAATGTTGTTAAGGTACACAACCACGCATTTTCCAATCAGGTCCTCAAATGCTTTGTTCATCAACATGGCAAAGGTGGAAGGAGCGTTGGTCATTCCAAAGTTCATGACACAACACTCAAACAACCTGTAGTGTGTGCGGAAGGCAGTTTTTGCCTCATCCCCTAGTGCAATGCGGACCTGGTTGTACCCTGCAGTGAGATCAATCTTGCTAAAGACCTTTGTGTCTGCAAGTGAATCAAACAGGTTGTCAATCAGCGGCAGGGGTACTTATTCTTAACTTTCACCTCATTTAGGGCGCGGTAGTCCGTGACCAGGCAAAAGGACCCGTCCTTCTTGGCTACAAAGAAGACAGCTGCCCTGTATGGAGAGAGCGAGGGGCAAATAAAGACCTTGTCAAGCACATCCACAATATGCTGGCAAAGGGTCTCATCTTCTTTTGATGTGAGACAATATAAGGGACATGCCTTAGGTAGAAACCCTTAGAGTTGTACAGCGTGCTGGATCTTCTGGGGAGGAGGTAGTTGTTTGAGTGTTTCACTGAAGACATTCTTATACTCCTCAAGGAGTGTGGCAAGCGCTGGTGGAGGTGAAGTGTTCAAGGGAGGGGCTGCTGGTGGTTCAGCACAGATAACTTTGACTGAGCATTGATTAAAGTCTAGTTTCCTTTGAAATCATATGTACCTGTCTCTGTGATTCTGACAAATACAGTATCATGGAGTAGCTTGCTCATTTCCACAGGGTAAATCTGGAATCCCACCCCATTTCTGTTGAGGGTGATGACAGAGGTATCCCAGTCAATGTAGGGTCAGTTGTGTCAAAGCCAGTTGAGGCCAGCAATTACATTGTGGCTGAGCCTGGCCATGATTGGCCCAGATAGCTTAACCTGGATGTACCCCATTCTCACAGAGAAGGGTACCATCTTGTGGGTGATTGCAACTCTGCAGGAGTCAGCCACCTGTGCTGCCTTGAATCTGCTTGCCACACGGTCTAATTGTTGAGAGTCAGTGAACGCCTGGTCCACCATAGTGTGGTTGGCCCTGGTATCTACCAGTAATTTGTGGGTGTTCCCACGGAAACAGAAGGGGTATGATAGGTGTGTTACTTTATTTGAGGAGTGACTCACTTACAATACAGGGTTGTCACTGTGGACTTGAAAGACGTCCAAGGTTTCAACTTCATGGATGTTGTAATCACAGGGGTTCTTTGCAAGCAGGGATTGAGAGGATGGGTCAGGTGGGATTGTAAGTCCTCTTGTTGCTACAACCCCCAGGCTTTTCCTTGATCCTCAATCTGCGCTAGCTGGAGCTCCCTCTTGCGGGGGCGTTTAGTCCCACTATCCTGCTGGCGGGGTTGGCAGCGGCCTACTTTATTGTGGCCATTACCAGGTGTTGTACATGGTTGGGATGGAGCATCACTGGTACAGCAGAAGCCCATTGAGTCCTGGTTGTTAGCCTCCACAATGGCTTTGTAGCAATCATCAATGGAGGTACAGCAACCTACAGGAATCCACTTGCAGATATGGGGTTTTAACCCATTGATGATGAGATTGAGTAGCATTGCATTTCTGTTGGTCACAGCTTTGGGGGCGGCAACAAGAGCTTGTTGCCAGGAAGCAAGATACTCAGGAACGGAACCAGTTTGTTTGATTGCTAGAAGAGGAGTTCTCACAACAATGGGGAGAAGGTTTTGCTGTAGCAGGACTTGGCGGTGTCTTGGAATGCCGCCCAGGTAACGTCAAGTTCCTGGCTGGCCCAGTTGGTGAACCACACAGTGGCAGTCCCCGTGAGGCAACCAGACACAGTGGCAACCCACATGGGCTCAGGAACCTGACAGATACAGAGGCAGGTTTTAGTAGATTGGAGCCAACTGACAATGTCGGCCCCTTTGACGCCACCAGCAAAGGATTCTAGCTGAAGGTTGAGCATGTGTTGGGACAGGTCTGACTGGGGCAGGGTGATGCTAGCGTCATGCTGCCCAAGGTGGAGCCAATTGTACACGCTGGTGAGGACTAGTTGGTCTTGATAGATGACATACCTGTTGGGGATGTCCCCCTTGGGGATAGGCGGGAAAGTTTCTTGTTGGGGAGTAGCCATACAGCCCGTACTCTGTCCTTTCTTGGGAGGATTTTGTTTTAGGTAGGTTCTCAACCTACTGCTGCTACCACTGTTATAACTGAACCAATGAGGATTCAGTATTTGGAATTGGGGAAGACAACAGTCCAATAGAAAGGACAGAATAATAAGAATAAGGTATTATTTATTGTGGAATATTGTGACTGATATACCATATGGGGAAAGCCACAAAGCCACAAGGGGGTGGCATAGTTGGAAGTTCCATGTAAGATTTGAAGCTGGGGAATAACTTGTGCGGGGATCAGCAAGTCAAATTGGTGGCGCTCCTAATTAGGATGAAGTACCCGCCATTTGATATTTCTGCCAGATTAATCCATGTTGTTAGATACATCAAGGGGCACCTCATTGAGCGCCCCCTGTGTATCATAAGATACTTTATCAGGCGAGTCTAGAAGCTCAGTTGCAAAATTAGGATTGGATTTGTACTAAGTCTCAGTTATAATGGCAGGGAAGGCTATGTGATTAACTTGTGGTCCTGATTGAATAATATCTGCTAGACGTGGCTAGAGAGGCGCCAAAGTATGTGGAGACACAAAGAAAAAAATGTGAATAGAACTTAATTTTATTGGGTATAAATATTGGGAATATATACTGTGTAGCTTTACCACAAAACAGTACATGGATGGTAGGATCACTCACCACAAGCATGAGTGGGGCAAGTGAGTTGCTAAGAATCAGGAAACTGAACAATTGTATTTCCTAATTTGGAGCCAGCCTCATTTTGAAGGACAAAAGCAAAAGAGAGATTTGTCCTCAAAATAACCCACCAAAAGTGAAATTAAAACATGGTGAATGGCAGCATTCACAACATTGCCCCCTCTAGATTGGCCTTAGGGGGTAGTATTTGCAGAGAAACTTGGCATGCACTCGGGCAAACGGTTGACCACTGGAGAGGAGTTTCACAGTATACTATGATCTTTGTTTGAATGTCACTTCCAAGGGCCCAATCCACAATGAGCCTAGTTTATGAGTGCATCCTCCTACTCTATGCTGATAGTAAATAATGTGGTCCCCAAAGTTGAACTCAGGCAAGGGAGATTGACCAGCATTGTTCAGAGAGAGCTCACAAATCTTGGTCTTGTATGTGGACGTGTAAGTGGTGGCCAGAATATCTTGATACGGTTGACTAGATCTTTGATATGGCTGTCAGGGTTCCTGGTCTTATCAGAGGAGATCAGGGGGGCCCAAGAGCAACAGAGTGGTGGATTCATGACCATAAAACATAGCAAAGAGGAGTACCTGGTGACACAATGTTTGCTAAGGCAATAAGCAAAGAGAGTAGCAGGTAATTATATATCCCAGTATGCAGCTTCAGATTAAGTAAGCTTCCTCATGAAAGAAAACAGAGTTGAGTTGGCGCGCTCAACTGCCCCATTGGTGGAAGGATTATAGGGGGCAGAGAAAGACTGGTGAGACCCCAAGGCTTCAACCACTAAGACCACTAACTTGGCTTTGAAATTAGTCCCATTGTCAGACAACAACACCTGAGGGCAACCATAGCATAAGAATACATCTTGCAGCAGAAAGGCGGCAGTGGTCTTGGCAGTGATGTCTTTAGTAGGGCAAGCTTTTACCCACTTGCTAAAATGATCAACAGCAATTAGGTTAAAGCGGTAGCCAGAGCAGGAGCAAGGGATAAGTCCTACAGTGTCAATGCTGACAGTGCAAAATGTGTGTTAAGGGGGGACTAGCTTGAACTTGTGAGAGGCAGCTTGAGTTTGTTAGAGCTGACAATCATGCAACTAGCAATGACATCTGGAATCATCAGGAAAAGGGTTTCCCAGAAGTAGTTTTTCTGGAGCCAGGCATAAGTCTTGGCAACGCCTCTGTGTCCTGCCTCCTTATGTGTCAGGGATCCAGTCTTGAGCAGCCAGCCCGTTGTTTTCAGGGGTGACCTGGGCCAGGGTTTTTGTGGGTAATGCCCACCACAAGAGGGGAGCTAACTTAAAAAAGTAGGAGACAGACTTTCCTATCCAGGACCACGGCCATTAGTTGGGATTATAGTATCAATCACCCCTGTGAGGGTGATGTACACAATCCCAAACAGCTTGCCAGTATGGTTGGTTGGGAGGGTGGGTGAGGAAGCGGGCATAGGTTTTGGGATCACAGGCAGTTCCATGGGTATGTGGTAAGCAGGGAGATAGTTAAATTTCTCTCTGAACAACTTGGGTGTTGAGAATATCCACAGGCCTTGTTGGTTATATCTAACTGCAGATTGTATGCAGGCAAAAGGGTTGAGTTTGAGTATCTTTTCTGGGGTGTAGTCCTTTTATTCAGATTTCAGAGGATATTCAGTAAAATGGACGGGTCCAAAGGGTACACCAGGAGGACAGAAAACTGCGGGCAGTGGGGCAGGAGGGCCAGGAGATATTGAACTGAATTGGTAGATAGCAAATACAAAATAAGGCAATAGCTATGTTAGTCAAAATAACATAACCTTTATTCAAAAATGGCAATAAGATTTGAGCACAGAATCTATAGGCATATATAGCATATTGCCTCCAAACTTAGTATTTTCCATAAGGGCTTCATCAAAATATTGGGGAAAATGTGAGTGGGTGGCCAGGAGGCCCGGGTGTAGGAGCGGCAAAATGGCACATTGGCTGGATGTTCTCTCATTGGTCAGAACATCCAAATTGGTCACTTGATTTCCTTAATTTTTGGCTGTGGTCACAGGGTCAAGCCCAAAGCCTGGGTTTCTCCTTGGCATTTGAGTTTGATTGGTTACTCAAGAGGACTTCAAGCTCATGAAGTTCATGGGCCACCTTCTCTGCCTCCATTAGGCAATTCAACAAACTCCTCCTCAGGAATCATCATAATTGAACCTGTACTGGTCCTGAATTTGGGACTTAGCAGGGCCTTCAGCTTGTGGGGGCTCAATCTAAGAAAAACGCAGGCAGGCAGGCTCTTGGTCCATGGGGCCAGCAGGAATTGTGGTTTGGGGTTCAAATTTCACCCTTGGGCCCGGGTTTTGAGGGGTAACCAATTGTCAATACTGACATTATGAGCTTGAAGCACCAACAAAAGGTGAAGACTAAGCTGTACATAAGGCAAGTAGTGGTCTTGTACTTTCTTGAAAAGCTGATTGTCACAAATGAGTGTGTCTTCAGATTTCTTATAAAAGACAACTCAAACTTCTTCCATCTTGTTCTCCCAAGAGGAAGGATATCCAATTAGTTTGTACAGCCTGTCAGCCTCAGCAGGGTGTAGAGCAAGGATGGGCATTCTTGAAAATCCATCATCATTCTGATGTTGAGTCCCAGGAAGGTGCAGCACATTGAAGTTGTAACCTTGCAAGCAGAGAGCCCATCTAGCTAGTCATACTTCTGGTTCCTTAAGTTGTTATAACCATTTAAGAAAAGCGTGGTCAGTGATCACAGTGAAATGGGTGCCATACACGTAATGGCAGAGCTGCTTGACGGCATGCAACACAGTAAGGCACTCTTTCTCTGTTACACTGTAGTTCTTTTCATGCTTATTCAGGACACAAGAGGTATTAGCTACAGGGTGATCCACCCATTCATCATCCAGTTGAGCCAAGATGGCTCTAATGACCAGGTTGCTAGCATCAGTATATAGGATGAATTCCTTATTGTAGTCAGGATATACTAGGATAGGGGCCTCCTTAAGTTTTTGCTTAAGGGTCTCAAAGGCTTGTTGCTGGCTGGCAGTCCATTTAAAAGACATTAAGCACCAGCTGGACCAAGGGTTTGCTAGTGTCAGCAAAATTGGGGATGAATTGTCTGTAGTATCCCATCATGGCCAGAAAGACTTGAACTTCTTGCAGGTTGGTGGGCAGAAGCATTTTGTCAATGGTCTCAACTTTCTTAGTCATAGGGCAAATTCCTGTCTGAGTCACCTCATGTACCAAGAATTCAAGGCATTACTTGAAGAAGGCACACTTAGATGGTTTTAACTTAAGTCCAGCTTCTCAAATCTTTATGAACACTTCTTTGAGATGAGCCAAGTGATTGGTAAAGGTAGCACTAAATACCGCTATATCATCTAAGTGCACTAGGACCCAGGAGAGCTTCAAATCACAGAGGATGGAGTCCATGACTCATTGGAAAGTAGCTGGGGCATTGCAGAGTCCTTGTGGCATTCATGTAGGTTCAAACAATCCCTCAGAAGTGATTAGTACAGCCTTCTGTCTATCCTTGGGAGAGAGATCAACTTGCCAGTACCCAGAGGCTAGTTCCATAGCAGGGAAGAACTTGGAGCCCCCAAGGCGGCAGAGAGCATCATCAATGCATAGTAAGGGATATGAATCCTTTTTGGTTAAAGAGTTCAAACGTTGGTAGTCCATCACAATTTAATGACCTACATCCTTCTTTTTTAGTATAAGCAAGAGGGAGGCCCATGGGCTTTGGGAAGGAGCAAGAAGTCCAGCGTCTAGAAGTTTTTTGAGCTCTTTAGACACCTGAGCGTCCTCTACATGACTGCAGCAATATGGTTTGGCACAGAAGGGGGAGTGTCACCAGTATCAATCTGATGAATGATGTCTTTAGAAAGACCGTAATCAGTGCTGTCTTTAGTAAAGATATCTGAAAACTGATCCAGCAGGTCAAGCACTTCTTTCAGTTGCACTGGAGATAGTTGCAGGAAGTCTTGTGCAGTGAACAAGGATAGGACTTGGGGCTTGTGTTCAGGTAAATTAAAATCCTGAAACATACCAAAGGGATGTAGCAATAGGACATTGGGAGCATTCAGCAACTTGCCATAGCCAACAATCTGCCCTCTAGACACATGCATGGGGAGAGAGGTTAAGTTGGCAACCAGCTATTAAACAGGGTCCTTATGAGAGACATCCAAGATTCCCGGGCAGAGATAGGGTTCATTGCTCCTAGAAAGGGAGGAGAGTATAACTCTAGAAATGTACGCTCAGGTAACTCATATGATATTTGGGAGTCTAGGATAGCCTGAGATCCAGGGGGAATAGTCATAGCAGAAGTGGCCAAGAGAGGAATCCCTCCAGACGCAGGGCAAGCCATAGGAGGACACTTCATGTTGGATGAATGGGCACAGTACTTTAGGGTGAAGACACCAGTGGGATATTCTAAGGCACACATCTTGAGGCACTTCCTGGGGACTTTAACAGGCTATTTAAAGATCAGAGGGTCTTTGTACCCTAGGATAGAGAGCTAGCCATCCTTCAAGTTGATTGTCAGGAAGCCAGTCATAGGTAGAGGCATTGGGCGGCTCAGGGTGAGGGGCAGTCAAGCCGGCAGGTAGGGTCCACCATAGAATGGGTGCTAACTTGATAATATAAGATAAAGATCAGCTGAGCAAGGACCAGGGTCCAGAGTTGGGGACCAAAGAATCCATCAATCCTGTCAAAGTAATATAGAGTACTCCAAACAGTTGGGTAGAGGTGGTCTTGGCAGCGGCAGTGGGTTCCAAGGGGTGGTCTGGTCTTGGGGTTAATGGTGAAGTCATGGGAACAAAGTAGCTGGTAGGTAGTTGTACTTGTCCTTGAATAATAAGGGCGGTATCTTGACTCTCTTTGCTTTGCGTCCTATGTATTTGGTACTTATAGTCCTTGCCAAAGGGTCAGCAATGAGAATGGTTTCCAAGTTGTACTCTGAATAGGCTGGGTTGGGGGGTACTCAGTAAAGTGCACAGGTCCAAAGGGAGCTCCCGGGGGCGGTATAATGCCTGGGGTGATTTGGCAGATTGGGCTTGGGAGGGGGCAGCGGCCTGGTAGTCTACTTGACCAGAATTAAGATGGAAGATCACTAAGACTAGATAGGGTAAGATTTTTTTGAACCAAAGGTTCATAAAACTTTATTATTGAAAATGACAATAGGGTCTTCACTGTACTGCCAGGGTTTTTATACCATGGGACTTCACTTTTTCAATTTTTGCAGGGTTCAGGTTTGCAGACAAGGCACTGGCGGGGCATGGGTCTTGGCTTGGAGTCTCAAGGGCAGCAGATCCAGGTTGTGCCTGCTCTGGCAAATATAAATGACAATGCTTTGTTCCACTTCCACTGTTCACTATGTCATCTGAGTAGTTCAATTGTACTACCCCTTCTAGGCAGAAGACTGACAGTTGCTGGTGGTCATTGGCAGAGTTAAAAATAGGTTTTGTTTTACCTCCTTAAGGCAAGCTGCAACCTTTGCATAGGTTTTGGTCTTTGGTGGCTCAAGGTTGGCATCAATCTGATGACCATTTGGGGAATTGTCTTTGGGAGGCTGGCGGTTCTTGGAGTAACTTGTTAACTCGGGTTTGTAATTTAATAAGTGGGCAGTCTCCTGTCCACTTTGTCTGACTTGAGTAGTCTTTGGAGGGTCAGGGTTCAATTCCTGGGTTTCCAATATTGGTTTCAAAACTCCAGTATTGGCGTTGGGCAGGTTGGCAGTGGTTCCTTCACCAATCTCTGTTAGCCAGGTTACATCTCCTTTGTAGATATGGGTCTTCATTGGCACCAGTTTGACAGCAGACTGGCAACTATTCGGGGAATTCTCTGTAGTAGGCTGGCAGGTCGCGGAGTAATTCATCAATTTGAGCCTGTGACTTAATGGGTTGGCGGGTCCTGGACTGTCCTAGAGGGGTTGATCTGTCTTTTGGGAACTGGGGCTCAACTCTTGAGTTTTCAATAAAAGTATTGAAATGTCATTCATGACATTGATGATCCCATTGTATTCCCTAAGGAATTGAGTACCAACTAGGAGATTGTAACTCTCATTCCCCAGGACTACAGCAGGCGCAGCCAACAGTAGCTTGTCAAACTGCATGGGAAGAGCAGAATAAGCTCCTATAGCACGAGTCATGGATAGCCCAGCAGTACTATACAACTGGTGATAGTTGAGGTTGGGGGCAAGCTTGAGCTTCTTGACAAGCTTAGAGGAGATAACATTAACAGAAGACCCTGCTTCTAAGACGGCCTTGATTTTCACATTCTTAATGGATATTTCCACATGAGTGGTAGTACAACCAAAGGGAAGAGGACAGCCAAAATGTCTTGGGCTTCTGCCAGCTCTTTGTCCCATTTTTTCAATCATGCATCTTAGGCCTGGGAACTCATTATAGACCATCTTGAGAGGAAGCAAGACTGAATGGTCTTTGAACACAGAATCAGCAACCTCAGCAGCTTCTTTGGATGACTTTACAAGCACAGGGTATCTCTTAGCTTGAGTAAGTTATGGGTGAGAGACAACCTCCTTGGCTTCAGGCAGAGGCTTGGCGGCTGTTGTAGTTTTCCCAGAACGTAGCTTATAAGGGACTGCAATAGTTTCAGAGACAGCAAGGACTGAATACCCATACGAGTTGGGATCTTCCATATCAAAATTGTCCATGTCAGAGTCATCAGAGATGTTGTGGAATAGCAGCAGAATGGGAGGAGCTTCAGTGTTAGCAGGCTCAGAGTCAGCAATGGAGGGGGAATTGAAGGAGACTGGGAAGAATTGTCAACCAAGAGTGTCTCTGCCTCTAGGTTGACTGTTCTTTTCCCGCCTGCTCTTTGTGATCAGCTACTTCAACTGAGGATTGGTGCAGACTTGATAATGGTGAACTATCTTCCCACAGTTATGGCAACCTTGGCGTCAAGGAGGATTATGTGAGTTCATGGTGAGGATACACGGGCCACGTGAAGACAAACCAGAGTTAGAGGCAGCACAATTCTTCCGCACAACTGCCCCAGAATGGGTAAGGTGCATATCCTACAACAGTGTCTTTATGCTCTTCATAGAAGAAAGCATGGCTTTATGAGCCTTAAAGTTAAGACACAGAAGCTTATTAACCTTGAGGGCTAGAGTCTAAGCCATGTACGCTTCATGTGCGGTCAACTGGCGGCTTGTGATCAGTTGCTGTCCCTCCATGTAAAATCTGTCTGCAAATTTGGCTAACGTCTCTTTGGGCTTGAAAGATATGTGCATGAAGGCATCCTTTTTCACCTCCAGGCTAAAATCACCACCAAACTTGTCAATCAGGAGCTGTTTCATGTCTTCCCAGGTCTCAATGGTGGGTAGCTCTGACACTACTACCTCTTGACAGGTTGGGTGCAGACAGGGTAGAATGTGTTCCTTCTTAACCTCATCCAAAGCTCTTCTCATGATAGTTTCATGGATAGTTAGGAAAGCGGAAATGGTTGAGGTTTTAGGGTCAAAGACTTGCTTAAAGTTAGGCTTGAAATGTGCTTCTGGAGCCGGGCCACCATTGTTGCTATTGAGTACATTTATGCGCAGGGAGAATTCTGCTTCAGATTCAGAGGGGGCTGTCTGGACCATAGATGGCAAACACTTTCTTCAAGAGTAGTCAGGGTCTCAGAAGAGCGGATACTTGTATTAGTAGCTAGGGTGGTCTGACGCTCAGTAAAATATAGGTTTTGGCCCTGTGCAGTTACTACCGTGGAAAGTTAAGTCAGTTGGGAGGTAAGAGACGGACCCACCAAAAGGCAAGGAGCAAACCTGTCATTTTCCTGAATCAATTAACTTGCTCATTTTCTGTACATCATTATTAATCTCAGATTGGTCTTATTTCAAGTGGTCTACCTCATTAGCTAGAGCTATAACTCTCTGGCACAGTGAATGCAGGGAGCTCCTAACAAGCCAGGGCAACAGCAATCTTCATCAGTAACCCCAGTTGGACTAACAGCAGACACCATCATCTCACAAAAGGTAGCAACCTCTTGTTTTAAGTCAGCAACTTGAGTTGTCAGAGCAAGCACTTAGGGATCTGGCTTAGGAGCTTTGGTAGGGCAATCCTGACTGCAAGTGGATACTCTTAACTCTCTGATAGCATCCCAAAGTCTCTGCTCTCTATCTGAAAAACCATCAGATGGAGGAGAAGGCGGGGCATCTGGTTTGGGTGTAGACAATTCATTCACTTGAGTCTGGGGTTTGGCAATGGTAGTGGCGGTAGCAGCCCTTTCTTGATCAGATTCCTTGCCAAGTTTGCAGAGGTTTTTAGCAGCAAGGGCTGCTACTTGATGTAGTTGGTTGAAGGAGTAAGCACTGAACTTGTTGATCTACTGCACAAGTTGTTCAAAATTAGTGAGATATGCATTTAGAGTGGAATCTAATTTGGCGCGCCAGGGCTGTTCCAACTGGTAAAACTCATGTAGGCGCTATCTGACGTACTCAGGGATAGACTGGCGCATTTTTTTGATGGAATAGACCAAACAGGATCAGGAGGTGACAGAGTTAAGCTGATTTTCAGATACTAAGGAAAACAGGGAGGGGATCCACTTCTGGTAGGTCGCAAACTAATCCCAGTGATGGATGACGGCAGCTTACAGCAATGAAATCTCTTGAACGTGGAGCCCTAATACCATTTGATGATGGGCTAACGCAGGTTGTACAAAGGAGGACAATAAATGTTCTGTGGAGCCAGCTGCTGAGAGGAGATGCTGTGGAAATTGTGGTGCTACAATTAATTTGTAGTATTCTGCTCAAATAAACTGCAGCTGGAGGCAAGGGGTGTCTCCATCACAGGCTAACCCAAGGGCTACTGCCATGACTTATTCCAAGTCAGGGGTACCCAAAGGGTAGCCCACTAGGCGGGGACCATTCCCAAGGTTCAGCGCAGTAGGAACAATAGGTGGTTCTGCGATATCTTCCTTGATAGAAGGACTGGTAATTTCAGGCAAAGTTGGCTCTTGTATGGGAGGAGGCAAAGGTCCTGAAAATGTAGTTGCAAAAGGAATAACCAAGGAGCTTACAGCCCCTGTAGTAAGCATCATTTTTGTTGTGTTCTGAGGTGTGGCACAGACACACAACATGGAATCCTAACCTTAGGATTGGATTTGTACTAAGTCTTGGTTAGTTGCAGGGAAGGCTATGCAATTACCTTGTGGCCCTGAGTGAATAATATCTGCTAGACGTGGCTAGAGAGGTGCCAAAGTTTATAAAGACACAAAGACAAAAATTTGAATAGAACTTAATTTTATTGGTAAAAGTGAAATGGAATCTATATTGTGTAGCTTTACCATAAAACAGTGTATGGACAGTAGGATCACTTGCCACAAGCATGAGTGGGGCAAGTGAGTTGTTCAGAGTCAGTAAACTGAACAATTGAATTTCCCAAATTGGAACCAGACTCATTTCAAAGGGCAAAAGCAAAAGAGAGAGATTTGTCCTCAAAATAGCCCATCAAAAGCAAAATCAAAACATGGTGAATGGCGGCATTTGCAACACCACAGTTTCCAAGTTTTCTACATATGGCAAAGACTTGAGTTGGGCCTAGTTTTGGGGTTCAGCATGTTGGCTGTCAGAAAAGCCACCCAGTGCTGTGCCTGGTGACACATACAACTTGGCCTCCTCACAACTTAACTTTAGTTAGGTATAGACAGGGGCTGTGGGGTTCCTGTTCACCAGTCCCCATTCTGTGTCCTGGGTCATAGCCAGGGACCAGCTGGAAGGAGATGTCATTCTTAGTAGAAGTAGGTGGCTAGTTTGAATTTTATACTTGGCTTACATTAAAGCAAACTCTTCTAATACTTTCCATATGACTAGGCAGACATCCTCACCATGTACTTGTACTTCAGCTGGTGCTAGACCCTCTGTGGGCCTGTACCAATCCTTCAACAGTATAGTAAACTCATTCACAATAGATTCCCTCCCCCTATCTGTCATATCAAGGTGTCTAGTTAGACTTTCTAACTCCTCCTAAGAATTTTTACTAGTGGCAAACCTTTGAAAGCTTTGGCAGTAGGTATCTTCTTTCCCTTAGCTAGGATAGAAGATATTGGGCAATTCAATCATATGGACTAACTGTACTACTTGAAAATATGAGCAGGGGTCAAAATGGGCTTTTATTTGCTTCAGAAGTAAGATCCCCTTAGAAACCTTCTGGTATATGGCCCAAGGGAATAGGGAACAATTAGTTTTTGCCAATACTTGGAGTCCTCTAACAATTTCTTGGACTCATTGTACTTGGTCTCAAACTTCTGTTCCTTAGTACTGGACTACTGCTCCTTTATCCTTGTCCTCAGCTCTTTGCTCTGTCTTTGTGGCCTTTTTAATCCACTGTTTCCAATCCCTGAAATGCCTCAGACTGCTCTCTCTTTTATAACTATTTGTTTCAGCTCTTTTTCCTTCTCAAAACTTTGGTTTACCAGGCTTAAACTATCCAGTTTCTTCTGCTCTATCATATATTAGACTTTTTTAATTAATTCAGCCAATTAAAACCAGCTTTTCCCTGTTCATTCCCTCATTTTTTAGGCTTAAAATATTTAGTTTAAGCACTGAAAACCTTGATCAAATAGGCTTTGCCCTGCAACCAATCATACACCCAGATTGAGAGGGGTTGACAAAACGTTTACCCAAATGACTCACTCTTGACCCTGGTTTGAACTCGGCATTGTCTCACTCCAGATAAACACTTTCTCCACTTTTTAAACAGTTTTGCCATAATTCTCATCATGTTTTTCTGGGAAAACTTGAGCGCTTCCGCCTATGTTTTACTTAAGGGATTTTTGAACCTTAATTTCTTCAGTGTTTCTCTGCATTTCCCCGTTTTTCTTCCACTTTTTAACAGTTTGAAACTGCCTGCCGCTTGCTTCTTGCTCTTCTTAATGATTTTGGAAAAACTCCAGCCTTTGCCCTTAGAGTTTTTCTGTTATGTTTCTATCTGCTCTGGCTCCCTCTCATTAAATCAATATCTTATAAATTCACAGTATATTTTCTCCAAACTGTTTCTTTTTTCTTTTTTATCTTTTTACATTCCTTATCTTAATCTTTTATTTATCTCTCTTTTAAATTATTTTTATAATTTAACCTTAACTCTTTCTCTGATTATTTGTTTTCATCCAATCTTATTTTCAACTTTCCAAGTTCATCTTTCCTGCTCTTTCTTCTACTTCAGCTAGTCCTGCTCCATGATCTTCCAATCCTTCTCTATGACCTTTCAGTTCTTTAACTAGTCCTGCTCTATGATCTCCCAGTCCTACTATATGACCTTCTAGTCCTGCTATATGATCTTCCAGTCCTACTCTATGACCTTCCAGTCCTGCTCTATGATCTTCCAGTTCTTCAGCTAGTCCTGCTCTATGTTCTTTCAGACCTTTAGCTAGTCCTGCTCTATGAACCACAAAGGTTCTGTCCTTCTCTATAGTCCTCACTACTAACACCTCAGACTCAGGCAATAAGTCTCCACATGTGAGTTAGCATTAGACTGGGCCCCCATAAGTGACCAACGCTATAGGCCATCAACCACATATAATCCTCATGTCTGTGCAGTTGTTTTTACTCACTCAGGTGATTAATACTGAGCTTTAAGTTGCAAAGTAACTAGGTAGGACACACCATTTTGAAAATGTCATCTTAAAAAACACTATCTTAAATTACACCATTTTGATTTACTCTATCTTGATTTATTAGTAAAAAAGCCATTTCAATTTACAACATTTTGACTAAGAAAAACAAGTTTTAAAATTTTAGATTTTTTGAACTCCAAAAAAAACCCAAATATTTCTCAAAAAAAATTCAAAAAACATTTCTAGGCTTAAAAAAGCCTCAGAATTCTAAATCTGCAATGTTAAAAGTAGGGTTGCTTAGTAGCAACATAGTTGTGTAAAGCTCAAAAGTTAAAATTTACCCAAAAACAACTATTTTCATCTATTATTTCTATGATATATACTTTAAAATAAGCAAATAATTGTATCAAATACTAAAGAAAAGTCATAAATAATAAAATTAAAGGAAATAAGAGAGAAGATAAAGAAGAGTTTATTGGGAAAGGGCTCAAACATTGGTTGACAGTGCTACTGAGATGGCCTGAAGATGTTCAAGCTTTCTATCCTTAGGATAGTAAGTAAGGACCACCTTGCTTATTTCAGTATACTTTTTCACTGCCTTTGTCTGCTTGGGGGGATCACCCTTGGTCTTCATACTAGTCTTAAAGAGGCGGGCAGAGATGGCCTACTGGGTTTTGAGATGCACCATTATCTTATTGAATTTGGGCTTATGAACCCTAACCCTTGTAGAAAAACTGGCTATGCCACCCTTCAAGGGAAGAGGTGGTCTTAATTAAACCATCTTTTACCTGCTTAAAGCAGTTCCAGGTGATTGAGCCACTGCCCTTTCTGATGTGGTGTGCTCCTTGAAACACTCCAACCTATTGAGTTTAAAAATACTCAATAAAGGGCGCAAAGGCTGCCTGGTTGGCTATAATATATGGGTGATGGAGTAGGGCATTGTAGAAGGCATTTGTCTCCTCCTTTATAACCAGAGCAAGGGCAGCAAAGCAATTGAAGATGCCATTGGCTTCTTTGGTGCCTTCAGAGTTGACCAGCTCATGAAGGACAGAGCACTTTTGGAGGCGGCGGCAGAGTGCCTGCCGGAAGTGGAAGTAGCATCCATGAGGGGAGCTCTTAAAGACTCAAATAAAGGCATTTGCCTGAGCCTGTTCAAAATCCACTACCAGATATTTGTGATAGGGAAGGCTTTTGGGCTGCTTCCTGGTTGGGGTGACTTCCTTTTCCTGTGACTGGGCCTTCTTCTTGCGCCCTCTGGTCTCCTTGGGCTCCTCATTGATGGTTGGGAGGATTTCATCCAAATTGGCCTTTAGGATTGTGAGTTCACAGACATATGTTTCCTGCTTTTTGATGGGAAGGAAAAAGAAGACCAGGGGAAGAACTAGATAACCAACCTGCCTATGGATATTCCAAAGCTGGCTGAAGAGCTTTGGGCAGGTTGAGAAAGTGCCATCTTCAAGCCAGGTCTTGCATTTCAGCAGGTTGTGCAGATCCTGGCTTGTGGCAAAGCAGATAATACACTTGGGGGCATGTTGACCATCATTGTGAAGAAGGAATCTCTCCTCATGGCAGAATAATTTTTGTTCCTCAGTAAGGATCAATTAGTCAAAGAAGCTTGCACTGATGCCTTCAGTGCTCAGAGCATATCTCTGATCAGTGAGATATCTCTTTAGTTTTGAGGCGCTACTAACAGTGGCAAGTTGGGTATCATTTAAATTAAGGAGGGCATCAGTGATAACCTCAGTGGCAGTTTGATCCTTGGTGATTGGGATCACCTGGCAAAGAACCCAGCAGATAAGTTGGTAAAGGGGGTCAAAAGGCTCAGCGCAGTCATGGTTGACATTTAGGGCTTTAAATCTAGTGAGCCCATAAGTAGTGATTCTAGCTGGGAAGCCAATGTTATCACATCTGTAGTGATGTTGACAGATGGGTTTCTTCTCATCATTACAGCTGAAGCTGTAGCCCTTTTAGACAAAGTCAGCACCCGTTTTCTTTGTCATGATGGGGTAGCTGGCTGGATATGTGGCAGGCACAGCAAAGGTGCCATTTCAATTGCATATATTATGGATGATATTAAGATCCCAGAGCTCTATTTGGTCATCTTCAGGAGCATCAGGATCAGGCTCCTCTTCCTCTTCAGACTCTGAGGTGAGATCAGAGTGGCAATTGAAGTTGAATAACTTCTCTTGAGGGTCTGAGGGGGAGTACACAAATGGAGAGTGGGGAGGGGTAGGACTGTTTCCCTCTGACTCAGGTGATGGAGTTGAGGTCTTGGAGGAGCTTTGGCCTTAGAAGTCTGCTTCTTTTGGGTATTCTTGGCCTTTTTGGCTTTTGGAGGAGTGATCTTGGACTTTGAGGCCTTGGACGCAGCTTTGTTGATAGACTTGGGAGGCATCTAAAAGTGAATTAGTATCAAAATATGAGTAATTTGGGTGTTATTTTTTAAAAGAAAAATGAGAATGTTATTAATATAAAAAGTAGTATTTTTTACATAGAATTGTAGAGAAAATCTAAAATTATATAATATCAAAATTTCAATGTTTTTTGTTTTGTAAAAATAAAATTTTTATTAGTAACACAAGTATGCAAAACTTTGAGTTTTGACTGAAAACTTGCAGTCAAAATGACGTTTTTGAAGTGACATAATTGAGGTGCCATAGCTCAAAAACATAGTGTTTTTGACCATTTTTTATATTAAATTAAGAAGTCTATGGTGGAGCTACCTCAACCGGGCCAAAGAGTAAAACTTGAATTTCTCAAAAACTAGCTTATACAACTGGGGCTAAAAAGTGCCCAGTTGTTTAGAGGAGGCCAATATATATATGTGAAAAGTTTTGTATGTTTTCTTACATTCTTTATTATAATGATTTTTGACGTGAATGTGTACTTTTGAAAAGTGAAAAGAAAGAATTGTGGTGGGGGATTTATATAGTGTAGCCTGGCGTCATAGGTAGTTTACCCTTATTTCCCCCTATTCATTCTGCGCATTGGATCAATTGGGTGATATGAAACTTGGTGGAATTTGAAGTGACGTAAATTGAAATGGTTTAATCACCCCCTTCCACATTAAAATCACTATTAAAATATTTTATTAAGAGAACCCTTATCAATGTATCCATGTATAATAAAGTTATAAATTACATATAACAAAACTGGGTTTTTTACCAAGCAATGACAATTGCTAGAAGGACTATCATAGTGGTGTTATTTTAGGTTGTTCTTAGTATAAGTGTCTTGGATTAATACTATAGGCACATCTTCTGGCACTATAAAACAGGCTTTATTTTAGTTTATATATAAGCTTATTTTAGTTAAAGATAAATAGCGTGATTCAAAATGAGATAAAGTCAAGATGGCGTAAACACGCCCCACACTAAGTGATTTCATATGTAAATAAAGTTAGCTAAATAAGTTTTAATTAATCTGACTCAAAGTGACGGAATTGAGATGGCATAAATTTGAGATGCCACATTATAAAGATGCATGTAAATTTTAACTATTTTATTGTTTATTTTATTTTTTTGTGATTCAAAATCACTAACACAAAAAACACCATCTCAAATTAAATTTGAGATGGCGTAAATTAAAGTGGTGTTTTTGAGATGGTGTGTCCTACCAGTAACTAACTTTACTTCCAAGAGACCTATTCATTACCAGGTTCTGCAGCTGCTTCCTCAAGCAGCTACCCTGATAATGTCTCCAGGCATATACTGTAAATTCAGAACCTAAACATAAAAATGCAGGATTGTCAAATCCTTGGTCCAAATTTTAAATCACTTTTGTGGGATGACCTTTTTTAATTAAATTGATTTTATTGTGTATTTATTTGAATTTTTAAAAATACAAGAACTCATAGACACTTTGAAAAGTTCAAGTCAAACTGCATATTTTCAATGGACAAAATGAATTAACTGGAATCATATTTGAAGCGTTAAAATCCACCAATCATTTTCATTAAGTTTACTATGTTTTTTGAAATTGCAGGATTGTCAAATCCAAGAACCAAAGTTCAAATCACTTTTGAATGCCACTAATAAACTCAGATATTAATTGCAGGGACTGGAATCCAAATTGAATGTAAAGTAAAAAACTAGGACAAATCAACATTAATTAAAAAGCTTCACTCTGGATAAAATCAAATGAAAAATTCAACCTCAACAAACATATTTAGACATGAAATTAAGTGAAATGCAAAATTGTCTAAACTAGAAATGATGTAATATTCTGAACTCTAAATCACTAATATAGCAACCACAAACCCATATAATGATATATGAGCTACCCTCCTGATGACGCAGAAATTTTTAAAAGTTTTTTGGCCCCTAGCTACGCCAGGGGCCAAACAAAACTTTCATTTGAGAAAGGAAGGAGGGAGAAAGATAAACCATCAGTTTACTACACTATGTATTCATGTATTGCTATTAAGGGTACTTGATTACAGTAGATTTTAAAAAATGCTAATAATAAAATAGAATTATATATTACAATCTATTTTTATCACATTCCTTTTCCTTGGTGTGTTGATAGTTCATTTGCTGTTGATAATGTGCTTGCATTTAGTTGGATAGCTTTACCTCCACTTGCCTTGGCAATAGGAAACCAAGTTGCTTCCGCAACCACAGCTGGTCTTGGGGAGGCAACTTGATTTCCTATTGCCAAGGCAACTGGAGGTGAAACTATCAAATTAAATGTAAGCACCTTATCAACAGCAAATGAACTATCAACACACCAAGGAAAAGGCAATGTGATAAAAATAGATTGTAATATATAATTCTATTTTATTATTAGCATTTTTTAAAATCTATTGTAATCAAGCATCTAAATTTTAGCTGTCTTAAAATGGAATAGGTTGATTTTTGAGAATGTCTATGATTCCTAAAATAATTAGCACAAATCCACTCTAGATCATTTAACATCCTTTTTGAGACACCCATAAATTATATTTATTTCAAATTCACCTCATTTTAGATTTAAAATTTGGTTCTTGGATTTGACAATCCCGCAATTTCAGATTTGTTATTTTTCTATATGATGTCTATGATTTTTTTGGCATACAGGAAATCTCAAATTGTACATTTGAAACTCGCATTTCTGATTCATGTATCCCACATTTGTTTGCTGTGTTTTGTCTTTTGTTAGTTGAGTTATCTGCTCAGAGAATTCAAAATTTGCCAATTTAAAGAAATCAAAAAAGTCAAATTAAATGGTTGATTTTATTAGATATTTTATTTTTCACTCAGCTGGGTTGCCCGCAAAAGTGATTTGAAATTTGGACCAAGGATTTAAAAATCCTGCATTTTTATGTTTAGGTTCTGAATTTACAGTACATGCCTCTCTGATGGCTTCAAGATCTCCTCAAAACCTCCAGAAAGACAGACAAGGAAACTGTGAGAGAGGCGGGATAAACTAACTAAGTTTGGCTCCCATCCTGGGGAAAGAATCCACCAGGACACCATCCAGTGAAGAACTGGGATGGCTGCTTGAAGTGGTGCCCACAAGGAGGACACAGCAGATAGTTAGGAAAAGTAAGAGTACAAGCCCATCAGAATCATCCCGCTGAGCAACCAGGGGGAGCGCTTAGGGGCAGACTCTGGACCAACCTTGTCTCCTCCTGGGGCCAGTACAGCTGGGACCTCAGAGGAGATAGGCAACGGGGAAGTCAGGACTGGTGACACTGAGAGAGATAGGTCAGGAGCCACGAGGTCAAGGTCATCACAGGTGAGGCTTCTTACAACCTTCTCACTAGTGGTGAGAATATCTTGAGCTCAGCCAGGGAGGTCACCAAATACGTGTAGGAATTGATCAGGGTTAGCACCCATATGATGGAATGAATGTGAGATGCGCCCCCAGAGGTCAGGGGTGGTGCACCATATCAACACCAAGGCTGGTGCCAAGGTGAACACCACAAACTTGGAAAAGGGCACCAACATTTTGCTTAACTAAATACTTTCAACAGCAGGAACAATGATTTTTTCTTAAAACTTCTTCTTATTCTTGGGCTTGAATTGGTGGCCAAGAGGAGGCCAAAGTCAAGTGGGATGGTCCTAAGAGGCAAACAGGACACAGAGAACGGCAACTGTGTGGAGAGGGACTTTGAAGACGGAGTTTCAAAGCTTTAGAGTGTATATAAAGCTCAGGAAGAAGCAAGAGCAAAAAAAACAAAAACAAAATTCAAGTAGGTAATTATACTAAATAAACTAATAAACTTTAAGTTTGAATGATTATGTTTTAAAGCAAAAGCAAAAAGCTTTAAAGTTGATGCTGGCAACGTGTAGGGGGCTCCAGGAAGACGCAGAGAGGCCCAGGAACAAAGGAATAAGGTAAGGGAAGTTGAATTTCTACTAATAATCTTAGGAAGTAAAAGGGGCCAAAGAAGGGACTCAAAAACCTTAAAATTCTAAGCTGAAAACCTAAACTTTATTTTGTAAAAATGAGCAAGCAGGGACTTTCAGTCCCCTGTCTTGCTTTAAGAGAGGAGTTTAGAATTCAGGGTCACCTGACCCAAGGTGCAGATTTGATTGGCAGCAGGAGAAAATTTTGCAAGGTGAATCCAGTGAGTTGGACAATTTTGCAGTAATTTCCAACTTTGATTCTGATTGGCTGGCATTGCTGGGGTGATTTAAATCAGCATTTAATCCAGTTGGATTGAAATATGATGATTTAGCACTAGCGCGACCTGATTGTTTAGACTTAATTAATTTCAAGTGCGGACGAGCCCAAGCCAAAAAATAGTCTAAATTAATCAGAGATTCCTCCCAAGCGGGAACCAAGTTCCACACATTGGTATTTATCACCTGGGAAGGGTATTCTAATACAAATCTCTCATCAATTGTATGGGCTAAATTCTCAAGGGAATTAAAGGGCTTGGCTAGCTTCTGAGAAGATTTCTTGGTGCGACGTGGGAAGATTGTCCTATCCAAGGCCAAAGAGGGGAGTGACTTTACAGAAACCCTACCAATTCATTAGGTAAAGAACATCACTTAGAGGCCTCCTGCAAGTGGCCAAAGGATCTTAGAGCTACCTCAGCACATCCTTTCCCTAGTAGCTCTTTGTTACTTACTAGACTGTATCATCCTCTAGCCCTAGTAGCCACTAGTTACTAACTAGACTGGGACCACTATCCTTTCCCAGCAGTCCAAAGTTACCTACTGGGTTGGGACCTCATCCTCTCCTAGTAGCCTATGTTACCTACTAGGTTAGGACACCATTCAGCCCTGGTAGCCATCAGTTACCTACCAGGGTGTGACATTCTCCATCTCTATCAGCCACTTGTTACCTACTAGACTAGAAAACTCTCCACCTCTAGCAGCCACTTGTTATCTACTAGACTAGAAAAACCTCTACCTCTAGTAGCCACCTGTTACCTACTAGGCATTTACCTGTCCTAAAGCCACCATACTTGGCCAACTTTAAGCATAGAGTCTTTATTGTGGCCAAATCAGCCCTTGCCTGCAAAACTGCTTCCATGTGGATAATCACAATGTGGGTGGTTTGGATTCAGGAATTAAAGTTGTGCATGTATTCTGGGATAGACAAAGAAAATAGGATAGGTAGGTTCACTCCTGTTGGTTATATACCTCTGGAAAGTTCATGATCCAATAACAGGGGAGATTTAGAGATCAGTATTTTTTATTGAATTTAGATCTTTTCAAGGCTGAATTAGATCACATAGTGTCTGTGTAGATCATGTGGTTTTGGCAGTCTGGATCTCTTTGAGGGATAAGGAGATGATCCTAGTAGAATATTCAAATCAGGTCTCAGAGCCTACTTTTATTACTTGATGGGTTGAGTTAGTTTTTGATCAAATTGTTCCTTGAGAGGAGTGACTGAAGATTTTTGATACCATGTGGGTGGGTCAAACTGCCTCACACAGGAATTAAGTGTGACAAGGTGCAAGTCCTTGGGTCTTATCCTGTTAAGTGATTCACACTTAATAACTTCATTTTGGGGGTAAAACAAAAACTCAAAGATTCATGATACCCCTACTTGCCTCAGCTATAGGATATAAACTTATGACCTCAGGGCTGAGCTGGACGCGTAAATCAACTTAGGAATTTTTTCTACAAGGTGATGCATCATGGCTATTTGGGCAACAGCGCCCATGTTGACAATAATGGCAACAGTGGCCATGTTGACACTTTGTTGACATGGCCACTGTTGACTCAAAACTCTAAATCTCTTATGTTTTTTGCTAGTTGTGCTAGCTTAATTTTTTTTAAGCGTTCAGGGGTGCAAACCCAGAAAACCTGACAAAATTGTGGCCATCTCAACACAATTTAATATTAAGCTTAATAAAAAACTCAATTTAACCAGATTTTTCCTTTATGTTTACTAATAAAAATTAGTTTATTTTTTATTCATTTTCACGACGTAAAAGTGTCAATGTTGACACTTTTTAAGCATAACTTATTTTTAAGAAAAAAACTGAAACATCTACAACAAAGAAATTAAGTGCATGTTTAAAAATATTTTTTTATTTAATAATATATAGAAAAAGACATTGTGCATACAGTAGACTGTTAAAATGTTCATGTTATATATATGTGGCACTTATTACGGCTTTAATATATTAAGTGGATTGGTGGCTAATGGTGATCCAATAATTTAAGTGTGAGTTACTATGTAAGTTACTATAGAACTTATTAATAAAAATAATGTTGACACTCATAAATGTTGTTTATTTGCTCATGATCATATCCCAGGGTGGAGTTAAGCAAGTTAGAGTGGCGCAATTAAGCCTAGATTAATATGTCACCTCATATAAAGAATGTTGTAAGTGACGTTGTCGACACTTTACCCTTTTCAATACTTGAATACAACTTCTTAACAACTTCATATAAGTGCAATGGTAAAATATCATATTCCCACCCCCCAAATATAATTTTTAATAAAGAAATAAAGAACCTTGATACTTTTTAAACTTATTTTTATATGTTTTTTTTAATTTTTATGCGTGAACAAAAACACACAGAAAACAGTTAATTTTTGCTAGCCCGCGTAAATTTAATTAAGTGTACTATGAAAAAACATAGTAAATTTTCAAAAAAAAATGTCGACAGTGACAATGTCGTCAAAAATAATGTCTACAATTTTTGTAATTGACAGTGAGAATTCAGCTTTTTTTACTAATTGTCATTCATAATGTCAATGCTTTTCAGTTCTCACATATAAAACTTTTATTTTTTACATAATAAAAACTTCTCATTTTTTGATATGTTGTATTTTTGACTTTTCTCTTTCATATTTTTTAATTTTTAAAATAAAATCTAAATCTAAATATAATACTTTCACATAAATATCTTAACTTTTAATTTTTTATTTAATAATATAATAAAATAAAACCTATACAAGTATTTTTTACCCTTTAAATGCCAAGAAAAGCCATCTAAGATTTACTTTTTATATATTATGCTTTTTAGGTTTTTTTTGTTTGTTTTTTTACATAAATTGCTTTATTTTAAACCATTTTACTTATTATTTTAGGACAAAATCACTTCCAAACAGCCCAAAGGAACCAAGCGTCCTTCAAAGCCAACCAAACCCACCAAAAAGAAGCCTGTCTCATCAAAGAAGGCCACCCCCAAACCATCCCCAAAGCCCTCCCCTGAGCCCTCTCCTGAGAAGAGCCCTGTTCACTCCACTGGGGGAGAGGAATCTGATGGCTCTCTTACAGAGCACAGTTTTTACAACTTGGCTTCTGACAAGGAGCCAACCAAAAAGAAGTGCTCAACCCCAAAGTCCCCACCCAAGGATAAGTCTCCTGCACATGAGGAGCACCACAACAAGCCTCCTTCTGCTTCCCCATCCCTGCCAAACTCTCCCCCTTCAAGCTCATCTGGGGATGATTCAAAGCCCTGCCCTAATTACTTCCCTGGCTTCTGCCATGCTCCTGCTGGCCCCTGGGACCCTCTGTTGGCCCACAACATCTGCAATGTTGACAGCAAATTCAAGGTTCCCTCTTTCTTGCCCAAATACTTCCCAATCATGAGCGTAAAGGGTGGGCCGGCCATGGTGGCCAATGGGTATATCTTCAGCTGCAACAATGCCAACTGGGGCTTCAAGAGCTTTCATTACACCTGTGAGGAGCGCTCCTGCCCAGTGTGGCTCAACACTGAGCGCTGGGACCTGGTCCACACCATCAAGGGCAAGCATACCTGCATCATGCTCAACACCACCATAGCCTGCCTTCTCAAGTGGTATCTGGTGCAGGTGATGCCCACCTAAAAAGATCTTTCTGCCACCCAGCTGGCCGTGCTTGCTTGCAAGTACCTCTCCCCAACCAACTTGAAGAGGGTTCCAACTCACAATCAGTTGGTCAAGTTTGTAAGTGATAGGCGTCAAGCCTCAAACCCCATGGCCAAGAGTGTCACCAACATCAAGGACCTTATCCTCACAGATGCCCTCAAGAATACGGAGGATGGTGAGATGTTCCTGCTCCATGATGATGGGCAAGAAGTGGAGGATAGGATTGTAGCCTATGCCACAACCCAAAACCTGAAGCAGCTGAACACTGCTACCACCTGGCTGTGCAACAGCACATTTGCTACTTGCCCCTCTCTCTTCAAGCAGCTTTGGGTCCTGCATGGGCAGTTCAATGAACAGGTCATCCCCCTTGTCTTCTTTCTCTTTCCTGGTGCCAAGACAGAGGTCTACACCAGAGCTTTCAAGATTTTCCAGGATGCTTTGAGCTCCCTTCCCGTCAACCAGCTCCCCCCTCCCACCCACACCACAAGGGCAAATCTTTCCTCCGCTGAGAAGAATGAGGCAACCTTAGCCGCTGAGCAGCTAGCTCATGTGCGCTCACTTGGGCCAAAGGTTATCATGATGGACTTTGAGCAGGCTCAGTTCAGAGCATTTGAGGCCACCTTCAATGGAGAAGTCCAGGGCTGCTTCTTTCATTTTAGGCAGGCCCTTGTCAAGAATCTCAAGAGTGAGAAGGACCTTTTTAAGAAGTATCTCAATGATGGTAAGGGGAAGTGCCGCTTTTCCCTGACTCAGTTTGCTGCCTTGGCTTTTGTGCGCCCAGAGCATACTGGGCTTGGCTTTGAGGCCCTCCTGGAGGACGCTTACATCAAGAAGCACTCTACCATCTTCAAAGGTTACTTGGATTAATTTGAGCGCCAATGGGTGGGCAAGAAGGTGACTGCCCAGAGAGGTAAGAGCGGGGCCACTGCCCCTTGGAACTGTCAAGGCGCCTGCCTCAAGGGGGAGATGAAGACCACCTCTAGCCTTGAGGTTTGGCATAAGCACCTGAAGGTGAAGTTTGGGACCAACCCCAAGTACAACAAATTCTTCTCTAAGCTACAGGAGGAGCAGGCCCGGACTGTCTCCAAGTTCCGCGACCTGGCCAACTGGGCGGCCCCCAAGAAGCAAAAGTCCAAGGACCAGGACTACCAGGAAGACGTGCAGAAGTTGGTCAAGAAAAAGTATAAGGTGGCAGAGATTAAGAAGTACCTTGAAGATGTCGCCACTGCTCCTGCTGGTGGCTTTAATTAGCCAAATAAACTTTGCTTTGCCTATATATTTTTTACTTTTAAACTTTTAATTTTTTAATTTATTTATATAGTACTAATCTTTTTAGGTATAAATGGTAAGTTTCAGATACAGTTTCAATGTGGTTTAGTAAGAAATATCCTATATTTTGTTAATTTATCTTTAAGCTGTAAGATATTTTCAGTTATGCTTATATAAAGTATAATAAATTAAAATTAGAATTTTATTATATTTTGTAGTTATTATGATATATTAAATATATTTATTTTTGGTTCATTGGAATTTTAATTTTTATGGGAATAAAAAATAATTTTATAATAAAGAGTATAATTTACATAGTAAACTGAAAAATATTTGCTTATATCTCCTTATTCTTATCAATTAGTAATTTTTTATTGCAGTTTTGATCTCTCTGGAGTCATTTTAGTATAATAATTTATTTTAAGATAATTTTTTATATCAGAAATGTTCAGGGTAAAGTGTTTTGTTAATTAAAAAAGTGTTGACATCCAGGAAACAACATTTAGTAAAACCGGGTTGTCAGTTTACTATAGTGTCGACATTAAAAGTGTTGACATTTTTAGTGTTGACATGGGCGCTCTTGCCACAATTTGTGCCCCTACCTAGAAAAAGAGAGTCAAAGAGAATAAGCCCTCTTGATGTGGGAACCCACTAAGTGTGACGGATCCAGGAAATTCATGCTTGCTTCTTCATTATCTCGGTCTGACTCTTTTACGGTTTGACAGGGAATCCTTTATGTAAGCTTTGATGAGCTTGGATTCCAGGCAAGCAATCTTGGCGTTAAACTTGTCGCCATCTGGTGATCACTTCCACATTTTTTGCTTCCCATAGTCTTAGCTGCAGACGATCTCTTTCATTTCATGGTAGTCTTATTTGAGTTAAAAGCCAAAAACACAAAGCATAAAAAGATTGAGGGGAAAGCAACCATCATCACACATAAGCATCATTCTTTATTAATTATTATCATGTTTCCATTATATACCAATTGGGGTACATTTGGCTGAAAACCCCTCCAGTTCCGGAATCACACCAGGATTTCTATCACATGGTTTATGACATAAAAGCGTCATCCAAACCAGATCTTTACCAAAAAGATCTTCACACTCTTAACCTATAAGAATGTATCATAATACATTCCAGAATCACCTGATTCTTTCCATGGAAATGTATTGCTTTGGCTTGAAGCATTCCGGACTTCTGGCGCCAAAACCCTGTGGAACATACATATTCCTGATCCAAGCTATCCTTGTTCTAACTGGGAACCAGCTGATCAATCCTGAATGCATAGACACCATTGTCTACATTTAGCTGTTTTTTTCACATTTAATGGTTTTCTTGTGTTAAAACCCATTAAAATGCTTCAAAACTTGAACCAGGCGCCACTGCAGCACCCAGAAACTTTCCCAGGCAGCGCCCCTGCGCCTGAAACATTCACTGGGCAGCGCCTCAGCACTTTACAAATCAATTAGGCGGCGCGGCGGCACTTTTAACCTTATTAATTTGCCAAAGTGGCGCTTTTAAACCACAATTTGGGGGTTTACTTTTGGCTAACCTTAACCAAACTTCTTGACACAGTCAAGGCAATTAAACCATCTAATTAAATCCTCATTAATTATATCCCAAGCATATATTAATTAATCTTCCCAGTTAATTAATCTGTTTGAAGACAACAAGTCTTTACTTGACACAGTCAAGTCCATTTCAGCCCTATGATTAAATCCCCATTAATCATATGCCAGGATTTATATATAATTTTTCCTTCCCAGTTAATCAATCAGTTTAAGACGCCTAGTCTCATAATCTGAACCGTTCAGATTATTCAGTACGGCCTTTAATTAGTACAGCCTAATTGATTCCTGGGTATCAATTAACCTCCATGGTTAATTAGACGGTTTGAGACACCTAGTCTCATAATCTGAATTGTTCAGATTATTCATTACAGCCCTCAATTAGTACAGCCTAATTGATTCCTGGGTATCATTACTACGCTGGAAAGTCTCTCCAAGGCCAATCCTATTGTTTTGAATTTCAACCTATGAAATTCATCACAATTCAACCTCTTTGTGAAACCACAGCCCAATGTGACTGTAGTATGGTCACACTAAGTATGGTGCTTAAGTGCCTGGCAACCTCTCCATCAGTCTACTTTATGATAACATGGCCACCCTTCAGCAGGGGTATCAAACCTGCAGGAGCAATTTTTGGTGAGATTCAAGTAGCAAGGGAGCTGCTGCATGAGGGGTTAAACCTGGCCAAATCAGAAGTGCATATCAAATACATATTGCATAAAGGTGGATGCAGATGTATTATCAGGTTTAGTGCCACAATAGTAGAATGCTACATTCCTTAGGAAAGCACACTACCTACATATGCCTTATCATCAGGATATTATGCTGTATCACTCTATTTACTCTCCTACAACTTTGCTAATAAAGTACAGTCATGACAATAGTTACCTACTAGGGAGAAGCTAGGATCTCTTCAACAGCCCAAGGAAAGCCAGCCTTATTTATCTTTGGAGATTAAGTATGGCTTGGTAAATTTTAAGAGTATACTAGATTCTCCTGCTGAGTTCTCTAGTGCCAAAACTAAAGTGCAGTATGGCACGAGGTTGGCAGGATGCTTGCTCTAATTTGCTGGGTCAACCCCATAGCACTGAGCTAGGGCGACGGACCCTTTATGACTAATACATCTTACTTTACTTGATGAATTCATCAAGGACTCAAGCTGTGCTCTTTCTGGAGGAGCTTTTACTGGTTAGGTGGCATAATAAGTTGCTTTCTGTGTTGGAAGAGTCAAACGAGTCTTAGTGTACCCATACTCAAGCAATTGTTGTACTCGTAGCGAAAACTAAACTTAAGCTGCAGGTTCCCCTTTGAAATATGTTGGACATTAATTAAGGGAGACATTGGCATTTGCACCTGCGTCTGTTTTTATTGCGTTTTAGTGTGCATGGATCTGACTGAAAAAGGCTTGGAGTAGAAAAAATGTTTAGGATTAAATTGAGGGGCGATAAATTAGAAGCAATGAGACCAAGCCTGGGTCTAATTTTGGCAAGAGGATTATGCGGCTGACCTGGATGCCGACATTGACATGGGAGCTGCTGAATGGGCAAGGCTGGGTTGGTATTGGAAAAGCGTAGAGGGATCTCTGCTCCGCCAATGGAGATGAGGCGGAGGAGGATTACGGCACAAGCTCTCAAAGCAGTTGGAAAAACAATTGCCCTTGTCAAATGGGTTGTTTGCGCCAGCGCCGTTTCGCAGTCGTTCATGGGTCGTCAAGTTCTTTGCGATTAAATAGCAATGGAACCCAAATAAAGAACCTATTGACCAGAAAAAAACAATAGAATAAACCGCAAGTGCCATGCTCATGGGAATCTCCCTAAGGACATCCAGAAACGAACTATAAACACCTTGATCTTGCAACTCCTCAGAAACCAGATTCAAATGTATGACACAAGTAGTCGCAATGAATAAGCAGAGTGCAATAGCAGAGGCTAAAAAGAGAAAGAAATATCGATAGTTCCGTTTTCCAATACAGTTATTAAGCCAGATGCAATGGTGATCTTCATGCTCTAAAACAATTTAGTTTACAAACAGAAAATATATAGTCTACCTATACAATTGTCACATTGCCTACAATGAGAAGCACGTGGTGGACGGTAGATACGACAAGTCTCGCAGAATTTTAATCGCAGCTCCGTACCATTGACGAGGGCGAATTTCGGAGGGTGTGAAGAGCCAACCGACGAACTAACACCAAGCGATGGCACCGATACTTCTTGCAGGATGTCATCATCCATATTTCTTGGAATAATCTAAAACAACATGAGTGAAAAAGCCTTTAAATGAACTCAAATAGAAAAAATAACTTGAGTGCCTTTTATTAGAAAGAACGCTCTACTAAAGTTAAGTTAAATTGGGCAATGTACATAAGTTGGGGGAAAATATGAAATCTTAAAAAGCTTCAAGAGTAATTCTCAAAAGGTTGGTCGTTAAGTTACCCCGGGATCAGTAAAGGAAGTCCGCAGCATCAATGCAACAGTATGTACAAACAATACAATAAAGGATAACGGGATGGCTATGGAAACATTGTCCCAATAGTATGGGCACCTATGGAAGTTTAGTTTTAGAAGAAATATAAATTATTACACAAACGCGGCAAAAATAACTCCAGGGATAGTCAATAGAAGAATAGTGATAAAAAACATCCATGGATCAGTTCCAGTAATTATACGCCCTTTTAAGAAAAAGATATTGTTGGAAGGGTAGATCTTGTACAACCTTGGCAATGTCTCGGTTTTGGGGTTTAGAACGCGGCTCCCAGGTTCCCTTTGGGTAGGTGAAGGTTGAAGAAATTGTGTATACGTGTAAACAGTATTTCCTGTGTGTGCAACCGAACCACTAGTAACAGAGCGTCTGTCTGTAGGCACCTGGTCTCGGAATGTAGTCCTTTGAATATGTGGTAAGTCGGCTGGGCTTTCGGGCCTTAAGTCGAGAATATCATGAGGCTCACTAGAGGGACGGGGTGTAGAATGAGATGATACAGGGATTTCCATGTTGAAGGTAGATTCAAGAGCATGGAGATCCTGCTCAGTTAAAGAATGGCAGGTGGAAGGGTGATTAGTGAGGCAAGGGGCGTCACTACAATAGTCAGGTTTTCGTCTCGTCCTGAAAACAGACCCCAGGTCGAATTAACGATCGGCTAAATCAATTTTGTTTTGGCCTAAGCGCCAAATTAAACGGCCCTTTAGTAATTTCAATACATGATCTATTTTTATGGTCAAGAGCCTTGCAGATCAAATATGACAATGACATCATTTTCAATTAAAAGCTAGAATTATCAATGTGTCATTTCTTCATTAGAGTTAAATGACGTCATAACCTTGCACCTACAGTCCATCCAGCTAGTCACAAATGTTCATAGTATTTTATTTAAAGATTCAGTTATATGCATAGGTTACTTTGCAGTAATCAAAACAGGTTTGAATGTACTATTTCACCAACTTCTGCTCCATCCACAACTAAACCTTAGCCTATCAAAGTGACCTTGAAAGATGAGATCAGCCTGGCTACTTTAAATTTTATATTGAGACTGAAACCGTTATAATTAGCACCTTGAAACAAAAGCAACGTATGGTTCCAAGTACACTAAATTAATTATTACGGTTGAGCTTTAAAGAGTCCTATGCGATTTCACCCGATGGCCCAAAGAGACCGTCTTAAGTCCAGCCCAACACTCTTGTGGCGTAACCTTACCATTGATGGCGGTTGGTCGGAGCCAGGGGTGGATTAAGGGCGCCATAAAATACTGAATCCCCGTCCATAACGAGGCGAAGCACGGCCTAGAAAAGATTCCGAGTTCGATCGCCCCCGACACCCACCACTAGGGAGCCAATTGCGGGGCCTGCTCTGGCAACTGATCGACCAACGCAAATAGCTCTTTTCCCCACAACGCCTTCCTTGAATTTATGATATAACTACGACTAGCCTATTCCATCCCTAGCATATCCCATGCTATCCCTATAATAAATCCAAATAAACCTTGGTAGAAAGGGGTAATGGCAGCCAAACAAGTACAAAATGCAAAAAAGCCTAATATTTAAATAATCTAATTTAATTTTTTATATCTCACAACATTCCACTATTAAAAATCAACATGTATTTCTAAAAAAGAATGTGGTACTTTTCTTCCCTAAAAGTCTCAAACTAAAAAATAAACATATTTCAAGTATACACCCTGCCAAAGGTAAGATAAAATACTCAAAAAAACTAGTGCTAGGGAATAGAAAGGAAAAATTAATGGAATAGACAAAAAAATTAAAAAAGTTAGACAAAATGGTGTCTCAATATCTACGGCTACTCTCTCTTGGGAAAGTAATTTCCCAAATGTTTCTCAAACTAGTCATTAAGTCGGTGGCACTCTTATCATCCGCCCATCTTATACAGGGATCAGACATTTTGAATCCTAATTGGAGCACTACCTGGACAAGCCCCATGACTACCATGACACATATGGGCAGTATGTGTCACAGTAGGTTCCATCATGCCAGGTATTATCCGCCCAAGCAAGAAGGCTCAAAAAGCTGGGAAACCTTTATCAAAATTGACTGAGTTAACAGATTTAAATCAAACGGTCTATCAGAAATGGGTTACGGCTGCTCCAGTCTGTCAGCTGAAACCGGTTCCTCCTTGCAAATTGACGTTGATAAATTAGCATAATTTGAGGGTCACCCAATATGAGCTTGTTAATCAGCATGGCCGTCAGAAATTGATCACACAAGGGTTCTTTGCCACCTGGACCAGATACTTACTTGACAATGTGAAAGGAAGAGGAGGCCAAGATTTAGGTGGTATTGCTTAGTCAATTTTCTGATATATATTGAATAATTTTCACTATTTCAACTCTAAGAGTTGAGTCCTCCCAAAAATTTACTCAATAAAATCATATATACCTTGGTCTAATTTACATTTTTAAAATGCATCATTTAATTGGATTGTTGTGCTACATTCTGTACAATCTAATTCTCAACCAAATCATTTCTGAAAGATGGGGTCCTGCAGTTGGAACTTTGTCGTTGGTGCCACCCAATGTTAATTTTGCGCCAGCCAATTTTGAAGCTTCCCCCATTCTGGAAACTGAAAATTGTGTTGCCTCCCAATGTCCAGAATTTTATTCTGAAGATTTGTTGATGTTATCTCAGGCCATTTATCTTGGGCTACTTTAGTTAGGATTAATTGTTCTGCTTAATCCTGGTATTACAATTGGAAATTTTACAAAAAGATATTTGAAGCCACGTTGGTGGTTAATCATTAATTCTATGTGGATTTGGGTGGTAATTCCCCATCACTTAGAAACGGCTTCATACTATCCTGCAATTTCTGTCACATTACTCAACTATTCTACGTCTGAGTTTTTGGAAGCAGTTTGTCATGAATTTGTGTTTCTTTTATCCTGCTCCGTTGAGATATCTGCGTTCACCATGTTTATCTGTATCAGTTCTTTTCTGAGCTTTCAGTTTGGGCTTTTCTTTAATTTGTGGTTTCTATTTCCGGTTGCAGTTATTGAGACTGGATCTTCTGTTTCATATTTACGTTGTGTCATGTCATTTTGGCATCCAGATTATTTTCCTGCTCCACCCACTGATGAGATTTTGCATGAAGTTTTGTCACCATTATCATTCTATTCCGGTTCAAGCCTTAGTCACAAATCCCAAGTTTACCATGTGATGACAAAGGTTTCTGAGGATACTCATGAATGGTTGTTGTCTGTGGTGGAGCACAATCCACATGTTTTAACTGAAATTGCATATCTATACCCTTTGTTAAAAAAATTGTGAGTATCTATTGAGGAGCTCAAAGTATATTGTAAGCTGTACGTCTTTCATCAGGGTGCTACTCTGCTTTTAATATTCCTTCCTCAGTTTCTCGCCTACTGCCGTACAATTGATGTTCCCAGGTGAATAAACTCTCAGTGTTGTGGTTAGCAGTTGACCAGACTGCCCAGGATTTGGCGGTTTGGGATTCCCTGTTAACCACAACTGAGGCCCTGGTAAGCAAAATTCTTTCTCTGGTCTCAAATCTGTCCACTTCCAAGCAAGGTACATTGGTAATTGAGGACAAACCCGCTGCACGCTCCTGGTTTTCTGGTCCTTGCTCCGCGGTAGTTCCTTTCAACCAAAATCAGTATTGTACTCTCCCTAGCCCATCTCAGTTGCAATTGGCGGTGGTGAACAAACCTGCCAATGTAAAGAAGGCCCTAGTAGTGTCCAGTCCCGATAGTTCCTTGGCAATGCTTCAGCACGTCATACCTGCAAAGCCTTCTGTGATTACGTCCAAAGAGTTTCCCTTGTTTCCATAGATTGTGATCATCCCATTCTCCCAGCTTCTGTCCAAGAAATGATTGAGTGTTACTGTAAATTCATAACCTGAACGTAAAAATGCGGGATTGTCAAATCCTTGGTCCAAATTTTGAATCACTTTTGCAGGCAACTCAGCTGAGTGAAAAATAAAATATTTAATAAAATCAACCATTTATTTTGATTTTTTTTGGTTTATTTAAATTGGCAAATTTTGAATCTCTTGAGCAGATAACTCAACTAACAAAAGACAAAACTCAGCAAACAAATGTGGGATACATGAATCAGAAATGCGGGATTCTAATGTATAATTTGAGATTTCCTGTATTTCAATCGAATCATGGACATCATGTAAAAATTAACAAATCTGAAATTGCGGGATTGTCAAATCCAAGAACCAAATTTTAAATCAAAAATGAGGTAAATTTGAAATAAATATAATTTATGGGTGTCTCAAAAAGGATGATAAAGGATATAGGGTGGATTTGTGCTAATTCTTTTAGGAATCATAGGCATTCTCAAAAATCATCCTATTCCATTTTAGGACGGCTAAAATTTAGATGCTTGATTACAGTAGATTTCAGAAGACGCTAAAATAAAGTAATCTTAGTAGCAATACATAAATACATAGTTAGTAAACTAATGGTTTATCTTTCCCCCCTCTCCTTCTTCCTCGTAATAAAGTTTTTTGGCCCCCGGGCGTAGCCAGGGGCCAAAAAACTTTTAAAAAATTTCTGCGTCATCAGGAGAGTAGCTCATAAATCATTATATGGTTTTATGGTTGCTATTTTAGTGATTTAAAGTGCAGAATATTGCATCATTTCCAGTTTAGACAATTTTTCATTTCACTTAATTTCATGTCTAAAAATGGGTGTTTAGATTGAATTTTTCATTTGATTTTATCCAGAGTGGAGCTTCTTGATTTGGGTTGATTTGTCCTAGTTACTTACTGTAAATTCAATTTGGATTCCAGTTCCCGCAATTATTATTTGAGTTTACTAGTGGCATTCAAAAGCAATTTGAAATTTGGTTCTTGGATTTGACAATCCTGCATTTCCAAAAAACATAGTAAACTTAATGGAAATGGTTGATGGATTTGAACGCTTCAAATTTGATTCCAGTTAATGCATTTCATCCATTGGAAATATGCAGTTCAACTTGAACTTTGCAAAGTGTCTATGAGTTCCCGCATTTTTAAAAATTCAAATAAATACTCAAAAAATCAATTTAATTAAAAAAAGGCTATCCCACAAAAGTGATTCAAAATTTGGACCAAGGATTTGACAATCCCGCATTTTTACGTTCAGGTTCTGAATTTACAGTACTTCCAGGAGCATCTTGCTTCCTTAGCTGCCGTCTGTACCGCCAAAGAGAAGCAGGACCCTGCCAAGATAGCCACCTTTGCTGCCAATAAATCTACTTTGGGTTACTTCTTGTTTTATGGTATCATTGATAACGGCCAAACTATCTATCAGCCAGCCATTTTTTTTGGATACAGGTGCTTCTGAGAACTTCATGAGTGTGGAGACTTCTCACTTGCTACAACTCAAGTACCACCCTGGTATGCTTGTTAGGGGTGGAAACTGTCAAATGTTTCCCTCTTTCCAGCTGAAGAAGCCAGTAACATTTGCTTTTGTGGGTCAGTCTTTTACCACAAGATTCTCTGTTTGCTCTTCCCTGATGTATCCTATCATTTTGGGTGTGGGTTGGTGGAGAGATCATAATGTATCCACCTTACTGAAAGAAAATGCACTACAGGTGGAACACTCTTCGGGTATATCTATTCATATTCTGCTGTTAGGTATGTCCAAAATGGAGCAATCCTCTCAAACTATTCAATCAGTTCCTGTCCCTGTTCCTGCAAGTTCAGACTTACTGGCATGTTTACAACCCTGATCCGCGGCGTTTGACACCACAAGAGCCGAGGTCCTTCCCAAGCACACTCAGTTTGACTTTGAATTTAAAGTTACTGTTGATATAATTCAAATTGTGTCTTCTACTTACCCTTTAACCTTGAAGGAAGACACATGTTTGGAAGAGTGGACTCGTGACATGTTGGCAAATGGCTATATTTTTAAAAAGGCTTTGTCAATTTGCTCTCTGTTGTTGTTTGTTCAAAAGGCTGATGGGTCTCTTTGTCCTTGTGTTGACTATGGGAACTTAAATAACATCACAATCCCTGATCCCTATCCTTTACCTCTTGAAGCACAGATCTCTAGGTGTGTTGAGAAGGCAAAGGTATTTTTGAAACTTGATTTGTTGAATGCTTTCAATCAATTCAGGATTGCAGAAGGAATAAATGATTAACAGCATTCTGAACCAAGAAGGGTATCTTTCAGTTCCAGGTAATGCCTTTTGGATTAAAGAATGCTCCGGCTTGCTTTCAGCAACTAATTGATTCTGTCTTGGGGGATCTCCTGGGTGTATGTGCCATTGCGTATATGGATGATATCTTGGTGTTCTCTCCAGATGAGGAGTCACATAAGGCCCACCTGTTGGCAGTTGTGGAGCGCATTCTCCAGGCAAACTTGATCATTAAAAGGAGTAAGTGTGAATTCTTTAAATGTAAGGTTACCTTTCTGGGTAATATTATCTTTGAGGATGACCACACCATTGCCCCTGACAAGGAAGCTGCGTTTGAGAGTATGCTACACCTGTGACAGTATCCCAACTCCGTAGTTTCTTGGGTACCTGCACGTTCTTGAAGAAATTCACCCCTCTCCTGTCTGAAGTGGCCGCCCATTTATGTTTGGCTAGTGGAAAGACAACTTTGTTCTGGACGCCTGAGTGCGCAAATGCGTTCATGGCAGTCAAGGCTCTTTTGTTGTCTTCCCCAGTGTTAAGACATGTGGATCCTGAGCTTCCTTTTGTTGTTTCCACCGATGCATATAAATACGCTGTGGCTGGTGTGCTGTTGCAAACGGCTAGTGACGGGATTGAGAGACCTGTAGGGTATTTCTCCCAGAAGATGGAGGCTTGAGAACACAACTACATGATTTACAACAAGGAATTGTTGGCTGTAGTGGAATTTTTAAAGCATTGGCATCACCATCTCATGTTGGCACGTCATCCATTTGTAGTAAGAACTGACCACAAAGCTCTTCTGTATCATTGACAACCCAGGCTTTTATCAGGTTGTCAATCCAGATGGCATGATGATCTGACAAGATACAATTTTTGCTATTAGTTCATTAAGGGTGCTAATAATCACTTGGCAGATGCGCTGATCAGAAACACTTCCCATCTCCTGGATGCTGATATGGACGCTAAGCTTAACACACACACTATGATACCAGACAAGGCTTTGATTCCTTTTGTACTACCTCTTCCTGCTATGCTTGCCACCATGTCCTTAACCAAGGGCACAGATCTAGACTTATATTCCAAAGTTAAGTTTCTGCAGCCTCTGTCCAAAGGTTACAATAGGCTATTGGAACTGGCATGTGCAAGCCTGGTTGGCCAGCCACAGTACTATCAAAATAGGTCCAGTTCTATATCATCAAGGATTCTTGTGGGTTCCAGAAGGAACCATTTGGGACAAAATCATGGTGGCCCATCATACCTGTCTGACAGCAGGCCACCCAGGGAAAAACAAAACAGTGGAACTAACCTGCTATCAGTTTTCTTGGAAAGGTTTGACAGTGCAGGTAGCGGCTTTTGTTTGAGACCGCCTGGTATGTGTTTGGTCCAAGGCAAGCTGGAACAAGACTACTGGATTACTGGTTCCACTTTAGCCTGATGCAGGACCCTGTACGTCTGTGTTAGTGGATTTTATTGATGAACTTCCTGACTCCAATGGGTTTAATGCAATCATGGTGGTGGTAGATTTTTTTCAAAAAAATAGCACACTTTTTACCTTGCTCAACCACAATTACTTTGGTGGAAACAGCTAGGCTGTTTGTGAATAGGATCTTTTCCCTACATGGCATCCCAATGGAGATTATGAGTGATTGCGGACCCTAATTTATTGCTCAGTTCTGGGAAGCTTTTACTGGAATTCTTGATATCAAATTGTGACATTCTACAGCTTTCCACCCCCCAATTCAATGGACAAACGGAGATGGTAAACCAAAGTTTAGAGGTCTACCTATGTTGCTACACTAATGCGCAACAATATGACAGGTGTGCTAACTTATACATGGCAGAGTTCACATATAATAACGCCCCACACATGTCAACTCAATTATTGCCATTCTATGCCAATGTGGACTACAGTCCCTTGTCCAACATGGGTTCTTGTTTGGTTAGCAATGTGGAAGCTAAAACTGATCAGGCTTCTGCATTGAAGCAGGTTCATCAGGAGCTCTAGGTTACTCTTGCCGCTGCTGTGACAACTTACAAGGAATATGCAGATTACAAGCTCCAGGAATGTCCAACCTAATGGCCAGGGGATCTGGTCATGATGGATGCTTGCAATATGAAACTGAAGTTCCCTTGCCGTAAATTAGGCCCCAAGCAAGTTGGCCCCTTCAAAGATGTGCATCAAATTGGTCCCTCTGCCTATCAACTAGATTTACCCCCGGCTTTTAAGATTTTCCACACTTTCCATAAATTCTTACTTACTCCTTTTAATGGTACTAAGATTCCTTCTTCCCAACCCATTCTTGTGGAAGGAGAATATGAGTATGAGTTTAATTGCATTTTAGCTTCTTGTAAGAATTGACACTGTCTAGAGTATTTGTTTCATGGAAGGGTTATCCTGATTCTGAAAACTCATGGGTTCCCCACTATGATTGCTCCAATTGCCCAGTTCTTATCCAGGAGTTCTACAAGTGCCACCCAACCACCATTGGCCACCCTGAGCTTATCTTAGCCGCAATGAAACTTCCCCCTGCCCACAAAAACTTGTCCTTATCCCTTCTTCTGGATGGTGGTATTGTGCCCCGGGCTAAAACAGAGGGTAATGTCACGGTAAGTTCCATAATGTTGGGGATTATTTGGCCAAGTAGGAAAGCTCAAAAAGCCAGAAACCCTTTACCAAAACTGACTGATTTAACAGAATTGAATCAAACAGTTGATTGTAAATGGATTACAGCTGCTCCAGTTTGCCGGTCAAATCTGATTCCCCCTGTAAGTTGATGTTGATAAATTGATGTAACTTAAGGGACACCAGATATGAACTTATTTATCAGCATGGTCATCAGAAATTGGTCACCCAAGGGTTCTTTGCAACCTGGACCAGATACTCACTTGATAATGTGGAAGGAATAGGAGCTCAGGATCCAGGTGGTATTGCTTAGTTAATTTTTAATATATATTGAATAATTTTCACTGTTTCAACTCTGAGAGTTGAGTCCTCTCAAAAATTTACCCAATAAAAATCATAATCCCTTGGTCTAATTTACATTTTTGAAATGCATCCTGTAGTTGGATTGTTGCACTACATTCCCTACAATCTGATTATAAGCCAGATCATTACTGGAAGATGGGGCCCTGCAGTTGGAACTTTGTTGTTGGCACCTCCCAATGTTAATTCCATACCTTCCAATCTTTGAGTTTTCCCTACTGTATCTAAAGCCAAGGCACTTGCACCATCTCAATGTCCGGAATTTTATTCTGAAGATACTCTGATGCTTTCACAGGCTATTTATCTTAGGCTACTTTGGTTAGGATTAATTGTTTTACTTAATCCTAGTATCTCAATTGGAAATCTTACAAAACATTATCTGAAGCCACGCTGGTGGTTAATCATTAACTCTATGTGAATTTGGGTGGTAATTCCTCACCACTTAAAAATGACTTCTTACTATCCCGCAATTTCTGTCACAGCAGCAGGATTATTGTATTTCCTGTTGAAGATCAAAGTGTAAATGGTGACCAATTTGCTGTCACAGACAATTTGGTAGGGTTCCTTGGGGGCTTTTGGGCAGGTGTACCACTGCAAGTCTTCCAAGGTCCAGGGTTTGTGATCAGGGTTTGGGGGATACTCAATGAAATGCACAGGGCCAAATAGAGCGTTGAGAAGACATTAGTAGTCAAAGGCTTTGGTTTTATCAACTGGAGTCTGGCTATCTATCCCAGTGGATGGGTGCTGACGCTTGGGTGTATGCAGATGAAAGAGTATCAAAAATATGCATGAAAACAGATTGGTGAGCCAAAGATTCATAACAACTTTATCTAGTAAGGATGAAAATACAGAACTTTTTCAGGTGCTTCTGATTTATATACTTACTCACATTCAAGTGCCTCTGGGCATTCTTCTGATGCTATCTGTGTGGCAGGGTTTGGCATCTCAGGTTCTGCTGTTTGGCTACTTCATGGTCATTTTTGGGGGTTTCAGGAACAATTGTTTGGCTTTTTGGTGGTCCATCTTGGCTTGGCTAGCCATTGGTTATGTCAGGTTTGACTTCTGGGGTTATAGGGGTTTTCCCAATTTGATCACCATTTTTGGACTGACTTGACAGGCTTTCCTGAGGTCAAGGAACTCAATTAAAAAAGAGGTCCCCAATTGAGGACCCCAAATTTCTTAATGGAGGATGGACTTGAACTGGGTTTACTGGGCAGCTAAAATTAGCCTGCCCAGGTCCAGCCAATACCCACCAAGGCTTGGGCATAGCTTTTGGGGCCCAGAACAGGCCTGCAGCTGCCACCAGGGCAGGAATGGTTCCTGCACCTGGATTTGCTTTAAAAAGCAAAAATCCAGGTGCAGGAAAATCTCCCCCACCTGTTAGCCCCACCTGGTGGCTAGGAGCGGATTCAATTCCCACCCAGGGTTTTGAACCTTTTACTTTTGTAACAAACAGATTCCTGCCAGCAGTCAGGCCTCAGGGTGTGAGGTGGTGTCATTGGAACTAGGTAGGCTGGCAGGTAGTTTTACTTTTTGTGGAACATCAGGGGAGGTATGGTGAACCAGGTTCCTTCTCTGCCAATGATTTTGGTCTCTCTGGTCCTGGCTTTGGGTTTATAGAGCAGGATTATCTCTAAGGTGAATTCTGAATACACCAGGTTGGGAGGGTATTAAGTGAAATGTACCAGGCCAAAGGGAGCTCCTGGTGGGTAATATAGTTCAGGTGGTTGGTCTGCGGTTTCTTGGGGCTGTTGAGTTTGAGAGACAGAGCCGCAAGAGGTAGACTGCAAATGAAATATAGCTAAAATCAAATATGTAATAACCTGGTTAAACCAAAGGTTCAAGTCACTTTATTGCAAGAATGACAATGGGCAGCTTCCTGGTGCCCAGGGTATAAGTATGTCCAACTGACATAGGAAAACTTTTGTGATTCCCCTTGATCCAGGTGGTATCATTTACCAGGGGTTGGAAACCCTTGGTGGCATCTTGCACAGGGGATCTCTCATTGGCTGAATCAAAATGTGAAGACTTAAATTCCCACTTTGACCCGCAGTATTTGTCACCCTCAGGCAGCCCATGTTCTAAAGAAAGCTTATTCAATTCCCCAACAGTGGTGGCCCCAGTTATCTTGGGATTGTCAACCAGGGATTTGCTCTCATTGGCAGGGCTAGTAGGAACCTTTTTCAGGTGAGGCGCCAGCGTAGGTAACACTAGGCTGGCAGGTTTCAGGAGTTTCACCAAAATCAAATTTGACTCTGGTTCAAGCCCAAAAGAACTCGGGTGACTGGGCCCACGGGCTGGCAGCCTGCAGGGTTTTGGGGTTCAAATCCTGTAATTGGGATTATACTAATTGCATTGTTAATAGAAACTTGTCACTTGTGACATTAGGGACAACTTCCAGCACCATAAAGCTAGTTAACAGGTCTCTTTTTTTGGTGAGATTTCTGGAACAGCCGCAGTCAGGGTAAACTTCACATTGTCACAGGTAAGGCTATAGACCATATTTTTGCCCTTGGAAAGCAGATCATTGGCTTTTTAAGGGAGATCATCAAGGAGCTACAGAAGTTGGGAAGGGCTCTCTCCCGCAAGGTAGGCAGAGGAAGAAACATTCTCCCAGAGTTCAGGTAAAGTTGACCAGATAAAAAGCAAGGTGGAAGCCAGAGTGAAGACCACAACTTTTATCACAGGGAGTAAAATCTTGTGATTCACAGGGGAATTCAGAAGACCTGAGAGGGATCAGATAGGAAGAAACTGTTGCAACCAAGTTTCCAGCTTTGCCTGCTAACATATCTTACAATACACAGGGGGCGCTCAATGAGTCGCCCCTTGACATATCTAACGTCATGAATTAATCTGATGGCAATGTCAAATGGCGGGTACTTCATCCTAATTAGGAGCATTGCCAATTTGTCCTGCTGATCCCCGCACAAGTTATTCATTGGCTCCAAACCCTACATGAAACTCCCCACTATGCCACCCCCTTGTGGCCTTGTGGATTCCCCATTTAGTATATTAATCACAATATTCTACAATAAACAATACCTTATTCTTATTATTCTGTCCTTTCCTATTGGACTGTTGTCTTCCCCAATTCCAAGTACTGAACTCTCATTGGTTCAGTTGCAAAAAAACCAATAAAAAGGGATAAAACCCAGGGAACCACAGATAAATTTGGAGCCTGAGGTCTTTAATTTTCTTGGGGGCAGCTTGAGAGGAGTCTGGGGTACCTTTAACAGCAATAGCTATTGATTCAAAGTCAATTAAGAGCAAAAGCAGGTATATTTTGGAATTAAAGTAGGGTTTTATAAGAAAAACTAACTCAATGTTAGATTTGAGCCCAAAACTAAAAGCAAAAGCAGGTAAATGTCCTTAAACGTGATGTTAATACCATTTCAATATAGCCTTTGAATATTGACACTTGCAATGACTTGGTTTGGTTTGAATTCAAATTCAGCAATTGTCCTCCTTCCTTAAATAGGTTGACACCAATGTTCACCCATTCTGGGTTATGCTACTTACACACCTCTGATCCTGGTACAAATTCAGCTCAGAATGACCTCATCAGCCACTATGTCTACCTAGTGAATGATCTATATTCACTGTCTACTATTTAAGTTGAATCATTTTTCCAAATAAAGACAAGTTTATCCACATTTGTGTTGGCTCTTACAATCTTCAAGAATTTTCTTTTCCTTTTTGCCAAAAGGAAACTATCTTCTCTGGTTCCAGGAAATTAAGCTACATGCCCTTAATTTTATCTTGAAAGTTAACCCAAGGCTAGCTTTAAACCTCAAACCTTTTATAATAATGGTTTCCCACTGTTTCTTCTTGGATATTGTCCCCAAGAGCCAAAAACAACAGTAAAGAACAGTACTTTAACTCTAACATTAAGTTTAGGTGATCCAGGAAAGCAAGCAGACACCATAAAGGAGATAGAAAGGTAAAATGGTCTTGAATTTTACTAATATTATTTTAGACCAAAGGACTCCAGGGAATGCAGTTTAGAAGCCAAATTTAATGGAATTAACTCTTTATTTGTTAAAATAGACAAGCATGGATATCAAGGGGACCTGCTTGAAATTTAAAGGGTTGGATTGACAATATTGGGGCCACTGGCAGCAGAGGTGCCTCCAGGTTGGCTGAGAGAGAATTTTTGCAGGGCAAAATAAGAGAAGTTAGAGAGTTTTGGATTAATTTCCTTGACCTCACCTGATTGGTGGGGGTTGCTGATAGATTAAAACAACTTAAATCCAGGAATTTTGAGCAGGAGAAATATTTTGATTTAGCACTTTCTGATGGTTGGATTATAACTGCTTTAAATGGGGACAAACCACTCAAAAAAGTAATGAAAATCAATCAGGGTTTCTTCCCAGTCCAGACACAAAATCTGGGAATCAGTAGAAGCCATCTGAGAGGGGTAAGTCAGGCAAATATCTCATCAATTGTGTGCACCAAATCCCCCTGCAAATTCAGGAGCTTAGTGGGGGTTTGTGAGAATTTTTTGGTTCTTTGGGGGATGGTCCTATCCAGGGTCAAAGGGGGGAGTAACTTTATAGATAGCACAGATAGGTTATCATAACTACACAACTTAAAAGAAAAATTTCTAACCCCCCTCCCCAAAAAAATGATACTCCCTACCAATTGGAAAAGATATGAATAAGGTCAGGACGTCCCTACAGTATACACTTTCTTTAGCAATAGCCTTGTACCCACTCCAACACAGGACATACCCAAAATACCCACCATATTATTTCAACACCTCTGCTCAACAGAAATTAGGAAATTTTCAGGATTACACTGAGAAAATTCTTTTCTCTGGATCCAAAGCATCCAAAAAAAGTTCACATAAGTTGGCTGCTCTAGACAACTCTGGGCAAGTGAAATTTTATTAAAAGTTACTGAGACTGCCTCCTGGTTTGAACAAAATCCCAATAATGATGAATATTAGGATTTGTTCAAGAAGGCCTTATTGAAGAAAATTGTCTTAATAGACTCTGGCGTGGTGATCATGACAGAACTTGGAAACTTTGAAATGACTGGGACCATCAAATAATATATTTTAGCATACAAGGACATACATACCAAGCCATTAAAAGGATTAAATTTGATGAGACTGGCCCATGTTTGGACTTTTAAAGCGGTCTCCCAGCACACATTAGACTTTAGTTTGAAATGAGCTGATTTAAGATTCTTCAAGACAAAGTCTTGGAAAGAAGACAAGCTTGTCAAAAATCTGATAACTCACATGCAATCAATAAAAGAAAGGAGAGTCCCTAAGCCAGAAAAAATACCTGTCCAAATAAACAAACCAACCAAACCAACAACCCCCATCCTTGAGGCATAAATATTGCGGCTCAAGCAAACCATATGAGCACTGACACTGCATCTAGGGAGGGAAAAGCTCAGGGGGTTCTTAGGCAAGCCACCCTTTCCCACTTTAAAAGGCTTGTACAGGGATCAAGATGTGGATTCAATCACCATAATCTAAGTACCCTCCAAAGATCTCACACTGCTTGCCACCCAAACTGAAATTAAACTCTTTATATTATTTCCTTTTCAAAAATATCAAGAAACAGCATTATTTGACCTGGAAACTATACAGTAGTTTTAAAAGCTATGGCGACAAGCAAAATGAACTCAGATTTAAACAAAATCATTTCAGATTTAAACAAAATCCAACTAGCAGGTTAAAATATACACTCTGTTAACAGGGATTTTTGGTGCTAATAGGCAAAATGGGTCAACACAGCAAAGAAGGACTCACGCGCAAAACAAAACCATTCAAAATGCAATCCAAAATAAATGGATTCACAAACAGAATGGTGTGAGTTGGCTTCAGTGTACATATGTTTACTATGTGAATTGGTGACAAAATACACCCACACATGGTGCGTCAAAACTCAATCCAAAAACAAAACACAATAGGAACTCAAAAAACAAACAAAATCACTCACACAGTTTATGCAATGGATTGTAATCAAGAATGATACCAAGGCATCTAAAATAAGACACAAGATCTGAAACATAAATTTTAAAAATATTGTGTTGGGTGCTTATATTTGACATAAAATCCAGGAAAAAGGGTGGAAATTATTTTGGGTATTCAAAAATGGGCGTTGTAAACCATAAATAACTAATTAAGAAATAAAAAATCTATAATTGGGATATTGGGTGGGAAAACCTCTAATTAAATATCCATATTCAGATAAAAGCAAAAATTAAAATTAGGGAGTGACTTAATTAAAATTTATTTAGTATTTTATTAAATTTTAAAATGGAAGGAACACAACACCAGAGTACCAATGCACCTGTTGTGCGCCGCGGTTGTGGTTGCCCCGCGGGTCAAAGAATAGACTCAGTACAACACAAGTGCCTACTTGGGAGGTAGGCGGAAGAGGAGAGTTCCATAGTGACGCTGCACTGACACAGCTGGTTCAAGGAGAACAAGCTGTTAGGGTGCAGAGCATAAACCCTTGGGTTCCAAAGCTGACCCAGAAGCCAATCAAGGTATCCACTACCAAAATGGTTAGAAACAAGGAGGTAGAACTTACTTTGTATGTGTTTGACACTGTGTACTGGCAAGAGTTGGTCCCGTCAGCCATGCTGGAGAAGGTGAAGCCTGTACTTGATAATAGCTATGAGCCATACATAAGCAATGGCAATCAGGAGGACAATGAGGAGACCAAGTTCTTTCAAACTGATGAGGGACAACTGGTGCGCAAGAAAGTTGCAGCCTTCTACAACAAGGTGCCTATGCCCTGTGCCTTGCCCAATGCCAATGAGTCAATCCCCACTGCTAAAAAGCCCGCTCAGAAGTGCATCCCCAACATCAAACGCATCATCCTGCTTAATCTAATGTGTGAATCAGGTAATTACAAGGCGGCCGCAGCCATTATTGGGGTGGATCCCAAGTACGCCTCAAAGACCTTCAACAAGTTCCTCAACACGGATTGAGTCCTTGTTGTGGAGAAATCCTTGCACGTGTTGACCATGCTCACAAAGGAGCACAAATGGGCAATCTGCCAGTGGATAACCCAAGATTGCCATCTTGAACTGGCAAATATACAGGCCATGGTCAAGTCTGCTTTTGGGGTTGAGGCCTCAATTTCCTTCTATTATCATTTGGTCAAGGGAATGCAATTTTCTTGGAAAAAACTCGAGGTATCCCCATACAATTGGAACAGCCCAGCCAATATTGAGACCCGGAGAAAATACGCAGAGGCGTATACTGCCCTAAAAGCCAAGGGGACAGTCAAATTTTACTACATTGACAAATCAGCATTTGCCTTGTCAATGCGCAATGAGTATGGGTATGTCCCCAGAGGCTCCAATGACAGGATGGCTCAGCGTACTGCAGTCCGCGCCACAGCCTATTTGATGGTGGCTCTCCTCAGTCCAAAGGGAGTTGAGCTCTACCAAATGATATTGGGATCTCACAATAGCTGGACCTTCCTATCTTTCCTCCGATTGGTCCAGGAGCACCTGAGGCGTACAAGCCCGGCCTTCACCAACGTAATTGTGCTGGACAACATTAGTCTCCAAAAGGTGGCGGATATTCTTGAAGAATTTCCATCAATTGACACAAGCATTGCAATGGGCCCCCAGCAATTGGCCACGGCAAATATGCGCCTTCTCTTCCTCCCTGCCTATTTGCCCTTCCTAAATCCTATTGAGGAAGACTTTGGGTGGCTCAAGCAAGCCGTCAAGCGAGGAACCCCAACTGGGATAGAGGACCTTTTTGATTTGCTGCAGGCTAGGATCCATACCCTCCCAGCTGAGACCGTGGCCAAATTCTATGGCCACACTGATTTGTTTATCCCTGCGTGCCTTGCAAATCAGCCAATCAATTAAAGGCCTAGCTTATCCCACTTTTTTATATATCCTCTAATTTACTAATCAAGATTCATTAACTAACATTTTATATTTAGATGTTTCCAAGCCTGCAATCACATTCAGCAGCACCATCAATGAAGGTTAGTAATTTATTAATTCATAATCATTTTTATTATTGCATCCAAGGGTATCCCAAACGCTTGATAATGGATTACGCAAACACATCAATATCATTTTTTGCAAATAAATATAAAAAGGAAACTAAAAAAATGTAAATCATACAAATTAGAAGTAGATTTTATTGACATATATTATATGCTTTTATTAAAACCTTCCCTGGAATTTATTTTGTAAGTAATGTTTGCTAAAATATTATTTTATAAAATTATTAATTATAATAAAAATAATCTAAAGGGTAAATATATTTATTGGAATAGAGGATATATTAGGAGCGCCTATAATGGGTTCAGCGGTATGTACCCACCCCGCAATAGAGGTGGCGCACAACCTCCACCGCCACACCGTGGACAGTGGATACACCCTGATTAAAATACTCCTGCCTGCTGATGAAAGGCAGAATGGTTAGGTGGGAGTGAAGCAGCAGCTTTTCAGGCAGGGCTACAAACCTGTATATTTTAGCCAGGACTAGGGCGTCCTGGATAACATGGTCCACTGAGTCATATCCGGGGGGGGGGACCTTCTTCCTATTGAGTGCAAGCCGGGCCTTGTCAATCCCCAGAAGGACCCTGTCCAGGTCCTCCACACTGGCGCTCATTCCAAAGTAAAACAGAAACCCCAGGTAAACAATGAGGTGAAGCCTTTGCCCAGAAAAGGCTTCTGTAAACTTGCATAATTTATTGTATACTGCGCTTATTTTTTTCTCAATTTTGTTTTGCCAAAGGTAAGATCCATAGCTTCTGGGACCCCCATCTTGTTGGCACTCCAGGCCAGCCCAAAGTCCGCCAGGAGGATTTTAGTCTTCTTCACGGCTGTTGCATCCACAACAGCCAGTTTTTCTACCGCACACCCAAAGTTCTCCAACAAGTAGGACAGGGTGTGCTCCACTGGGAAGCAGAAGCAAGCAGCCGCATGAGCCTGACCCATCTCTGGTATATTCTTGAATGGGAGTGTTTCCAGGACGTCCCAAACAAGCTCAATGGAGTTTACACAGTAAACTCCACTGAGGGTAACCGGGTCCAGGCAGACCAGTTGAGCATCCTTGTAGGCAGTAACTGCCCACTTGGATGCCCCCTCTTCATGCGTCAGCCCAGCCAATGCCTCCCTGGACATTGGGAATGCACTGTGAATCCTATCTTCAAGTTCCCGCAAGACAGGGGGGACAGGAAAAGCTGCTTTGCCATGTGAGTGGCAAAATTTCAGTAGAAGGTGGGGGGAACAAAAGGAACCAGGACCTGGCGGAGTTTGCCATCAACATCTTCTAAAAAAAGGTAAGTATTTATGAATTTTTATTAAATTTATTTTCTTAGGTTACCTTCTTGGGTTTCTTCTTTGCCAGCAGCTTTGGCAGGCTTTGCCATCCTTGGCGCAAGCAGTTGTGCGGGCGTCTCAGTGTCCTCCTTGCAGGCCCTCTTGGCAGGTTTGAGATGTGCATACATCTCAGGATTGTCTGTCCAGACAGACGGCGCAGAGAGGGCAAAGGACTTGAATTGCAAGCCTTCAACCACTGTCTTCTGAATGTTGAGTAGGCACTCTATTGACTTCTCAGGTGTGTCTGGTATTTTGGTCATGAGTGACTTGGCGGACACCTTTTTGATTTTGTCCCCTTCAAGGACAGCAGACTTCACCTTTTCCTTGACCTTGCGGTCAATTTCTTTGATTTTGGAAATTGCCAAGTCAAGGTCTTTTAGAAATTTTTCCAATTTGCTCATTGATTTTTTACTAACCTTTTCATATGTTTTTATAGCTCTTGCCCCAATAAATTCTGTATTATTTTGATACAATTGCCTCTTTGTTTATTCCTTTTTGTTTTTCCATTTACTACATTATTCCATCTTTTTACCCATTTTGTATATGTTTTACATACATCTCAATATGTGTTGTTTGCTTTGTGTGGCATTGTTTCCTTGGTTACCATATTCTTTTTGGCGCTTGACACAGCCCCTTGTGAAAAAATTAACAACAACTTGGTGATCAAATGAATTTGAATTAGAAAATTATAGTGTTAATTGTATTTAGATAAAGTTGTTACTGATCCAAATTCAAAACCTTAATGATAAACTTTAAGCCAATCAGGAGCCGAGTGATAAAGTGATTGTTGTGACATAAAGGGACATTCAATAATTCTTTGGTGCATGTGCGCTAATTAATATTATTGGCTGGATGTTTTGCCATTGTACGCCATTGCCGCTGTGGCAAGTTGTTGATGGACTAGTGTTAACTCAGCGGCTGATTGGGCACTAGTCCATCAACAACTTGCCACAGCGGCAATGGCGTTCAATGGCAAAACATCCAGCCAATCATCTAATTAGCACACATGCACCAAAGAATTATTGAATGACCCTTTATGTCACAACAATCACTTTATCACTTGGCTCCTGATTGGCTTAAAGTTTATAATTAAGGTTTTTAATTTGGATCTGTAACAACTTTATCTAAAAACAGTTAACACTATAATTTTCTAATTCAAATTTAGCTGATCACCAAATTGTTGTTAATGTTTTCACAAGGGGCTATGGTTTGGTGCTAAAAATAACTGTGTTCAGGATCTAGATACACACCATAGTAAATATATGATTTTATAGAAATAAGCTGAACATAAAGAATAAAACCAACTATAAACAAAGAGAACATGAACAATTGAAATTCAAAATAAAGATAATATAAATATAAAATGTTTGGTGACAGGGGGTTTATTGAGGCGGGGGAGAGTGATGCCTAGGAGGCAGAATAATGCAGGAAGGAAGACGTAGAGGCAGTGCTGGCCTGGGGGGTCTGGGATTGGGTGGGTTGGGCTTGCGGGTTAGGGGTGTTGGTGATGGGGGTGGAGGCAGGAGGATTTTGCGTGATGGCTGCCATATACCACTTGTTGTACTCCTCATTGGTCATTGGCTGGATGTGCTGGTAAGTGGCAGTGGCCCGAGGTGGAAGGCGCTTATCCTTACGTGATTGGCTGCCCATGTTCACATGGAAAACCATTTGTGTAAACAAGTCAGCCACCATTTGGCAACTAAAGAGAAAATTGTGATCAAGGACCCCAAGATAGAGGTTGTTGAAAGCCTGAGGGCGGCGCTCCCGTAGTGTATCTCCAATTTCAAAGAAGACAAAATCTCCCAGATGGATGTTGGTGTGGCCAGCTGGGTACACGGATGCTTGGTGCCCGCGTCCCTGGATGGTCTCAAGGGCAGTGGAGCTACCCTCCATCTGGTGGCTCAAGAAAACCTGATGCTTTGAATTTGAGCTATCCCAGGAGTTGAGCAATCCACTGAGGATGTGGCTGTATGAGTACCCATCAACAAAATCAGGGTTTGTCTGATAATAGACAAAACCCTTGGCCAACACAGCCAGAAATGCACCAATGAACGTCCCCTTTTTGACCTTCTTCCTTCTGTTCTTGGTGGTGGCTTTTCACATCTCACCAAAGTCATCAAAAGCTAACAATAGCTTGTAGTAGGAGATTAATATGACATCATCTGACAGACTAGTCAGGCATCAGACCAGGGTGGATTCAATGGCAGGATCATACGGGGAATCATCAGCGCCATCCCATTGGTCGCCGGCAAAATTGGTAAGAACCCATACAGAAGCCACCTTCCTGTACATCCAGAGCTGCACCATGCGCTCAGACACCCAAATGCCATGGTGAGCAAGTTGCTTCCGGACCTGGGTCAAGGGAAGCTTGGGGTCCTGCTGGAGGAGGTCAAGCATGATTGGGTATGCCTCAGTTATCTGGGACTCTTGGGCCTTCTTGGGCTTCTTGGCCGCCCCAATCTGATTCCCCCTTTTCATCATGCTGTTGAATTCCCGCATGACAGTAGCTTGGGTAAATTGCAATTGGTCAGCAATCTGATCCCAGGACAGACCCTGCAGGTTGAGTGCCACAATTTCCTGAAGAATTTAGGCAGTGATTATTCTGCATTTGGGGCGCTGGGCGGGAGGAGCTGAAGCCTGATTGGCTGAGGGGGGAGCAGGTTAGCTGGTGGCAGAAAGATGTTCCAAATAAGGGTTGTCATTCTGATTAGTTGGTTGGTGGGCAGCTTGTGCAGGGGTGGGTGTGGGAGCAGGGGCAGCACTAGACGCAAAGTGACTCTCAAACAAGTCAAAGCCATATGGGTTGGGGGACAGTAACAGGTCAGCTTCCTTGTTACCTGCCTCAAAGGCTTGGGTGTAAACAGGTGCCTCCACGTCCTGAGTCTTTCCTCCATTGAAGCTGGCTTGGCTTCTGGCGCCGTTGAAAATATTGCTGTTGAAAACCATATTGAAAAAAACCTAGGATAAAATCACTAAAAGTAGAAATTTTAAAATTTAATGATTTATTTTTATTGTAATCTCAAGTCCATATTTGAAAGGTTCTCAAAACCATTCCATACAAATCTGGAGCCATGAAAATGAATAAAATGCCTCTGTTCCTAAATTGGATAGCTGTTGATTGGCTGTTATACTGTTATTTTTCTATTTTAGTCTGCTCATACTACACATCTTGTGTGAGTTCATTTTGTTTTGTTTGTGGTAATCTTGCTTCTAGATTACTCAGATTTTGTTTCATTTTGGTCCTTCTGTTGGTGTCTTATATGAATCCTGATTGGATTATAATATACTCCGGAATAGCATCCATCCATGTCACTTGTTGTGTCAGTTCATTTTGTTTGTGGGTTGAACTACACCACTTGATGTTTGATATAATTTTGTATAATGGGCAAGTGAAATTTTGTTTTTGGTTTGACATTTCATTTATTAACCAACAATATTTAAATTATTTGAATCCTGAATCTTGCGCAACTTGGATTTTTTTAAATCTGAGTTCATTTTGCTTGTCATCATAGCTTTTAAAACTACTGTAGCAAATTGACTGTATGAATGAAAAAGTGATAATTCCAAAGTGAGAATATAGAAGTGGCCAATTTAATAATCTTAATGTTTCAAAATTAGATTAATTTTTCATCAGGAATCAAAAAACATTATGGATATATAAAATACTTTTTTATTTATTATGTCAACTAAAAAAGTCAAAAAGTAGTTACTTTGTTATAAAAAGCCATTTTGAAAATTTAAAAAGTGACAACTTGACCATTTTTAGATTCTCACTTTTGAATTCTCACTTTTCCATCCATACAGTTAGTTTTGCCACTTTTTCAAAACAAGGAATGTTAGTGAGAGCATCTGGGAAAAGCAGCAAGAATTTTTTGACCTTATGAGCTGTCTACCTTCAAAAGTAGTGTGAAATGGATGATTATGGCAGGAAAATTAAGTACCTCCATTATCAGAGAAGCCAAAAAAATTCAGGCATAAATATAACAGGTCTAAACCATCCTTAGTAGCCCCGTCTGTCAGGTATCCTTCCAAGTATGATATTAAAAAAGCCAGAAACAGGATTCCAACCCTGGTCCTTGGAATATGTGTCCCACAAACCCAGGGGGCCATGGGTCCAGCGGCCTGCATTTTTTTGGGCTTAAGTCTGAAGGCTGTTCAATGAACTGGCTGCAAAGCCAAATAGTTTCCTTGAATAGAGCACATACCTCAGTTAAATGTGCCAAAAAGATCCAAAAATACACAGAAGCAGTTGCCTGCCTAAAAGATGTTAAGGCAAACCTTAAAAAGGAATCCTTAAATAAGTGTTAATCAACACTAATCACCAGCACTAAATATTTAAAGCGTTTGGACAGACTGTATGATGCAAATAATATAGTTATAGAATTGGAGCATTGTCACTTCTATTCACAAAAGCAGAAGAACAATAAAATAGTCACTCTTGAAGCCCCTAAATGCCAAGTCCCGTTGAAAGAATGCTCACGGGCATAAAGCCTGCAAATTTTAAAGACTCAAAAATTGATAGTATAAAAACCCTAGCTATATTGAGAATGGTAGTATTGTCATTCTGATAACAGAGTTTAAATAAACCTTTAGTTCACTCAAATTCTACCTTATCTTGTTTTAGTATTATACCATCTCCACTACAGTCTTGCAGACTCAAAGTGTCAGAAGCACTGTTCCAATCATTCCTGACAACAACAAGGAATCCTTATGCTCATTATGGATGAGAAGTTATCCTCCTAAATTTGATGCTCCTTTATGCCCTAGAAACAAATTGTTTTTTTGTAGTACTCTGAACTTATTACCTGAAGTCATTCCTTTGACAGACCCAAAATTCAATCAAATTCCACTATGGGAAGAAAACCTGGGTCCTCTTGCTTGCTTTGTTGCCAGCTAATCAAAGTTAGTTATTTGAATTCAAACTTACCTTATACTACACCCAAGACTGAGCTCTGTAGCCAATCAGAGGTTGCAACTGGGCCAGTAGACTATGAATTTGCTTTTGCTTTGAACCTCAATCCCGCTGTTAACCCTCCAAGCTCTGTAGCCAATCAGGATCAGGGTAAAAACCACCAGAAGCTCCCCCCCCAAGCTTAGGCTCTCAAACAGCTGGGGTAAATAACACCTAGCTGTTTGAGAAGCTCATTAGGGGGCATTGTAACTTTAGAAATGATTATTATGTTGTTCTTTGATAAAATGTTTCCTGTGAAGTTTTCTTCCCTGATTTCCCTAATATTTCTCTCCATTCTCCTTGAACTGCAATTTAAGAGCCTTGAAAGCCTATATAAGATTCCATACTATCAGGATGTTTGATTTTTCAGTTAATTAAAGTCAATTCCTTAACCAACTTGATTTTACTTGCTAGTTTCCTTTTACACTCCTAAGCCATGAGATTACCCAAGTCCTCCCAATGGGAGCCTTTTGGGTATAAATGGTTGGTTTGGATGCTCTTGGTGCAGGCCTTTTCAGCAAGCATATTGCTAGGGACCAGAGATAATTCTGTTTATTCCCCTCCCCATCATTATCTCAATAAATCATTGCACCAGATGATACCAGGCGTATGGTATACTGCCACACCCTTGTCTCCAGTCCCTCTTATAACAGAGTTGCCACAAGTGTTTATGGACAATAATCTAAATACAACACCTAAACTATTCCATCCCTTGGCTTTGGTCTTCCTACTCAGCTACCTAGGAGTCTACTTCCTTCTTGGAAGACTCAATCCACTCCTTGATTGATATTGTTTGATTGTAGAACTATTCCATATGGGAATAGTCTATGTCCCCATTGGCTCCCTGGTTACAGGTTTGAACTCCTCTGCGGCCATAAAACTGCTTGGTGGTATGTTTCTGAGCAGATGTGTTCCTGAAAGTTTAACTGAACCATTTTTTGAGACCATTTTTAGGACCTCAAAACAAACCAAATATGTGGAGATGGAATTCCACCTAGGGCTAGTCAAAACCTTGGCCTTGGGGTTTCCCCTCATCTTAGTCTGTGTTACCACTGTCCTTATCACCAGATCTAACCACCAATCCAAGTTCATTCAGCTGGGTTCATAGTTCTCCAAAACCAGGTTCAGACAGTGGTCTTGAATAACATCTCCTCTTTCAGTTGGAAGATGTGTAATCTAACAAAATCCTAATGCTTCTGACCTTTTCACAATCCCTCTTTGATGCTTCCCCAGACCAATACTGTACTGAAGCGCAAAAAGAGCACCATGTAGCCAAGCAGATAAAAGGTAAAGTCAGGAAATGGTATGATAAGGTCACACCAAAAGGAGAAAAGCTTCTCCATGGTTACCCTGCCTTCTGCAATTCCCTCCTCTCAGTACTCTCGCCAACCTTGTCTAAAGAGGAACTCCAGGACCAGATCTCTAGTCTTTATCAGGGAAATATGGCCACTAGTGAATTGCTCAAGGAGTTCACTTGTCTTAAGAAAGCCGTTGGCATGGACAAAAAGAAAGCTGCTATATGCTTCAGAAATGCTTTTCTACAGATATGAAGGCCTTTTTGGCTCATCACATCTTGCCCAATACTTATAAGGATCTTACTCAAGAAATCCTTTGTTGGGCCCCTTGAGTGAAACAATTTCTAGCCTGGAAGCCCAACCCATCCAAACCCATCATCTCCCAGAGGATAATTGGAACCAACACCCTCCTAGCAGGGTTGGTTTCTAAGGAGGGAGGAGGATATCAGCTGTCCAAAGACAAGCGCTAACATTGCGTTGACATAGGATGTTGTTTCTACTGTAGGAAGAAGGGACATCAAGCAAAAGACTGTTTGTTTTGAACTGTGTCCAGCAACACCCTTCAGCAGTCCTTGCTTCTTCTGATCCCAAATAAATCAGCTATTAAGTCTTATATGGCCTTTCCTGTTATAATCACTTCAAGCCAAGGAGAGCTTTCAACACTGGTACTCCTATATATGGGAGCCATGGGAAACTTCATCAATCACTATTTGCTACTATCTCTGGGGATATCAAGTGTACCCCAGGCTTCAGTGCTATTGGTCAGCAAGAACAAGATAGCAGTTCAAAAACTGGCTCTACCCCTCCAGACAAGTATTGCAAATAGTCAGTTCTTCTTAGAGTTCTCAACTATTACAGGTCTTGCCTGTCCAGTGATCTTGGGTTACTCTTGGTGCAAGCAAGCCTGGATGAAAATCAACTGAGATACCCACCATATAGACTTCACCAACCAGGGTAAATCCTTCTTGGTCCCCATTAACCTTGACACTTCCCTTCCTGACTCCTACCTCCATGCAATCACAACACTTCTGCACACCAAAGGCTTTCTCCCAGCCCAACTAACAGACTACAATGGACTGTTTAGTGAATCAAGCTGCAATAAGCTCCCTTCTCACTGAGCTGCAGACTTAACAATTGATCTCATCCCCAGTAGCATGCCAACTTGGGGGTTACTATATCCTACCAACTGTGCCCAGGGGATTGCACTCAAGGAGTATCTTGATGAGAACCTTTGCAAAGGGTTCCTCTGTAGGTCCAATTCCTTCTGCTCTTCCCCATATTCTTTTTCAAGAAGTCTGATGGTACCCTCTGTCCTGTGGTGGGCTATGCTAAGCTAAACTCAATCACAATCAGGAACCACAATCCTCTCCCTGCAGCAGAAACCCTGACTGACAAACTCACTGGGGAAAAAGCTTCTCCAAACTAGACTTACAAAATGCTTACAACCAGATCCACATCACAAGTGATAAGTGAAAAACTGCTATCAGAACGTCTTTTGGTCTGTAAAAGTACCTGGTAATGCCTTTTTGTCTCATCAACGCCCCAGCAGCCTTCCAAGGCCTTATGAACAAAGTACTATTCATTTTCCTTGACACTAGCATGATGATCTACCTTGACAACATCCTTGTTTATTTTCCTAACCAGGAAAGCCATATTAGACACTTGAAGGAAGTTATAGATGCTCTCACCAGGTTTAACTTCTTTTAAAAGCTATCTAACTAAGTTTTTTGCAACCAAGGTGGAGTTCCTGGGGTATTCCATCAATCCAGGAGGCTTTATTATTGCCTCTTTCAAAGTTGAAGCAGTCCTGAACTGGCTGGTTCCTACCTCTTGCACCAAGCTTAGGGGTTTCCTTGGACTAGCTAACTTCTGCGGGAATTTTATCAAGGTCTTTTTGGCTGCTGCTCTCCCTCTTACTACCCTTACCTCCAGCAAGGTGCCTTTTGTTTGGTCTAATGTTCCTCAGATGTCCTTCAATAAGTTGAAAACCACCTTTAATTCCGCTCTGGTTCTCCTTTGTCCTGACCCAGAACTCCAATTTTTTTGGAAACAGATGCCTCAGATTATGCCTTGAGAGCAGTGCTGATCCAGCTTGGGGAAGATGGTGAAAGTCACCCTGTGGCTTTCTACTCCTATAAGCTTTTAGATTGGGAGCAAAACTATCATGTGTACAAGAAGAAGCTGTACACAATAGTGAACTCTCTAAAAAACTGGCAAATATATCTTGAGGGGAGCAAGTTCCCTAAAATTATCAGTACAGACCAAAAAAGCCTCCTCTACTTTACAGAGAAGAGGAAGATTGCACCTTGCCTTGCCAGATGAACAATTGATCTCCTTGTGGTTGACTTTGCAATTGAATACACTCCTGGTAAAATGAATGTGTCCCAGATGCTATTAGTTGACACAAAGACCTAAAAGAGAACAACAAAAAGAACCAAGACCACAACCACCATTCAGGTCTTTACAGTCTCTCAATTTCTATACAGCCTTGTTGAGATCTTAGTGTACACTTCTTTAGACCAGGAGTTCATGGAATCACAGATGTACCAAAAATTTCAAAATCAGCTTGAGGGAATGTTAAAAAACTCTTCAAAGACTAACACAACAAATAATCAGGAAATAACATATGTCAAAGGCGCCTTGGTGGTTTCCAAAGGGGGACTGCAAACTAAGGCAATATTACACATGTATGAGGGTCCCTTGTCCAAACATGATGGGTGCTCAAAACCCTGAAGCGTCTCAGGCATCAATATTGGTGGCCTAGAATAAAGAAGGATATCAAGGCTTGTATTTCCAACTTTCTTGGTTGTGGGAGAAACAAACCTTCCAATGCTAAGCCTCAGGGATTTCTTCAATCCTTATCAATTCTTTCTTGCCCATGGACTTCCATATCAATGGACTTCATAGTTGACTTACCCCTCAGCAAAAGAAACATAGGCATCATGCTTATTGTAGATTGCATGACCAAATATATCATATTTGCTCCTTTTTTGTCCTGCACCTCCAAGGAAGTAGCAACATGTTCATTTGAAAGGTGATCAGCAATCATGGCTCCCCAAGAATTTTCTACAATCAAGGCGTACAATTCATCTCTCAATTCTGGAAGGCCCTGATGAACCAGATCAGAGTTAAAGTGAAATTTTCAACACATTTCACCCTCAAACAGATGGACAGACCAAGTGTGTTAACCAAGTACTAGAGGGTGTCAGAAATTCTTCCCTGACTAAATCAATTATTTAGAGATCTCTGGTCAATTCAGCAAAATCAATGAAACCAGCAACCAATATTTAGACACCAGTGTTACAACTGGGACTGATCCAGATGGGGATTGAGCTCAGAACCCTAAAGACAAGGTTAACGTTAGTCAAAAATCAAACAGTTCATGTATATTAACTATTTATGAAAAGCTGATTATTTGGTTTTTGCTTTCAAAACTCAAATTGAATTTGAAAAGGTTAGTAGTTTACAGAACAACGTCTCTTACCAATGGCCTTCTGATTGGCTGGTTAAATTGTGATGGAAAATTGCAGACCTGCTCTACACACTTTATGGTCAAGCTCCTTACTCAATTTTAAATGATTTCCTGCCAGCACACTGCTTAATTATGATCAGCCTTGTGGCTTATTCCTGGAACCTCTCTTCATTTTTTATTGCTATTGATATTATTAAGCTCCATCTTGATCAGCATTTGAAAAAGGTATTACTTTTAATCACAAGTGTCATGTAAATCCCTCTTATTTTCTGAATACCACTTAAATGTCCAAGCCTTCATTTTGAGGGTATTTAAATGAGTAACTTTAATCCTTCATCTTTGTTACAACAATAAAGAATTATTTCTACTCTATCTCTGCCCACACATATATATTTGATTCTAATTTTGAAACCATGAAAGGAATTTTATTCCTGTTCTGGTTTTTAGCTTCCTTCTTACCTGTGGTGCTAGCCTTGGAGAACCCAACACCAACTACTGACTGACACAACTCATCCCCAGACAATGCTCACCAGAAGGAATCCCTTGCCCATGGTTGGTTTAAATACCCCTCTGGTCATTGGGCGTGCAAATTCTATTATGGTTGTTCTTCCACTCCTCCTCCTCCAGCAGAACCTTTGCTGGTTAGACCCAATGCTTCATTATACCTGTTAACCTACGTGGTGGGATACTATCTGCTAGGTTGCTTCAGATCTATGATGGGAAGCTTTGCCTATCTGGGCCTCTTAGGCCATCTTGCCATGATCACGGTACCCATTGGATCAGTAATTGAAGGGCTCAAATTAGGGGCTTTGGCCCACCAGGTAGGGAACTTGTTCCCTATTAAGTGGGTCCCTGACAGTTTTTTGGAACCTATCTTGGGCTTCTTACTTAAAAGCTCAGAAGCACCCCTTCAAGTCACCTGCTTTAAACCACACTCATCAAGAACCTGGAAGTCATCATGATTACTGCCATCCTCAGTCTTACCATCTACCAGCTTGTTTGACTATTTACTCAGGCAAAAACCTCCGTTGTCTCCAAGAAATCCTCACCTCAACAGGTTCAAAATCAGACAGTTGTACTAAACCAGATTTTGGCAGTATCTCAATACAACAACAAAGGAAGCAAGATACTTATGCTCCTTGCTTTCTCCCAGTCACTCTTTGAAACATCCCCTGCTCAGTATCAGACCAATGCACAGAAGGTACACCATGTGGCTTAAAAGCTCACCAGTAAGGCCTACATCTGGTACGCCAAAGCCACTCTCCAAGGGGAGACTCCCGGACAACTACCTGGACTTTTGTGATTCCTTATTGTCTACTTTAGTACCAGCAAAAACCACTGAAGAACTCAGAGACCGTATAATGAAGCTGTATCAAGGTAGAATGGCCACCAAGGACTATATTGAAGAATTCTCTTGCCTCAAGGAAGCAATTGGGATGACAGATGCCAAAGCTTGCTACCTCTTCCAGAAAAAACTATCTCTGGAACTCAAGAACTTCCTAGCCCACCATGTATTACCTGAAAAGTTTTCTGAGATTACCAAAAAGGTCTTAAAATGGTCCTCCAAGGTAAAACAGCTCCCTTCTTAGAACAACACCAAGACTCTGCTTGCCCAAAACTCAACATCCCCAACCAAGGTTCCTAAGGGATTAGTCCAAAACCCAGGGAGATTACCAATTGGCCCCCAAAGAGAAACAACGTTGAGTTTGAGAAGGACTGTGCCTTTACTGTGGACAATCAGGGCATTCTTCTAAAGACTTCCAGGAACTTTCCAAGGTATATATTGCTTCAGGACACCTTCTTTCAACCACAGATGTCAATAAATCTTCACCTCAGTCTTACGCTCTTTTGCCAGTTTTTCTAGACCACAAATTTAGAACTACTTCAAGATACAACCTGATTGATACTGGAGCAATGGGGAAATTTATTGATCAAGACCTCTCAACATCCTTAGGGTTCAAGACATCAGGACTAGCTTCTGTGAGACTGGCCAAAGGCACAACTTCCAAATTAGGATGCCTAGTCAAGCCCCTCCATGCTCATGTAGGGAAGAACTCATACATCTACCCACTTTCACACTCTCCAACTTGGCCTTCTCTTTAGTGTTGGGTTTCCCCTGGTGTCAAGAGTCAAAGTTAAAGTTCAACTGGGATACCAATTCAGTCACGCTTCACTCTCACAAGAAGCCAACCACAGTGCCTCTCAAGAGACCTTTTCATCAGGTACCAAAGGATTTCACGGCCTACTTGAACTCCCTACTTCTTATGGGGGATCAAGCACATGAATCTATTCCCAAGGAAGTCTACAACTTTGAAAGAGGCTTTTTGAAAAGAACTCTGTTCTGTCCTCCCTGAAAGAAGACCATTCAATCTGAGAATTGATTTGATACCAGGCTACTCCCCTACCTGGGGAAATCTGTACCCCATGAACCAAGCTCAAGGTATTGCAATGAAGGCGTACCTTGACAAAAACTTAGCCAAAGGATTTATTTGGTAATACAATTCTCCATGTTTATCACCTATGTTCTTTTTAGGGAAAGCTGACAGCACCCTTAGACCAGTGGTTGACTTCACCAAACTGAACACCATGACCATTAGAACCAAAACCCCTTACCATCTACTGAGTCATTGACCAACCAACTTAATCACGCCAAGGTGTTTTCTAAGCTAGACCTCTGCAGTGCATATAACCAGATACATATTGCTGAAGGCCATGAGTGGAAGACAGCGGTCCACACTCCCTTTGGTCTTTATGAATACCTGGTAATGCCCTTTGTCCTGAGTAACGCCCATGCAGCCTTTCAAGGCCTAATGAGTGAGGTACTCTTCCCTCTACTTGATGTCTGTGTGGTTGTCTACCTTGATGACATCTTGGTATACTCACAAGACAAGGACTCCCATACCACACACCTACAAGAAGTCCTATAATAGCTCATTGACAACAGATTGTTCTTTAAGCTTGAGAAATATGAATTTTTTGTCACCAAAATTGAGTTTCTTGGATACAAGATTAACCCAGGCGGGTTTGCAGTTGCTCCCTTCAAGGTACAGGCAGTCCTGGACTGGCCTAGACCTACTACACACACCAAGCTTTGCAAGTTCTTAGACCTGGCAAATTTTTTCCACAAGTTTATCAAGGATTACTCCTCTACTTCTCTCCCTCTCACACACCTTACCTCCAAAAAGATTCCCTTTGTCTGGTTGCCAGAAGCCAACCATGCTTTTGAGACCCTCAAGAAGCTGTTCACCTTGGTCCCTGTTCTTCTTTGACCAGACCCTGAGTGTCAGTTTTTTTGGACATGGATGCTTCTGACTTTGCCCTAGAAGGGGTGTTGCTGCAGCTTGAGGAGGATAGTGAACTACACCCTATGACGTTCTACTTCTACAAGCTGCTTGACAGAGAGAGAAGTATCACATGTACAAGAAGGAACTATTTGCCATTGTCAAATCCTTGGGCCACTGGCGTCACTATTTGGAAGGAAGTAAATTCCCTGTGCAAATCAGAACCAATCATAAAAACCTTCTTTACTTCACTGAGAAGAGAAAGGTTATCCCACGTCTGGCACAATGGGCTATTAATCTAATGGCCTTTGACTTCAAGATCGGTTATACTCCAGGACTCCAGGACACCAGAACATAGTACCAGACACCATCAGTAGACAAGAGGATTTGGATGACCCAATCCAGTCTTATAGGAAACACAATGAACATGCCATACTCTCTGAAGACCAGTTACTCTCCCATATTATGACTCTATCTTATCTATCCATCTTGTACCAGGACATCATGGCATCCCAATTCCTTGACAAGGAGAACACTCCAACTGGCCTTACGCTAAGCAACAGATCTTGGTCAAATAATGGAAGCCTCTGCATACCAACCAACAAACACCAACAAACAATCCTGAAATTTTCCACGATTCCACCCTCACAGAACATGGAGGCATACACAAGACAATCAAGAGAATCCAAAGAAGATACTGGTGGCCTAATATGAAGAAATCAGTTGCCCAATACATCTCCACATGCATATTGTGTGGCCGCAACAAACCCTCCATAATGAAGTCCCAAGGATTACTCAAACCACTGTCTATTCCTCTGCGCCCTTGGTACTCCATCTCTGTAGATTTTATTGTGGACCTTACAGAGAGCAACAAAATGACCAGAATCTTTGTGGTAGTGAATTGGCTAACAAAATATGCAATCTTTACACCCTTCAAGCGCGCGCTGGCGGAGGACACTGCCAACATGCTCCTTACTCATGTCATCACCAATCAAAGAATTCCCAACAACATTATCTCAGATTGAGATACACAATTCACATCCAAGTTCTGGCAGTTCCTAATGAAGGTGTTACATGTTAAAACTATTATGTTGACCTCCTTCCATTATCAGACCTACAGAAAAACAGAAAGGGTTAACCAAGTGCTGAAAGGCTTCCTCAGGAACTATGTAAACTTACAACAGGACAATTGGGTAACTCTACTTCCGCTTGACCAATTATGTTACAACTCCAATCATCATAATTCTATTGGGGTATATCCCTTCTTTTCACACTATGAATATAATCCTGAAGACCTTCCTGACCCTCCAACCAAAGACAATATTTCTTCTGCGCACCAATGGGTGGCCTTGTTACTCAAGAATCATCAGGACCTCAAGACACAACCGGAGAAGTCCATCCTTCAGTATAAGATACAAACAAATAGACATCAAAGAACTCCTTAAGACATCCAAGTGGGAGACTACATGTTCCTCAATGTCAAGAACCTCAAACTCAACATCCCTGGCCAAAAGCTAGGTCCAAAGAAGATTGGACCCCTGTTAGTCATAGAGCGTTGCTTTGAGGTCAAATTCTGGCTAAAACTCCCTGAAGCCTCCTCTGTCCATGATGTATTTCACATTAGCCTCCTTACTAAATTCCAGGGCTCATCATCTGACATGAACTACAAGGACACTCCTCCTGTTATCTTGAACCATACTCCTGAGTGTAAAGTATAAGACATCCTGAATCACCACACCTCTCAAGGCAAACAATAATACATTGTAAAATAGAAGGGCTATGAGGTAGAATCTAACTCCTGGGAACCTGAAGAGAACCTAGAGAATGCACCTGAAGTCCTCTCAAGCTTCAAAGAGACTCTTGGAGGGAAGGGCCTTCCTGGGGAGGATAGTGTCAGGGATTTATTCCCTGAATACATCAATTATTTAGAGATCTCTGGTCAATTCAGCAAAATCAAGGAAACAAGCAACCAATATTTAGACACCAGTGTTACAACTGGGACTGATCCAGACAGGGATCAAACCCTGAACTCTAAAGTCAAGGTTAACATTAGTCAAAAATCAAACAGTTCATGTATATTACCTATTTATGTTAAGCTAATTATTTGGTTTTTGCTTTCAAAACTCAAATTAAATTTGAAAAGGTTAGTAGTTTACAGAAAAACGTCACTCACCGCTGGCCTTCTGATTGGCTGGTTAAATTGTGATGGAAAATTGCAGACCTGCTCTACACACTTTATGGTCAAGCTCCTTACTCAATTTTAAATGATTTCCTGCCAACACACTGCTTAATTATGATCAGCCTTGTGGCTTATTCCTGGAACCTCTCTTCAGTTTTTATTGCTATTCATATTATTAAGCTCCATCTTGATCAGCATTTGAAAAAGGTATTACTTTTGATCACAAGTGTTATGTAAATCCCTCTTATTTTCTGAATACCACTTAAATGTCCAAGCCTTCATTTTGAGGGTATTTAAATGAGTAACTTTCATCCTTCATCTTTGTTCCAACAATAAAGAATTATTTCTACTCTATCTTTGCCCACATCTATCTCTTTGATTCTTATTTTGAAATCATGAAAGAAATTTTATCCTATTCTGGTTTCTAGCCTCCTTCTTGCATGTGGTGCTAGCCTTAGAGAACCCAACACCAACTAATGACTGGCACAACTCATTCCCAGACAATGCTTACCAGAATGAATCCCTTGCCCATGGTTGGTTTAAATACCCCTCTGGTCACTGGGTGTGCAAATTCCACTATGGTTGTTCTTCCACTCCTCCTACAGAAGAACCTTTGCTGGTTAGACCCAATGCTTCATTCTACCTGTTAACCTACGTGGTGGGATACTATCTGCTAGGTTGCTCCAGCTCTATGATGGGAAGCTTTGCCTATCTGGGCCACTTAGGCCATCTTGCCATGATCACAGTACCCATTGGATCAGTAATTTCTGGGCTCAACTTAGGGGCTTTGGCCCATCAGGTAGGGAACTTATTCCCTATCAAGTGGGTCCCTGACAGAGGGTTACTTACAAGAATATATAAACTCAGAACAAGAAAATTGGGTTCATTTCTGCCTCCTAGCTCAGCTATGTTATAACACTGCTCATCATAGCTCAATTGATATGCTCCCCTTCTTTGTCAACTTTGGTTTTGACTTGGAGCTCTTCCCATCTGGTAACAAGTGATCAGACTTCCCTCAAGCTGATGAACTGACCAACAGGATTAAGTAAGTGCAATCAAATCTTACAGAGTTTCTCACCAAAGCCAGGTCTGTGTACAAGAAATATGCTGAAAGCCATCAATCTCCAGAGAAAGACTATTCTGTGGGGTCTTATGTCCACCTCAATGCTTGTAACATGAAATTAAAGATTCCAGGCAAGAAACTGGGTCTCAAGAAGATTGTTCCTCTCAAGGTTCTAGAACGCTTCTCCAGCCTAAACTACCAAATTGAGCTACCTACTGGTTCCAGTGTACAGGATGTTTTCCGTGTGGACCTGCTTAATTCCTTTGAGGGTGATCTCAAGACCCAGTTAAGGCTATATACCAATCACCAGATTATTTCAAACACCTTTGAATGGGAGGTAGAGAATATCATTGCATATTTCCTAGTTAAGAATAAGGCACAATACCTAGTCAAATGGAGGAACTATGATGAGGAGCCACATTCTTGGGAACCAGTGGAGAATTCTACCAACTGTGAACAGGGCCTGTCCAGGTTTTGTTACCAGGGAGAGTCTTCCTTATATGGGGGTAATGTGAGGAACACTGTTACAATCATTCCTTACAACTATAACAAGAAATCCTTATGCTCATTATTGATGAGTAGTTATCCTCCTAAATTAGATGCTCCTTTATGCCCTAGAAATGAATTTTGTTAGCTTGTAGTATTCTGAACTTATTACCTGAAGTCATTCCTTTGAAAGACCCAAAATTCAATCAAATTCCACTACAGAAAGCAAACCCAGGTTCTCTTGCTTGCTTTGCCACCAACTAATCAAAGTTAGTTATTCAAATTCAAACCTACCTTACGCTACAACCAAGAGGGAGCTCTGTAACTAACCAGAGGTTGCAACGGGGCCATTAGACTTTGAATTTCCTTTTGCTTTGAACCTCAATCCTGCTGTCAACCCTCCAGCTCTGTAGTCAATCAGAATCAGGGTAACAACCAGTTATCTTCTTCTGATGGTTGTTACAACCACCAGAAGCTCACCCCAAGCTTGGGCTCTCAAACAGCTGGGGTAAATAACACCTAGCTGTTTGAGAAGCTCATTAGGGGGCATTGTAACTTTATAAATGATTATTATTATTATACAGCAGGCTCAACCTGCCAGCAAGGTTCCAACTAAGCAGGTTTGTGACCCGCAACCCAACCTTCCAGTGACCTGTAGCCAAACTAGGAGGTCAACTCAAATTACCAAATCAATCAACATGAACAAATGACAATCTCTTATGGTGGATACCTTGGTTTGGTGCTTGACTCATTACTAGGATCAAGCCCCCTTCACCATCCCACTGTGTGATTAACACAATCATGTTTCTGTTATCTATGATTTACAATAGCTATATAATCACTATCTCCCAACAAAGATTATTATCTAGTTTCCAAAGTTTCCCCCTTTTAACTATGCTAAAACAGCACAGTTACAACATTTGTAGCGAAGTAGGTTCTCCATCCTACTTTATACCTCAAAATACTGCCTGTTGCATGTACTTGCTACAGTCAATAAATCCTCAAAAGAATCAATTTTGGCCTCCCACTATACTGGACACCATACACACTGGGTACCAAAATACCAGAAGGATTTTTACTATCCCAGAACATGCTTATACCAGTACCAACCTTCAACGCGCTTTCAGCGCAAGGTTTCTTCCAGGCACCTATCATTCTTTCTTGAGCCACAACTGAGGATGGAACTATGCCCGCTACGTGGCCCAACAACTTTGAAGTGCCACCTTGGAACCATTTTCTGGGGTCAACAACAAAAACACCACAACTTGGATTCAATCTGCCCAAAGTAAACTAGCACAGATGGAATTCCCAAAATGCTTCTGGAATGCAGATATATCCATCCAACTTACACACAATGCAGGCACTTGGTGCAACAAGTGGCACAAAGACCATACTGTGAAATACTTGGACACCTTAAAGTAATACTTCTTTGGAGAGATTTGTGCTAAAGGACACCACACTAATGATCATCCTCTAAGTGAAGAACTTGACCCAGACTTGCACTGTAAAGGAACTCACCCGTGCTTACAAGGAATTCCGACTATGTGCCCCAACAGATATGGCCTTTGACACTCTAGCTACCCACCTCATGTACTACAGCGCACTCAAGTCACACGTAATGAGAGACGTCAACCTGGACCAAGTAACTAGTCTGCAAAGCCTATATTACAAAGCAGAAACATGGAGCAAACATCCAACGCCCTCCACAAAGTGCAGACTGGGAAGAGAGAGACCCAAAGATTCTCACTCAACTGGGTGCGCCAATTGCCCGCCTCCTGGAAACAACAACAACTCAAACCATAAGCCTGCAGTTTTAAATGGGCACCTGAATAGGAACAATGGGCAGTCAAATTGTATCCATTTCCATATCACTGCCACCCAAGACAATCACAACAAGGGAAGGACTGGGGAGAGAATTAAGTGAGCTAAGCTCTCCCTGCACAATTTCTGACTTGCCCAACAATGAATACTGCCCTAAGGATGTGGACCAATGCCTAATTATTCAAGTGCCCTAGGATGACCCAGTACTTTACACCATCACCAGAAATCCCAATAAACTGATGTTATATCCTTTCTGATTTTGAAGTTACACAGGCTTGACACTCCTGGACTTGGGCACAGACTAAACCCTAGTCAACAGCAGCTTTTTAGACAAGTTCAAGCTGACCACTAATCCTTTGCGGATTAAAAATGTGGTTTTAGCTGATAAACATCACATTGTTGTGAAAAAGGAAACATCCCCTTTCTCCATCATACTAGAGAACCTGCACTTCACTATCCAGGGACCTGTCATTGACTTTCCCAATTTTGATGTTGTACTGGGACTGGACTGGACTAGCTAAAAAGGAACAATCCTCATGTAGACTGGGCAACCTCAGTATTAAACATCAAGTATGAAGGCATCAATCATCAGATCTACCCTGACTCAGTGGATCAACTCCTGTGTGACCAAATCTTTGTACGCATTAATGAACCCCTGGAAAAAAGGGAGAACCTCAAGGTAATTTATTGGGACTACTGCCAATACAAGATCATACACTTCAAAGATCACTAAGATACCACTACACCTTAGGATTGCAACATTATGGCCTGCCATCCTGAAATCTTCAAAGAACGCTACCAGGACTAACATCTGAGAAGCACATGAAACACTCTATCTAACTCAAAGGAGCTTTACCTAAAGCACAACCCATCTACTAACTCACCCCAAACAAAGACAACACCCTAAGTGCCTACCTCAAGGAGGCACTTGAGAAAGGTCTTATCTGCCCCTCACAGTCTCCTTTTAGCGCCACTGTATTTTTTGTGGCAAAGAAAGATGGTACCCTTCAATTGGTCACAGATTACCAAGCCCTCAATGAAGTTACCATCAAGAATTTTTACCCACTTCCACTCATTGACAATCTTTTTGATGCCTTGGGCAGCGCCACTGTATTCTCCAAAATTGACCTAACCTTGGAATATAACCAAATCCACATCAAGGAGGAATATATATCCAAAAAAGCCTTCTGCACCAAGTACAAATTTTACAGGTGCTTGGTGCTCAATTTTGAAATGACAAACACACCTATAATCTTTGTGAATTTCATGAATGAGGTGCTTGCTCCCCATATTGGCAAACATGCCCTTGTATACCTGGACAATATCATTGTCTACAGCCCTTTGGTAGAACAGCATCACAAGGACCTGGAAGCAGTGTTTGCTACCCTGGAACAACACAAACTGCTAGCAAAGCCCTTCAAATGCCAATTCTTCTGCAAACAGCTTCCTTTCCTATGACAAGTAGTCTCAAAGGACGGCATCAAACCTGATAATCAGAAAATTCAAGCCATCTGCAAAATGTCATCTACAAAAGACAAGTCAGAGCTCTGTAAATTCCCAGGAATGGTTGTCTACATGCAACGGTTCATCCCTGACTGTGGCGTCCTGATTGCACCTCTGTCTGCCATAACTAGTGCCAAATACAAATTTTTATGGACCCCAACATGACCTTTCTTTCAGATGTCTTAAAAAACTCACCAATGTGCCTATTCTACAATACCCCCAAAACACAACGGGGAATGCAAAATGGAAACAGACTCCTCTGACGCATCCATTAGAGGAGTACTAAAAATCAAGAACAGCAATTGCAACTATCTGCCTGTAGCTTACAAATCACACAAACTAACAGACAGCAAGTGCCAATACCCTATAAATGACAAATAATTACTGGCCATTGTACATTGTTTGGTCAAATGGCGTTGTTACTTAGAACAACAGGAGGAGTTTATAGCCCTGACCAACCACAAATTGCTCATATACTTTAAAATCCAGGAAAACTTCTCCCACCAACAAGCACAATGGATGGAGCTCTTGGAAAGGTTCAATATTAATATACAGTACAAACCTGGTACAGAACTTGCCATGACAGATGAACTTTTGCACCTGTACGTTAGAGCCACAAGAGGAAAGAATGGACTTGATCCAGACTGGCCTCTCCTGGTCCTCCAAACAAAGGACAAGGGCTTCCCCCTAGGACCACTGACATTAAAAAGGAGACAGTCATCAAGAACAAGCACTTATTTTCAGACGTGTATGGAACCTTACACTGCAAAATGAATGATGGAACCACCATACCTTACATCCCCACACATCAGCAAGTGGACACCATCCTAAGTTACCATAGAGACCTAGGACATACCAAAAGCCACAACCTCTACAAATTCCTTAAACACAAATCATGGTAGTCAACCCTATACCAGGATGTCCAGGAAGTTCTAGAGCAATTTGAAGTATGTGAAAAATTTGCAAAAAGCAACAAACCTATTAAATATGTACTGCCTATCCACTCACAACTTCCCTTCAAGGTGTGGGCCATAGACGTTGTAGGACCCATGTCAGGAAAACACAAGGAAGAGAAATACATCATCACTGCTATCAACTTTGCCACTTGCTGGCCAGTGGCACAAGCAGTAAGATCCCACACAGGCAATGTTGTGCAGCAATTCATAGAGAAAAAAATCATCAGTAAGTTTAGAAAGAAGAACTCCTAATAACCAATGGAGGCAAAGAATTGACCTCTGAAGATACCAACGTTTACCTCACTAAAAATGGGGTCTAGCACAAAGTGACAACATCTTACCATCCTTAGGCCAATGGACACGTGGAGCAGCTGAACGTCAGCCTAGTGCAGGCCCTGGCCAAGCTCACCACCAGGAGACCTGAGGACTGGTATAAGCAGCTATCAAATGCATTGCTTGTATGCCAAACATGCATGAACAAATCCACCGGGAAAAGCCCCTTTGAGTTAGTCTATGGCACACAACCCAATATTATTCAAGCGCTATCAGGACCCAAGCTGGAAATGCCCAGTAAAGTTCTGCCCTTCTCAAACCCTCAAGTAATAGAGGCTAACAGCGAGTTAACAGAAAATGAAAACAAGCATCTGCAAAAAATCTTTGTCCCCATCCAAGATAGGCATGAAGTTGGGGACAAAGTCTGGGTCATGAACATTGATAAAAGCAAACTACAACCCAAGAAAGTAGGCCCAGCAATCATCTTAAAGGTAAAAAAAGCAACACTTACCTTTTGCAAGGACTTGGGAAATGTAAACAAGACAAGATCCTCCACCATGATTGCCTGAGACCCTGCAAGGCAAGGCAAGACAGAGACAGTGTGAGACTGTCCTACCCGCCAAGGAACAACAGTTAGTCCATTATGGCTCCCGGGCACCTGAAAACCTCCCTGACAACCTGTCCCCAGAAGAGGCTGGCCTTCAGTCAGGGGGTGTCAAAACAGCAGGCTTGACCTGCCAGAAAGGTTTTGAGTAAGCGCATTGTGACCCACAATTCAGTTACCCAGTCAATTGAAGCCAAACTAGGAAGTTGACTTGAAATTACAAATCCAATAACATGAACAAATGATGATCCCTTACAGTGGATACCTTGTTTTGGCGCTTGACTCATTACCAGGATCAAGTCACCTCCTTCACCATCCCACTGTGTGATCAACACTACCATGTCCCTGTTATCCATGATTCAAAATAACTATATAATCAATATCTCTCAATAAAGATTATTATCTAGTTTCTAAATATTTTCCTCTTGTAAATCTGTTAAAACAGCACAGTTACAACATTATGTTGTTTTTTTGGTAAAATGTTCCATGTAAAGTTTCCTTCCTCAATTTCCCAAATATTTCTCTCCATTCTCCTTGAACTGCAATTTAAGAGCCTTGAAAGCCTATATAAGATTCCATACTATCAGGATGTTTGATTTTTCAGTTAATTAAAGTCAATTCCTTAACCAACTTGATTTTACTTGCTATTTTCCTTTTATACTCCTAAGCCATGAGATTACCCAAGTCCTCTCAATGGGAGCCTTTTGGGCATAAATGGTTGGTTAAAATGCTCTTGGTGCAGGCCTTTGCAGCAAGAATGTTGCTAGAGACCAGAGATAATTCTGTTTATTCCCCAACCCATCATTATCTCAATAAATCATGGGGACAGATAATACCAGGTGTATGGTATATTGCCACGCCCTTGTCCAGTCCCTCTCATAACAGAGAAGCCACAGATGTTTATGGATAATAATCCAAATACAATATCTTATACTATTCCATCCCTTAGCTTTGTGCTTCCTACTCAGCTACCTAGGAGTCTACTTCCTTCTTGAAAGACTCAATCCACTCCTTAGTTGATATTGTTTGATTGGAGAACTATTTCATATGGGAATGGTCTCTGTCACCATTGGTTCCCTGGTTAAAGGTTTGAACCCCTCCACAGCCATAAACCTGCTTGTGGTATGTTTCCAAGCAGATGGGTTCCTGACACAAAGACCCCTGCTACTCCTACCAACAAATCCATGATCCTCTTTCCTGTGTTATTCTGTCCACCTGTATCAACCTTTAGCCTGTACATTTCACTGAGTACCCCCAAACCCAGCCTACTCAAAGTTTATCCTGGAAAATTACTCATTTTCAACTCCTTGGAAATAACTAGATTCCCAAAAGCAATTGGCTGTGAAGAAAAGTGTTACACAGTAAAGCCAAGACTATTCTGCAATAGGTAAAATTTTCTGCCTGCATACCTGGTACCAATGTCCCTACCTCTAACCTCAAAGACCAACCATCAATAAGAAATTGCTATCACTGCTGATTCCACTTCCACCCAGATGTTTGGAGTACTCTATATTACTCTTACAGACTTAGTGGATTCCATGGTGCCAAATCTTGGACCTTGGTTCTTGATTGGTTGATTCTTATCCTATGTAATAAGTTGGCTCCCATTCTATGGTGAGCATTACTCTCTGGCCCAGAAGTCCCTTCACCTGCATCAAACAGTTTTTCACCAAAAATTAATATCCTGACACCATCATACAGATAACTAAATACAGCATGGTGTTAGAAATTGGTAGAATAAGAAAAACAAGTCCATAAATTGCTTAGGAAAGTTTTACCCTCACTATAAAACAGGATGAAGTTCATCACCCTATATAACCTACTCACCTTGACACCCTCATGAGAGATCATATATTTGTAAAGATTACAGAAACAGAGGAGGAAAAGGATGTCAACAAAATTGATTGGAATACCTACACCTAAAAGATCATAAATTTCAAAAATATGAACACCTCATACAAACAGGACCCTATACATAAAGAACTTGTCCAAGAATTCCCTTTGATATGCCAGGAGAAATTGCCTGGCCTTCCTCCTAAAAGGGGCATTATGGGTATCCTGTCCACCAGTCTCCAAAGTATGTCCTGGGTCATAGTCAGGGACCAGCTGGAAGGGGTCAACATTCTCTAGTAAGGGGAAACATATTTCAGAAATATGTATAAAGGTCAAAATGGGCTTTTATTCACTCTCAGAAGAAAGATCCCCTTAGAAACCTTCTGGTATATAGCCTGGGAGGTCAGGGAAACAATATAGATTTGTCAATACTTGGAGTCCTCCAAAAACATTTTTGACTCCTTGTACTTGGTCTTTGACATCTGCACCTTAGACTTGGACTTCTGCGCTTTAAACTTGGACTCCTGCGCCGCGCTTAAGATCCTGCTCCTTAATCTTGGGCTCCTGCTCCTTTATCTTGAGCTTAAGCTCTCTGTATAGCTCTAGTGGCCTTGTTATTCCACTTGTATCAGCCAAACCAAGCTCCTTCTGGAAATAAAAAGGCTTCCAAAAACCTCTTGGCAGAAACTCAAAAGACCCAGAAAAGACCCTGTAACTTTCCAGCTAGCTTCCTTCTTATAGTGTTCTTTTCCCAACGGTTCTTCCTTCAAAACAACTTTTTTCAAAAGTTTAAACCATTGTCGCTCACTTTTCCTATAATAACTTAAGATTACATACTTACTTTCCCAAAAGCTTAAATTATTAATTTGCTGTTTTCTTGCTTATGCTTTAAGCTTATGGCTTCTAACCAATCATATCCATCAGGAAATCTTCGAGAACTCAACCAATGAATGCAGAGCGCAAAACTAGATCATTTCTGACATTCCACTGGGATTCAACTAGGAAATCAATTTCCACTGCTCAAACCACTCAAATAAACAACTCTTTGTGCACCAAAGCATTAGCCAGTCCACTATTCTGGCACCATTCCATTCAATCAGCTTCCGATAAATCTACAGTTCAAACACTTCAACTTTTTTCTTCTTTTCCTTTCTTTAATTTATATGATAATTAATACCATCTTTATATCATATCTTTTGGCAGCATTAATTAATTATTTTACTGCTTCTTTCTATAAACATTTATACTTCCAAGAGTCCAAAATAAGCATCCTAGCTCATGTATCCACTTTTTCCTGTCCATCTTAGCCAACTTTCAGTTCCTCAGCTAGTCCTGCACCATGATATTCTGGTCCTTTAACCCTTTATAGTCATCCAACAGCTCAGACCAGTCCTTCAGCTACTCATGCATCATGATCTTCCACTCTTTTATCTAATCCTGTATCACAATCAACTAGTTCTTCACCAATTCTGCATCATGATCAGATAGTCCTTCACCAATCCTCCATCATGATTAGCTAGTCCTTCACCTCAACATGATCCAACAGTCCCTCAACTAGCCTTCACTGTGATCATACAGTCTGTCTTAATAGTCTTCACTGCTGATCCCACACTATGAACCACCTTGGTTCTCAATCTCAGTCCCTGTTACTGGATTCTGTAGACCCAGGCATGAGTATACATTGAACTGGCGTTTAACTGGGCCCTCACAAGTGGCAACCACTTAGGCCATCCAACCATAGATCATTGAAATCTATGCAGTTGTCTTTACTCACCCAGGTGATTAAGCCTGAGCTTTCAGTCCCAAAGTAGTCAGCTTTACTTCCCAGAGGCCTGATCACATCAAGTTCTGCAGCTTTTTCCCCAAGCAACCGCCTTGGTGACATCCCCAAAAAATCTATGCCCTTCAATGCTCACTTTGGGATCTCCCCAAAGCTCTCATAGGGACATAAACGAGGACATCCTACCAGTCTGTTAGGTAGGATGCTTGCTCAAAGACATCCTGTAAGTGTATCAGGGTACATAGATCTCTCAAAGTTCCTCCCCTCCCTGGCAGCCTGCAATACCCACCATGGATCCAAAACTTACAGCCCTGCTAGGAAAGTTACCTACTATGCTGGCACATTCTCTTACCCTGGCAGCCCGCATTACCCACCAGGGTTTCAACAACATCCAGTCTGAGTAGCACATGCTACCTACCAGGCTGAATCACTCCCCACCCCAAGCAGCTAAAGTTCCTGCTGAGCTATCTCATTATTCACCCTTTTACAGCCACATTTCCCTGCTAGGTGAAGAACTTTAGCCCACAGCAGCCAATATCTTCTACTGGGTGGAGGCAACATCTGCCTCTAGTAGTCTTTATACCTACTATCTAGGCCTTACTGTCCCTAGTAGCCATCATTCCCTACTAGGCCTCTACCTGCAACAAACCACCAAAATTTTACTTGGCCAACATTGGCCCCTCCTGCAAACCACCAAACACGTGGACTGTCACACTCACATTGCTTTTTTTGCCCAATACTTTTACTAGGTAAGTGTTGTTGCCATTTATCTTCAACTCAATGACAGGGCCCACTTTTTCAGGCTGTAACTTGCTTTTGTCTGTGTCCATGGCCCATACTTTGTTGCCAACTTTATGTCTATCTTGGATGGTAACAAACATGTCTTGTAGCCATTTTCCTTCTCTCTCTTTTTGGTTGCTGTTGGTGTGAAGTACTTGGGGTTTCTGAGCAGGACAGTATTTTGTTAGGTATTTCCAACTTGGGCCTGGTAAGGGCTTGAACAATATTTGGTTGTGTGCTGTAAACTAGTTCAAACAGGCGTTTTCCAGGTTGATCTGTTCACCTGAGTGCAAAACACAATAAGTGCAATTATTAGCTATTTGTGCCAGTCCTCAGGCGCGCCAGCAGTGAGTTTACCAAGGGCCTATACCAGGCTACTCTTCAATGGCTTGACCCTTCTGTTGGCCTGAGGATAGTATGGTGTGATCATGTTATGCTCTACGCCTTGTTTGATCAGGTATACATTGGTGTTATCAGATGTCAGCTCCTTGCTGCTGTCTGTGATGAGTAGTTCTGGCTTTTCAAACTTACTTATAATTTCTTTGCCAATAAACCACTGTACATTGTTACCAGTGTGCACTTTGACAGCCTGTGTCACTGGCCAGCGGGTAGCAAAGTCAATGGCAGTGATGACATATTTCTTGTGATTGTGTTTTCCTGGCATAAGCCCCACAATATCTAGGGCCCAAAAATTAAAGGGTAGCTAGGCACAGATAGATATTACAGGTTTCAGTGGGGTGTTGCTTTTGGCAAACATTTTGCACCCTTCACATTGATTGAGTACTTCCTGTATGTCCCTGTACAAATTTGGTCACCAGGCTTTGTGTTTTAAGAACTCATAGTGATTCTGGCTCTTGGTATGGTCTAGGTCTTGGTGATAGCGTAGAATGGTGTCAACTCTTTGATGTGTGAGTAAGTAGGGAATTGTCACTCTTTCTGTCATCTTACAGTCTAGAGTTCCATAGATGTTTGTAAACAGGTGTTTGTTTTGGATTAAAGTGTCTCTGGTGATGTCAGTATTGCTGGGGGAAACCCTTCATCCTTGATCCAAAGTAATAGGAGGGGCCAGTCTGGGTCTAGCCTGTTTTGCCCTCTTGAAGCTCTTATGTATAGTTGCAAGAGGGCATTGGCTGTAACTAGTTCCAGCCCCAGCTTATATTGTATATTTATGTCAAATCTTTTTAGAAATACCATCTAGCAGCCTGATGTCAGGGAAAATTAGCCTGCATCTTGAAGTAGATGAGTGATTTATGGTCAGTCCAGGCTGTGAACTCTTCCTGTGTTTCCAGGTAACATTGCCACTTAACCAGACAGTAGAAAATGGCCAACAACTCATTTTATGTATTAAATGGTGGTATTCACTATTAGTTAATTTGTATGACTCATAGGCCACCAGCAGGAAGTTGCCAGTGTCCATCTTGATGCATAGCACACCTTTAATGGAGGCTTGGAGGTGTCTGTTTCCATTTGATAATTGCCATCTCTTGTAGGATATTGTAGAAAGGTCACAGATATCAGTTTTTTATAAAGCGGAAGCAGAGGTCATTCTATAGAGTATAGACAAATTTAGACTTGGTACCTGTGATAGAAGATAGTGGTGCTGTGAGGACGCCACAGTCTGGTATGAAAATTTATATGTAGGTTATCATGCCTAAGAAGGTTCTGAGTTCTATTTTATCTTTGGGAAGTGGTATCTTACAGATGGTCTGGATCTTCTGTGCATCTGTTTTGATACCTTCTTTGAATACTAGATGTCCTAGGAAAAGAAGTTTGTTGTGCTCTAAGCCGCAACACAGACACACAACAGGGAATACTAACCTTAGGATTGGATTCATAATAAGTCTTGGTTAGATGGCAGGGAAGGCTATGCAATTACCTTGTGGCCCTGATTGAATAATCTCTACTAATTGTGGCTAGAGAGAGGCGCCAAAGTACTTGGGAACACAAAGACAAAAATAATAATAGAGCTTAAATTTTATTGGGTAAAAAGATTGGGAATATATACTGTGTAGCTTTACCACAAAACAGTACATGAACGGTAGGATCACTTGCCACAGGCATGAGTGGGGTGAATGAGCTGCAAAGATTCAGGAAACCAAACAATTGTATTTCCCAGTTCAGATACAAACTCATTTTGAGAGTCAAAGGCAAAAGCAAGAGATTTGTCCTTGAAATAACCCATTGAAGGCAACATAAAAACATAGTGGATGGCGGCATTCACAACAAAGTTACTCACAATAGAACTGAGATTTAGATGGCTTGACCAATAATTTTTCTGTTTCAGGGTCTTGAAGACTGTTTCCAAATCCCTTTGATGCTGTTTTACTGAGAGACTGTACAAAATGATGTTATCCAAGTATATCCGTGTGTGATTGCCAATGTGTGATGCAAAAAGTTTATTCATGAACTTTAAAAAGGTCAGCAGGGTGTTGGTCATCCTGAAGTTGAGCAAAACACACTTGTACAAACCATAATTCAAAATCTGGTTTTTGGGACATCTCTTTCTTTGATGCAAATTTGGTTATACCTGGCAGTCAACTCAATCTTCAAAAGACGGTTGCCCCACCAAGTGCATCAAAGAAGTCATCAATGAGCAGGAGAGGGTAACAATTCTTGATAGTGACCTTGTTCAATGCAGGGTAGTCAGTGAATAGTCTGAGGAATCCATCTTTCTTTGCAACAAAGAACACTGCAGCCCAAAAGTAGATTACAAAGGTCAAATGAGTCCCTTCTCCAGAGTCTAATTAAGTTAAGCACAAAGAATGTTGTTCTTATTGGGTGTGAGCCAGTAAATAGATTGTGCCTTGGGGACTGCACCCTTCAGTTGAATGGTGTTCTGTATGTGTTTCTCAGGTGGCAGTCCTGGAAGGGCTTCCTTGAAATACTCTTGGTGTTGGGCCACAATCTCCAAATCCTGGGGGATAACAGTATCTTACTGGTCCTTAAAGTATATGGCCTCATACTAGAAGGAGTCCCAGTCAATTGCCTTGAGGTTGTCATTTTCTTCTTAGGTCTCTGTAATATGTACAAATACCTGGTCCTGGAGCAGTTGGTCAACCTTGTTAGAGTAAATATGATAATTGGTCCTTCCTGTTTAATGGTCAATACTGAAGTTGCCCAGTCTATATGAGGGGTTTTATTCCTCATCCAGTTCAATCAAAGTATCACATTAAATCTGGGGAAGTCAATTATGGGACATTGGATGGTGGTATGGAGTTTCTCTGGAGTGATGGAAAAGGGAGCAGCTCCCCATGTAACAGTAATGTGATGTCTATCAGCTAAAACCACATTTTTATACACAAAAGATTAGAAGCTAGTTTGAACTTGTTCACAAAGTGACTATTGATAAGGAAACAATCTGCACCTGATTCCAAGAGGGTTGAACCTGTGTAACTTTGAAAGCAAAAAGTGTAAGACATCAGTTTATTGGGATTTCTGGATATGTTATAGAGTACTCAATCTTTTGAAGGTAACTGAAACATAAGGCATTGATCCCTGTCCTCCAGCAATACTCATTGTTTGGCAAGGCAGAAGTTTGGTGGGAAGAACTTGGCTCTCTTATTGCTCTACTTGGTATTTTCCCTTGTCTTGGGTACTGGTGATTCTTAAATGAGCATGATTGGATTGGCCACTGTTCCATTACTGTGGCCATTGGAGCCCAAAGGCTTGTTGGTTAAATTGTTACTGTTATTAAGTAGAGCAAGGCTGGAACGTCCTGGAGGTGAGAGTCCTTAGGTCTTTCTTTTTTGAAAGTTTTTGCCTTGTGCAGAGCATTGGACGTTTGTTCTTCTTTCTCTGCTTCACAGTACAGGCTTTGAAGATTGATTACTTGATCCAGGTTGATTTGTCTTATTAAATGCAACCTGAAAGCATCATAGTACATGATATGTGTGGCTAGATGTTCAAACACCATATAAGAGGGTCCTTATAGGTAGAGTTCTTCATAGAGTTGGGTAGGTTCCTTTATTGTACCAGTCTGTGTTAAGTTCTTTTCCTGGTGTATTATTATGAAGGCTGTGTCCTTAATTACAAGTTTTGAAAAGAAGTCCTTTTTGAAAGTGTCCCAGTCTTTCTTAGTATGGTCTCTGTGTCTCTCCTGCTTCTAGGAGGTCACCAAGATGTGTCCTGGGTCAAAACCAGGAACCAGCTAGGTTGGGGTTGTCATCCTTGGAGATACTTGTTCTATGGAAAGGACAGAAGTTAATTATCTAAACACTCTAAAAAGGACTTGCCATGCCCCCTAATAATCATAGGCAACTGATAACTAGGGGAAAATGTATTTAATAGTAATGAATGTACTACCAAAGCAGCTCCATCATCTAGGGGGCTGTTTTGCATGATAATCTTCAGCACAAAAATATCCCAGATCTCAAGGTTATGAGAACCGCATTACTTATTTCCCAGCTAGGCATTTTTCATAAGTGAACATACTAAAGTTCTTCATTTGATCTTTTTAACCAGCTCTATAATCATTATCACTAGTGTTAGAAATTGTGCCATTCATGATATTTTGATATGGCCTTTGAATATTTAGACTTGCAAAGACTTGGTTGGTTTTGCTTTCAAGTTTGGAAATTGTTTCCCCTCCTCAAATGGATCAATATCAATATCCACCCATTCATATTATTCTACCTTCATTTGACTGATCCTGGTATGAGTTCAGCTCAAAATGATCTCATCAGTCATCCTGTATATCTAACAAATGATCAGTGTTCCCAGTCTACTATTCAAGTATAATCACTTCTCCTAATAAAGACAAGTTTATCTAAATTTGTGTTGGCTTTTTAATTTTTAAAGTTTTCCTTTTTTTCAAAAGGTAACCCTTCTTCTTTTGTTCCAGGAAATTAAGGTGTATGCTCTTGTTGTAACATCTTTGATTACTCCCTCTTGGGGAATTAACGCCCCAAGTAAATCACCAAACAGCTCACCAAATGGTTCACTGTCCAGTCAATAAACTGGTGGCACTATTATCAGTTAACCATCTATGATGGGGATCACTCAATCCAGGTTCTAAATGGAACACAACTTGATTAAACCTCGTGAATCAAGAGGAACATTCCTCAGATAAGCCCCATGACCTCCATGAAGTACAGAGACAGCATGTGGCTTGTCATGATACTATATATTAATCTATATTTGTATTCAATAAAGTATCATTCATTTCTTAAATCTTCCCCTTATTTTGTTTATTATACTTCCTAGAAGTATAAAATTGACAGTGGTAGCACAGGTAGGTTATCCATACCTACCCAACTCAAAGGAAAAATTCCTCCCAATAAAAGAACCCAAACAATGGTACTCCCTAACAGCTGGAGAGATTACAAAGTAGGACAAGACGTTCCTGCAGGCCTTTTCATCTACAATAATGTCCTTGTGCCCATTGATCAGTACAACACTCTCAAAGCCCACAGACTGTTATCCACCACACCAACTACAACAGCACTTAAACAACCTGAGATATCCAATATTGTGTTTCAACACTTACATACCCCTGAAATGGCGCCTTTGCAGGACTACGCCGCAAAAATACCTCCCTTTGGATCAACAGTACGCAAAGCAAGTTTGAACAAGTGGACTACCCTCAAAGACTCTGGGTCAGCAAGATTGCCCTTTGCATCACAGGAACTGCTTCACGTTTTGTAACTGATTGGCTAGCCCAACAGCCTAACCAGAAGAAAAATTGGGAAATGTTTAAGGCCGCATTCCTCAAAAAGTTCTCAATGAAGGACTCAGACGTAATGATCATGAAAGAGCTTCAAACCTTCAAAATGATAGGAACCATTGAAGAGTACATTGAGTATATGAAGGACTATGTGACCAAGCACCCAACACCATCAAATTTGATGAACCTGGGCCGCGCCTAGACTTCTACAATGGCCTTCCCACAAACATTAGACGTCAGTTTGACATGACTTGCTGCAAGAACCTCAAGGATGTATCCTAGAGGGAAAACACACAGCTCAGAAGTCTGAAAATCTACACGCCACCAACAAGCGCAAGGAAAACCCTGCAGCTAAGAGAGAGCCTTTTCATAATAAGCAAAACAACCAAGCCAACAATACCCATCCTTGAACTGGGAATCACACTGCACAAGCCAGCCAGGCCAGCACCAAAGATACCAACAAGGAGGTAAAAGCTCAGGGGAGTGCTTAGGCGAGTTGCCCTCCCCCACTTCACAAGACTTGTACAGAGAGCAGGACATGGATTCAATCACCATGATCCAAGTACCCTCCAGCAATCCTCTACTGTTTGCCGCCCAAACTGGAAATAAACTCCTCACTTATCATTTCTGCTTTTGCAGATATCAGGGCACAGCACTATTCAACACTGGAGCAGATCAATCCCTCATCAACAAGAGCTTTGTGGACCTCATGAAGTTTCCTACCACTTGAAGTAGTGTCAAGATGGTCATCATGGTGGACAACCAAAGCACACCAGTCACCCAAGAGAAAAACCTTTCCACACCCAAATTGGACACATGCAAACCACACTCAGTGGCCCTATCATACTCATACCCAAGTATAATGTTATACTTAGCCTGGATTGGATGAGAAAGACCAAACCTCATATTGACTAGGATAGTGCTACCCTCACCATACAACAAGGCAAGGTAAACCACCATGTTTACCCAACTCATCTCTACATGCTTATGAGAGACCACATGTTTGTGAAAATCATGGAAACAGGAGAGGAAACTGATCCTAGCAAAATTAATTGGAGCACCACACATACAAGGTTATTCACTTCAAAAATACAGAAACCAGACATGAGAAAGACTACATCCAAGAACAGCTGGTCAGTGAATTACCTTCTGTCTTTCAAGAAGCCTTACCAGATTTACCTCCCAACTGTGGCATACAACACAAAATTGACCTCAAGGGAAGTGTAACAGAGGCACATCATATCTATTGCCTCACACTACAAGAAGACAACACCCTAAAAGCATACCTTGATAAAGCACTTAAAAAAGGCCTCATACAACTGTCAAAATCACCTTTTGGTGCTGCTGTCTTCTTTGTGGCAAAAAAGATGGAGGACTCTGCCTTGTCACAGACTACAGGGCACTCAATGAGGTCAAAATTAAGAACAGGTATCCCCTGCCCCTCATTGATGACCTTTTTGATGCCCTGGGGGGTCCCAAATCTTCATAAAAATTGATTTGACAGCAGGTTACCACCAAATTTGCGTGAAACCTGAAGACATTCCAAAGACTGCATTTTGAACTAAATACAGATCCTTCAGATATGTTGTCCTTAACTTTGGCATGAAAAATGCCCCCAGTACCTTTGTGACTGACATGAACAAGGTCTTCAAAGAAAAAATTGGAAAAAGAGCAATCATTTACCTGGACAACATCATCATTTATAGTCTCAACCTGCAACAACACTGGGAAGAGGTCCACACAGTTCTCTGTACCCTGGAAGACAACCGGCTGATTGCCAAGACAATCAAATGCAAGTTCTTCTCAACTGAACTCCCCATCCTTGGCCATATTATCAGCAAGGACAGTATTAAACTGTATCCAGATAAGATACATACTATAACATAGATGCCAGCCCCAAAAAAACAAGAGCAACCTCCGCACTTTTCTTGGAATGGTAGCCTACGTACACAGGTTCATCCCTGACTGGGGCGCCCTAACAGCTCTCTTGTCAGACATCACCAGGAAAACAACCAAATTTTTCTGGACACCCTTACAAGATCAACATTTCTGCCAACTAAAGGAACACATGGTTACCGTCCCCATCCTGCAATACCCAAATTGTGAGGGTATCAATGAGCTAGAAACCAACACCTCCAACTATGCCATAGGAGCAGTCCTCTGCATCCAAACAGCCCAAAAAGACTTCCTTCCTGTGACATATGAGTCAAGGAAGCTATCAGATGGCAAACAAAGATACCTCATACACAACAAGGAATTGGTGGCCATCATACACTGCCTCATGAAATGGTGATGCTACCTGGAAGGAGCCCAGACGTTCAAGGTACTCACCAACCACAAGTTGTTGATATTCTTCAAAACACAACAACACCTGTCAAGAAGACAAGCCAAATGGATTAGTCTCATACAGAGATACCCCATGCAAATTTAATACAAGCCAGGCAAGGAGATGATTACTGCAGACACCCTATCAAGGCTATACAATAAACACATCCTTTGCACTGATGGCAACCCCAACTAGACCATGTTAATCATGGGCAATCTCCAGGAAGGTTTCCCACCAGGTACACCTATGGACATACAAGAAAAGGTCCTTAAGAGCAAACATATGTTCAAAAAAGTATAAGGTATCATACACCAAATACTTCCAAGTGGTGACACTGTACCCTACGTTCTGTCTACACAAAATATTGACACAATCCTCTGATATCACAGAGACTTGGGACACACCCATGACAGAAACTTGCATGAATAACTCAAGACACACTACTGGTGGCCATACATGTTATATGATATCAGAGAAGTACTAGAACAATGCAAAGTCTGTGAGAAGTAGGCCCAAACCAAAGCACCACCTAAGTCAGTAGTACCTGTATTCATAACACAACCCTTCAAGGTATGGTTGTTGGATATTGTGGGACCTATGCCCGTTAAAAGCAAAGACAAGAAGTACATCATAACAGCTATCAACTATGCAACCAGATGGCCCTTAGCACAAGCCACAAAAGAACACAAAGGCAACAACATGAGGCAATTCATTGGAAAAGAGATCATAGCAAAGTTTAGGAAACCTGACCTCCTTATCACAGAGGGAAGCACTGAACTTAAATCTATTGACACAACATATATCTCACCAAGAACCAAATAAAAAACGCCACAGCCAGCCCATATCACCCACAAGAAAATGAACGCGTAGAACAACTAAACAACTTTCTAGTGGAAGCCCTCAGTAAGTTATCTGCCAATAATCCAAAAGCCTGGGTCAACATGCTACCAACCGCCCTTATGGTCTGCAGAACACAAGTCAACTGCAATACAGGAAAAAGCCCTTATGAACTTGTCTATGGTCAGAAACCCTCACTTGTCAGTACAACCACAGGTCCACGTCTGCCACTTCCAAAGAAGATACCAGACAGTAATGATCCAAAAGTACTACACACCAGAAAGAACCAAGAAAAGATGGAACACCAAAGGGTCCAGCAAGAGCCAATCCCATTGTAACAAGAAAGGTTCCAAGTTGGAGACAATATCTGGGTTGTCAATCACAACCAACACAAACTAGACTCAGGACTACGTGGACCAGGCGTTGTCATGGAAGTTAAGCCCAATAACACCTACCTCATCAAAGGCATTGGAACTTGTACTGAACTAAAAGATATGCACCACAACCAACTCCCCCTGTGTAAAGCAAGAACAGCCCAACAAAATTCAAGGCTTCCTTTACCCAACACCAAATTGGATTAATACCAAGCCCGCATACCAGATACTCTTAAGAAAATTCCCAAGGATCCGCCTTCCAGCAACCTAGGGGGAGATGTTGCAACATCTTTGATTACTCCCTCTTGGGGAATTAACGCCCCAAGTAAATCACTAAACGGCTCACCAAATGGTTCACTGTACAGTCAATAAACTGGTGGCACCATTATCAGTTAACCATCTATGATGGGGATCACTCAATCCAGGTCCTAAGTGGAACACAACTTGATTAAACCTTGTGACTCAAGAGGGACATTACTCAAATAAGCCCCACGACCTCCATGATGTACAGGGACGGCATGTGACTTGTCATGATACTATATATTATTCTATATTCATATTCAATAAAGTATTATTTTCTTCTTAAATTTTCCCCTTATTTTGTCTATTATACTTCCCAGAAGTATAAAATGACACTCTTAATTTTTTCATGAAGGCTAATCCAAGGTTAGCTTTGAATCTCAAACCTTTTTATAAAGGTTTACTTCTGTGTCTTCTTGGATGTTGTCCCCAAGAGCAAAAAAAAACAAAATGGTGGACACTACAGAAGCTGCCATCCCCTTGGTTACTCTTCTTCCCTGCATTCTCTAGTTCTTCTCCATTAATTATGGAAGCAACCAAGTCCCCTGTGAGATTAGGCTGATTGACCACAAATGATCAGGCTAATCATTGCACGCAGATCTTAATCAGTTACATGCTGTATTATCACTTGGTTATTATTATATTTAAGTGTAGTAATTATACGCCATATAATCACCAATATATTATATTAGATATGGTAGTTACACACCGTGTAATTGTTAGTTTATTATAATAGATGTTGCAATTATACGCTGTATTATCACTGATCATCATTCCAATGTGTACTGATTATACACTGTATATTACTGGCTTTATTATAATTTATTTAACAATTATATGCTGTATAAATATTAACCAACATAGTGATTATCATTGCCTCCATGCTTTATAACCTATAGATCACCTATCACTCACCTCCCAATCCACCCTACTGGACGTTGTATCAACTCAGCCCCACACTGCCTGATGGGCGTATATGATCATAACAAACAAGTGATAGGCAAAAGATCAGGAAATACCAAGTTTGGGTCAGAGCTACACATCATATAATTGGGTTTCTTATTGGTTTGGGTCAGCATTACACGGCGGATAATCTACAGGTTGATACTTGATTGAGTCTGCTATTATACGGCATATAATCCCCAATTTAACCTGTTGCATTAATAAGCAGAAGACTCGCCAGCCAGAAAAGGATCACTGATTAAGCCCTACAAATGGAATATCAGAATTCTACCTTCCAATGTTGGAGGACAGATTAAGGCCCATTTATAAGTGTCAACAAAATACAGCGTAGGTTCCCAGCACAATAATAGGTGTGTAAGAAACAGCCAACCAATAAATGACAGTAGGCTAGCTCAAGAAGAGCGTAGGCTGTAGCTGAAGTGCCATGTATACCTGCAAAGGCCAGTAGCAACACACGTGCTAAGGACAGCCAATCAGGATAGGCGCAACTAGCAAAGATGAATTTATTGCAAAGGTAGCCACTGAGAACTTTCTGAAAGGACAAGAACAAGGGTTGTTGCAGTATATATTGGTACAGACACCTGAAAGGAAAAAAACAAGCTCATAGTTACACCTGGATAGATTGCAGCTGCTGGCTAGATTGTACTCCAGTATCAATAAATGTAATTATCTTCAAAGTTCTATTCTATTGTAGTCTGTAGTGCTCTTACATAGGATTAGGTAGAGTACATTGGCAAGGCTAACATCTATCTGTAGCTTTGAACATACCAGCAATAACACAAGTTGCTCAACATCTCCTAAAGTTTTGAGTCCCCCTATTGAAGAGAAAATCACCAACTCTCTCAAGACATCTATGGTAATGGTATTGTTAACCGGGCCCTCATGGCCCCTCCCAGCTTTCTCTCTTGACTATGAACAAGCTTTTTCTGCAGCTTGCTTGCTCTCTGCTCCACACTGGTAATGTAGCAATACACACTATTCCTTGTCTCCTCCCTGGTTACACCTATGAAGACTTGTACTCCTTCTTGCTGGACTTTGGCCTCCCATCTAGTTTGATGGAATCAATGGAAGCCATTGGTGTGCTGGTGAACTAATTTATCTAGCCCACTTTGGTTCATCATCAACTAGTGTTGGGGTCCCAAAATCAACTCTTGTCTGAAGTAGTGTCTGGGGTAACTGACAATCATGCACAGAACATGGAATATCAGGAATGGACTCACAGTCTCTTTGCATGTATCATTGACAATAACTGTGACTCATTGGCCTCCCAAAAACATCTTAACTTATCTCTGAACACACTATTCTCCTCTCTCCATTGATATATTAGTGAGGAATTGTGTGAACTAGATGATCATCATGCTTTCTGGCAAGGATAGATTGAAGCCATCCTCTCGAGATACTATCAAGTCTTTGAGACCCTGATAGATAAACTCAATCAATTCCAAGAGCATACCAATGCCCGCTAGAATTGGTTGGATCTAGAGCAGACAGCTGGTACCACAGATTAAAAACCAATATGATTTGGATTTTGCCACCTTGAGCAACATTCTGCTTTAAGTTTAAACATATGTTGATAAAAAGGTGGCTTCTGCAGCCGTGGTACTGCCTCCTCCTCCTCCTCCTCCTGAAGGCTCTACTAAATCTGAGGCTAAGATTTGGGAGGCTATTGCTGAGCTTAAGGCCACCATTTTTTGTCAGTCTTCTGCTGCCAATCCACATAATGCTGAGCCCATGCCTGATCCTTGTATCACTGCTCTGAACAATCAGATAGCTACTCTATGTGGTGAGAATGCTTACCTACACCAATGTCTCTCAGAGAAATAAGCTCCTCCTCTGATTCTGATGACAAAGAAAAGGATTAAACTGATAAAGTACCCGCTCACAAAGATCATGGATGCTGCCTAAGCTTAGAGGGACTACCATGCATCAATTTTGCCCTTGCTCCAGAGAACCTAGCAGCCGTGATAAATGACGCTGCTGACAGAAAAGATGTTTTAAACAAGAAATTTAGAACCTTACTTGCCTTACCAAGACAATAAATGAACAGGTTGCTCCTTTGGTGTCTCAGGCTATCTCTTTAGCCACCCATGTCAATGGGATTGCAGGTATGTTGTCTTTTCATCAAATACAGGTTGACAAGCTTAAAACTGTAGTAACTACCACCAGAGACATTGGAGGACAGAATAGTTCCATTATAGACACTCTGTAAGAGAGCCTTTTTTCTGTGGGTCAGGCAACCTGCTGCTGAATATGAGTTTGAAAGGAAACCCAATATCAATGTTTTCAATTAGGGTGAGAATAGCCAATCTATGTCCTCCTCTATTGATCCCAACTACAAACCCACATCCAAGAAGATCTTTGACCCCAAGACCTCCACTATTGCTGCTTTCCTGAAAATTTACAAGACAGCTATTAGAAGAGCTACTGACAACCTCAAGAAGCAACACATTCTTACTATTTTGAATCTCACTTTCCAGGAAGTTGTGGTCTCTAAAATCCTGTCCATAGTTACTTGGAAAGATATGAAGCAACTCTTTTTTGACAATTTTGGAAGTGACCTCAGTTTAAAGGTTAAGAAAGAAGCTTTCATGAATATTGCTTTCAAACCTAAGGAGACCTTGGCTGAGTTTGCTGATAAATTCTATATTGAGGGTCAACAACTCATTACTAGTCAACAGTTGACTCCCTGTGAGGTATTCACTGCCTGCTCTAATGCCCTTAAAGTGAATCAACTCTTGTGTCTACACTTTAAAGCATACAAGGCATCAACACATCCATGAATATCATTAAAACTCTTCTAAAATGTATGCATTTGAAGCATGGAGAAACTGTGGTATGTGAGAGTAAGGCTGAAAATTATGGCGCTACCTCCTGTACTCCTTGCATCATGACTCTGGGGCCCAATAGACAGCCCAAATGCCAAAGTTGTCACAATTGCGGTAAAATAGGGCATTACTCCTGCTCCTGCACTAACACACATGTGGAGTGCTGTGACCCCAAGGAATAGTCAGGAAAATAGAGGTCAGCTTAGAGGTGGAGACGCTCTATGCTGACCAATCCCACATGTCTTCTCCTGATCCTTCCTCTGACAAGGAATTGCCTCCCTAATCTGGCTCTATTGTTGCAAATAAACCAATTAGATTTCAGTATTTGATTGGGGAAAACAACAGTCCAATAGAAAGGACAGAAATAATTAGAATAAAGGTATTGTTTATTGTAGAATATTGTGATTAATATACTATATGGGGAAAGCCACAAGGCCACAAGGGATGGCATAGTGGTGTGCTCCATGTAAGGCTTAAAGCCAAGGAATAACTTGTGCTGGGATCAATAAGTCAAATAGGCAGCACTCCTAATTTGGAAAAAGTGCTTGTAATTTGATATTGCCATCAGATTGATCCATGCCATTAGATATGTCAAGGGGCGGCTCATTGAGCACCCCCTGTGTATTGTAAGATACATTAGCAGGCAAAGAGGGAAACTTAGTTGTAACACCCCCTTGCCCCCTACTTTTAATCAGACACCAGGATCAGAGTTTGCAGAAGATCCAGGAAGGTCTGCACAAACAACCTTTTTGTGGGGATGGCGCAACAGGTGCATAAGCAATTTTAGTGAAGCTTCTTGTGTTTCCTTGGGCATCTTCAAGTTGATAAGTGTGGTTTTCATATACTGCAGCTATCTTGAAGGGCCCCAGGTGATTGGGTTCTAACTTACCAAATTGGGTTTGAGGGCATAGACAGAGTCACCTACAGTGTACCTGGCATCAAGGTGTTTTATCCCTCACTCAATTTGCTTGTTTTCAATGCCTCAGGCTTTGGCACACCACTGGATTAGGGAGAGAGTAATCAACAAGGGAGGCTTCCTGGGAACTGTGGATTGTAATTTCCCTTGTTCCACTCCCAACAAGCTGCCAGGTGTTCCAAAGGCCAAGGCACTGGGGCTGAACCCAGTGCCCCTGTTGATCCTTGTTTGCAAGATAAGCAGCATGGTGGGAAGGTGTAAAGGCCACACAGTGTTAGGGTGCTCCTGTGAGAGCTTGGCAATCAGTTGGACCAGTGAACCATTTAGACGCTCCACACACTGGTTGGCTTAGGGATGATAGGGGTAATGACTATTCTTTGGAGGGTGTTTTTGGCACAGTACATCTTCATTACGTTTCCCACAAGTTCAGGCCCACCATATGTGATAAGATGTTTGGTTTGCCCAAAGCAGACCACTTTCTTTGCCAATGAAGCAGGTGATGGTGGTGGCAGTGTGTTTAGTGGTTGTCCACACTACTGTTCAACGGGTGAAATAATTGATGGATGTAATGATGTACTCCTTGCCTAGCCTATCTTTGGTGAGGGGTATAACAATGATGAGGGCCCACTGTTGGAATGGTTTCATGGCTTTGATGGGCAGAACAGAATTGGTTAATGTAGGCTTTGACTTATTCTTCTTGAACAGCACACAGGTTTTGAAAGGTCCAAGATGTCTTGGCGCATACAAGGACACCAAACTTTAAGCTTCATTATTTCAAATAAGTTACATTATCTGATGTGACCCAAGGTGTGGTGGTAGTGTAGTATAGAATCTTCTTGCTGGGTGGTGGGGATATACAGCTTCTTCTCACTGGTCTCTTCCTGGCAACAGACATTGCCAGCAGCAATTGTGAACTGGCTCTCATTATCCCTTTAACTTTGAAATAGTTGTGGAATTGATGCATTTGTAGTGGATTTCTTCAAAAAGTAGGTATAGCACAAGCCAGTCTGGATCTAAGCTGTAATCTCCTGTGAAAGACACTATGTATAGTCTGTAGAGGGCATCAGCTGTGACAAGTTCCTTTCCAGGCTTTTATTTGATGTGTAATTGGTAGGGGTACAGGCGTTTGACCCAGCTTGCCTGATGTTGTGTTAAATAAAACTGCATATTGAAGTACTGGAGCAACTTGTGGTCTGTCAGGAAGCGGGGTGGAAAGGTGGCCCCTTCCAGGTAATAACACCATTTCTCAATGAAGAGCACAATTGCCACTAACTCTTTGTCATGTATGGGGTAGTGTTGTTCTGATTTAGTGAGTTTCCTGGATTTATAGGCCACAGGTCATAAGACACCTTTGTTGGATTTCATTTATGGCACGCCCCCTATGGCTCTTTCAGAGGCATCAGTCTCAAGTTTGTAATGGCAGTTCCAATTGAAAAACTTCAATGCAGGCACAGTTGTAAGTCTTTGATTCAACGTCTTAAAGGCTTGGTCTCTGGCAGGGGTCCAATGGAAGCGCTGTTTTGCATTTAAGAGCTCAGTGGGAGGTGCAATTAGTTCTCTGTAGTTGGGAATAAACTTGCACACGTAGGCAACCATGCCTAAGAATTATGCACCTGGCCCACATCACTGGGGGGTGGCACGCTGGTGATTGCCTTAATTTTGGCAGGGTTGGGCTTTATCCACTGGGCAAAGATGATGTGCCCAAGGAATAAAAGCTCTGACTTAAGGAATTCACATTTGGAGGGCTTAGCTTCAACTGGTTTTTCCAAAGGGTGTCAAGGACAGCACAGAGGTGTTGGAGATGTGTGTTTTGATCTTAACTGCAGACAATAAAGTTGTCAAAGTAACAACAACACATTTCCCAATCAATTCCTCAAATGCTTTGTTCATCAACATGGCAAAGGTGGAAGGAGTGTTGATCATTCTAAAGTTCATGACATAACACTCAAACAACCTGTAGTGTGTGCATAAGGCAGTATTTGCCTCATCCCCTGGTGCAATGTGGACCTGGTTGTACCCCGTGGTGAGATTGGTCTTGCTAAAGACCTTTGCACCTGCAAGTTTGTCAAACAGGTTGTGAATCAACAGCAAGGGGTATTTGTTCTTGACAATCACCTTGTTTAGGGCGTGGTAGTCTGTGACCAGGCAAAGGGACCTGTCCTTCTTGGCTACAAAGAAGACCGCCGCCCCGTATGGAGAGAGCAAGGGGCAAATGAAGCCCTTATCAAGCGCGTCCACAAAATGCTGGCAGAGAGTCTTGTCTTTCTTGGGTGTCAGAAAATAAAGGGGGTTGTCTTGGGCAGTGATCCTTGTAGTTGTACAGCATGTTTTTATCTCTCAGGGAGGGGGGAGTTGGTCCAGTGTTTCACTGAAGACGTCCTTGTATTCCTCAAGGAGTGCAGCAAGTGCTGGTAGAGGTGAGGAGGTCAAGGGAGGGACCACAAGTGGTTTGATGCAGATAACTTTGACTTAACATTGATTAAAGTCTAGTCTACTTTGAAATCATATGTACCTGTCTCTGTGATTCTGAAAAATACAGTATCATGGAGTAACTTGCTCATTTTAATAGGATAGATCTGGAAACCCACCCAATTCCTGTTAAGGAAGATTAGATGTATCTCAGTCAATATAGGGACAGTTGTGCTGCAGCCATTCAAGACCAGCAATGAGGTTGTGGCAGAGCCCTGCCATGATTGGCCCAGAGAGCTTAACCTGGATGTTCTCCATTCTTGCAGAGAAGGGTACCCTCTCATGGGTAATTGCCACTCTGTGGGATTCAGCTACTTGTACTGCCTTGAATTAGATGGGCACTTAGTCCAGCTGTTGAGAATCTGTGAACGCCTGGTCAACCATAGTATGATTGACCCCAGTTCTACCAAAAGTTTAAGGGTGTTCCCATGGAAACAGAAGGGTAGGCCAAGCGGGTTACTTTATTTAAAAAATGGCTTACTTGGAGAACAGAGCTGTTGCTATGGACCTGGAATACGTCAAGAGCTTCAACATTGTGCAGATTGTAATCACAGGGGTTTTTTGTGAGGAGGGCTTGAGAGTGAGAATCAAGTGGGGTTGCAGAACCTCTTGTATCTACAACCCCCAGGATTTTCTCAGGTCCTCAAATTTGAGCTAATTGGAGTTCCTTCTTTCAGGGACACTTGACCCCATTCTCTTGTTGGAGGGACTGGCAGCGGCCCACCTGATTGTGGGCACTGCCAGGTGCAGGACAAGGCTGGGGTGGCGCAACATCAGACCTACAGAAGACCATTGAAGCATTATTATTGACCTCCAGGATGGCCTTGTAGCATTTGACAATGGAGGTACAGCGCCCCACAGGAACCCACTTACAGATATGGGGTTTGAGCCCATTGACTTTAGAGTAAGGAGCATGGCATTCCTGTTGGTAACAGCTACTGGGACAGCGGCAAGAGCTTGTTGCCAAGCTGCAAGGCATTAAGGGACAGACCCAGTCTGTTTAATGGCCAGGAGGGGAGTTCCCACCACAATAGATGAAAAGGTTTCATTGTAGCGGGATTTTGTGGTGTCCCTGAACAACACCCAAGTGACATCTATTTCTTGGATGGCCCAGTTGGTTAACCACACTGCAGCAGGCTCTATAAGGCGCCCAAAAGCGGTGGCAACCCACATGAAAACAGGCACCTGAAAGATACAAAGGCAAGTCTTGGTAGAATGGAGCCAACTGACAATGTCAGCTCCTTCAACACCACCCACAAAAGACTCAAGTTGGAGATTAAACATGTGTTTAGAGAGGTCCAATTGGGGCAGGTTGATCCTTGTGTTGCGCTACCTAAGGCAAAGTCAATTATACACACTTGTGAGCACCAGCTGGTCTTATTACATGTTGGGAATTTTGACCAAGCAATGATGCCAATTATGACAGAGCTCACGGATTGGGATTGCTACAACCAAATCCATAAATTAGTAGTACAAAATACAATGACACTAATTATGGCAGAGCTTGTGGATATAGATTGCAGCTACCAAATAACATAAATTGGTAGTATAAGCTACATGCAAATTGGATTAGCAATAGTCTGCTGACCTAGCCCTAATACTAGCCAATGACAAGCGCTGCCGCAGCAACTAATGATACATATTTGCCGCTGTAAAAACTTAATAAATACACAAAGCGCTGCTGCGCCGCCTAGCAATTAGATTAGGTGCCAAAGCGCCAAACTACTTTTACGTCAAGCGCCGCTGGACCAACAGAAAATTATTGCAAGTGCCACAGTGCTGCCTTACTTTTACATTGAGCGCCAAGGCACAGGGTTTGATTCCCCATAATCTCAAATTCCCTTAATTGACACATTAATAAGCATTAAGCTGCAGTATTCTAAGAAAGCAGGAAGTGATCCTGAAGTAACTAAATCATTCTACGCCAGCAAGGATCACCTGTGCTGGGTGAAGATGAAGATATTCTATTGGTTGACGTGCAAAAAGCGCCAAACCCAGATGAATAATTACCCAAATTAGGGGTGTGTTAGAATGTCCTAGAAGATATTGCTAGCAGCCCAGGGATTACCCTTGTAGTAGGTATAAGAAGAATTAATCATTTACAATAAAATCAATCTTTGAACTATCTTTATTTTATCCTTAATCTGGTTGACCTTTATCCTGATCCTTAAGTGCTTCTGCGCAAACAGAAGTCATTGCTGGGCAATAATCATGGTTCTGTTCTACCCAGGCTCTTATGAAAGTACTTATATCCTCACATATGACTGTATTCTGACAAATTTCCTGTGCCCTATAATCTCTAATAATTGTTGTGCTGTCATGCAAAAAAGCGCAACAGTAGATATTATACCTCTTGGGGATGTCTCCCTTAGGGATTGGAAGGACAGTTTCTTGATGGGGAGTAGCCATACGGCCCATACTCTGTCCTTTCTTGGGAGAATTTTTTAGGTAGGCTGTCAACCTACCACTGTTGTAACTGAACCAATTAGAGTTCATTATTTGATTGGGGAAGATAACAGTCCAATAGAAAGGACATAAAAAAATAAAGGTATTGTTTATTGTAGAATATTGTGATTAATATACTATATGGGAAAGGCCACAGGGGGAGGCATAGTGGCGTGTTTCATGTAAGGTTTGAAGCCAAGGGATAACTAGTGCTGGGATCAGCAAGTCAAATCAGTAGCGCTCCTAATTGGGAGAAAGTGCCCGCAGTTTTATGTTGCCATCAGATTGGTCCATGATGTTATATACATCAAGGGGTGGCTCATCAAGCGCCCCCTGTGACTTGTAAGATACATTATCAGGCAAGGAGGGAAACTCAGTTGCAACACTACTATCCTCCTTCTATTCCATAATCTCTTGAGTGATTTCAAACCCAAAGATTCTGACTATGATGACTCAGAGGATTATGGCTACACAGTGCTGGCTGTCCCTGAGACTGTGTTGGCCCCCTACAAACTTTGCTCAGGAAAGACCATGACTACAACTTGCCCACCTCCTGCTGAAGCTAAGGCCATAGTGCTCGCCCTTATCTAGCTTAACATCATCAGCCCCTGTCTTAGTGGATTCCTCGGAAGAAGCTGCTGATCTAGCTGAGGCCCTCTTCTAAAATTTTACTGTACCCCTCCCTTTGCAAACTGTATACAAGGAGATTCCTGTTTTGAAATGCATGTTAGAAATTTGGGGGGAAACTGGAAGCAGCACACAATGTTTTGCACTCTTAATTCCTTTTGGAAAGGATACCACCTGCATAGAGGTATCCATCCAGAAAGTTAAGATTAAGACCATCTTGGATACAGGGTTTCCCATCAATTTTGTATCATATAAATTGATTAAGAAGCTCAAACTGGCTTCTGATATCAACTATACTCAGTCCTATAGGACTGCTGGTATGGCCCATACTCAAGCAATTGACGCTTTTCTGCTCTATCAATGAGTTTTGGGAAATTCCTTATTGCCTACCCTGCTGTTGTGTTGGAAAACAAAATCTACAACCTCTTGGTAGGAAAACAATTACTCCAAGAATACAATGGTATTGTCAACCTCTGAGATGAATATTTGTATTTCCTAGGATATGAGGCCCTTCTAATATTTGAAGAACCTCCTTGCATACCTGGCAAGAGGCTTAAAACATGTGTCCTTGAGTACATCACTGATATCTTTAAGCTAAAGTACCAGACTCATTCCTCTCTTATGTGCTCTCCTCCACCTTCCTGTCTTGCTGAAGATGGTGTCCCATTGCTTTCTCCTGCGGCCATCACCATCCCTCCTGAATCCCAAGTAATCATCAACTCCAAGGTACTGTATGAGCTACCCGTGAAAATTTGTTCTTGGAGTTATACTCTCCTGAGTCCCTAGATTGTAAGGAGCCCTGTTTACACCCTGGGATCTTAGACAGAACACACAGAGAACAAGTTAAATTATTATTGGCTAATTTGACTTCCTCTCCCATGCAGGTCTCACAAGGTCAATTAGTGGGGAATGGACACATATTGGGGGCCAAACAGGTTTTCCCCTCTATCCTTTTGGGTATTTAGCAACTATAACTTGCCTGAAAAAGATCCCCACATACTCTTCATATTCACTGCATCTGACTTACCTCAACTTTTACCTATATAGAAGAAGGACATGCTTAATCTCTTAGATTGATTTAAGGACATTTTTGCCTCTGGACCTAACAACTACCGGTTAGCCAAATGTATTATCCACCAGGTTGATACAGGAGACACTCCCCCTTTCTGCGCCAAGCCCTATTGGCGCAGCTAGGTAGAAGATGCTCAGGTATCTAGGGAGTTAAAACAGCTCTTAGATTCCAAGCTGCTAGCCCCTTCTAAGAGCCCATGAACCTCCTCTTTGCTGATTATCAAGAAAAAGAATGTGAGACACAGGATTGTCATGGATTAACAACAACTTAACTCCCTCGTCAAGAAGGACTCCTGCCTTGGATTGACAATGCTCTTTGACGTCTGGGAGGTTCAAAGTACTTCTCTTCAATGGATTTGGCTTCTGGATACTGGCAAGTAGACTTATCCCTTTGCTGTGCCTTTCCCTAAAGGGCAGGCTTTTTAACAATTAATTAGTCAAAGTTCAAACTTTAGTTGAATTAGAATTATTAGTTATTTTTAATCAATCTTTTACCTTGTTTTTGCTTGCTTATGGCTTTGCTTTTTTTCTTTTGCGTGCTCAGGCATGGCTTCTTATCACAATCTTTAAAATTCCTATTTTTAAATAGGTTATTTTTCTTTTCTTTGCTGCTTACACAATCACTTCTTCCTCCATAATGCAGCTACAGATCTGCAGGTTTGTGTTGCAAAGATGCTTAATTTTTCCCATGTGTTTTCTCCAGGGCTATCACCTTACTGTCCCCAAACTTCCTGCTTTACTTGGCTGATATCTCATCAGGGGCACATATTTTATCTATAAATAAAGGCTCTTATAAGAGTAATCTTTTAAGCTGAAATTATAAGTGGGTTCCCCCAAATCACTATCTACAGGTTTTTTCTCTTCAATTTTTAAAATTACTTCTCAATCTTAAACCCTTTTAAATTTAAAACTATATTTTTCATTCATAGCTTTTTGAATTTACTTTTAAGGTTATATTAAATACATTTCTGATAAGATCTTTATTCATTCTAAATTTTTTAGTGTTTTAATAGCTAGGATAATTTGAATGGAGATAGCCTGGCAACAAGCAATTGGTTTGTTGTCACCATTTTTTCTAGATGAGGGATAACCTATCTACTTTTATGTTAAGATGCTCCCTCAGGGTTTATACCAGCGTAGACATTCCTTTAGTCACAAATAAATCTTTTTTCAAAACATTATTTTATATAGTTTGTTTAGGTTTAGTGAACTCAATGACACATTTTGTGTCAAACTATAAGTTTTTAGCAGACCTCATAAAGGTCCTTTTACAAACAGTACCTACTATTCTTTAATTGTTAAATCTCAACCCAAATACTTCACATGATATAGTATATAATCTTGCACCTTATTAGGCAAGACCTTAGTTTGGCAATCTTGAATAAACTGGCAATGACAAAAGGGTAGTTTCCACAGCAACTTCCAAAAGTTCCCTGGCTATGGTGCAGCACATATTTTGAACTAAATCACATGTTGTTGAAGCTGAAGAGTTACTATTGGTTCCTATTGACTGTGATCACCCTGTTCTTCCTGAGGCAGTTCAAAAAATAATTGAAAGTCACTTTCAGAAGCTTCTGCCTCCTTAACTGCAGTCTATAACACTGAATAGAAGCAGGATCCTGCTGAGTTTGCTTTTTTGTGGCAAATAAATCTACTTCTGGTTACTTCTTGTTTTATGGTAGCTTTGATAATGGTCAGACTATATTCTGTCTTGCTAATTTATTAGATACTGGTGATTTAAAAACTTCATGAGTGTGGAAACTGCAGATTTAAGGTAGTTGAAGTATCATCCCAGTATGTTTATCAGAGGAGGGAATTGCCAAATGTTCCCATCTTTCCAATTGAAGAAGCCAGTGACTTTTCTGTCACAGGTCAGACCTTTACCGCTTTATTCTCTATATGACCCTTCTCATGTATCCTATTATCTTGGGGGTGGGGTAATGACAGGATAATAGTGCGCCAAAATCTTCTCAAGGAAAACAAATTGCAGGTTGATCATTCTTTGGGTATTACTGTTCAAATTCCACTGTTGGGAATGTCTGAGTTGGAGCAGTCTACCCAGACTATTCAGGCGGTTCCTGTTCCCAGGCCTTTGAGTTTGGATTTGCTGGTATGCCTTCAACCTTAGTCAGCAGCTTTTGAAGCAACTAGGGTCAAGTTTCTTCCCAAGAATACTCATTTTGACTTTGACTTCAAGGTTATTATTGATTTCATATGTATTACCTCTCCTATTTACCTGTTAACCCTGAAGGAGGACACATGTTTGGAGGGGTGGACCTGGGATATGTTAGAAAAAGGCTAAATTTTTAAGAAAGCTTCATCAATCTGTTCTCCAATGTTAATTAGTCAGAAGCTATAAAGGTTGTTACAACCATGTGTGTAATATGAAAATCTAAACAACATCATTATTTTAGATCCCTACTCTTTGCCTCTTGAAGCTCAAATCTCTTGCCGTGTTGAAAAGACTAAGGTTTCCACAAAAATTGATATTTTGAATGTGTTCAATAAGATTAGAATAGCAGAAGGAATGTAATGGTTGACTGTGTTCAGAACCAAGAAGTGTATTTTTCAGTTATGTATTATGCCTTTTGGGTTAAAATATGCTCCTGCATGATTTCAGCAGTTGATAGATTTTGTTCTAGGAGACCTACTGAGTGTGTGTGTCATTAATTACATGGACAATATTTTGGTGCTTTCTCCAGATGAGGAGTCCCATAAGGCTCACTTTTCAGAGGTAGTAGAGCATATCCTCCCAGCTAACCTGATCATTAAGAAAAGTAAGTTTGAATTATTTAAATTTAAGATTATTTTTTTGAGGAACATTGCTTTTGAGGATGATCACACTATTGCCCTTGATAAGGTAGCAGCTGTCATGGTAGTTTACATAATGTCTGGTATTACTTGCCCTAGCTGTAAAGCTCATAAGATGGGTAAAATGTTAACCAAGTTAACCAAGTTTACAGGTTTAAACCAAACTGTTGATCAGAAATGGGTTACTGGTGCCCTGGATTGCAATCTGGATTTGATCACCCTGTGCAAGTTGTCACTAATAAATAAACTTAATCTGAGAGTCACTCAATACAGCCTAATTTATCAGAATGGTTGACAGAAATTAATCAGTTAAGGATTTTTTGCATACTGGACAAGGTATTCTTTAGATGATGTAGTCAGAATAAAAGCTGTAGGTCCAGTTGTATTGCTTAGTCGAAATTTGGTATATATTGGAAATTTTTCACTGTTCAACTCTTAAGAGTTAAGTCTCCCTAATTACTTAATAAACCAAATATTCCTCTGGTATAACTTTATTTTAACAATACATCTGGTAGTTGGTCTACTCCACCACATCCCTAATACTTGATATTGAGTTAAATTATCACTGAAAGATGGGTCCCTGCCCTGGGTACTAAATTGTTAGTTTCACCTAATTTTACTCTGATGCCCCCAAATCTTGGTGCATTTTCTTCTGAATGTAAAACTTAGAAAGTTATGTCTTCTCAATGTCTAGAGTTCAATGCTTAAGACACTTTAATCCTTTTGCAGGCTATATATCTAGGAATCCTTTAGTTTTTAAATCATTTTTAAACCCCAGTGTTTCTTTTGGATTTTTATAAAACAGTATTTGAAGCTTTGGTGGTGGTTAATCATCAACTCTATGTGGATTTGGGGGTTATTACCCACTATCTGGAGACCAATTCTTATTCTCTGGCAATTTTTGTCACAGAAACCAAGGAGAAAAAAGTGGAGAGATAGTCAATATCACTCCAAGAGGAACAAATGCAGGTTGTAGATGATATCTGGGTAGTAAAACATTACCTTTATAAATTGCAACCAGGGTTAAGGGGCCCAGGTGTTATCATGGAAGTCAAGCCCAATAATAATTATCTTTTCAAAGGAATTAGTACCCAAAAAAGGTTAAAACTCATGCATTGTGACAGAAATTACTGGGTAGTATAAAGAGGTCTCCAAATGGTGAGAAATAACCACACAAATACATAAGGAGTTGATGATTAGCCATCAACAAAGCTTCATATACCATTTGGTGAAATTTTCAAAGAATATACTAGTGTGACTGTACTATAGTCACATTGGTCTGTGGTTTCACAAAGAAGTTGAATTGTGATGAATTTCATAGGTTAAAATTCAAAACAATAGGATTGACCTTGGAGAAATTTTACAGTGTAGTAATAAATACCCAGGAATCAATCAGGCTGTACTAATTGAGGCCCAAAATGAATATCTGAACAATTCAGATTATGAGACTAGGTGTCTTAAACCGTCTAATTAACTATTAAGGTTAATTGATACCCAGTAATTAATTAGGCTGTACTAATTGAGGGCCGTACTGAATGATCTGAACGGTTCAGATTATGAGACTAGGTGTCTCAAACTGATTGATTAACTGGGAAGGTTAATTAAAATATATACCCTGGAATATGATTAATGGGGATTTAAGCACAGGGCCAAAATGGACTTGACTGTGTCAAGTAAAGACTTGTTGTCTTCAAACAGATTAATTAACTGGGAAGGTTAATTAATATATGCTGGGAATATAATTGATGAGGATTTAATTATATTGTTTAATTGTCTTGACTGTGTCAAGAAGTTTGGTTAAGGTTAACCAAAATTAAACCCCCAACTTTTGGGTTAAAATCACTGTTTTGGCAAATTAATTAGGTTAGAAGCGCCGCCTAATTGATTTTTAAAGATCTGAGGCTCCGCCCAGTGAATTTTTCAGGCGCTGGGGCGCCGCCTAGGAAAGTTCCTGGGCGCTGTGGTAGCGCCTGGTTTGAGTTTTATAGCGTTTTAATGGGTTTTTAACATGAAAACCATTAAATGCAAAAATAACTAAATCTAGACAATGGTGTCTATGCATTCAGTATTGATCAGCTGGCTACCAGTTGGAACAAGGATAGCTTGGATCAGGAATATGTATATTCCACAGGGTTTTGGTGCTGGAAGTCTGGAATGCTTCAAGCTAAAGTGATAACTTTCCACAGAAGGAATCAGGTGATTCTGGAATTTATTATGTCACATTCTTATAGGTTAAGAGTGTGAAGATCTTTTTGGTAAAGATCTGGATTGGTTGACACTGTTATGTCATAAATTATGTGATAGGAATTAGGTGTGATTCTGGAACCGGAGGGGTTTTCAGCCAAATTTACCCTGATTGGTATATAATGGAAACATGATAATAATTAATAAAAAATGATACTTATGTGTGGCAAAGGTTGCTTTCCCCTCAATCTTTTTATGCTTTGTGTTTTGGCTTTTAACTGAAATAAAACTACCATGTAATGAAATAGATGGTCTGCAGCTAAGTCTATGGAAAGCAAAAAAAAAGTGGAAGTGATCACCAGATGGTGACAAGTTTAACGCCAAAATTGCTTGCCTGGAATCCAAGCTCCTCAAAGCTTACATAAATGGTTCCCTGTCTAATCATAAAAGAGTCAGATCGGGATAATGAAGAAGCAAGCATGAATTTCCTGGATCTGTCACAACTAGGGTTCAACAAAATGATTAAACCCAACCAGAAAAGTCCTATATAGATAGCCTGGGAAAGAATCAAAGTGTCTTCAGTGTAGAATTTGGGAAATTGAGACAGAACAAATGTCTCTTGTTATGATTCAGCAGGAAAGACCCCATGATTCTGTGGCATTTGAGTAACATTGGGAGGCACCAACAACAAAGTACTAACAGTGGATACCTGTCTTCTGGTAATGATTTGACTTAGGATCAAATTATACAGAATACAGCTTAGTAGGTCAAGTACTGGATGCATTATAATATAAAGTTAGACCAGGAGAATATCTGGTTTATTTGAGTAATTTTAGGGAAGACTCAACTCTTGAGAGTTGAACAGTGGAAATTTTTCAATATTTACCAAAATTATTAACTCAGCAATACCACCTGGATCCATGGCTCCTATTCTGTCCCATTCCCAGAGTGCTTTGTCAAGCACACAAAAAACCCTTGTATGATTCTTTTTGATGTCCACCCTGATAAAGGAGGTTGTATTGGATAACCTTCAGATTACATCTATTTACCAGTGACAATCTTCCCTGGGTAATTGAATCATGCTGACAGACTGGAGCAGCAGTAACCCCTTTTTGATCAATGGTTTGATTTAAATCTTTCAAATTGTTTAACTTGGCTAACTGCTTTTCCCAATTTCTTGAATTTTCTGGTTAGGACAGATAATAACTGCATTATAGTAACTACTGTGACATGAATCATCACCAGCTATGCCTATATAAGATAGTAAATCCCCAATGTAATTCATAGAAATCTGTTCTTAATACAAAACTGGATTGATACCAATCTCAAGTCACCAAAACTCCCAAGAAAATTCTAAAGGCTCTACCTTCCAGTACCCCAGGGGAGATGTTGCATTATATTTAATTACTCCCTCTCAGGGAAATAATTCCCTGAGTGATTCCTTGACCTATCATTAAATTGGTGCACTTTTATCAAATGTATATCTAATACATGGATAAAACATTTTGAATATTAGTTGGGACACTTCCTGGACAAGCCTTTTGACTACCATGACACATATGGACAGTATGTGGCTTCCTGTGATACTATATAATTCTCTAAACTCATATCAATAGAGTATCAGTCTCTTCTTAATTTCCCCTATATTTTGTTTTATATACTTCTAAGAAGTATGTACTTAATGCAACCATATTCCTATAGACTTTGAGCTGCTTGAGTAACTGTAACAGGGATATGCTTTGCTAACTATGCACAACTTGCTTCTCTCCCTTCTTCAAGCCCCACTGTTTAATCATAGTTTAGTTTCAGTTGCTAAGAAATCCCTGGATCTTGTCTGTGATACACCTATTTTTGCAAAATCTTTCTTGCAAGTGTCCTCCCTGTTATGTGTTGCTTATTTTGTGTGACGCCCAAGTTTTTGGGGTAGAGCTTTGATTACATAGGGCAACAAGCTTGATATCTGGGACCCTGCCAAGGTGATGACAATTGAAGAGATAGTCACAGCACAGCAGAAGGCTTTACCAGGATGTGGCATTGTCTGAGGCTGCCAGCTAGGTACAGAAGGGTATAGTAGAAGGGTACATACATTTTCAGGTCTAAGCAGGGCAGAATGATACCAAATGTGTCCAGGAGGTGTAATACAATAAGCTGAGCTGTGATGGCTTCCAATATGATTTTTTTCCCAGGCCTCTTGATCCAGGACCAAACTGAGCATGGGTCTGCTGGAAGCCTCCAGTCCCAAGAAAAGCTGCTAGAACAGCTGTGAAGATAAGTGATGATTCATCTTCAATGTGGGGAGGAGGATTGGTTTGGTAAGTGTGGGGTTCCTGTCCGCCAGTCCCCAAGTGTGTCCTGGATTGTAGCCAGGGACCGGCTGGAAGGGGATGTCATTCTCTAGTAAGGGGAAAATGTATCTCAGAAATATGTATAGGGGTCAAAATGGGCTTTTATTCACTCTCAGAAGGAAGATCCCCTTAGAAACCTTCTGGTATACAGCCTGGGGAGTCAGGAAAACTAAATGGATTTGCCATTACTTTGAGTCCTCCAATAACATCCTGGACTCCTTGTACTTGGTCTTGGACTCCTTCACCTAAGTCTTGAATGTCTGACCCTTAGACTTGAACTCCAGCTCCTCAAATGTGGACTCTGGCTCCTTGGAATCAAACTTCCACGCTGCTCTTATGAACCAGATCCTTATTCTTGGGCTCCTGCTCTGTTAGCTTGGGTTTCAGCTCTACCCAAGCTCCTGCTGGTGATCAAAAGGCTTCCAAAACCTCTTGGCAGAAAATCAAGAGACCCAGAAGTGTCCTCTCAAAGACCTGGAACAACCTCCAAAAAGACCTTCAAAAGACCCTGTAACTTTCCAGCCAGCCAACTTCTTATAGTGTCCTTTTCCCAACGGTTCCGCCTTCAAAATGGCTTTCTTCATAAGCTTAAACCATTGTCACTCACTTTTTCCTATAATAAATTAAGCTTACATACTCACTTTCCCAAAAGCTTAAAGTATTAATATACTATTCTCTTGCTTATACTTTAAGCTTTTGGCTTCTAACCAATTATTTCCATCAGGAAACCTTCCAGAACTCAACCAATGAATGCAGAGCGCAGAAATAGACCATTTCTGAAGTTCCACCAGGATCCAACTAAGAAAACAATTTCCACAGCACAAACCGCTCAAAGCAACAACACTTTGCGTGCCAAAGCGTTAACTGGTCCATTATTCCAGCACCAGTCTTCCCTGCGCTCAGCCTGAACCAATTTAAATAGTAGAATACTATTTAAACTGTTCTTTTTGGACTTCTTCAACGTTTCCCCCATATATTTAAAAATATAGTAAAATCCAAGGAAAACGTCCCACCAAAACAACTTTGTATCCAGCTCTCATAGCATCACACCTTTATCTATACTAGGAACTTAATCAATAAATATCTTACCCACACTTCTATCCACATTTCTTCTTGATTTTCATACTAAACCAAGGCAAAATATTCCACATCTTCTCACTTTGGCAAATCAATTTGGCAAAATCTTGGCTCATTTCTCTGGACCACTAGTTCTTCACCATCATCTTCTGGTCCTCCAGCCAGCTTTCTTCAACAACAGTCACTAAACTTTCACTTGGCCAACATAAGCCCCGCCTGCAAACCACCAAACATGTGGATCATCACAGTAAGTTTACTTGCTATGGTTGAGTAAAGGATCAGTCTGTGAAATAAATATCAAGGAGGATATCCACTCAATGATAGCATCAACTATCATTGAGGGGGTTATCTTTATTTTTACTTGCTCTCCTTTAAGTGAAAGTATGGGTGGAACAAAGGGTTGATGTGACAATCCACATGTTTGGTGGTTTGCAGGCGGGGCTAATGTTGGCCGAGCAAAGGTTTGGTTGTTTGTTGCAGGTAGAGGCCTAGTAGGGAATGATGGCTACTAGGGACTATAAGGCCTAGCTAGTAGGTGTAAAGACTACTAGAGGCAGATGTTGCCTCCACCCAGCAGAAGATATTGGCTGCTGTGGGCTATAGTTCTTCTCCTAGTAGGGAACTGTGGCTGTAAAAGGATGAAGAATGAGATCGCTAGCAGGGAACTTTGTCTGTTTGAGGTGGAGAAGGTTTTGGTCCCCTGGCAGGTAACGCGGGCTGCCAGGGAGGGAAAGAGCTCTGAGGGCTCTATGTACCCTGATAAACTTACAGGAGGTCTGTGTGCAAGCATCCTACCTAACAGACTGGTAGGGCGTCCTCTTTTATGCCCCTATGGGAGCTTTTGGGGAGAACCCAGAGTGAGCATTGGAGGGTATAGATTTGCTCAGTGGTGTCATCAAGGCGGTTTGCATGGGAAAGCAAGATGTTTAACTTGGTGTGATCAGGCCTCTGGGAATTAGAGCTGATTACTCTGCGACTGAAAACCCAGACTTAATCACCTGGGTGAGTAAAAACAATGACATAGGCTGTGAGAATCTATGGTTGGATGGCCTAAGTGGAATGCCACATGCGAGGGCCCAGTCAAACTCCAGTTTAATGTAGACTCATGCCTGGGTCTACAGGCTCTGGTAGCAGGAACTGAGATAAAGAATCAAGGTGGTTCACAGAATCAGCAGAGAAGACTAGTGAGAGAAACTATTTGATCACAGAGAAAGCTAGCTGAAAGACTGTTGGTTCATATTAAACTTTGGAACCAAATGGTTCATTGTGCAGGTGGAACCAAGATGGTATCTAGTGAGGATAAGTGGAAGGGCTCAAAGATCATGATGCAGAAGTAGCTGGTCATGATAAAGGAGTAGTCAGAGGACTGATAGGCTGTTTAAAGACTAGAAAGGAGCTGTTATGTGAACTAATGTCAAAACAGCAGGCTTGACCTGCCAGCAAGGTTCCAAACAAGCTGGTTTGTGACCTGTAATCCAATTAACCGGTCACTTGAAGCCAGACTAGGAAATCAACTCAAATTACCAAATCAATCAACATGAACAAATGACAATCCATTACAGTAGATACCTTGGTTTGGCGCTTGACTCATTACTAGGATCAAGCCCCCTTCACCATCCCACTGTGTGATCAACACAATCATGTTCCTGTTATCCTTGATTCACATTGACTATATAATCACTATCTCTCAATAAAGATTATTATCTAGCTTCTAAATATTTTCCCCCTTGTAACTCTGCTAAAACAGCACAGTTACAACATTGATAGCACAGGTAGGTTCACCATCCTACCTTATTTTGAAAAAATCCGCCTGTAGCCCGCATGCGCCGTGGCCAACAAATCCTTGACAGAATTATGTCTGGCCTCCCGCCTGACTGGACTCTGTACACCCCTGGTGCTGAGATACCCAACAGCCTTATTCTGCACCAGAACACAGTGATCCCACTACCCACCTTCAACACCATGTCTGCATGAGGGCTCTTTCAGGCTCCCTCTTCTATTCTGTAGCCAACCAACAAAAACACCATGCCTGCCTACATAGCCAAAAGACAGCAAAGCACTGCCTTGGAACCTTTTGCCAGGTTCAACAACAACAACACTGCCTCAGGAGTCCAGTCTGTCCAGAGCAAGCTGGACCAGATGGAATGCCCGCAGTGGTTTTGGATTGTGGAAATCTCCATCCGCCTGACCCATGACACTGGCACCTGGTGTAACAAGTGGCACAAGGAACACACCAACAAGAACTGGATACCTTCAAGCAGGACTTCCTGGCAATATTTGTGCTTAAGGATATGGCGCTCATGATAATACACCAAGTGAAGAATTTTACACAGACAGGCACTGTGAAGGAACTCACCTGCGTCTACAAGGAACTCCAACTTTGTGCACCATCTGACATGGCCTTTGATACCTCAGCCACACACCTCATGCACTATGACGCCCTCAATTTGCATTTGATGAGACATGTGAACCTGAATTAAGCAACCAACCTACAAAGCCTATACTGCAAAGCGGAGAAAGCGGAACAAACCTCCAACGCCCTTCATAAGGCAAAAACTGGAAAACAAGAGAGACCCAAGGATTCCCACACAGGTGGGCGTTCCACTTGAACACCTCAGGGAAACAACAGGAATAACTTCAACCATAAACCCACAAGCTCAAACAGACATGGGAATAGAAACAAGGGCCAGTCAAATTGTACCTATTTCTGTATTACCGCCACGCAAGGCAATCAAGATGAGGGAAAAGTTTGGGGAGAGCATTAATCAAGCCAAGCTCTCCCCACACAACTCCTGACTCACCCAATGATGAGTACTGACCCAAGGACGTGGACCAATGTCCAATGATCCAAGTACCCTTAGAGGATCTGGTACTGTACACCATTGCCAGACATCCCAATAAACTGATGTCCTATTCCTTCTGTTTTTGCAATTACACAGGCTCAGCACTCCTGGAGTTGGGTGCATATTGAACCCTAGTCAACAGAAGCTTTGTAGATAATTTCAAGCTAACCACTAATCCTTTGCTGATTAAAAACGTGGTCCTGGTTGATGAACACCACATTGCCATGACAAAGGAAACCACCCCCTTCTCTGTCATGCTTGAGAACCTCCACTCCACCATTCAAGGTCCCTTCATCAACTTCCCAAGGTTTGACTTTGTACTGGGGTTAGACTGGTTACAAAAAAATCCTCACATAGACTGGGCAACCTTAGTGTTGATCATCAAGCGTGAAGGTGTCAACCACCAGATCTACCCTGACTCAGTGGACCAACTCCTATGCAACCCGTTTTTGTGCGCATCACAGAGACCCTGGACAAAAAGGAAAGCCTGAAGGCAATTGACTGGGACTCCTGCCAGTACAAGATCATACACTTCAAAGATCACCAGGATACCCCCATGCCTCAGGACTTCAAAATTGTGGCCCACCATCCAGAAACCTTCAAGGAAGCGCTACCCGGGCTGCAACCTGAAAAGACATCCAACATTCCATCCAACTAAAAGGGGCTGTCCCCAAAGCACACCCTATCTACAGGCTGATCCCAAACAAAGACAACGCCCTACACGCCTATCTCAAGGAGGCGTTGGAGAAAAGACTTATCTGCCCCTCACAGTCTCCTTTTGGGGCACCGTAATCTTTGTGGCCAAGAAGGACAGTACCCTACGTCTGGTCACAGACTACCAAGCCCTAAACAAAGTTACCATCAAGAACTTTTATCCACTACCACTGATTGATTATCTCTTTGACACCTTGGGAGGAGCCACAGTTGTAAATTCACTGCCCCCTTTGGCCTTGGATAGGACTGTCTTTTCTTGTTGCACAAAAAAAAACTGCTCAAAGTCCGCAAAACCGCTTAATTCACTCAAAGATTTAGCCCACACTGTGGATGAAAGATTTATGTTGGTATACCCTGAAGACCCCCGGCTTTGATTGTCCCGGCCTGGGAAGAAACACTGGTTAATATGGACTATTTTTTAGCATGGTATTGTACTCTCTTAAAAACAATCATGAACGCCCAATCAAATGATGCCACAACTATGACCAGAAAGTTAAATGAACCTGAACTAGTTGAGGTGCCTTCCAGCCAATCAGTTGGACCCGCAGAAATTACCCTGAAACTCCCCAGCACCTCTGGCTCTGGCCAGCAAATTTTATCACCCAGCCAACCAAATGCAAGTCAAATTAGTCATGTGACCACCCCCTAGTAATCCATTCCCTTTTAACAATGCCAGGGGATTTTGGGTCCCCTGCTTGTCAATTCTCCAATTTAATAAAGCTTGGGTCTGGTACACTTTTTTTACAAATTTGTAGTTGACTGGATCTCTGTTTGGATCCTATTGGCTAAAAGTTTTAAAAAATTTAGTTGTTGTCTTTAATCTTACCTTATACTGCCCCAGTTTGAACCCGGTCCTTCCTCTGGAACCCTTGAAACAAGCTTGAGCGTATAGCTGCTCTTGTTTTGCTTTTGTTTTCAAAGTATGCGCTTTAACTTAAAAGCTTAAGTTAAAATCATTATAAAAACTTACTTTATTTTGAATTTCACTTTACAGTTCTTGTTAAAAACCCGCTTTTGCTTTCAATTTATAAAAGAAAGACATTCAAGCCTGCTGCCAAGCTGTGTAAGGACTCCTAACCATTTCCCATCTGGTTTCTTGTTTGTGGGTTCCCCTGCTTTCCAGAATTTTACTTTTTTCTTATAATAAAGCCTTCTACCTTGGCCAAATTTTACAGAGAATTTAAAAATGATACTCACAGTTTTAAAATTTGTTGTGTTTTCCTTGGCTCCATCTTTGTTGCTTTTATGGTTGACTTTGCCAGACTTGTGGTCTAAAATCATCTCTTCTGCTTGTCTTGTGGGCAAGAATCCTTCTAGTCTCTTAAATCTTCCAAATGATCTCCTGTTCTCTGGGGAGGCTGTGGTGAAGAGCTTGATCTGTGACAACCTGGATTTGGATGATGCTGTCCATGCCTCTTTTGCTCCTGTGGGTGAGGAGACAACAATGCCTTTCTCCCTTGACCTGGAAAAGAGCAATTTAAGCCCTTACGTGCGCCTGTGTTGCCTTCCCCCACCCTCATCTGTACGCCCTGGTTGCTCACTGGTTTGGTGCTGATGGGAATGAATGCTTATTTCCCTCAGCTATTCCCTGTGTCCTCTCTGTGGTCCACTCTTCAAGCGGCTGTCCCAGTTCTCCACTGGGCAGCATCCTAGTGATTTGTCTTACCGGGATGGGAGCCAAACTTAGTTAGTTTATCCCCTCTCTCTCACAACAGTCTTCTCCAAGATCAATCTGACTGCAGTCTACAACCATATTTATATAAAGAGGAAGACATCCCCAAAACAGCCTTCCATACTAAATATGGCTCATACAGATGTGTGGTGCTCAACTTTGGCATGATAAACGCCCCATCCACCTTGTGACCTTCATGAACAAGGTATTTGCGCAACACATAGGCAAGCATGCCCTAGTCTACCTGGACAACATCATTGTCTACAGCCCCTCAGTGGAACAATACCACAAAGACCTAGAGGCAGTCTTTGCTATCCTGGCACAACACAAACTGTTGGCCAAGCCCTCCAAGTGCCAGTTTGTCCTCAAGCAATTACCCTTCCTGGGACACATAGTCTCAAAGGATGGCATTAAACCCAAAAGTCAAAAGATACAGGACATATGCAAGATGCTCCCACCCAAGGATAAGTTAGAACTCCACACCTTCTTGGGGATGGTGGCCTATGTACGCCGCTTCATAACCAACTGTGGCGTTTTGACTGCCCCCTTATCTGCCATAACAGGCGCCAAATCCAAGTTTGTGTGGACCCCCCCCCCCCCCCCAACGTGACCTCTGTTTTAAACGCCTCAAGGAGAAGCTCACAACAGCTCCCATCCTGCAATACCCCAAACATGACAGGAAATACCAAATAGAAACTGATGCCTCAAGTGCAACCATTGAGGGAGTCCTAAGAATCAAAACTAGTGATGGTGACTTCCTACCTGTGGCCTATGAATCACAAAAGTTGACAGATGACAAGTGTTGATACCCTATCCATAACAAGGAAATGTTGGCCATTGTGCACTGTCTAGTCAAATGGCAATATTATCTGGAACAGCAGGAAGAGTTCACAGCATTAACTGATCATAAGTTGCTCATATATTTCAAAACCCAAGAAAATCTATTTTGCCGCCAAGCCCGATGGATGGAGCTCTTGGAGAGATTCAATATGCTCATACAGTACAAACCTGGTCCTGAGCTTGCCATGGCAGACGCCCTCTCACGCCTATATGTCCGTGCCACAAGAGGGGAAAATGGGCTCAACCAGAATGGTCCCTCTTGGTACTATAAACAAAGGACAAGGGTTTCCCCCTGGTACAACCAACATAACAAGGGAAACATTTATCAAAAACACACATATTTGCTGATGTGTACGGGATCCTGCACAGAAAGATGTCCAACGGTACTACCGTTTCTATATCCACACACACCAGCAAGTAGACACCATCCTACGCTATCACAGAGACCTCAGATACACCAAGAGTCAAAACCTATATGACTTCCTTAAACACAAGGCCTGGTGGCCAACATTATATCATGACGTTTAGGAAGTCCTAGACTAATGTGAGGTATGCAAAAAGTTTTCCAAAAGCAAAACCTCTCCAAAGTCAGTACTACTCATCCGCAAACAACTACCCTTCAAGGTATGGGCCTTTGATGTTGTTGGCTCCATGCAAGGGAAACACAATGATAAGAAATACTTCATCACCGTCATAGACTTTGCTACAAGATAGCCAGTAGCCCAAGCAGTAAGGGCACACACTGGCAATGATTTAAAAAAATTTATTGGAAAGGAGATAATCAGCAAGTTTGGAAAGCCAGAACTCCTGATAACCAATAGAGGGAAAAATTTGACCTCCAAAAACACCAATTTATACCTCACTAAAAATGGGGTTAAACACACCATGACAACACCATAACATCCACAGGCCAATGGATTTGTAGAGCGGCTAAATGGCAGCCTTGTGCAAGCCTTAGCCAAACTCACCACTGGGAGACCTGAAGACTGGTATAAGCAGCTATTGACTGAACTACTTGTGTGCCAAGCCCAAGTGAACAGATCCACCCAAAAAAGTCATTTTAAGTTAGTATACAACATACAGCCAAATATCATTAAAGTGTTAACAGGAACCAAACTGTAAATCCCAAGTAAAGTCCTCCAGCGCTCAGACCCCCATGTTGCAGAAGCAAACAAAGGACAAGCAGAGAAAGAAGAGGAGCGTTTGCAGGAGACGTTTGTCCCCATTTTCAACAGACATGAAGTCAGGGATGAGGTGTGGGTCATGAACGTCAATAAGAGAAAGCTACAACTCAAGAAAGTTGGGCCGGCAATCATTATAAAGGTAAACAACAATAACACATACCTTGTGCAAGGACTTGGGAAATGTAAACAAGACAAGGTCCTCCACCATGATTGCCTGAGACCCTAAAAGGCAAGACAGAGACAGTGTGAGACTGTCCTACCTGCCAAGGAACAACAGTTAGTCCATTATGGCCCCCAGGCACCTAAAAACCTCCCTGACAACCTGTCCCCAGAAGAGGCTGGCCTTCAGTCAGGGGGTGTCAAAACAGCAGGCTGGACCTGCCAGAAAGGTTTTGAGTAAGTGCATTGTGACCCACAATTCAGTTACCCAGTCAATTGAAGCCAAACTAGGAAGTTGACTTGAATTTACAAATCCAACAACATGAACAAATGATGATCCCTTACAGTGGATACCTTGTTTTGGCGCTTGACTCATTACCAGGATCAAGTCACCTCCTTCACCATCCAGCTGTGTGATCAACACAATAATGTTCCTGTTATCCTTGATTCACATTGACTATATAATAACTATTTCTTAATAAAGATTATTATCTAGCTTCTAAATATTTTCTCCTTGTAACTCTACTAAAACAGCACAGTTACAACAAAAAGATGGACTGTTTGCTGGTTAAGCTGAAGAACTGGAAGATGTGGTTGAAGAGCTGGCTGAAGAACCCAAAGATGATGGTGAAGAACTAGTGGTCCGGAGAAATGAGCCAAGATTTTGCTGAATTGATTTGCCAAAGTGAGAAAATGTAGAATTTTTTTCCTTGGTTTAGTTGTGAAATCAAGAAGGAATGTGGATAGAAGTGTGGGTAAGATATTTATTTATTAAGTTCCTAGTATAGATGAAGGTGTGATGCTATGAGAGCTGGATACAAAGTTGTTTTGGTGGGACATTTTCCTTGGATTTTATAAGATTTGTAACTAAATGGAAACTGTTGAAGATGTTCAAAAAGAACAGTTTAAATAGTATTCTACTATTTAAATGGGTTTGGGTTGAATGCAGGGAAAACTGGTGCCGGAATAATGGACCAGTTAACGCTTTGGTGCGCAAAGAGTTATTGCTTTGAGCGGTTTGAGCTGTGGAAATTATTTTCCTAGTTAGATCCTGGTGGAACTTCAGAAATGGTCTATTTCTGCGCTCTGCATTCATTGGTTGAGTTCTGGAAGGTTTCCAAATGAAAATGATTGGTTAGAAGCCAAAAGATTAAAGTATAAGCAAGGAAATAGTATATTAATACTTTAAGCTTTTGAGAAAGTAAGTATTTAAGCTTAAGTTATTATAGAAAAAAGTGAGTAACAATGATTTAAGCTTCTAAAGAAAGCCATTTTGAAGGCGGAACCGTTGGGAAAAAGATACTATAAGAAAGCGGCTGTCTGGAAAGTTACAGGGTCTTTCTGGGTCTTTTTTGAGGTCTTTCCAAGGCCTTTTGAGTTTCTGCCAAGAGGTTTTTGGAAGCCTTTTGATCACCAGCAGGAGCTTGATTAGACTGATACAAGTGAAATACCAAGGCCACTAAAGATATACAGAGAGCTGAAGCCCAAGATAACAGAGCAGGAGCCCAAGAATAAGAAACTGTATCCTAAGCGTGGCACAGGAGTCTAATTCCAAGGCGCAGAGGTCCAAGACTAAGGTGCAGGAGTCCAAGACCAAGTACAAGGAGTCCAAGATATTGTTGAAGGACTACACGTATTGGCAAACCCATATTATTTCCCTGACCCACTGGACCATATACCAGAAGGTTTCTAAGGGTATCTTCCTTCTGAGAGTGAATAAAAGCCTATTTCAACCACTATACATATTGCTGAGATACATTTTCCCTTACTAGAGAATGAAAACCCCTTCCAGCCAGTCCCTGGCTACAATCCAGGACACACTTTGGGGACTGGTGGACAGGAACCCCACAGTTGGGGTACCTAATATCTTGGCTTTAGTGTGACTTGCCTTTCTTGGTGAGCCTCTGGTTGTTTCCTGCACAATTGTTTAGCTGGGTGGGGGATGGTTGCCAATCTGAGAATTTCGGGTCTTGGTATGAACTTTTCTTCCTGTTCTGAATTCTGGTCACCTGGTTTTGCCTTATTGGGACAATTTGACAAGGATAGGTTAGAGAGCTGGGTACTGGGACTTCTCCAATTCCCTTTTTAAGAAATTCTTATATCTGGGTTCAAAATTGCATATTCTGCATTTCCAAATACCCTTTTTGAGAATTTAGATTCCTGGAAACAGAACCTGGACTGACTTGGGGTCCTCTGGCTGGGAAGTGGGCAGCTGGTGTGCTAGGGGTAGGTGCATGGACAGGAGAGTGGTTGGTGCCTGGTCTGGTGGGGTGCACAGAATTTTTGGCATATTTTGTAGAGATCTATCTTCTTAAATTATTTTGAACTTTCTCCATTAAAGTTGCACCAGTATTTTTTGCTATATTTCCTGCAAATACCCAATTAGGGGGTTCCTTTTTGTACTAAATGTTGTGGTGTAATGTTTGAAAACAGCTTTCTCCTTAATGCCAGGAGTATTCCTGGCATTTTTGGGGGTTATTTTTTCTTTAGGGGTCAGTCATTGATAAGCACTCTTTCTAGAGCTTGGAGAAACACTTTGGAGTTAGACAGTGCTTCATAATATGCTTGCTAAGTTAGATAGCAGTCAGAGGTGGTCTGCCATTGATGTTGGGGTCTCCCAAGGTGGTTTAACCAGCTCATTTTTTTGGAGGTGGTTCTATAGCATTATTCTCAGATGAAACTGGCTAAGTTCTCTTAGTGGGCCAATGGATAATTTAGCTGCACTGCCATGCTGGCTTCACAAGTGGGGGATCCTACTTTTAGCCATCAAGTTTAAATTCTCTGGTTTTAGTGATAGTGATTCAGGAGGCCTTCTTCATCATCTGGAGAATAAATGTTGTCATGCTACCATATCTGGTTAATCCTGGAGCTTCTGGGAGAAGAATTGATCAGGTAACCCCAGTTATGGATCTTCTAGTAGTATCTATCAAACTGTTCAGATCCAAAATTTTATAGATAGAATAAAGATATCAATATTTAATGTTTAGTAGTGTTTAAAAAACCAAATTTTGCTATGAAAACTAAGTTCTTGGTAATGATAAGGAGCACCTTTTGGGGAAGCTTCAAATATGGAATTAAGAAAGAAGAGAAGTATATTTTATTAGATAATAATTTAGACTTATATAGACTTGACTGTAGCGGGGATTTAGTTGGATTGAACCTAGGGGTTGGTCATGTGCTAGAAGGGTTCAAGCCACTGGATACTTGGATGGTCAGGTGATATTGCTTGGTAACCATTCTTGGTATGTTAAACGGTATATTAGAAGGGGTCTAAATCAGGCAATGATTGGATGTTAAGTAGGTTGGCAGTAGCCAGAATGCTTGTACATCCAGACCCTTGACACACCCCTTAAGAGGTTACTCTGATGCATCAGGAGGGGGCTTTGTCTTAACAGCTGCCGCCTGATGCTCCTGGAGCTGTTTGCTAGTTGGAACCAGTCTGGTTGAGTGTTCTTCTTTACTGAGGTGGAGACGGGTTCTGTGGTATTTCTTGATAATTGGGTTTTTGGCACTTTGGATTTTTCTAGGTAAGTGTTGTGCTCTGGTCTGTATTTGATGACTCTTCCTGGTCCCCTGTGTACTGAATCTAATTTATTTCTGTTGCCAGCTAGAATCCAGACAGCGGAAAGATGGGAAGTGGTTCCTCTGTGGAGGTTACCTTTTGTGTCTTGAGCCTCTTCATTTCAGAAATTTTTGCTTTAAGGCGGATGTGTTGTAGGTTTGGTGCTTGCTCTACTGTGGGAGGTTTCCCCAGGGGATCTTTATGTAGGGCTGTTTGTTGTAGGTGATTATTTCCGGTTTGTACCTGTAGGTTGACTCAAACAATGAATAGCCTGTTCCTTGGTTGGTGCGTACTCAGGATACTAATAATGCATGTTTCATGTATAGTGGCCATGTGTCTTTGGCTTTGCCATCCATTATTTTCTCTAGGAGCCTGATAAGGCTGCTGTTTAGGCATTCCACTCTACTGTTGGCCTGTGGTCTTTATGGAGAGGTTGTGAAGTGTTTAATGTTTTTGGATTTCAAGTTGTCATTAACTACATGGCCTGATAACTCTGTTGCTCCATCAGTTATGATGTAGTCTGGAGTGCGGTATTTGGCTATGATTGCTTTGTTAATGAAACAGTTGGTGATTTCTGCTTTGTAGTCCTTTTTTGCCCAGCATATGGGCCATTGTATGGCAAAGCCAATAGCTACAATTGAGAAATGTTGGTTTGTCTTTGTTTCTGGGAAGGGCCTCACTACGTCTAGCCCCCAAACCTTAAATGGTTCAGGGTCTGGTACTGGGTTGACTGTTGGCTGAGGAGCCTTTTTACTAGTGTATTTCTTGCACACTGTGCACTTTCTCAGAACATCAACTATATCCTGCTTGAGGTTGGGCCACCATACTTCTCTTTTAGTGTAAGGTATAGGTTGTTAGCCTTTGTATGGACTAACAGGCGGTGATGTCTTAGTATGGTGTCAACTCTTTGTGCAAGTGGGATGTACAGGATATGTTAGTCATTAATGATTTGGTATACTGTGTCATTTGATACATGGAAGTACTTTTTGTTTCTTATTAATGTGTCATAGGTCAGTTGATGTGTTGAGGGGTCTTTCCCTTTGGGTTTATACTCAGTGTTGTACAGGTTTGGCCAGTCAGGGTCCAGGTGGTCAGGGTGATCCTCTTTAGGCTGACAGAGTCTAGAGAGAGCATCAGCGTGACCACCTCTGCCCTGCTTTGTACTGGATGTCCAGGTTAAGCTGTTCCAGCAAGGACATCCATTTGGCTTGCCGCTGTGCGAGTGCATTCTGAGTTTTGAAATAGATTAAGGATTTATGGTCAGTTAGTACTCGGACGTTTAAATGTCCTTCCAAGTAACATCTCCATTTATTGCATGAGTGGTATATTGCTAGCAATTCCTTATTGTGTATTGGGTATCTCTGCTCAGTATTAGTTAGTTTTCTGCTTTTGTAGCATACTGGCAGGAAGTCTTGCTGCCCTGGCTGGCAGATGCGCAGGACTGCGCCAATGGCAGTGTCACTGGCATCTGACTTGAGCTTGTAGCACCTGTTATTATTAGGGTATTGCAAGATTGGTGCTTCAATAAAAGCTTGTTTTAATAATTGTAAATGCTCGTCACATTCTGGAGTCTAGATGAATTTCTTTTTGGCATTACCCTTGGTTAAGTCATTGATTAGTGTGGTTAGTTTTCTGCAGTCTTTGTTGTATTTCCTTAGGTAAGCTACCATACCAAGAAAGCATCTAACTTGTTTAACTGAGGTGGGGTGTTGCATGTTATTTATGGCTTTTATTTTTTCTGGATCTGCTTTGATGCCACTTTCAGAGACAATGTGGCCCAAGAACAGGAGTTCCTTTTCCATAAATTGGCACTTACTTGGTTTTGCGTAAATTTTGTACTTTGTGAGTCAATTGAGTGTCTTGCGGACATGCGTGAGGTGTTTCTCTTTGGTTTTTGAGAATATGATGATATCATCAAGGTAGCATAATGTATTTGAAAGACTGTTTAGTGCTTGGTTCATCATGGTGACAAACGTTGCGGGAGGTTGGTCATCCCAAAGTTCATTTATTCAAGATGCCCAGACATTTCTGACTGGTACATTGAGCCCATAGGGCCGTAAAGGAATGATCAAAAGTCTCATATACAATAATAAAAAGAAAAAAAGGAGGAGGGGACAAAGAAACCTGCAGAGCAGGAGAAAAACCTTGGGTGGAGGAGGAAGGTGTGAAGGGGAAGATTGCTTTGAGCTATATATCCCCTGCTAGGGGTAATATAACTTTTGAAAATATTGGATAGTGGATGCCATCAGTCCAGAGTGAATTGTATTGACCCGGAAAAACTGGGCCAGAAAAAAAAGTTGGGCCTTTGGCCCTGATTTTTTTGTTGCTTGATTCCATCTGTTGTGTGGCCAATGGTGTGTGTGTGGTTTGAGGGGGAAAGATTTGGGTTAGAGCCCCATTTTTGGGCCCTAATGACAGAGAGCGCGAGTTGAACTTGGCAAGAGGTCCAATTGAAATGTGCTGATCTGGAATGATCCAGGCAAAATCTCTTGGGCTGTCTGCCCGCGTTTTTTTGTTGAGCAGCCTTTACACATTTTGTGTGGCTAAATCTGTGTACAGCTATGGTTTCAGGGACAATGCCTAGGGTTGGCGTCCCCAAAATGGTGGGATGTAGCTCTAGGGCCGGTGCGTTGTGGAGTGGTAGATTAAATGGCCTGTAACTGATCCAAATTAACCCGGGCCATTAGCCCTTTGGGCCTTCTGCCCAGATTATTTTGTTGGAGGGCTGAGCCTGTTACGGGATGATCCTTTATGTTTGTTGCTGAGATATGGTGGGGAATTGCAAGGCTGTGCCCTCAGCGCAACTGATAAATCAAACATGAGTGCCAGTCTGCAGAAAATGTGGCTTTTCACATTTTGTTAATTGCTGGGCCACATTTAGAATTTCTGATCTGCCTTGGATTGTGTGGCGTTGTGTGGTAAAGATATAAGGGTCTGATGGTGGAATGTGTTGTTCAATGGGAGCAAATAAGGTGCAATTTTGTGGGCCGTGTTTATCCAGAAGCTGTGGTCCTTTGGCCCGGGGTTTTTTGTTACCCAGTTACTTCCATGCCTACCTGCTGCTATGGTGAACTCTATTAATCCAGATGCAGCTTCTTATGGTCCATTATTATCTGGGAGAGTTAAGGCCACAAATTGGCCTTGCTCAAAGCAGTTATTAGCGCTTCTGGGCCAAATGGTACTGCTTTGAGGTTGCAGGAAATCCTATTAATGCCTGGGAGTAGGGCCAGAAGTCCTGCGGTGGAGTTTGTCCCATTGGTGGGTTTCATCAGCCCCTATACATTAGTGACCCCACCAAAAGTAGGGCCACTGCTGTCATTGGCTGCTGTATCCTTGGCTTTTTTAGGTGCCCTGGACTGTTTGGGATCCCCTGCTGTGTAATGGGATAGCTTAGTTACTGCAGCAAGTTTGGTTTGGACCTTGCGTCTTGTTCTTCCATTATCCTATGCAGAAGGTGCTTGCTTCTGATTGGGTGTATCCTGGGTATGGGCCTGCAGTAAATTCTCTTGTGCCACCTTATTGTGGTGACAATCCAATAAAACTTGGCTCAGATTAATTCTTAATTCCTGGGTTTGTGCCTGTTGCAAATTATCTTGGGCCACCACATTGTGGTGACTATCCAATAAAACTTAGGCCGGGTTGACCATTGGTTCCTGCACTGCCAGTTCTGTAATTTTCATTGGTTCATCAACCATATTGTCCTGAACTGACTGGGTCTCATGTGTAGGCAATTGCATTGGATGAGGTGCCTCTTCTTGGGCACATTATGTCTCCTTGATTGGTTGAGTCTGAGACAAATTTTTAGCCTTTGCATGAGCCTTTTTCTGGCAGGATGTGATTGGTTTTACAACTCCATACTCAGCCATGGTGCCCCAGGTCAAGGATACAAGAGAATTGGATTGAGGCCCAGTTGTTTCACTATTCTGGTGCTCCTTGGGGGCGTCTTGTTCTGCGGCCTGGACTCCTGCTATGGTTGTAGGGCAAAGGGCCTCTCTGTGGCCAAGGGCTGAGCACAGCGCACAGATGGGCGGAGTTTTCTCAGGAAATACCTTGAACTTGCTACTAAGGGTGCCATCCTTCTTGAGAATGGTTGCGCAACAGGGAATGGATGACAGGCTGTCATCTGCAAAGGGTTTGATCATGGCCATGGCTTTTGGTGTGGTCAGGTGGCCCATGTAAGGATTCTTGAGCAGTTCAAACTGTACTATTTCTCCATACTTGGCCAACCCATCCTTGAGCTGGGTTTCAACCTCCCCTCTGGTCATGTCTAATGACAAGGCCTCAAAAGACATAAATAGGGTGGTGTCTTGATTGAACCAGGTGCAGGTGGTTGGTAGGACTTTCTGGGCTTTCTTACCCTTGGGGTCAGTGATCTCAAGAGTGAAGGTTTCCTCAGCTGCCTGATCTGCATCCACTTTACAGAAGAAGCCAAGATCAAAGAAGTCCTTTATTGGGCTTTGGTGAAGTGACACAGCCTTGGGGTATGCTGCGGCAACTGCTTTTGCTGCCTCCTGGAACTGAGTGGGGTCGCCTCCAAAGTTGACTCTGATCCCATGGGGCACAGGGGACTTGGGGAGGGCTCTGGTAATATCTTGGAACCAGTGTTCAGAGGTCATAAAACTTCATCCATCCTTCTGATGGAATAAATGGTCCCTTCTTGGTGGCTCTTGTGGGGCTCACCAGTTGGCCCTTGACAGGGCGTTTCTGGACCTGGACCACCTTGGCCCAGGATCTAGTGTTGTTGTTGGTCATGCCTTTCTTCTTAATAAAAGCCTTGTTTAAACTCAGAGTATTATGCGCTTATCACTTGCTTTTAAATTCTCAATTCCAAAAAGTGGGATTGAGCTTATCAAGAAAGGTGTCATCCCAAAGTCCATTACCCTATACTCAAAGGATCCAAATTGTGTACGGAACATAGTCCTTGGTATGTCTTTTTCCTTCACTTCAACTTGGTTGTACCCTGAGGTGAGGTCAGTTTTGGAGAAAAATTTGGCTCCAGAGAGTCATAAAAACAGATCCTCTATGAGCAGGAGGGATATTTATTCTTTACCATGCTTGCATTGAGAGCTCTATAGACTGTTACTAGACGCAGAGTGCCTTCCTTTTTCTTTACAAAGAATACTGCTGCCCCCATGGGGATTCAGATGGGGGGATGGTTCCTTTGTCTAGGTTGTCATCAATGTGTGTTTTGAGGGTTTGTGTCTCCACAGGAGAGAGTCTGTAAAGGGGTGCAGGTTTGGGCATGGCTTTGCATAAGTTGATGCCATGTTTGACCTCCTGTTTGGGGGTTAACTCAGTGAGTACTTCCTTGAATACACGAGCATATTCATTTAGGAGTGCCACAAGTTCTGGGCATTGGATCTTGGTTGTTTGCATGTTATTGAATTTAGTGTACCTCATTATATTGAGGGTGCTATCTTTGGTTAGATGTTCTGAGTCATCTTGGTTTATGACCTGGACAAATACTGTGTCTCTTAGAATGAGGTTGTTGGGTTCTTTGAGGATGCTAAAATAGACTCAATTACATTTGATGGTCATGATTGTTGTTTTCCAACATACACTGGGGTTTTCTCAGGTGAACCAGTCAATGCCTGCTATAATGTTGTAGTTTATGTTGTTCATTACAAGTCCTTTTATGGACGTTTGTATGCCTTGGAGGTCAATTGTGAAGGGAGTTGTTTTGCCTTTGAGTAGAACTTTTGATTTGTCTGCCATCTTGGCATATTTGAAGTTGGATTTGACAACTGGTATTCTGTACTTGGTCACAAATGGTTTGCTAACCATAGTGTGTTGTGCACCAGAGTTGAATAAAATTTTATGTGTATGTGATTTGTAAGTGCATGGATAGACAAGAAGTTGTGAGCAATCTTTAATTTTTATGTCATAAAAATGGAGGATTACAGGACATGTGGGATGTGAGCAGAAAAGTTTGTGCCTTGGTACAGTTTCTTGTCAAGTTGGGGGAGACAGGGGCACTTAATCCTGTTTCCCCTCCTCTTTTCCTTGTTCCTCTGTTCCAAGACCTTTGAGGTCAGAGAATGTGGGGTCAGATTCATAGCAGGTTGCTATTTCAGCATTGTTAACTTTGGTGGTGTCCTTTTTATTGAGACAGGAGCAATTTGTGCTTTGGCTGCAATTACCAATGTTGCAATTGGAGTTGCTGTTGCTATGATTGGTGTTCTGGCGTTTATTGCCATTGGCGTTTTCTCTGCCATTGCCGTTTGAGGAGCAATTGCCGTTGAATGCAGCATATTCCATGTTTTTGCGTTTTTTGGAATGCTTGGCTTCTGCAATAAGCGCAGGCATGGAGGTATTTTCCTCTGGGCTGATGAGGGCAGCAACAGAGGGCTTCATTCTTTTGATGAATGATGCTCTGGTGTGTACATGATCAGCTTGTGCTAGGTTTTGGATCTTGCAACATATTTCCTTGAATTCATTGGCGTAAGCTGCAATAGTGGTCTTCTGAGGACAATCACTGAGCTGTATTGCAATGTCTTGAAGGGATTTGATGACGCAAAAATTGTAGGTGATGTCTGCTTTGAACTCTTCCCAGTTGTTAAGCTGGTCATTGTTTTGTGAGCTAACCCAGGTGGCAAACCAGTTAGCTGCAGTCTTGTACAGGATCTTGCTGGCTTTCTTGACCAATTTTTGTGGGGAACTTGGCTGGCGCAGAGTTTAGCGGCTGAGTAGTCTAGCCAGTTGATGACATTTTCCTTGTTTTTGCCAAAGAACTTGTTGATACCAATGTATTTGGTGTTGGTAACTTCACCTGTGATAGGTGGTACTGCGTTTGTTTGTGGTTAAAGAGAGCAACTGTATTGAATAATCTTGGCACATGCTTTGGGCATGACCAGTCCTTTGAATACGGTGCATCCACTAGGTATATCTTCATCAATATTGTGGACGCAGAAGTACGTTTTCCAGGTATCCTGGGATGTGGCCTAGTTTAGTATGTGAGCAAAGGTGGGTGGGTTTTGGTCAGTCATTTTCTCTCTCATGGGCGTGGTCAAAAACCGTAGCTGCTACCAGTGATAAGGAGCGCCTTTTGGTGAAGCTTTAAATATGGAATTAAGAAAGAGAAGAAGTATATTTTATTGGATAATACTTTAGACTTATATAGACTTGACTGTGGCCGGGATTTAGTTATATTAAACCTAGGGGTTAGTCATGTGCTAGATGGGTTCAAGCCACTGGACACTTGGACAGTTAGGTGATATTGCTTGGTTACCATTCTTGGTATATCAAACAGTATATTGGAAGGGGACTAACTCAGGAAATGGATGGATGTTAAGTAGGTTGGCGGTAGCCAGAATGCTTTCACATCCAGACCCTTGACATTAGAATGATGATACCACCATTCTCAACATAGCTAAGGTTTTTATACTATCAATTTTTGACTCTTAAAATTTTGCAGGCTTTAGGTCTGTGGGCATTCTTTTAACGGGACTTTGGCATTTGGGGGGCTTCAAGGGCAGCTAACTCAGGGTTTGCTGGCATTGGTGAATAGAAGAGACAATTCTTTATTGTTCTACCTCTATTCTCTGAGCCACATGGCCCGGCCAAATGCATTACAGATTTGGTGCTGGGAATGAGTGTTGACTGATGCTTATTGGAGGGTTCATTTTTAAGGATTGGCTTAACCTCCTTTAGGAAGGCAACTGCTTCTGTATAGGTTTGGAAATTTGATGGCACATATTTGTATGAAGAATTTTCTCTATTTGGGGAATATGTTTGGCTTTGGGGGTGGGTCATCAAATTACCTTAATATTTGAGCCCAAAAAAACGTGGGCAGCCAGTCTCTTACCCCCCTGCGCTGGCGCGCCACATATTATTAGAAATAGAACTAAATCCTGATTTTGAATTGTTTCCAATATCAGAATTAAAATTTCAATCATGATGGATAGGGCCACAAAGGGCAGCTTAGACCTGTTCTATTTGTGACAGAAATGGTTTGGCTTCTCTGATGATGGGGATATTTCTTTTGTCTGCTATAATCATAATTTTAAAACTACTCTTGAAGATTTTTTTTGTAAAATATGGCTATGGGTTGAAATAATTCTATAAATAGTTAGTCTACTACTATTTTTCTTAATACCATACCTGTTGCAACTAAACAAATGATAGTTCATTAATGATTGGGGAAGAAGCAGTCCAATAGAAAGAACAAGAATAAGAAGAATAATATAAAGTTTATTAATTGTCATTGTGACTAATATACTATATGGGAAAGCCTCAGGGCCACCAGGGGTTGGTAGAGTGGCAGGTTCTGTGTAAGGTTTGGGACTGTGTAATCACTTGTGCATGGATCAGTGTGTTAAATTGTTAGAGCTCTTAATTAGGAGATAGTTCTTTTAATTTGACATTGCAATTAGATTGATCCATGTTTTTAGATACGTTATAGAGTGGCACATTGAGCGCCCCTGTGTATTGTGAGATATGTTAGTAGGAAAAGAGGGAATTTCAGTTGCAACACCAGAATATTATTGATAGCTTCCATCTTATTGTTCATGGGCGTAATCCTGGTCTGGGTAACTTTTTGTCCCAGAAACTTTAAGTTATTCCTTGAAGAAAGCACACTTAGAAGGTTTGAGTTTTAGGCAGTGCTGTAGATATTGAAGAAGACTGCCTTGAGATATTATAGGTGATCAGTAAAGATAGAACTGAACACCGTGATAACTTATGATTATACAAGCACACAGGAGAGGTTCAGGTCTTGTAGGATAGAGTACATGGCTTGATGGAAGGTAGCAGGCACAACACAGAGTCCCTGAGGCATTTAGGTTGGCTCGAAAATTCCTTCAGAAGTAATGAGGGTGGCCTTTTCAAAATCCTCAGGGGTGTAAGGTCTTGTCTAATAAGGTGCAAGATTATATACTATACTGAGTAAAGCATTCAGTTTTAGGTTTAAAAGGTAAAAAAAGTGAGTACAGTTTTCAAAAGGACCTTTAGAAGGCCTTCTAAAAACCTATGATTTGACACAAAAGGTGTCATTGAGTTAACTAAACCTAAACAAACTACATAAAATAATGTACTGTAAATTCAGAACCTGAACGTAAAAATGTGGGATTGTCAAATCCTTGGTCTAAATTTTGAATCACTTTTGCGGGCAACTCAGCTGAGTGAAAAATAAAATATCTAATAAAATCAACCATTTCTTTTGACTTTTTTTGATCTATTTAAATTGGCAAATTTTGAATTCCTTGAGAAGATAACTCAACTAACAAAAGACAAAACTCAGCAAACAAATGCAGGATACATGAATCAGAAATGGGGATTCTAATGTACAATTTGAGATTTCCTGTATTTCAAACAAATCATAGACATCATATAAAAATTAATGAATCTGAAATTGCAGGATTGTCAAATCCAAGAACCAAATTTCAATCAAAAATAGGGTGAATTTGAAATAAATATAATTTATGGGCATCTCAAAAAGGATGTCAAAGGATCTAGAGTGGATTTGTGCTAATTCTTTTAGGAATCATAGTCATTCTCAAAAATTGCCCTATTCCATTTTAGGACAGCTAAAATTTAGATGCTTGATTACAGTAGATTTTAAAAAATGCTAATTATAAAATAGAACTATATATTAAAATCTATCTTATCATGTTATCTTTTCCTTGATGTGTTGATATTTCAATTGCTGTAGATAATTTTCTTGCATTATATTGGATAGTTTCACCTCCAGTTGACTTGGCAATAGGAAATCAAGTTGCCTCTCCAAGACCAGCTGTGGTTGCAGAGGTGACTTGATTTCCTATTGCCAAGGCAACTGGAGGTGAAACTGTACAATTAAATGCAAGCACATTATCAACAGCAATTAAACTATCAACACATCAATGAAAAGATAATGTGATAAGATAGATTGTAATATATAATTCTATTTTTTATTAGTATTTTTTAAAAGCTACTGTAATCAAGCATCCTTAATAACAATACATGAATACATAGTGTAGTAAACTGATGGCTTATCTTTCCCTTCTCTCCTTCCATCCTCAAAATAAAGTTTTTTTTGGCCCCTGGCTACGTTGGGGGCCAAAAAACTTTTAAAAAAATTTATGTCATCAGGAGGGTAGCTCATATATCATTATATGGGTTTATGGTTGCTATATTAGTGATTTAGAGTGCAGAATATTGTATCATTTCCAGTTTAGACAATTTTACATTTCACTCAATTTCATGTCTAAACATGGTTGTTGAGGTTGGATTTTTCATTTGTTTTACCTATAGTGGAGCTTCTTAATTTGGGTTGATTTGTCCTAGTTTCTTACTGTACATTCAATTTGGATTCCAGTTCCCGCAATTGTTATTTGAGTTTACTAGTGGCATTCAAAAGTGATTTTAAATTTGGTTCTTGGATTTGAAAATCCCAAAATTTCAAAAAACATAGTAAACTTAATAAAAATGGTTAATGGATTTGAATACTTCAAATCTGATTTGAGTCAATTCATTTTGTCCATTGGAAATGTGCAGTTTGACTTGGAATTTGCAAAGTGTCTACAAGTTCTCTCATTTTTAAAAATCCAAATAAAATGCAAAGAATTCAATTTAATTAAAAAAGGCTATCCTGCAAAAGTGCTTCAACATTTGGACCAAGTATTTGACAATCCCGCATTTTTACATCCAGGTTCTGAATTTACAGTATTGAATAAAGATTTATTAGTAACTAAAGAGATATCTAAATTGGGATATTCCCCATGATATTATCTTAACATAAAGATAGAGAGATTATCCCTAACTTAAAAAATGGTGACAACAAGTCAATTGCTTGTTGTCAAGCTATCTCTATCCTAATTATCCTAGATATTTAAACTCTAGCAAATCTGGAAGCAAAATGAGATCTAATAAAAGTTGCAATTACTCTAAAACTTAATTTCAGAAAGATATGACCTAAATATAATTTCAAAGTTAAAATTTTAAGATTCAGAAAAAAAAGTATTAAAGTAAAAAACCTGTAGTAGGGATTGGGGGAAACCACTTAGAATTTCGACTTAGAAGTCTACTTTTCCAAGGCCTTTATTTATAGATACAAAAATTAAACCCTGGAAGAGTCTGCATGGTAAAACAGGGAGTCTTTGACCAGGTATAACTGATGATCCAGGAAAAACACATGGTAGTTGGGTGTTGGAAATTGCAACATTAATGCTATTACAATTTGGCCTTCAAATAGTGATATGTACAAAGATTTGGTCAGATTCACTTTTGATTTTGGGAATTCCTCACCTTTTGCAAATGAGTCTGTGTTAATATCCACCCATTCTGGAATACTGTACCTGCCATTAACTGATCCTGGTATGATCTCATCCCAACATGACCCCCTCTGCCACTCTGTCTGCCTAATGAGTTATCATCAACCCTTGTCTACTATTTAAGTAGAATCATTTCTCCTAATAAAGACAAGTTTCTCCACATTTGTGTTGGCCTTAATATTCTTCAAGCTTTTTTCTTTCCTTTTTACCAAAAGGAATTCCTCATCTTGTATCTCAGGAAATTAAGGTATGTGCCCTTAATTTTGCCCTGAAGGCTAACCCAAGGCTATCTTCAAACATCAAATCTTTTGTTATAAAAATTTTCTGGCGTATCCTCCTGGATGTTATCCCCAAGAGCCAAACACAACAAAAAGGATTCAATGCCATCTTTGTAATTGTCAACTGTTTCACCAAAATGGCTCACTTCATACCAACAACAACTAAAGTAACTGCAAATGAAACAGCCACTTTATTCAGGAACCAAGTATTCATGAACCATGGACTCTCACAAGAAGTGGTCTCAGACAGAGGCCCTAATTCACCTCCAAGTTTTGGGCCCAAATCCTAAAGGACTTGGAAACAAAAATATTGTTGTCAACATTATATCATCCTCAGAGTGACAGGCAGACCAAGAGAGTAAACCAGGTCCTAAAATAGTACTTATAATGCTACGTAAACTTGTAACAGAACAACTGGGTAAAACACCTGCCAATGGCTCAATTTGTGTACAACCCAAGACCACAGCTCCATTGATATGTCACCCTTCAAAGCCAACTACAGATTCAACCCTATATGGGACACCCCTCTCACAGAGGAAGCAGACACCCCAGATGGACGTGAGTGGGTTAGCAACATCCATGTGTGCCAAGAAGAATGTACACAGAACCTGAGAACAGCAATACAAGTATACAAGGACTTTGGAAAAAAGAGACAAAGCCCTGCCCCCAATTAAAGTAGGAGACCTTGTGTACCTCAGCGCAAAAAACATCAAAACCACTTCCCTGTGTGCTAGTGTGACCGTACAACAGTCACTATTGAGTATTTGACTGAATAAATGCTCTGAAATATAAAGTTATCTCTGTTTTTCTGATTATTGAATGTAGATAGGTTGGATTGGAAGCCTTAAGGTTAAGATTCCTGAAAACTGGATATCTAGGTTCAATAAAAGAAAAAAAGGCAAGATTGGCCAAGTCAATCTTATAGACGGGATGCCAGGAATGCCTTTGTTATCCTTCCTGACAACAACAATGAAATCTTTATCAATCAAGTTTCAAAAAATCCTTCTCCTATTTTGGAGCCTTTTTCAGGCCCTAAAAATGGTTCATTAGTAAGTAATATCAGTTCTGAATTACCTTTGAGTTTTCTTGGGTCAAGCCCAGAGGCCTTTCCCTTGACCAACACAGGGACAAACCCGGTCCCTCTTGTTTGATGTCTTATCGCCTATATAACATTAATAATTTGACTTCAAACTTATCTTTTATTTTGCTTGAACGTACTGGCTCCAGCCAATCAGAAGTTACGCCCAAAGCAGGACTTCTTGATTTTGAATTCATTTCAAAAAGCGGCTTTGATAAACAAAAACAAAGTTTCTGTAGTTGTTTTAATTAATCAAAACAACTGAGCCTCTCCTTCTGGTGGGTTGCTCAACCACCAGGAGGTTCCCCAAGCTGGGACTTCTCCAACAGCTGGGGAAAATTACTCCTAGCTGTTTGGGGAGGCCTAGCAGGGGTCATGGGTTTAAGAAAAGATATTTATATTTTATTTAAACTGTAAACTCAGTTTCCAAGCTTCTCCTGCCAAGTTTCCCCACCATTATTACAACTGCCACTTGAAAATGAAAATTGGACTTCCACTGACAGCCTATATAAGACTCCATCTTCCAGTATTTTTACTTGTTCAGTTAATAAAGTCAATTTACCAACCTAGTTGATTTTTCTTTTTGCCTGCTCTCAAATCCTGAAATCAAACACCATGATGCTACCCAAGTCATCCCAATGGGGACCATTTGGGTATAAATGATTGGTTTGGTTGCTCCTTGTACAGTCACTTACTGCAAGCCTTTCTTTTAGAACCATAGCAGATTCTGGTTTGCCTCCTCCCAATTACTTGGACAAGTCATGGCGCCGAGTGATACCAGGCGTATGGTACACCGCCACCCCACTGTCACCAAATCCCCCAATCACAGAGGAACCACAGGTCATGGGGGCCAGTCTTCCCAGTCCTTCTTTATTTCATTCCATGGCTTCTGTTTTCTTCCTAAGTTATCTTGGAGCTTACTTCCTGTTGGGAAGATTTAATCCCCTTTTGGATCAATATTGTCTTATTGGAGAATTGTTCCATATGGGGATGATCTCCCTTCCAATTGGTTCTCTAATCACTGGGGTGAACCCATCTGCAGCCATACACCTTTTGGGTGGTATGTTTCCAAGAAGATGGGTTCCTGATAGTTTAACTGAACCCATTTTTGAGGCTCTTTTTGGGACCTCAAAACAAACCAAATCTTTTGAAACGGAATTCCAGCTTGTAGTAGTTAAAACCTTGGACTTGGTTTTTTCACTTGCCTTGGTCTGTGCCATCACTGTTCTCATCACCAGATCCTACCACCAAGCCAAGTCCAAACATGGGAATCCAAAGCCACTTCAGAACCAGGTTCAGACTGTGGTCTTGAACAACATCATGTCTATCCAGTTGGAGGACACGGAGTCTAATGAAATCCTAATGCTTTTGGCCTTTTCCCAATTCCTCTTTGATTGTCCCCAGACCAGTTCCACAACAACGCTCAGAAGGTACATCATGTAGCTGAGCAGCTACAAGGTAAAGCCAACAATGGTTTGCCAAGTCTACCCTAAAAGGGGAAAAGCTTCTTCACAATTACCCTACATTTTGTGATTCCCTTCTTGCCATAATTTTGCCAGCCTTGTCTAAAGAGGGACTTTGTGACCAGATCTCTAGCCTTTATCAGGGCAAGATGACCACAAGTGAGTTCCTCAAGGAGTTCACCCGTCTCAAGGAAGCCATTGGTATGGACAACAAAGAAAGCTTTTATATGCTGCAGAAACGCCTATCTACGGACATGAAGGCTTTTTAAGCTCATCACATTTTACCCAATACCTACAATGAGCTTACCCAGGAAATTCTTTGTTGGGCTCCCAAGTTAATCAATTCCCAGCCTGGAAACCCAATCCTTCCAAACCCACCATCTCCCAGAAGATCTTTGGGACCAATACCCTCCCAGCAGGGTTGGTTCCCAAGGAGGGAGGTGGATATCAGCTATCCAAGGCCGAGCATAAACAACTCATGGACAAAGGATGCTGCCTCTATTGTTGGAAGAAGGGACATCAAGCAAAGAATTCTTTGCCTTGAATTGTTTCCAGCAACACCCTTCTGCAGTCCTTGCTGTCTCTGATCCCAATAAAGCCACCATTAAGTCCTACACCACCTTTCCTGTGATAATCACTTCAATTCATGGGCAACTTTCAACACTGGACCTTTTAGATACTGGATCTATGGGCAACTTCATTGACAACTCCCTGCTAAGTTCTCTAGGGATATCAGGAGTTAACCCGTCTTCTGTGTTATTGGCCAACAAAACTCAGATAACAGTTCAAAAATTGGTGCTACCTCTCCAAACCAATATTTTGGACGCTGAATTTCATCTTGAATTCTCAGCTATTCCAGGTCTGGCATGCCCAGTGATTCTGGGCTACTCTTGGTGCAAGCAAGCTCAGATAAACATCAATTGGGATTCCCATCATGTAGATTTTACCAACCATGGTAAGTCCTTCTTGGTACCCATCAACCTTGACACTTCCTTCTCTGACTCATATCTCCGTGGAATCATGACCCTTCCACACACCAAGGGTTCTCTTCATCAGAGTCTAAAGGATTATGAGGGTCTTTTCAGTGAAGCAAGTTGCAATGAGCTCCCGGCCCACCAAGCTTTTGACTTAAAAATTGATCTCATCCCTGGTAGCACACCAACTTGGGGAAAATTGTACCCCACCAACAGGGCCAAGGGAATTGCACTCAAGGAGTATCTTGACAAAATACCTCTGCAAAGGGTTCATCTGTAGATCAAACTCTTCTTGCTCCTCTCCCATCTTCTTTGTTAAAAAATCTGATGGCACCCTTCACCCTGTGGTTGACTACGCTAAACTTAACTCAATCACCATCAATAATCACAATTGTCTTCCTGCTGCAGAAACCCTCACAGACAAGCTTTCAAGGGCACAGATATTCTCCAAACTAGACCTACTTAACGCCTATAATTAGATCCACATTTTGGAGGGGGATGAGTGGAAAACAGCCATTAGAACACCCTTTGGCCTATATGAATACCTAGTCATGCCCTTTGGTCTCAGCAACGCCCCAACAGCTTTCCAAAGACTCATGAATGAGGTGCTATTCCTATTTCTAGATACTAGTGTGGTGGTATATCTTGACAACATCCTCATTTACTCGCCTGACAAGGAAACTCATGTTGAACACTTCAAGGAAGTGATGGATGCTCTTACCAGGGTCAACCTTTTTTGTAAACTATCTAAGTGCAAATTCTTTGCAACAGAAGTTGAGTTCTTGGGGTACTCCATCAAACCAGGAGGCTTTGCAATTGCTTCTTCCAAGGTGGAAGCTGTCCTGAACTGGCCTGTCCCCACGTCTTGCACTAAGCTCAGAGGTTTCCTTGGTCTAGCCAACTTCTGTAGGAAATTCATCAAGGATTTCTCATCCACTGCTCTACCTCTCCCTGCTCTTACCTCTAGCAAGGTGTCATTTGATTGGTCCAAGTCTTCTCAGGAATCCTTTGATTGCTTGAAACAGTCTTTCACCTCTTCCCCAGTACTCCTTTGCCCTGACCCTGAACGACAATTTTTTTTGGAGACAGAAACATCAGACTATGCCTTGGGGTGGTACTGATCCAGCTTGGGGAGGATGGTGAAAGCCACCCTGTGGCTTTCTACTCCTATAAGCTCTTGGATTGGGAGCAAAACTATCATGTGTATGAGAAGGAGTTGTACACAATAGTAAACTCTCTTAAACACTGGCGTTGTTACCTTGAGGGAAGCAAGTTCCCTACCATCACCAGGAAAAATCATAAGAACCTCCTCTACTTTACAGAAAAAAGGAAGATAGCACCTCACCTGGCCAGATGGTCAATTGACCTCCTGGCTTTTGACTTCACAATTTAATACACTTCTGGCAAAATTAATGTGGTTCCAGATGCTATTAGCCAACACAAAGACCTTAAGGACAACAATACCCAAAACCATGACCACAATAATCAATCAGTGCTGACAGCTTCCCAATTTTTTCCAGCATCATTGAAATTTTGGCACATACTTCCTTGGACCAGAGATTATGGAAGAACAGATGCACTCACATTTTCAAACAGAGCTTGAGAGAATGCTAAGAAGTTTGCCAAAGACCAACACAATCAACAACCAGGAGATAACATATGTCAAAGGTGCCTTGGTGGTCCCCAAAGGGGGACTCCAAACCAAGGCAATACTACACATGCACAAGGGGCCCTTGTCCAGACATGGTGGGTTGCTCAAAACCTTGAAGCGTCTTGGGAGTTGATACTGATGGCCTGGAATGAAGAAAGACATCAAGACTTGCATCTCTAACTGTCTTGGTTGTGGGAGAAACAAACCCTCCAAAACTAAGCCCCAGGGATTCCTCTGTTCATTACCCATACCTTCTCAACCATTGTCTTCCATATCAATGGGATTCATAGTGGATTTACCTATGAGAAAAGGGAACACCAGCATCATGGTTGTGGTAGACCTCATGACCAAATATGCCATCTTTATTCCCTTTGCTTCATGTACCTCAAAGGAAGTAGCCAGCATGTTCTTCCACAAGGTGGTCAGTGATCATGGGCTTCCTAAGGACATTGTTTCAGATTGAGGTGTCCAATCACCTCCCAGTTCTGGAAGGCTCTAATGGACCAGATGAGAGTAACGGTAAACCTGTCAACTTCTTTTCACTCCCAAACAGATTGTCAACCCAAGCGTGTTAATAAGTATTGGAGGGATACTTGTGACATTAAAAAATTCACAACAAGACAATTGGGTCCACTATTGCCATCTAGCCCAGTTATGTTATAACACTGCACACCATAGCTTAATTGTTATGTCTCCCTTCTTTGCCAACTTTGGGTTTGGCTTGGAGTCCTTCCCCTCTGATCTCAAGGAATCAGCCCTTCCTCAAGCTGATGAAATAGCCAACAGAATGAAGGAAGTACACTCCAATCTCATTGAGTTCCTCACCAAGGCCAAGTCTGAATACAAGAAATATGCTGATTGTCATTGTTCACCAGCAAAAGAATACCCTGTGGGGTCTTACGTCTACCTCAATGCTTGTAACCTAAAGTTAAAGATTCCAAGCAAGAAACTGGGTCCCAAGAAGACTGGTCCCCTCAGAGTCCTGGAACGCCTCTCCAGCCTGAACTATTGACTTGAGCTACCAGCTTGTTCCAGTGTACATGATGTATTCCACATGGATTTACTTACTCCCTTTGAGGGCAACCCTGATGTCCTGTCAGGACGTAACCCCAATCCGCAGATTGTCTCAAACACCTTTGAATGGGAGGTAGAGGACATCATTTCACATTGTCTAGTCAAGGACAAGGTGCAATACTTGGTCAAATGGCTGAATTATGGAGAGGAGTCATATTCCTGGGAGCCCGCGGAGAACCTCGCCAACTGTGAACAGGTCCTGACCAGGTTTCATTCCAAGGGAGAGTCTTCCCTAGGTGAAGGTAGTGTCAGGAATGCCTTTGTTATCCTTCCTGACAACAACAATGAAATCTTTATCAATCAAGTTTCAAAAAATCCTTCTCCTATTTTGGAGCCTTTTTCAGGCCCTAAAAATGGTTCATTAGTAAGTAATATCAGTTCTGAATTACCTTTGAGTTTTCTTGGGTCAAGCCTGGATGCCTTTCCCTTGACCAACACAGGGATTGAACCTGGTCCCTCTTGTTTGATCTCTTATTGCCTATATAACGTTAATAATTTGACTTCAAACTTATCTTTTATTTTGCTTGAACGTACTGGCTCCAGCTAATCAGAAGTTACGCCCAAGGCAGGACTTCTTGATTTTGAATTCATTTCAAAAAGCGGTTTTGATAAACAAAAACAAAGTTTCTGTAGTTGTTTTAATTAATCAAAACAACTGAGCCTCTCCTTCTGGTGGGTTGCTCAACCACCAGGAGGTTCCCCAAGCTGGGACTTCTCCAACAGCTGGGGAAAATTACTCCTAGCTGTTTGGGGAGGCCTAGCAGGGGTCATGGGTTTAAGAAAAGATATTTATATTTTATTTAAACTGTAAACTCAGTTTCCAAGCTTCTCCTGCCAAGTTTCCCCACCATTATTACAACTGCCACTTGAAAATGAAAATTGGACTTCCACTGACAGCCTATATAAGACTCCATCTTCCAGTATTTTTACTTGTTCAGTTAATAAAGTCAATTTACCAACCTAGTTGATTTTTCTTTTTGCCTGCTCTCAAATCCTGAAATCAAACACCATGATGCTACCCAAGTCATCCCAATGGGGACCATTTGGGTATAAATGATTGGTTTGGTTGCTCCTTGTACAGTCACTTACTGCAAGCCTTTCTTTTAGAACCATAGCAGATTCTGGTTTGCCTCCTCCCAATTACTTGGACAAGTCATGGCGCCGAGTGATACCAGGCGTATGGTACACCGCCACCCCACTGTCACCAAATCCCCCAATCACAGAGGAACCACAGGTCATGGGGGCCAGTCTTCCCAGTCCTTCTTTATTTCATTCCATGGCTTCTGTTTTCTTCCTAAGTTATCTTGGAGCTTACTTCCTGTTGGGAAGATTTAATCCCCTTTTGGATCAATATTGTCTTATTGGAGAATTGTTCCATATGGGGATGATCTCCCTTCCAATTGGTTCTCTAATCACCGGTTTGAACTTATCCGCAGCCATACACCTTTTGGGTAGTATGTTTCTAATTGGATGGGTTCCTGACACGGGATGTCTCAAAAATGGTTTAATTAATCAGGAAGATTAATTAATAAATACATGGGAATATAATTAATGAGGATTTAATTAATTGTTTAATTGCCTTGACTGTGTCAAGAAGTTTGATTAAGGTCAACCATAAACAAACCCCTGAATTTTGGGTTAAAAGCGACGTCTAATGGATTTGGGAAGCGCCAAGGCGCTTTATCAATTTTTTCAGGTGCTGGGGCGCCACCTGGGAAAGTTCCTGGGCGCTGCAGTGGCGCCTGGTTTGAGTTTCAAAGCGTTTTAATGGGGTTTAAGGCAAAAAACCATAAAATGCAAAGATAACTAAATAAAGGCAAGCATTCCTAGGAATTCAGGATTTATTAGCTGGTTCCAGTTGGAACATCAATAGCTGAGTTTTGGGATATTTAATCCACAGGGTTTAGGCGCCAGGAGCTGAGAAAGCCCATGCTGATTTGGTACATTGGGATGAATGGAGTCAGGTGACTTCTTCCCATTGTAGGTTGATTCTCATAGGTTGAGAAATATTGGTGATCTTGTAGGTAAAGATCTAGGTTTGGATGACTCAAATGTCATATACCACGTGATATGAATCATAGGTTGATTCAGGAACCAGAGGGGTTTTCAGCCAAATATGCCCCAAATGATATATAAGCAAAAACAGCTAAAATTTAATAAAGATATATTGTCAATTCCTACGCTTTCCCTCAACTACCTTTTCAATTATTATGTCTTCTTTGTTTAATTTTGAAAGGGCCAAATTTGGAATACTTTGCGTGGAGACTGCTGCTGCCAGGAAAGAGGTTCCTACAAGTTTGTTGGAGGAAGCTTGGGAAAGCTTGGAGGTCACCAAGACTGTGCCTGAGGAGTCCTTGGTGGAAGTAAAGGCTGTGTTCAAAGAGTTATACTCTGATTACTTTGAAAAAGAAGGGACTCCCGCTCAAGGAAACCAAATCTATGCATGGGATATCTGGAACCTGTTAGTAGGATGGGACAAAATCTTACAGCAAGTGAAAGCAAAGACAAATTGGGAAATTGAGGCTTTAAGGGCAAGAGAGGAAAAGAGCGTTGAGATCATGGCCTGTTGGCGGGATGATAAAAAAGTGTTGTCCCATAAAATTGCCTCCCTGGAGACAAAGCTCCTCAAAGCTTTGTCAAAGGAAGTTAATGGCAATAAGAGTCAAGGGCAGGATAATTCTGGGATGGACTGGTTGGACCTGGATTTGTCACAGCTAGCTTGAGTCCCAGACAAACAGGCCCTTACAAGGTCTTACAGCCTATTGGTGCTATAGCGTACCAATTAGAACTTCCCCCAGATGGAAGGTTCATGATGTATTTCACCAATCCTTATTATTAAAAAATAAAGGACTTAATCTCACACATCAGATAGTGAAACCAGCTCCCCCTCTCATCAAAATAAAAAGCTTCACAGAACACAAGGTTGAAGCCATCCTGGGACACAAACTCTGATACCAAAAACCCCTATTTCCTGATCAAATGGAAAGGGTACCCCAATGAAGAGAATACATGAGAATCAGAATCCAACCTTGAGAAAGCCACTAATCTGTTGCAGGAATAAAAATCCTGAAATAAAGAGTTGTGATCTTCAAGCTTGACTATGGTAGTGGATGATGTCAGGGCCCAGAAAGCCCTGGATAACCAGCTGGCCTTCTTAGAGGCAAAAATACCCGTGGCCTGAAAACCCTCACAAATTGTCTCTCAGAGCAAGAGAACCCTCTTTCAATTAATGAATGACCCAGGATTTGAGAGGCACACAAGCTTTAAATCCCTGGCTTCAATTCCATTAACAATTTTGACCATCTTAATAATTAGGAAACAGGACATTGGGAGTGCAATTGTTTAATCACACAATTTGCGCTTGATTGCTTGTGGGTTCTATTTTAGCAGTGGCACCTTGGCTTGCTGCAGCCCAAGCAAGGTTCCTGTTATACTAACCAATGAGCATCAACCCCCAGGCCCAAGTAGCAAATCCCAGTCAAAATTGTAAGTTTAACTGAAATCAATGCCATCAGCTCTCTGATGGCACAGAAGGCCATAAAACTACCAGTAAGTATAAGTAGTGAGGAGGAGAAGCCCTCCTCACTGTTGACATCTTAAAAATAAATGACTTTATGCTCAGGATTCATTGTTTTCTTGCAAGAATAATCTACTTTTGTACCAATATAACTATTATGTTTGCATTTATTTATAACTTGACTACACTTTACAACCTCATGTATCTGCTCCCTCCTGGCCACCAAGAGTGATCATTTTGCCCTCCATGCTGGAGATTCCTCCTACTCCTGACCAGGACTTCAGTAAGGTGGGGTTTGTCTATATCACAGTTTAGGGCTGGCCAACCAGGTTGTGCCCCATACTGGGAGTTAGCATTTTCTAGCTACTGCAGTCAACAATCTGGTCAGAATTGCCCCTATTGTGTACTTGACCTTCCAGGACCAGCCCTCCTCCCCTGTGGGAGTCCAGCCAGACTCTGGTATGGGCCATGACAATTTGGGTTGCTATTAATTGTCTGCCCTCCTAGTAATTTTAGAAGGGATTTTTATAATGTAGGTGTACTGCGGCCAGACTTGTGTCTAACTGCAGATAACTCTTACTAGCTAGCCTACCATGTCCAAGCTACTAGTTTCAACCACCAGAGTTAGATTCTAAACTTAAATAGTGGTTTTAGAATGAGTTAATATCCTAGGCTATTAATTTTTCCTCTTCAGCATGATATCCTTGACTCAGTTGAGACTAACTATAGTAGTTTTAAAAGCTACAGCAACAACCAAAAATGCCTCAGATTAGAACAAAATGATTTCAGATTTGAACAAAATCCAAGTTGCGCAAGATTCAAGATTCAAATAATTTTAAAAAAGTTGTTTAATAAATGAACTGTCAAATAAAAACAAAATTTCACTAGCCCATTATACAATAATATATCAAATATCAAGTGGTGTTGTTTAACTCACAAACAAAATGAACTGACACAACAAGTGAGATAAATGGATGCTGTTCTGGAGTATATTATAATTCAATCAGGATTCATATGTGGCACCAACAGAAGGACTAAAATGAAACAAAATTTGAGCAATCAGGAAGTGAGATTCCACAAGCACAAAAAATGAAGTCACACAAGATTTGTAGTATGAGCAGCCTAAATTAGAAATATAAAAGTTTAACAGCCAATCAACGGCTATTCAATTTAGGAACAGAGGCATTTTATTCATTTACATAGATCCTTATTTGTGTATAATGGTTTTGAAAACCTTCCAAATATTGACTTGTGATTACAATAAAAATAAATAATAAAATTTTAAACTTCTACTTTTAGTGATTTTATCCTAGGTTTTTTTGTACAATGTTTTTTAACAGCAATATCTTTGACGGCACCAGCAGCCAAGCCAGCTTCAATGGAGATGGGGCTCAGGGTGTGGAGGCACCCATTTATACCTAAGCCTTTGTGGCAGGTAACAAGGAAGCCAACCTATACCTGACCCCTGACCCACATGGCTTTGACTTGTTCAACAGTCACCTGGTGTCTAGCTCTGCCCCCACTCCTGTACACCCCCCGCATAAGCTGCCTGCCTACTAACCAATAAGGATGGCAACCACAATTTGAAACAAATTTCTGCCACCACCCAACATGCCCCTTACATTCAATCAGGCTTCAGCTCCCCTGGCTCAGCGCCCCAAAAGCAGAATAATTACTTCCCAAATTCTTCAAGAAATTGTGGCACTGAACTTGCAGGGTCTGTCCTGGGAATAGATTGCTAGCCAATTGCAGTTTACCTGGGCTACTTTCACGCAGGAATTCAACAACCTGATAAACAGGGGGAATCTGATTGTGTCAAAACAGCAGGCTCAACCCGCTAGCAAGGTTCCAAGCAAGCAGGTTTGTGACCTGCAATATGATTACCTGGCCACTCAAAGCCAGACTAGGAAGTCAACTCAAATGACCAAATCCAACAACATGAACAGATGATGATCCTTTATGGTGGATACCTTGTTTTGGCGCTTGACTCATTACCAGAATCAAGCCACCCCCTTCATCATCCAGCCATGTGGTAAACACTACCATGTTCCTGTTATCCACAATTCACAATGACTATATAATACCTATCTCTCAATAAAAAATATTATCTAGTTTCCAAATATTCTTCCCCTTGTAACTCTGCTAAAAAAGCACAGTTACATCAGCACTGAAGGTTTCAGTGCTTCATCAATTGATCCTTACTGAGAAACAAAAACCATCTTGTCATGAGGGGAGATTCCTTCTCCACAACAACAGTCAAAATGCCCCCAAGCGCATCATTTGCTTTGCCATAAGCCAGGATCTGTGCAACCTGTTAAAATGCAAGACCTGGCTTGCAGATGGAACTTTCTCAACCTGTCCAAAGCTATTTAGTCAGCTTTGGAGCATCCATGGGCAGGTTGGAAATCTGGTTCTTCCCCTGGTCTTCTTTATACTCCAAAATAAGAAGCAGGAAATGTATGTCTGTACACTTACAATTCTAAGGGCCAAGTTGGGTGAAATCCTCCCAACCATCAAAAAGGAGCCTAAGGAAACCAGAGGGCACAAGAAAAAACCCCAGTACCAGTCAGAGGAAGCCACCTCAACCAGAAAGCATCCAGGTAGACTTCTTACCACAAATATCTGGTAGTGTATTTCAAACAGGCTCAGGCAATTGCCTTCATAAAAGTCTTCAAGGGCTCCCCCAGGGATGCTACATCTGCTTTTGGCAGGCACTATACCGCTGCCTTCAAAAATGCTCAGATCTGCATGAGCTTTTCAACGCATGAGGCTCAAAAAAGGCCAAGGACCTCTTCAATTGCTTTGCTGCCCTTGTCTTAGTAAGAAATGAAGAGGAAATTCCTTCTACAACGCCCTCCTCCATCACTCATATATCATAGCCAGCCAGGAAGCCTTTGCGCCTTTTATTGAGTATTTTGAAACTCAATGGGTTGGTATTTTTTCAGGGAGCATGCCACATCAGAAAGGCAGTGACTCAATCCAGTGGAACTGAAAATAATCAGGTAAAAGATGGGCTAATCAAGACCGCCTCTTCCCTTGAAGGGTGGCATAGCCAGTTTGCTACAAGAGTCAGGGTTCAGAAGCCCAAATTCAATAAGGTATTGGTGCATCTAAAAACACAGCAGGCCTTCTCTGCCCACCTCTTCAAGACTGGTATGGATACTAAGGGCAACCCCCCAACCAAACTAAGGAAGTTAAAATATACACAGATCAGAAAGATTGTTCTTGCATACTATCCTAAGGATAGAAAGTTTGAGCATCTCCAAGCTATCTCAGTTGCTCTTTTTACCAAAGTTGAGCCATTTTCCAATAAACACTACTTTATATTCTTTCTCATTTCCTTTAATTTTATAATTTTTTTAATTTTATTTAGTATTTGGTACAAATATCTTCTTATTTTAAAGTATAGATCATAGTTATGATAGATGAAAATGGTTGTTTTTGTGTATATTTTGACTTTAAGGCTTTACACAGCCTTGTTTCTATTAATTGATCCCATTTTTATTGCAGATTTGAAATTCTGAGGTTTTTTAAGCCTAGAGAAGTTTTTTAAATTCTATTTTTTGAGAATTTTTTGGGTTTTTTTGGAGTTCAAAAAATCTAAAATTTCAAATCCTGTCTTTCATAGTTGCAATACTGTAAATCAAAATGGCATTTTTAATATAAAATTGAGATAGATATAAATTGAGATGGCGTTTTTCAAGATGCTGTTTTTGAAATGTGTGTCCTACCAGCACTACTATCATTTGACCATCTATTATGAGGATCAAACAATCCAAATCCTAAAAGGAACACAACTTGAATAAGCCATATGACCTAAGAGGAACATTACTCAGATAAGCCCCATGACTTCCATGACGTACATGGACAGTATGTGGCTTTCCATGATACTATATATTAGCCTATATTTATAGCCAATAAAGCATCATTATCTTCTTAATTTTCCCATTTGTCTTGTTTATTATACTTCCCAGAAGTATATTCTTGACAGTGGTAGAACAGGTAGGTTATCCATACCTACCCAACTCAAAGGAAAAATTCCTCCTAAGAAAAAGACCCAAGCAATGGTACTCCCTAACGGCTGGAGAGACTACAAATAAGGACAAGGCATCCCCACAGGCTTTTTTTATCTACAACAACGTCATTGTGCCTATCAAACAGTACAACCTTCTTCACACTTGTAAACTTCTGAACCCATCTACAACGTCTGTAAGCCTGCAGGTGCCCAGGATACCCAGTATTGTATTACAACACCTGTGTAAAGCCAAAATTAGAGTCTTCTCAGGGTTATACTTTAAAAAGTCAACCTTCTGATTCAAAACACCTAAAATAAGTTTACACAAGTGGGCTATCCCTGGAAACTCTAGGCAAGCGAGATTGCCCTTTGTGTCACAGGAACCATATCACATTTTTTAAGCAAGTGGCTAGCCCAACACCCCAACCATAAGGAAAACTGGGAGTTATTCAAAACTGCATTCCTCAAAAAGTTCTCCATGAAGGACTCCAACGTTGTAATCATGACTAAACTCAGAATGTTTAAAATGATAGGAACAATCAAGGAATACATTGTTGTGTACAAAGACCTACATGACTGTGCTCCCAACACCATCAACTTTAATAAGCCTATACCACAGTTGGACTTCTACAATGGCCTCCCCACACACATTAGGTGTCAGTTTGTCATGACCTGCTGCAAGAACCTTGAAGATGTACTATTGGAAGAAAATCACATAGCTCAAAATTCTAACAACCTACATGCAACAAACAAGCGCAAGGAGAGCCCTACATCCAAGAAAGATCCTTGACAAAAAAAACAAAATAATCAAGCCAACAACACTCATCCTCAAAACAGGAATTGTACTACCCAAGCCAACCATGAAAGCACTAAAGATAACCACATTGAGGAAAAATCTCAGGGTAATGCTTAGGCAAGCTGCTCTCCCCTAATTTAAAAGACTTGTACAGGGACCAGGACTTAGATTCAATTACCATGATCCAAGTACTCTCCAGAAATCTTATACTGTTTGCCTTAAACAGAGAATAGACTCTTCATTTATCTTTTCTGCTTTTGAAGATATCAGGGTACATCACTATTTGACAGTGAAGTAGACCAATCACTTGTTGAAAAAAGATTTTCCAACCTCATAAATCTATCCACAAAACAAAGTAATGTCAAGAGAGTTATCATGGCAGATAAAGGAGCACACTAGTCACCAGGGAAGAGAACCCCTTTTTTGCCCAAATAGTATACATACTGTTTTTTTTGGCTCCTGGGACAACATCCAGGAGGACACGGCGGGAAATCTTTGTAATGGAAGATTTGAGGTTTGAGACTAGCCTTGGGGTAGCCTTCAGGGTAAAATTAAGGGCACATCCCTTAACTTCCTGTAATTATGTAAATTCATAACCTGAACGTGAAAATGTAGGATTTTCAAATCCTTGGTCCAAATTTTGAATCACTTTTGTGGGCAACTCAGCTGAGTGATAATTAAAATATTTAATAAAAGTAAACATTTAATTTGCTTTTTTGGTTTATTTAAATTGGCAAATTTCTTATCTCTTGAGCAGATAACTCAACTAACAAAAGACAAAACCCAACAAACAAATGTGGGAATCATGAATCAGAAATGCGGGGTTCTTATGTAGATTTGAGATTTCCTGTATATCAACAAATCATAGAAATCATGTGAAAATTAACAAATCTGAAATTGTGGGATTATCAAATCCAAGAAACAAGTTTCAAATCATAATTGCAAGGAATTTGAAAGAAATAAAATTTATGGGTGTCTTAAAAAGGATGCCAAAGGATCTAGAGTGTATTTGTGCTGATTCTTTTAGTAATCATAGGCATTATCTAAAATCACTCTATTCCATTTTAGGACTGATAAAATTTAGATCCTACTATTCACAAAATTAACATACTTAACAATAAAATTGACTAAAATGTACACGTCTCTTTTTGAGTTTCAATTTTTTAATAAAATTTATTATGTCTTCTTTCAATAACAACCAAGTCAACAAGCTGAACTCTGGTCTTAACAAAATCATGTAGGGCTACACCGGGTCTTCTAATAGTGAAGCCTCCCTCTATGGCCACTCCCAACCTGCAGGCCCCTCTGCAAGCACTACCCAGGAGTGTGTCCTTTCTCCTGTGTCCTCAAGCATGGCCCTGTTTGCCTATCACGCACAGGCAGCTGCTAACCCAAATTATACAGCAACACTAGCATCTGAAATTGACCAAGTGAGACATAGGGCCACCAACAGAAGCCAGAATCCAGAAACAGCCAATCAGATGACACTGTCTGGTTCTCAAGGCAGACACACCCCGCCTCCATCCAATCAGCCTGTGAGGCGCAGAAGAAAATTGATCACTCCAGACATTGTTCTCAAAATGGTTGAAAAGCGAGGCAAGCTTATGTCCCTTGGGGTAATTGCAGCCGCAATGGGGTTTGCAAAGTCCACTATGGCTGCAACCCTGCAAGCCCACACAACTGTGGCCCCCCTACCAAGAAGACCTCATCTGATGCCTGTACATGACCTAAGGTGACACAGCCCATCCCCTTATGATATCCATTATGGAACGTAACCCGTGGATGCCCCAGGTCCAGGTATGTCTCCAGCTGGGACTCCATGGCATCTTCACCAACAAAAGAACAGTGAATTTGTGGATGCACAGAGTTGTGGTTGCCGCCAGAATCCTATCCAATCAGGTTCTTGGTGGCCCCAGTTTGGTGGATACTGACCCATACAATTCAACAATCATCAATTTTATTAAAGGGAGTGCAATAAGGGCCCGTAATGACGTCATCTTCCTATCATACGCTAAGATTTCTGCAAGTATCCAAGACTATGGAGAGAAGCATATCCAGTCTGACATGTACAAGCGCGGCCCAATCTTGTACTATTTTATTGGGGTTTTATTGGCAGTTTCCCCATTGGGCGTCAATTATTACTTGGCAATATTGAACACCGCAGATGGGTATGCCTACCAGACAGAGCTCAAGGCTGTGCTGGAGGAGTGGGCTACACAAAATGCTATGCACACAGTTTACTTAGTGCTGAGATGAAGAAGCAGGAATGGGCTACCCAAGAAATCAGGGCTGTGGGGCATACCTGTTGGTCCTACCCCATCAACCACGCTGACATGCATCTTGCAGATGTATGTTTCTACAATTTTGGTTCCGCCCTCAGGCGTTTAAAGCCTGCCACCTACAACAAACTATGCGCCCAGATTGATAAGGGGTATGAGCTTTTCCCTTCCGCGTCTGTCCAGGACTTATTTGATCTCATCATCTCCTATGCAAGTGATAGTGATAAGTCCAGAAAGGACTCTTGCCTTCACCCTTTCCCATCCATCTGTTTTGTCAAGCCCACATACATGATGGAAGAAGAATTAGAGCAATTGAAGCAAACTGCTCTTGCTGCTCCTTCCCAGTCAACAAACCCTGCCTCTCCAACCCCCACCCATTAAGCCACCTGCCTTCCAACCCTGACTCCCAAACCACCACCCATTCCCTCCCCACTATCTCTGATGCTGCCTCTTTCACATGCGCAGATGAAGGCAATTTTTTTTCTGCCCATTCCCTCCCCTTCCCATCCTTTGATCAGTAAAAAAATCTTTTCTTTATGACAACTTAATAAAATTGATATCTTTCTTTCAATTCATAATTAATAATAATTTTTTTTACATTATCAACATTTCCCATAATTAATGCAATGTTGTACATTTTATAAATAGCTTAAAATTATGAGCATACATATTTTTAATCATTATTAATAAATTAAAGACAATAAACGTAAATATTGGATTAAAATATTGCAATTAGACATTGACTCCTGATATTTTGATATTATGTGCATAACCAATTTATTTTTTAATAAAATTCATTGTAAACTTGGCCTTTTTCATTGTAATTTATCAAAATGAACTGTGTTTATATTAGAGAGCCATTAACGCTTAGTACAAATATTAATACATAGTGCATTTTACAGTCTGTATATTTACCTATTGGTAATAATTCTATAAAATTTTTAGTTGGATTTTTGCGAGGTAATAATAATTTAATGTGATAACTAAAACAATGTACTGTCATTAATTGGCTGATTTTCTTTGCTGTTGCAATTGTGCTTTTTCTGATATTTCTGCAATAGTATCCAATTGGTTGGCTTCACATCCAATCACACAGGCAATAAGAAAAAAATCTGCCACCCTAACCACATCCAGTCTTTGGGTGGCATCTTGTTTTCCTATTGCCTGTGTGATTGGATGTGAAGCCAACCAATTGGATACTAGTGCAGAAATATCAGAAAATGCACAATTGCAACAGCAAAGAAAATCAGCCAATTAATGATAGTAAACTGCAATTTATTAACATATTACATTATTATTACCTTGTAAAATCTAACTTAAAAGTTTACAGAATTATTACCAATAGGTAAATATACAGGCTGTAAAATGCACTATGTATCAATATTTGTACTAAGTGTTAATGGTGCTCTAATATAAACACAGTCCATTTCATTAAAATATATTGGAAAAGGCCAAGTTTACAATAGATTTTAATAAACAAAATAAATTGAGTTTTGCACATAATATCAAGAGTTGGTGTCTAATTGCCATATTCTAATGCAATATTTACATTCATTGTCTTTAATTTAGTAATGCTGATAAAAATAATCACAAGTTGAAGGTAGTACTATAAAAACTAGTTTTTTGATGGAATTCAAACATAATGTCAAATATTTACCCACTTATCAACACATTAGAGTCAGACCTCCAAAAGGTTGTTGATCTTGAATACAACATCAAGGAAATTGCGGTAAATCAACTGGGAAATGAGGGAAGAGCCTTGGTCCAGCAAAAAGAAATTTCAAAAAATACCCTGGGAACAATAGTTAATGAAGAACACAAAGAAATAATTTAAGATCTTCAAAAGGAAATACTCAAGCAGTTAGATTTCAAAAGTGAAAGTTACACCTTGTGGGAATTTTCAAAAACCAGTTGAAAGTATACTCAAAAATTAAACTAATTGAAGGAAATCAAATCCCATATGAAATAAACACAAATGAAGAGGAAACTGACCAAATGGAAACAGATAAAAAACTCAGTCAAGAAGCAGGAGCACTTCAAGAAATACAGAAAATTTATCAAATGAAAACCAGGAAGAAACATAAGTTGCAAGAAAGATAAGAAAAATTAAGCCTAGGAAAATTAATGAAGAGAAGCCAACACTCATGAAGTTTTCTGAGGTGGTGCCTGTGGCTGAGGGGGCCACAGAGGAAACAATTAAAAAGTCTTTTTATGTTTTACTTATATTTGTTTTTTCATCACCAGAAATGAGGACAAGGTTGCAGAAGTGGCAGCTTTTACGCTGAGTTGGTTTTACAGGGGTTACCAGTCACTGGTAGCCCCTGGAAAACAAATAAATAAAAGCCAAATAAATAAATTATTCAACGGAACATGAATAATTTTTCAAGTATTGAAGCTAAAGATAGTGAATATTTACCACCCATGGGGTGCTTGCTGTGGTTGAGGGAAGCATATGAAATAGGATCAAATATCAACTTCAAAGAAATGAATGAAATTTTTGAGGATGTCAAGTTAAACTTTGATGAATATATATATGAAAGCATTCAACAATTCCCATTTTCAAACATCAACAATTATGAAAAAAATTAATAAAAACTGGCTTTCAAATAGGAACTGAATATCTAAAAACTTAAATTTTTAATGAAGTATTCAAGGCATTATCAAACAAAGTCGGGGACGCAGGCCTTGTGAACTCATTTAAACCATTATTAATATTGTTTTCCAAGGCATGGGGGGCTGATACAAGTCAGGGGCCCCTGGAACCCTCTTCAAATTCAATCATACATCCTTTATCAATAGGTTAGTTCAAGTCTTCAAAAAACTGTGCATGTTCTTGGAAAAATATACCTTGCAAAGAATTCATGTCACAGTATACCTGGGAATCCTCCTTTACTGCATATTAAAAACTAACATCAAAAAGTTAGAGGATGTACCTATTCAAATGAACATATGCCAGTTAGCATTCAAACGCCAGAAAACACCACAGAGATACAGAACAGTTGAGCACATCCTCTATGATTCATTTGCATTGACAATGCTATAAAGGTACTACATGCCCCCTGAAAAAAACCTATTAGTCAATTCACTCACCCTCCTTCCTTTTATTAAACGTTCAACAACCACTGGGGTACAGGGCACCACCCCTCTAGCAATTGCATCCAGGGTTGTCCACCACATACAGAAGAGTATGTGGATCCAATTAGATGCATTAGCTGAAATTTTAATTTTGGGGTATAATTCCCCGGAATAATCACATTCTTTTTACAATTAGCATCCCCCAATAAATATTTCTCCTTGCAAATTAATTTTTTTTAATTTTTTATATTTTAATACTAAAATTTCAATATCATAATGTGTAATATTTTAATTTTTATAGTAAAATTTTAATAATACATATTTCAATATTAAAATTTTTAATATATAATATTTCAATTTTGAATATAGCACAATTAAATAAAAATAGTTAAATTTTGAATATTTAAACTTTAATATATAATTTTTAAGATTTTTAATTATAATTTTACTTTTAATATTTTAAGATTATTTTAGACTCTAGTAGGTAAATTATATTATTTTAATATATCTAAATATATTACAAACATTATTATAGTTGCAACCACGTCAATACTAAAAATAAGTTAAAAAAGTTTTATTTACTAGCTTGTTGAATACAGGTTTAATTATTACATAGACTAACATCAAGAATTGAATTTATCCACATCATGCGGCCTGTTCCACTTATATTCTAAACAAGTGATTGTTTAGAACTCAAATTGCCTTTCCCTTGTAATATGATTTGATAAATATATTCAATATGCTTGACCTGCGTCCTAAGTACTAATTAGTAAGCAATACATAAAAATCATTGGTTTCCGTTTTGTGTGGCTATACTGTAAATTCAGAACCGGAACGTAAAAATGCAGGATTGTCAAATCCTTGGTCCAAAATTTGAATCACTTTTGCAGGATGGCCTTTTTTTAATTAAATTGTTTTTTTTTGAGTTTCTTTGAATTACAAAAATGCCGTAACTCATAGACACTTTGCAAAGTTCAAGTCAAACTGCATATTTCCAATGGACAAAATGAATTAACTGAAATCAGATTTGAAGCGTTCAAATCCATCAGCCATTTTCATTAAGTTTACTATATTTTGAAATTGCAGGATTGTCAAATCCAAGAACCAAATTTCAAATCACTTTTGAATGCCACTAGTAAACTCATAATTTAATTGCAGGAACTGGAATCCAAATTTAATTTACAGTAAGCACACTAGGAAATACCAGCCCAAATCAAGAAGCTCCACCACAACTAAAATCAAACTAAAAATTCAATCTCAATTACCATGTTTAAACAAAAAAAGTGATTAAACTGTAAAATCATCCAAAACTGGAAAGGATACTTATTATACACTTCAAGTTATGAATATAGAAATTCTGTTACTATTCAAGGATAAATCAAGAGAAAATAACTACCCACAACCAAACCAATAACATCAAATAAATACATATTTAATCTAAAAAATATTTTTTGTTTTATTTTTATGGACCAACAATCACATTCCCAACCTGCTCCTGCCCCAGCCTGCGGGGCAGCCCGTCCATGAGGGCGTCCCAGAGGGTCCAAGAACAGACCCAGAACCCAACTCAAGGGGAGTCATGCCAATATACAGGCCTCCCAAGGTGTCATTGCCAGCCAACCACCTCCCGCATCCCAGGCCCAATCAACCAGCTTGAATCCCAGGCATTAGCCACTCTCAAGGCCTGCCACAAAAGTCTCCTACACCAGGGTCACCAGGAATAATGAGGTTACTTACACCTCCACTGTTTACCCAGTTGTCACCTGGCCCCGCACTCTTGATCCAAGAGTTGCTACTTCCTGCCTCCACGTCTTTGACACCACCTACAAGCCATTGGCAGCCACTGTTGAGCCATCTGCGCCTATTGTGTATTCAACCATTGATGGTGCCACTGCAAGCAAGTGTGATCCCACCTTCTACATAAACGTCCCAGTCCCTGTGTCAATCCTGGTAGCCAGAATGCCGTGGTACCTGCCAAGGGCTGGCGTTGGTTTACAGATAGTGAGCGTGAAGCTCTCCTCAACTTCTTGAACAGGAGAATTACGGTTTGTGATATTATGTCCCAATTTGGTGTCATGGCCAGAAACATTGCCAGCATCAACACCAAGTATGGCAACAACAGGAGAATTGCCACCTGGACATACTTGCTGTCAATCAATGCTCTCCACAGAGTTTTGGCTTTCTGTTTCCAAAACCCTTGTCAACAAAATAATGGCTGATTTGGGCTTCTTGTGGAAGGTGCTCAGAGTTTCTCTGTACAATAGGAACAGTGATAAGACCATTGAGGATTGATGAATTTATGTCAAGGCATATCTGGCACTAAAGGAGACTGGAAATGTCCAGTTCTTCTATATCAACAAATTGTTGTTTTCCTCCTCACTCAGGTCTAGACATGGGTGGGTCAAGAAGGGGTCCAAGGACGGTGTAGCCCATCATGCAGCTGTCTGTTCCCAGACCTATTCCATGGTTGCGCTTCTTGGTCCTTGCAGGTTGGACCAGTATCAGATGATTAAAGGCTCCCATAACAGCGGGACCTTTCTCAATTTTCTCCAAGCTGTCAAGGAGTACCTGTGGATAAAAACAGCAGCACAACCAACGTTGTTGTGCTTGATAATTTTGGGCTCCACAATGTGGATCTGGTTGTGTCCAAATTCCCCCCATCAACAAAAACAGCCACACCTCCAGCCACAGACTTACCAATTGTCCAATGAGACTTCTCTTTCTCCTGCCATATTACCCATTCCTGAAGACAATCAAGGAGGTGTTTGGTTGGATCAAGAATAAGGTGAAACAAGGCCTTCCTCAGGACACTGAGGATCTATTCAATATTCTTGAGATCAGCCAATTTGCAATGCCACCCAATGTGGTGGCAGCTTTTTACAAGCACTCATAATCCTTCCTCCCCAAAGCCCTGGCCTCTGAACCAATCAGATAAATGGGCACTCTGGGTTTTATTTGTTTTTATTTTTATTGTTTTTGTTTTTATTAGGAATCAAAAATTATCATTTATATATAATAATGTGATGTTTGAAAGTATTATAGACATTTTTGAATACATATAAAAGGTAAGTAAAATCAATTATACTAGGTATGAAGAATATATTTTTACTATAATGCATTGAATATTATATTGACTGTTGTGCTAACAAATGAATAAATAAAAAAGATAGAAATAGAATTATTTTATTTAAATAATTGTGAATTGTTGATTGTACTTTGGCTTTTTTAAGCCACAAATTGGACCTTGTGTGTCATCATCTGATCCTTGTTATTTCAGTGCCACTATAGTCACAGAACACAGAAATTAATGATTTTCATATATTACTTACTAATTAGTATTTAGGACGCGGGTCAAGCATATCAAATATGTTTATCAAATCATATTATGAGGGAAAGGTAATCTGAGTTCTAAACAATCATTTTTTTAGAACAATAGTGGAACAGGCTGCATGGCGCGGATAAATTCAATTCTCAATGTTTATCTATGTGATAATTAAACCCGTATTCAACAAGCTAGTAAATAAAAACTTTTTTAACTTATTTTTATTATTTGACGTGGTTGCAACTATAACTAATGTTTTGTAATATATTTAGATATATTAAAATAATATAATTTACCTACTAGAGTCTAAAATAATCTTAAAATATTAAAAGTAAAATTATAATTAAAAATCTTAAAAATTATATATTAAAGTTTAAATATTCAAAATTTAACTATTTTTATTTAATTGTGCTATATTCAATATTGAAATTTTATATATTAAAAATTTTAATATTGAAATATGTATTATTAAAATTTTAATATTAAATTTTAGATACTAAATAATTTTAATATTTAAATATGTAAAATTAAAATTTTACTATAAAAATTAAAATATTACACATTATGATATTGAAATTTTAGTATTAAAATATAAAAAATTAAAAAAATTAATTTGCAAGGAGAAATATTTATTGGGGGATGCTAATTGCAAAGGGAATGTGATTATTCTGGGGAATTATACCCCAAAATTAAAATTTCAGCTAATGTATCTAATTGGATCCACATACTCTTCTGTATGTGGTGGACAACCCTGGATGCAATTGCTAGAGGGGTGGTGCCCTGTACCCCAGTGGTTGTTGAACATTTAATAAAAGGAAGGAGGGTGAGTGAATTGACTAATAGGTTTTTTTGGGGGGCATGTAGTACCTGTAAAGCGTTGTCAATGCAAATGAATCATAGAGGACGTGCTTGACTGTCCTGTATCCCTGTGGTGTTTTCTAGCAGTTGAGGGCTAAATGGCATATGTTCATTTGAATAGGTACATCCTCCAACTTTTTGATGTTAGTTTTTAATATGCAGTAAAGGAGGATTCCAAGGTATACCGTGACATGAATTCTTTGCAAGGTATATTTTTCCAAGAACATGCAGTTTTTTGAAGACTTGAACTAACCTAAAGATAAAGAATGTATGATTGAATTTGAAGAGGGTTCCAGGGGCTCCTGACTTGTATCAGCCCCCCATGCCTTGGCAAACAATATTAATAAAGGTTTAAATGTGTTCACAAGGACTGCATCCCTGACTTTATTTGATAGTGCCTTAAAAACTTCATTAAAAATTGCAGATTTCAAATATTTATTTCCTACTTGAAAGTTGGTTTTTATTAAATTCTTTTCATATTTGTTGATATTAGTAAGGGGGATCATTGAATGCTTTTGTATATGTATTCATCAAAGTTCAGTTAGATATCCCCGCAAATTTCATTCATTTCTTTGATTTGATATTTGATCCTAGTACATATGCTTCCCTTATCCATGGCAAGCACCCCACAGGTAGTGAGTATTCCCTATCTTGAGCTTCAATATTAAAAATATATATTATATTCTGTTGAATTATTTTATTTATTTGGTTTTTATTTATTTGCTTTACAGGGGCCACCAGTGTATGGTAACTCCCGTAAAACCAACTTGGTGTATAAGCCGCCACTTCTGCAACCTCATCCCCATTCCCAGTGATGAATAAAATAAATATAAGTAAAACATAAAAAGACTTACTAATTGTATCCCCTATGGCCCCCTCAGCCACAGGCGCCACTTTGGCAAACTTCATGAGTATTAAATGCTCTTCATTAATTTTTCTAGGCTTAATTTTTCTTATATTTCTTGCTACTTGTGCTTCTTTTTGGTTTTCATTTTGATAAAGCTTCTGTATTTCTTGAAGCGCTTCTTCTTCTTGTTTGTGTTTTATTTTCATCTGTTTCCATTTGGTCAGTTTCCTCTTCATTGGTGTTGATTTTCTTTTGAATTTCTGTTCCTTTGATTAGTTTGATCTTATTGTTTTCTTTTGCCCCCTGCCAGAACTCCCACAAATTGTAGGCCGCATTGTTAGACTTTAGACTTGATAAATTGTTCCCTATAGATTAAGTAACTTTTCTTTATTCTTTAATCTATATTATTTCCAATTTATCCAGAGCTTCTTCTTTTAACTGGATTAGTGGCTGGTCCTTGTTACCCAGCTTCTGTGTCACTATTTCCCTGATATTTCTGTCTATCTCAAAAACCTTTTGCAGGTGTGCTTCTAATTTGTTGATCAAGTTATAGATTGTTGACATATTGCTTGAATTCCATCAAAAAACTGGTTTTTATAGTATTATCTTTAATGCATACATATTTTTCATCATCATTAATATTTTAAATACAATAAACATAAATATTGGATTAGAATATTGCAATTAGACGTCAACTCTATATTTTGATATAATGTGAATAACCAATTAATTTTTTTAATAAAATTCACTGTAAATGAGTCCTTTTTCATTGTAATTTATTTAAATGAGCTGTGTTTATATTAGAGAGCCATTAACATTTAGTACAAGTATTGATACATAGTGCATTTTACAGCCTGTATATTTACCTCTTGGTAATAATTCTGTAAACTTTTAAGTTAGATTTTACAAGATAATAATAATGTAATGTGTTAATAAATTGCAGTTTACCTCATTAATTGGCTGATTTTCTTTGCTGTGGCAATTTTGCATTTTCTGATATTTCTGCACTAGTATCCAATTGGTTGGCTTCACATCCAATTGCACAGGCAATAGGAAAACATGATGCCACCCCAAGACTGGATGTGGTTAAGGTGGCAGATTTTTTTTCTTATTGTCTGTGCAATTGGATGTGAAGCCAACCAATTGGATACTAGTGCGGAAATATCAGAAAATGCACAATCACCACAGCAAAGAAAATCAGCCAATTAATGACAGTACATTGTTTTAGTTATCACATTAAATTATTATTACCTCGCAAAAATCCAACTAAAAATTTTATAGAATTATTACCATTAGGTAAATATACAGACTGTAAAATGCACTATGTATTAATATTTGTACTAAGCGTTAATGGCTCTCTAATATAAACACAGTTCATTTTGATAAATTACAATGAAAAAGGCCAAGTTTACAATGAATTTTATTAAAAAATAAATTGGTTATGCACATAATATCAAAATATTAGGAGTCAATGTCTAATTGCAATATTTTAATCCAATATTTACGTTTATTGTCTTTAATTTATTAATAATGATTAAAAATATGTATGCTCATAATTTTAAGCTATTTATAAAATGTACAACATTGTATTAATTATGGGAAATGTTGATAATGTAAAAAGAAAGTATTATTAATTATGAATCAAAAGAGAGACATCAATTTTAAAAAGTTGTCACAAAGAAAAGATTTTTTTACTTATCAAAGGATGGGAAGGGGAGGGAATGGACAGAAAAAACATTGCCTTCATCTGCGCCTGTGAGAGGGGCAGAATCAGAGATAGTGGAGAGGGAATGGGTGGTGGTTTGGGAGTCAGGGTTGGAAGGCAGGTGGCTTAATGGGTGGGGGTTAGAGAGGCAGGGTTTGTTGACTGGGAAGGAGCAGCAAGAGCGTTTTGCTTCAATTGCTCAAATTTTTCTTCTGTCACATATACTGGCTTGAAAAAACAGATGAACTGGTGTGGGGGGAGACAAGGTCCTTTCTGGACTTATCACTATCACTTGCATAGAAGATGATGAGATCAAATAAGTCCTGGACAGACGCAGAAGGGAAAAGCTCATACCCCTTATCAATCTGGGTGCATAGTTTGTTGTAGGTGGCAGGCTTTAAACGCCTGAGGGCAGAACCAAAATTGTAGAAACATACATCTGAAAGATGCATGTCAGCGTGGTTGATGGGGTAGGACCAACAGATATGCCCCACAGCCCTGATTTCTTGGGTAGCCCATTCCTGCTGCTCCATCTCAGCACTAAGTAAACTGTGTGCACGGCGTTTTGTGTGGTCCACTCCTCCAGCATGGCCCTGAGATTTGTCTGGTAGGCATACCCATCTGCGATGTTCAATATTGCCTAGTAATAATTGACGCCCAATGGGGAAACTGCAAATAAAACCCTGACAAAACAATACAAGATTGGGCCGCGCTTGTAAACGTCAGACTGGATACGCTTCTCTCCAAAGTCTTGGATACTTGCAGATATCTTAGCATACAACAGGAAGATTGCGTCATTACAGGCCCTCATTGCCCTCTCCTTTGATATATTAATAATAGTTGAATTTTAGGGTTCAGAGTTTATCAAACTGGGGGCACTGAGAACTTGATTGTACAAGATTCTAGCAGCAACCACAACTCCATACATCCACAAATTCAGAGTTCTTTTGTTGGTGAAGATGCCATGGAGTCCCAACTGGAGACGTACCTGGACCAGGGGCATCCACAGATCACGTTCCATAATGGCCATCATAAGGGGATGGGCTGTGTCACCTTTGGTTGAAGTAAGGGCGCCAGTTGGGGTCTTCTTGATAGGGGGGCCACAGTTGGCGTGGGCTTGCAGGGTTGCAGCCATAGTGGACTTTGCAAACCCCATTGCGGCTGCAATTACCCCAAGGGACATAAGCTTGCCTTGCTTTTCAACCATTTTGAGAACAATGTCCAGAGTGATCAATTTTCTTCTGTGTCTTACAGGCTGATTGGCTTGGGGAGGGAATACTCATCTTAGGAACTGGTTGATGCCATCTGATTGGCTGTTTTGGGGTTCTGGGCTCTCTGGGTGACCCCATGGCTAAAATGGCTGGTTCCAGATGCCATTGCTGATAAGGGATTTGGGTTAGCAGCTGCCTGTGCGTGATGGGCAAACAGGGCCATGCTTGAGGACACAAGAGAAAGAACAGACTCCTGGGTGGGGCTTGTGGAGGGGCCTGTGGGTTGGGAGTGGCCATAGACAGAGGCTTCACTGTTAAGAGACCCAGTATAGCCTGCATAATTTTGTCAAGGCCAGGGAACAGCTTGTTGACTTGGTTGTTGTTGAAAGAAGACATAATAAATTTTATTAAAAAAATTGAAACTCAAAAAGAGACGTGTACATTTTAGTCAATTTTATTGTTAAGTATGTTAATTTTGTGAATAGTAGGATCTAAATTTTATCAGTCCTAAAATGGAATAGAGTGATTTTAGATAATGCCTATGATTACTAAAAGAATCAGCACAAATACACTCTAGATCCTTTGGCATCCTTTTTAAGACACCCATAAATTTTATTTCTTTCAAATTCCTTGCAATTATGATTTGAAACTTGGTTCTTGGATTTGACAATCCCACAATTTCAGATTTGTTAAGTTTTACATGATGTCTATGATTTGTTTGAAATACAGGAAATCTCAAATTGTACATTAGAATCCCCATTTCTGATTCATGTATCCCTCATTTGTTGGTTAGTTTTGTCTTTTGTTAGCTGAGTTATCTGCTCAAGATATTCAAAATTTGCCAATTTAAATAAACCTAAAAAAGTCAAATTTAATGGTTAATTTTATTTAATATTTACTTTTCACTCAGCTGAGTTGCCTGAAAAAGTGATTCAAAATTTGGACCAAGAATTTGATAATCCCAAATTTTTACTTCAGGTTCTGAACTTACAGTAGTGGCACTGAAATAACAATGATCAGATGATGACACACAAGGTCCAATTTGTGGCTTAAAAAAGCCAAAGTACAATCAACAATTCACAATTATTTAAAAAAATTAATCTATTTCTATCTTTTTTAATTAGTTTATTTGTTAGCACAACAGTCAATATAATATTCAGTACATTATAATAAAAATATATCCCTCATACCTAGTTTAATTTATTTTTATAACTTTTTTACATACTCTTATATGTCTATAATACAATCAAACGTCACGTCATTATATATAAATAATAATTTTTGAGTCCTACTAAAAACAAAAAAAATAAAAATATAAACAAATAAAACCCAGAGCGCCCATTTATCTGATTGGCTCTTAGCCAGGGCTTTGGGGAGGAAGGATTCTGAGTGCTTAGAAAAGCTGTCACCAAATCAGGTAGTATTGCAAATTGACTGATCTCAAGGATGTTGAAGAGATCCTCAGTGTCCTGAAAAAGCCTTGTTTCACCTTTTTCTTGATCCAACCATACACCTCCTTGATTGGAATCAGAAATGAAGAATACGGGGGGAGGAAGAGGAATCTCATTGGACAGTCAGCCAGGCAGTGGTTGGCCAAATGGCTATTTTTATTGATTGTCAGGAACATATACACAACCAGATCCACTTTGTGGAGCCTGACATTATCCAGCACAACAATGTTGGTTGTACTGTGGTAGTTGATCCAGAGAAACTCCTTGACAACTCAGAGAAAATTGAGAAAAGTCCTGCTGTTGTGGGAACCCTTGATCATTTGGTATTGATCCAACCCGGGAGGACCAGGAAGCAAAATCATTGAATAGGTCTGGGAACAGACAGCTTCACAATGGGCTACACTGTTCTTGGACTCCTTCTCAACACACTCATGCCTAGATCTTAGTGAGGAGGAAAATGACAATTTGTTGATGTAGAAGAACTGGACATTCCCAGTCTCCTTTAGTGCCAGATATGTCTCAGCATAAATGCGTTGATCCTCAATGGTCTTCTCATTGTTTTTTTTGTACAGCAAAACTCCCAGTACTTTCCAGGAGAAGCCCAAATCAACCATTGCTTTGTAAACAAGGGTTTTGGAAACAAAAAGCCCCCAAACTCCGTGGCAAGCATTGATTGGACAGCAAGTGAGTCCAGGTGTCAATCCTAGGCTACCCACTCTTTATTTGCGTCAATATGCACAGGCTGCAAGAGTTTTGGCTGCCGCTTAGCCTTGGTGGGTTTGGAAATTAGCCCAGTGTTGTCATACTTGGTGTTAATGCTGGCAATGTATCTGGCTGTGTCACCAATTCGGGACACAATATCCTGCACTGCCATTCCCCCGTTAAAGCAGTTGAGGAGAGCTTGCTGCTCACTATCTGTCAACCAACGCCAGCCCTTGTCAGGTACCACAGCATTCTGGATAGCAGGCTCAACACAGGGGACGGGGATCTTTGTGTAGAAGGTGAGATCACACTTGCTTGCAGTGGCGCCGTCAATGGTTGAATACACAATAGGTGCAGATGGCTCAACAGTGGTGGCCAATGGCTTGTAGGTGGTGTCAAAGACGCAGGGGCAGGAAGTAGCAACTCTTGGATCAAGAGTGAGGGGCCAGGTGATAACTGGTTATACGGTGGAGGTGTATGTAACCTCATTATTCCCAATGATCTTTGTGTAAGAGACTTTGGTTGCAGGCCTTGAGAGCGGCTTCTGTCTGGGATTAAGGCTTTGTGATCTGGCTTGGGACGCAGGTGGTAGTTGACTGGCGCTGACACCTTGGGGGGCCTGTGTATTGGCATGAATCCCTTTAATTTGTGTTCTGGGTCTGTTCTTGGACTCTCTGGGACGCCCTTGTGGACAGTCTGCCCCGCAGGCTGGTGCAGGAGCTGGTTGGGAATGTGATTGTTGATCCATAAAAATAAAATAAAAAATATTTTGTAGATTAAATATGTATTTATTTGGATTTATTGTTTTAGTTGTGGGTAGTTATTTTCTCTTGATTTAGCCTTAAATAGTGGCAGAGTTTCTATATCTGTAATTTGAAGTGTATAATATTGTATCAAATCCCAGTTTGGATGATTTTAGAGTTTACTAACTTTTTATGTCTAAACATGGTTATTGATATTGAATTTTTCATTTGGTTTTCTAGAGTGGAACTTTTTTATTTGGCTGGTGTTTCCTAGTGTGCTTACTGTATTTTAAATTTGGATTCCATTTCCTGCAATTAATATTTGAGTTTACTAATAGCATTCAAAAGTGATTCAAAATTTGGACCAAAATTTGACAATCCCAAGATTTCAAAAAACATAGTAAACTTAATGAAAACAGTTGATGGATTTGAATGCTTCAAATCTGATTCTAGTTCATTCATTTTTTATTGGAAATATGCAGTTTGACTTGAACTTTGCAAAGTTTCTATGAGCTCCTGCATTTTTAAATATCCAAATAAATACTCAAAAAACCAATTTAATTAAAAAAGGCCATCCTGCAAAAGTGATTCACTTTTTGGACCAAGGATTTGACAATCCTGCATTTTTATGTTTAGTTCTGAATTTACAGTACAAGATGTGAAGTTTTTTTTTGGGAAAAAAGGAAAGGAAAAAGCTTGAAGAATATTAAATCCAACACAAATGTGGATAAACTTGTCTTTATTAGGAGAAATAATTCTACTTATATAGTAGACAAGGGTTGATGATCACTCATTAGGTAGACAAAGTGGCATATGGGGTCACATTGGGGTTAGGCACTCAGGATTAGTCACAGGCAGGTATGGTAATCTGGAATGGGTGGATATTGAACCAGACCCATTTGCAGAAGGTGAAAAAATCCCAAAATCAAAAGAAAAACCAAAAAAATATTTGCACATATCATTATTCAAAGGCCTTATTAAAATAGCATTAATGGCGCAATTTCTGACATCTCCCCCCTCAAGATTGGACACAGGGAGTTGATATTTGTGGAGAAATTTAGGGTGAACACGGGCAAAAGGACAGCTGGAGGACAGCAGCTTTACAGTATACTTGACGCCCTTTTTATAGGTGACTTCACAAGGTTCAACCAAGAGGGATTCTAACTTATGGGCTTGGCCTCCAGTACAATTTTAATAATAGAGGACTAGGCCGGCTACTTGATACTCAGGGAGGGGGCTCTGGAAGCATTGGAGGGCGAGAGGGCTATAGCTTTGACTTTGTAGGTAGTAGAATAGGCTGTAGCCTGGATGTCAATGATACAATTAGTCAAATTTTTGACATGAGCTTCAGGGTTGGCAGATGCATCAACTTCAATCAAAGGAGGTCCCAAGATTTAGGGGGTAGTGGCTTCTTGTCCATACAGCATGGCAAAGGGAGACTGGCCAGTCACTCAATGTCTGCTGATTCTATATGCGTAGAGAGCAGCGGGGAGGAACATATATCAATTAGCAGCATCAGAGAGGGTAAGCTTTCTCATGATGAACACCATGGTGGAATTTACTTTTTCCACAGTCTTGTTGATTGACAGTTTATATAGAGCAGAGAAGGATTAGTTTGTGCCCATAGCTTCTATAATAAACGTTATGAGGCAGACATTAAAGTTGGTCCCATTGCCAGAAAGTAGAGCCTGAGGACAGCCATGGCGTAGAAGATATCTTGAAGCAGGAAGTTAGCTGTGGTCTAAGCAGTTATATCTTTTGTTGCTATGGCTTCAACCCATTTACTAAAATGGTCTACAGCAACTAAGATAAACCAGCATCCCAACCTAGACTAAGGGAAAGGCCCAATAGCATCAATACTCACCGTGTGGAAGGCATGCTTTGGAGAGATGATCTTGAACTGGTGTTAGGACAGGCAAGGGCGTTGGAGCTGACAGGAATGCCAGGAGGCAAGGACATCAGGGATCAGGATGCACATGTTTTCCCAATAGAAGTTTTTGCACAACCAGTCATGCATTTTTGCTTTACCTCCATGTCAGTATCAATGTGAGCTTGGTGGATGATGGCTATTCTCATACTAGGGCGGACATAGGGAAAATAGGGGCTTGTTGCTTTCTTGAAGAGTTGTCTATCTCAAATCACAGTATCTTTTGATAGGGCTTGCAGTGCTAAGCGGATGTCTTCTGGTTCAGTGGTCCAGGAGTCAGGTTATCCTATCAAATTGTATAGGTGATTGGCGTCAGCAGGATGGATGGCTAGTATAGTCATCCTCAACAAAATATCAGCATTCTGATGACGGCACCAGGACAATGTACTACCATGAAATTGTATCCTTGTAAGTGTAGGGACCAACAGGCTAGCCAACCTTCAGGCTCCTTTAGTTGTTGCAGCCACTTAAGGGAGGAGTGGTCTGTAACTACTTTAAATTGAGTCCCGTAAATATAGTGATGGAACTGTTTTACTCCATGCAGAACAGCTAGGCATTCCTTTTTGGTGACTCTATAGTTCTTCTTGTGTTTTTACAAGGACTCATGAAGAATAGGCCAAAGGTTGGTTGACACCTTCATTGTAAATCTGGGATAAGATGGCACCCACAGTTACTACACTAGCATTGATGTACAAGATAAACTCCTTATTGTAATCAAGGTAGACTAGGATGGGAGCCTCCTTGATCTTGGCTTTCAGCGCTTCAAAGGCTTGCTGTTGGCTGTCAGTCCACTCAAAGAGTACATTGCAAAGGAGCTGGACAATGGGTTTGCTTAATTCAGAAAAATCAGGGATGAATTTTTGATAGTACCCCATCATGCTGAGAAACATTTGGAACTCCCATAGGCTTATGGGAGGCAGCATCTTGTCAATGGCTTCCACCTTATTATTCATGGGGTGTATCCCGGTTTGGGTGACCTCATGACCCAAAGAATTCAAGTTGTTATTTGAAGAAGGAGCATTATGAGGGTTTTTGAGCTTCAGCCTGCCTCTCAAATTTTGATGAAGACAGCTTTTGAGGTGGTCCAAATGGTTGTTAAAGGTGGAGCTGAACACAGTAATGTTGTCAAAATATACAAGGACACAGGAGAGTTTCAGGTCTCATAGAATGGAGTCTATAGCCCTTTGAAACGTAGCCAGGGCATTGCAGAGTCCTTGGGGCATTTGAGTTGGTTCATAAAGACCTTCTGAAGTGATAAGCGCAGCCTTTCTCTATCTCTAGGAGAAAAGTCCACCTTCCAGTATCCTGATGCTAGATCCATAGCGGGAAAACTTTGAACCACCCAGTTGTCTGAGAGCATCATCAATTATAGGCAAGGGGTATGAGTCTTTCTTTGTGAGCAAGTTTAGCCAGTGGTAATCTATCACAATGTGGTGGCTTCTATCCTTATTCTTTAGGATAAATAATGGGGAGGCCCAAGGTCTCTGAGAGGGGTTAGGAACCCAGCATCCAAGATCTATTTAAGCTCCTTAGAAACCTGGACATCTTGTACCCATCTGCAGCAGTAAGGTTTGTCACAAAAGGGCAGCACATCACCTGTATCTATCTTCTGGATAACCCCTTTGGCTAGGCCATAGTCTGTAGGTCTAGAGACAAAGATATTGTTAAACTGGTCAAGCAGTTCTAGTACATCTTTTTGTTGAATGGGTGACAGTTGTGGGAAGTCTGCGGCAGTGAATAAGGAGAGAACCTGAGGGTCTCCTTCAGGCAAGTTGAAATCACTAAATTTTCCAAAGGGGTAAAGGGACGCCACTTGCTCTGAACCTAATATGCGGCCATGTCTGACAACCTGGCCCTTGGTCACATGCATAGGAAGGGCGGTCAGGTTAGCCAACAACAGCTGTACAGGCTCTTTATGAGTTTGGTCCAAAATCCTGGGGCATAACCAAGGCTCTTTTAAGGCTTAAGAATTCAGGTTAATATAGCTCCAGAAAGGATTTTTCAGGAAGCTTGTAGGACATCTGGGAGTCTATAATCACTTGGGAGCCTGGAGGGATGGTAATAGCTGTGGGGACAAGAAGAGGCACACCTTCCTTGGCGGGACAGGAAGGAGGAGGGGAACACATATTAGAAGAATGAGTCCTATACTTGAGTGAGAAGATACCAGTGGGGTACTTGAGCACGCAAGTCTTAAGACGTTTTCCTGGGAGACAAGGGGGTTCTTCAAAGATTAGAGGAATCTCATACCCCAGGAGTGATAGGTACTCATCTCTAAGGTTCACAATCATATTGTACTCTCAAAGGAATTGTGTATCAACCAGGAGATTGTAACTTTTTTTTGAGGATGACTGCAGGGGATGCAATAAGAAGCTTCCCAAACCTCATTATCAGGGCAGAGTAAGCACCAATGGCTCAAGTTTGGGCCATGCCAGCAGTACCATATAATTGAGTGTAGTTGAGGTCAGGAGCCAGCTTAAGATTCTTAATTAGCTTGGATGATACCACGGTGGCTGGAGAACCCGTGTCCAGAATGGCTTTGATTTTGTCCTTCTGGATCAATACTTCCACACAAGTAGTATCTTTTCCAAAGGGGGGAAGACAACAAGAACGTCTTGCACAGTTCCAGCTCTTTCTCCCATTTAGCTAACATAAATTTTAAGGCAGGGATTTTCTTATACACAGTCTGCAATGGGAGAGATACAGACACATTCTGGAAGAGAGCTTCTGCTAGTTCAGCAGCTTATTATGGTCTACTAAGACAGGAGGTCAATGAGCCTGGGCCAGGTAGGGGCAAGCTACCACAGCTTTGGCTTTGACTGAAGGTGTGCAAGAGGTAGTGGTAGTTTTCCCTGTGAAAAGCTTGTAAGGGACAGACACAGTTTCTGGGATAGCCAGGACGGGGTAGCCATAACTATCTGATTCATCACAGTCAGAATCTTCAGGCTCAGAATCACTGGAAAGATCATGAAACAGGTGAAGGATAGTTTGGCCAGAGGAAGACGGAGCTTCCTCATCAGAAGGAGGTCAGGAGGAGGCAGGGGAGATTGGTCAGCAGAGAGTGTTTGCCTCTAAGCTGACCTCTCTTTTCCTGCCTGTTTCTTAGGTTCACAACCTTTTACCCAGGGATTAGTTCAGGTACGCAAGTGGTGCCCTATTCAACTGCATTTATGACATCCTTGCATCTTAGACGGCCCACTTGAGCCTAGAGTCATAATACACAGGGTGAAGGAGGTGGTTCCAGTGTTGCTGGCCTTATTTTGCGCACCACAGTACCCCTGTGGGTCAAGTGAATGTCTTGAAAGAGGATATTGATACTCTTCATAGACGTAAGGGAAGCTCTGTGGGCTTTGAAGTGCAGACACAGGAGTTGTTTCACCTTTAAAGCATTGAACAACCTGTGTAAGCTTCCCAGGGAGTTAACTGTCAACTGGTGATTAACTGTTGTCCTTCAATGTAGAAGCAATCAGCAAATTCAGCCAGGGTTTGCTTGGACTTAAAGGCAATGTGCATAAATGCATTTTTTTTGACCTCCAAGCTAAGATCTTCTCCAATTTCCTTGATCAAGAGGCGTTTCATATCCTCCCAAGTGACTACAGAAGGGAGTTTTGGGACCACAACTTCTTGGAAAGTAGGATGCAGGCAGGTAAGAATATGCTCCTTTTTAAGTTTGTCAGTAGCCCTACACATTGCAGTTTTGTAGATTGTCAGAAAGACATCAATGGTAGAGGTCTTAGGGTCAAATATCTGTTTGAATGAAGGCTTATAGTTGGGGTCAATGGACAATGAGGTGGATTGGCTGTTGTCACCCTGATTGAGAACATTGATATGTGGATTGCCCTCAAACTCAGATTTGGTAGTAGGTTGTCTAGCCCAGAGAAGTCAAAGGCTCTCCTCTAGGGTGTCCAAAGTAGAGCTGTTTTGTCCACTAATATCCCTAGCGGTAGCAGCAGCGGCTCCAAATTCATCAATATTAATCTGTTGCACCGTTAGGGTGCCAGCAATCCCATTGAGACAAGTGATCAGTGAAGTTGTTTGTGTGACAGAAATCACTGGATAATATGAAGCTGTTTCTAAATGATGGGAAATTACCACCCAAATCCAAATAGAATTGATGATTAACCACCAACACGGCTTTAAATATCTTTTTGTGAAATTTCCAATTGAAACTCCAGGATTAAGTAGAACAATCAATCCTAACCAGAGTAAACCAAGATAAATGACCTGGGAACGCATCAATGCATCTTCAGCGTAGAATTCTGGGCATTGAGAAGTGACACAATTTTCATTTTCCAGAATGGGGGGAGGAGCTACAAAATTGGCTGGCATGAAATTAACATTTGCGGCGCCAACAACAAAGTTCCAGATGCTGGGCCCCATCTTCCTGAAATGATTCTGTTCAGAATCAGATTTTACAGGATATACCGCAACAACTCAAGCATAGGATGCATTTTTAAAATTTAAAATTAGAACTTGGGATAATTGATTTTTATTGAGTAAATTTAGAAGGACTTAACTCTTAGAGTTGAAACAGGGAAAATTATTCAATATATACCAGAAAAATTGACTAAGCAATACCACCTGAGTCTTGATCTCCTATTCCTTTGGCATCTTCAAGTAAGTATCTAGTCCAGGTTGCAAAGAACCCTTGCGTGACCAGTTTCTGACAACCATGCTGATTAATGAGCTTATATTGGGTGATCCTCATATTACATCAATTTATCAACATCAGTTTACAAGGGGGAGCTGGTTTCAGTTGGCATACTGGAGCAGCCGTGACCCATTTTCAATCAACTGTTTGGTTTAAATCTGTTAACTTGGTCAATTTTGATAAAAGGTTCCCAACCTTCCGTGCCTTCTTACTTGGACAGACAATACCCAGTATTATGGAACTTACTGTGACATTACCCTCTGCTTTAGCCCTGGGTACAATACCACCATCTGGGAGATGGGATAAAGAGAATTTTTATGGGCAGGTGGGAGTTTCATTGCGGTGAGGGTAAGTTCAGGGTGTCCAGTAGCAGTGGGATTGTGCTTGTAGAACTCATGGATCAGATCAGAGGAATTTGAACAATTGTAGTGGGGAACCCAGGAGTTTTCAGAATCAGGATAACCTTTCCAAGATACCAAATATTCCAAACGGCAACAATTCTTGCGGGAAGCTAGAATACAATTTAACTCATACTCAGGTTCTCCTTCCACAAGAATGGTTTGGGAAGAGGGGGTCTCTGTTCCTTTGAAGGGAGTAAGGAGACATTCATGGAAGGTGTGGAAAATCTTAAAAGCAGGAGGTAAATCCAGCCAATAGGCGGAGAGACCAATCTGATGTTCTACCTTGAAGGGACCAACTTGCTTGGGACCCAATTTACGACATGTAACTTTAAGTTTCATTCTGCAAGCATTGACCATGACTAGATCACCTGGTCTGTAAGTTGGACCTTCCTGGCACTTTCAAACTTCATATTCCTTGTAAGTTGTCACGGCGGCAGCGAGAGTAACTTGGAGCTCCTGATTGACCAGCTTCAATTCAGCGGCTTGATCAGTTGCAGCTTCAACGTTGCTAACCAAACAAGGACTCATGTTGGAAGAAGGATTGTAACCCACATTGGCATAAAATGGCAATAATTGAGTTGACGTGTGTGGGGTGGTATTATATGTGAACTCTGCCATGGGTAGATTATCACACCAGTCATCTTGTTGCGCATTGGTGTAGCAGCGTAGGTAGACCTCCAAACTTTGGTTTAACCTCTCCATTTGTCCATTAGACTGGGGGTGAAAAGCAGTAGAGCGGCACAATTTGATACCAAGGATTCCAGTAAAAGCTTCCCAGAACTGAGCAATAAATTGAGGACCCTGGTCACTTACAATCTCCATTGGGATGCCATGTAGAGAGAAGATTCTGTTCATAAATAACCTGGCGGTTTCCACTGAAGTAATTAAGGTTGAGCAAGGTACAAAGTGTGCCATCTTTGTGAAACAATCAACTGCTACCATGATTGTGTTAAACCCATTGGAATTGGAACGCTTGCCAATGAAATCCACCAACACAGACGTCCAAGGACCTGCAGCAGGCTAAGTGGGACCAGTAAACCAGTAGTCTTATTCCAACTGGCCTTGGATCAAACACATATCAGGCAATCTCAAACAAAAGCGGCTACCTGCACAGTCAAAATTTTCCAGGAAAACTGGTGGTGGATAATTTCCACTGTTTTGTTTTCCCTGGGTGACCAGCTGTTAGACAGGTATGATTAGCCTCCATGATTTCATCCCAAATAGTGCCTTCAGGTACCCACAAGCAACCTTGATGATATAGGACTGGACCAATCTTATGATAACCCTGAGGCTGACCTACTTGGTTTGTACATGCTAGCTCTAATAGCCTATCATAACATTTGAAGAAAGGTTGCAGAAACTTAACCTTGGAATACAAGTCCAGGTCTGCACCCTCAGCTAAGGACATGGTGGCCAACATAGCTGGTGGAGGTAATATAAAAGACACCACAGCTTTGTCTGAAATCATAGTATGTGTGTTAAACTTTGCATCCATACTAGTATCTGGGAGATGTGAGGGATTTCTGCTTAGAGCATCAGCCAAGTGATTGTCAGATCCCTTAATAAAATTGTAGCGGAACTTGTATCTCGTCAGATCACCATGCCATCTGGATTGGTGACCCGACAAAACCCTGGGTTGTAGATAATATAGAAGAGCTTTGTGATCAGTTCTTACTACAAATGGATGACGTGCCAACATGAGATGGTGGTGCCAATGCTTTAAAGATTCCACTACAGTCAATAATTCCTTGTTGTAAATCATGTAGTTGTGTTCTCAAGCCTCCATCTTCCAGGAGAAATACCCTACAGGTCTCTCAATCCCGTCACTAGCTGTTTGCAACAGCACACCAGCCATAGCATATTTAGATGCATCAGTGGAAACAACAAAAGGAAGCTCAGGATCCACATGTCTTAGCACTGGGGAGGACAACAAAAGAGCCTTGACTGCTGAGAAGGCACTTGCACACTCAGGCGTCCAGACTAAAGTTGTCTTTCCACTAGCTGAATATAAAGGGGCAGCCACCTCAGACAAGTGGGGGGTGAATTTCTTCAAGAATGTACATGTAACCAGGAAACTATGAAGTTGGGATACCGTCACAGGCGTAGCATACTCTCAAACTGCAGCTTCCTTGTCAGGGGCGATGGTGTGGCCATCCTCAAAGATAATATTACCCAGAAAGATAACCTTATGTTTAAATAATTCACACTTACTCCTTTTGATGATCAAGTTTGCTTGGAGAATGCGCTCTACAACTGCCAACAAGTGGGCCTTATGGGACTCTTCATCTGGAGAAAACACCAAGATGTCATCCATATATGCAATGGCATAAACACCTAGGAGATCTCCCAGGGCTGAATCAATCAACCACTGAAAGCAAGCTGGGGCATTCTTCAATCCAAAAGGCATTACGCAGAACTGGAAGATACCCTTCTTGGTTCTGAATGCTGTTAACCATTCCATTCCTTCTGCAATCCTGATTTGATTGAAAGCATTCAACAGATCAAGTTTCATGAAACCTTGGCCTTCTCAACACATCTAGAGATCTGTGCTTCAAGAGGTAAAGGATAAGGATCCAGAATTGTAATGTTATTCAAATTTCTGTAGTCAACACAAGGACAAAGGGACCCATCAGACTTCTGAACAAACAATAGCGGAGAGCAGATCAACAAAGCTTTCTTAAAAATGTAGCCTTTTGGCAACATGTCACAAGTCTACTCTTCCAAACATGCATCTTCCTTCAAGGTTAAAGGGTAAATAGGAGACACAATTCTGATCAGATTAACAGCAACCTTAAAGTCAAAGTCAAACTGAGTGTGCTTGGGAAGGACTTTGCCTCTGATGGCATTGAATGCCGCGGACTAGGGTTGCAAACATGCCAGTAAATCCAAACTTACGGGGACAGGGACAGGAAACAATTGTATGGTCTGTGATGATTGCTCTGATTCAGACATATCCAACAGCGGAATACAAATAGTTATACCCGAGAAGTGTTCCACCTGTAGCTATTTTTCTCCAGTAAGGTTGATACATTATGATCTCTCCACCAACTCACTCCCAAAATGATAGGATACATAAGGGTAGGTCAAACAGAAAACCTTGCGGTAAAAGACTGGTATGCTACTACAAAAGTAACTGGCTTCTTCAGCTGGAAAGAAGGAAACTTTTGACAATTTCCTTCCCTAACTAGCATTCATGGATGGTACTTGAGCTTTAGAAAGTCAGCAGTCTCCACGCTCATAAAATTTTTGGAAGCACCTGTATCCAATAAAATGGCCGGCCAATAGATAGTCTGACCATTATTGATGCTACCATGAAACAAGAAGTAACCAGAAGTGGATTTATTTGCAGCAAATTTAGCAATCTTGGCAGGGTCTTGTTTTTCATCAGCAGTACGGACGGCAGCTAAGGAGGCAGGATGCTCCTGGAAGTAACTCTCAATCATTTCTTGGACAGCAGATGGAAGAACGGGGTTATCACAATCAATGGGAAGGAGGGGCAACTCTTTGGATGTAATAAAGGAAGATTTTGCAGGTATGACGTGCTGAAGCATTGCCAAGGAACTATCAGGAACAGACACTATGGGGGCCTCCTTTACATCACCAGGTCTGTTCACCACCGCAAATTGTAGTTGAGACAAGCTAGGGGGAAAACAATCTTGGCTTTGGTTGGAAGAAACTACCAAGGAGCAAGGACCAGAAAACCAAGAGCGCGCAGCAGGTTTATCCTCAATTACCAACATACCTTGCTTGGAAGTAGATGGATTTGAGACCAGAGAAAGAATTTGGCTTACCAGGGCCTCAGTTGTGGTTAACAAGGAATCCCAAACTGCCAAATCCTAGGCAGTCTGGTCAACTGCTAACCACAACGCTGAGAGTTTGTTCACCTCGGGAACATCAATTGTACAGCAATAGGTAAGAAACTGAGGAAGGAATACCAAAAGCGGAGTTGTACCCTGACAGAAGGCGTACAGCTTACAATATACTTTGAGCTCCTCAATAGATACACACAAATTTTTTAACAAAGGGTATAGAGATGCACTCTCAGTTGAAACACGTGGATTGTGCTCCACTGCAGACAAAAACCATTCTCGAGCATCTTTGGAAACCTTTGTCATCACATGGTAAACTTGGGGTTTGTGACTAAGGCTAGAGCCAGAATAAAATGATAATGCTGGCAAAACTTCATGCAAAATTTCATCAGTGGGTGGGGCAGGAAAATAATCCAGACGCCAAAATGACATGACACAACGGAAATAGGAAACAGAGGATCCAGTCTCTACAACTGCAACCTGATATGGAAACCACAAATTAAAGAAGAGCCCAAACTGAAAACTCAGAAAGGAGCTGATGCAAATAAACATGGTAAACGCAGACATCTCAACGGAGCAGGAGAAAAGAAACATGAATTCATGATGAACTGCTTCCAAAACTCAGAAGTAGAAGAGTTGAGTAATGTGACAGAAATCACTGGATAATATGAAGCTGTTTCTAAATGATGGGGAATTACCACCCAAATCCAAATAGAATTGATGATTAACCACCAACGCGGCTTTAAATATCTTTTTGTGAAATTTCCAATTGAAACTCCAGGATTAAGTAGAACAATCAATCCTAACCAGAGTAAACCAAGATAAATGACCTGGGAAAGCATCAATGCATCTTCAGCATAGAATTTTGGGCATTGAGAAGTGACACAATTTTCATTTTCCAGAATGGGGGGAGGAGCTACAAAATTGGCTGGCATGAAATTAACATTTGCGGCGCCAACAACAAAGTTCCAGATACTGGCCCCCATCTTCCTGAAATGATTCTGTTCAGAATCAGATTGTACAGGATATACCGCAACAACCCAAGCACAGGATGCATTTTTAAAATTTAAATTAGAACTTGGGATAATTGATTTTTATTGAGTAAATTTAGAAGGACTCAACTCTTAGAGTTGAAACAGGGAAAATTATTCAATATATATCAGAAAAATCAACTAAGCAATACCACCTGAGTCTCAATCTCCTATTCCTTTGGCATCTTCAAGTAAGTATCTAGTCCAGGTTGCAAAGAACCCTTGTATGATTAGTTTCTGACAACCATGCCAATTAATGAGCTTATATTGGGTGATCCTCATATTACGTTGATTTATCAATGTCAGTTTACAAGGGAGAGCTGGTTTCAGCTGGCATACTGGAGCATCTGTGACCCATTTTTGATCAATTGTTTGGTTTAAATCTATTAACTTGATCAATTTTGATACAGGTTTCCCAGCCTTCCGTGCCCTCTTACTTGGACAGACAATACCTGGCATTATGAAACTTACTGTGACAGTTTGAGCAATCAACAGGATAACTTGTATATTCATTGTCTCTGTCAAGCAGAAGAGGTTTTGCACCTCCCTTTCTAGTGCATCCTGCCTGTCAGCAAAATCATTTGTTACTTCCGCTAACTGATCCAAGACAAGATCACAGATGACCCAGGGTTGATCCTCCAAACCAGTGCAGCAACCATGATTGTCATGAGTGGGAGTATTAGCATCTTTAATTTCCTCTTCATCTTCAGACTCAGAAGACAAGTCATCAGAATTAGAAAGGGGTTACCTTAAATACTCAATTTTGCCTTGCAAAGTAGCTACTTAATTAGTGAGCAAAGAAATGCAAGGTTCAGGCATGGGTTCAACTTGAGGGGATTTTGAACAGAAGATTGACGCCAAGTGGTAGCCTTGAGCTCAGCTATTGCTTCCCATACCTTGGCCTCAAAGTCAGAGGGGGCCTCAACAGGAGAAATGGGAGGAGCCACCTCAATAGACGCTACTCTAATGTCCACATAAAATTGTACTTTGATATAGAGTGTTGCCTGATGCAGCCTTATCCAGATTATATTGATGCTGCAGATGGCAGCCCCAAGTATCAACATGAGCTCCAAACAATTCAAGTTGCAAATTACTATGTTCTCAGAATTGGTTTATTTCACCAACCAAAGTCTAAAAAAACTGGCAATGCTTTAGCAGAAAGGACTCAGTTTTTCCATGCCACGCTGCTTGATGCTCATCTAATTTACATAGTTGATCCTTGATGTATTCAGGGAGCAATAAAAAAAGGGAATTCATTGAAGAGGTTAAGTACTTCTGAGAGGTCAGAGAGTTGCAGTGGTTATTGGAAATACACACAAAGAGACTGTGGGACCATTCTTGATATGTCATATTCTGAGCATGGTTGTTTGAGACAGCAGTGACTACATAATTTATAAGCTGGTTCTGAAATACTAATGCAAGTTGATGGTGAACCAGGGCAGGTTGGATGAACTGGTTGATCAACACATCAATTGTATTCATAGACTCCATCAGTGCGGGGGGAGACCAAAGTCCAAGAGGAAGATGTACAGGCCTTTGGAAGCGTACCCAGGACAGATACCAGGGATAGTGTGCATTGCCACAGTGCCAGAGTAGAGTAGGGAGCAGGCAGAAGAACAAGCTTGTTTTTAATTAAGAGAGAAAGCTGGAAGGGGGCCCACACGGGCCCAGGGACAGAACCAATACCATAGGAGTTGAGGAGGCATTGGTGATATCTTCTTCTAGAGGGGGACTAGAAACTTTAGGTTGTTTGGGTACTTCAGAAACAAAAGGAGAAGGACCAGAGAATGCACATGGAACAGGGTAACCAAGGGGCTTGCAGCCCCTGTAGTGAGCACCATTTTGTTGTGTTTGGCTCCTGGGGATGACATCCAGGAGGACACGGCAGGAAATCTTTATAATGAAATATTTGAGATTTGAAGCTAGCCTTGGGTTAGCCTTCAAGGTGAAATTAAGGGCACATACCTTAATTTTCTGGGATACAAGATGAGGAATTCCTTTTGGTAAAAAGGAAAGAAAAAAGCTTGAAGAATATTAAAGCTAACACAAATGTGGATAAACTTGTCTTTATTAGAAGAAATGATTCTACTTAAATAGTAGACAAGGAACGGTGATCACTCATTAGGAAGACAGAGTGGCTGAGGGGGTCACATTGGGATGAGGTCATACCAGGATCAGACAAGGGAAGGTATGGTATGGTGTTCTAAAATGGGTGGATATTGGCACAGACCCCTTTACAGAAGACAAGGAATTCCCAAACTTGAAAGGAAAACAAGCCAAATCTTTGCAGCTATCATTATTCAAAGGCAATATCAAAATATCATTAATTGTGCAATTTCTGATATCCCCCCTCAAGATTTGACACAGGGAGTTGATATTTGCGGAGAAGTTTTAAGTGAACACAAGAAAAAGAACATCCAGAAGACAGAAATTTCATGGTATACTTGACGCACTTTTTGTAGGTGACTTCACAAGGTCCAACCAAGAGGGATTCTAACTTATGGGCTCTACCATCTGTACAGTTCTGGTAATAGAGAACTAAGTTGCCTATTTGATACTCAGGGAGGGGGGCTCTAGTAGCATTGGATGCGGAGAGCTCCAGGGCCTTAACTGTGTAAGCAGTGGAGTAAGCTGTTGCTTGGATGTTGATGATACAATTAGTTAAGTTTGTAACATAGGCCTCAGGATTTCAGAATCATCAACCTTGATCAAGGGGGGTCCCAAGATTGAGAGGGTGGCGGCTTTACGTCCATACAGCATGGCAAAAGGGGATTGACCAGTCACTTGGTGTCTACTAAGGCGGTAAGCAAAGAGGGCAGCAGGGAGGAAAATATCCCAACTAGCAGTGTCAGAGAGCGTGAGTTTCCTCATTATGGACACCAGGGAGGAATTGGCTTTTTTAACAGTTCCATTAGTTGAAGAATTATATGGCACAGAGAAGGATTGGTGGGTACCCATAGCTTTGACAATAGACGTGATGAGGTGAGCATTAAAGTTGGTGTCATAACTGTGCTGTTTTAGAAGAGTTACATGGGGAAAAATATTTAGAAGCTAGATAATAACTTTTATTGGGAGATAGTGATTATATAGTTCATGTGAATAAATGGCTAACAGGAACATGATTGGTGATCACACAATTGGATGGAAGAAGGGGGTGGCTTGATCCTGATAATGAGTCAAGTGCAAAAACAAGGTATCCACTGTAAGGGATTGTCATTTGTTCATAATGATTGATTTGGTAATTTGAGTTGATTTCCTAGTCTGTCTTTGAGTGACCAGATAATTGGATTGCAGGTCACAAACCTGCTTGGTTGGAACCCTGCTGACAGGTCAAGCCTGCGGTTTTGACACCCCCTGACTGAAGGTTGGCCTCCTATGGGGGCAGGTTGTCAGGGAGGTTGTCTGGAGCCTGGGCGCTGTATTGAACTAGTTGCTGTTTTGTAGCAGGTATGGCGGTCTCTCATTGTTTCTGTCTTGCTTTGCAGGGTTGTAGGCAATCATGGTGTAGGGTCTTGTCTTATTAACGTTTGCTAAGCCCATGCACAAGGTAAGTGTTATTGTTGTTTACCTTTAGAATGATTGCTGGCCACACTTTTTCAGGTTGTAGCTTGCTCTTGTCAACGTTCATGACCCATACTTTGTCCCAAACTTCATGTCAGTTTTGGATGGGAACAAATGTCTTTTGCAGACGTTCATTCTCTTTGGTTGTTTGCTCGCAATTAGCCTCCATCACGTGAGGGTCTGAGCGTGGAGGACTTCACTTGGAATTTCTGGTTTAGGTACTGTCAATGCTTGAATGATATTTGGCTGTGTGCTGTATACCAGTTCAAACGGGCTTTTCCTGGTGGATCTGTTCACTTGGGTTTGACACACAAGTAATACAGTCTGTAGCTTCTTATACAAGTCTTCAGGTCTCCCAGCAGTGAGTTGGGCTAAGGCTTGCACAAGGCGGCCATTAAGCCGCTCTACTTGTCCATTGGCCTGTGGGTGGTATGGTGTTGTTACAGTGTGTTTGACCCCATTCTTGGTGAGGTATACATTGGTGTTTTTGGAGGTCAACTCTTTGCCTCCATTGGTCATCAGGAGTTCTGGCTTTCCAAACTTGCTGATTATTTCTTTGCCAATAAATTGTCAAACGTCTTTGCCGGTGTGTGCTTTAACTGCTTGGGCTACTGGCCATCTTGTTGCAAATTCAATGGCGGTGATGATGTATTTCTTGTCATTGTGCTTTCCTGGCATGGGACCAACAATTTCAAGATCCCATACTTTGAAAGGTAGTTGTGTGCATATGGGAAGTACTGACTTTGGCAGGGTTTCACTTTTGGCAAACTTTTTGCACACCTCACATTGGTCTAGAACTTCTTAGATATTGCAAGTATAAGGTTGGCCACCAGGCTTTATGTTTTAGGAACTCATATAGGTTCCTGCTCTTGGTATGTCCAAGGTATCTGTGATAGCAAAGAATAGTGTCAACTTGCTGATGTGTAGGGATATAGGGAATGGCCGTGCCATCAGTCATCTTTCTGTGAAGAGTCCCATATATGTAAGCAAAGAGATGCTCATTATTAATGACTGTTTCTTTGGTTATGTCAGTTGTGCCAGGGGGAAACCTTTGTCTGTTGTCTGTAGCACCAGGAGAGGCCAATCTGGGGGGAGCCCACTCTCTCCTCTAGAAGCACAGACGTACAGACAGGACAGGACATCTGCCATGGCAAGCTTGGCCTTAGGTTTGTACTGGATGAGCATGTTAAATCTCTCCAATAGTTCCATCCATCCCGCTTGGAGGTGAGACAGGTTTGCATGAGTCTTGAAATAGATGAGTGACTTGTGATTGGTTAATGCTATGAATTCTTCCTGCTGTTCCAGATAACAACACTATTTGACTAGACAGTGCACAATAGCCAGGAGTTCCTTGTTGTGGATAGGGTATTGGCACTTGACATCTGTCAATTTCCGCAATTTGTAGGCTGCAGGCAGGAAATCACCATCACTACTCTTAATTTGTAGTACTCCCCCAATATATGCATCTGAGGCGTTGGTTTCCATCTGGTATTCCACGTCACGTTTGGGGTATTGCAGGATGAGAGCTGTTGTGAGCTTCTCTTTGAGGCATCTAAAGCAGAGGTCACATTGGGGGGTCCACACAAACTTAGACTTGGCGCCGGTTATGGCAGATAAGGGGGCAGTCAAAACACCACAGTCAGGTATAAAGTGTTGTAAGTAGGCCACCATTCCCAAGAAGGTGCAGAGTTCCAACTTATCCTTGGGTGGGTGCATCTTGCAGATGGCCTGTATCTTTTGGCTTTTGGGTTTAATGCCGTCCCTTGAGACTATATGTCCCAGGAAGGATAGCTGTTCACAGAAGAACTTGCACTTGGAGGGCTTGGCCAACAGCGTGTGTTGTGCCAGGGTTGCAAAGACTGCCTTCAGGTCTTTGTGGTGCTGTTCCACCAAGGGACTGTAGACAATAATACTGTCTAGGTACACTAAGGCGTATTTGCCTATGTGGGGCACAAACACTTTGTTTGTGAAGGTTACAAAAGTGGACAGGGCATTGGTCATGCCAAAGTTGAGTACCACACATTTGTAGGAGCCATATTTAGTGTGAAAGGCCGTTTTGGGGATGTATTCCTCCTTGATACAAATCTAATTGTAGCCTGCAGTTAGATCAATCTTGGAGAAGACAGTGGCACCTCCCAAGGCACTGAAGATGTTGTCAATCAGTGGTAGTGGGTAACAATTCTTAATGGTAACTTCATTTAGGGCGCGGTAGTCTGTGACCAGGCATAAGGTACCGTCTTTCTTAGCAACAAAGAATACAGCGGCCCCAAAGGGGGACTGTGAGGGGCAAATAAGTCCTTTTTCCAATGCCTCCTTGAGGTAGGCGCGTAGGGCGTCATCTTCTATTTGGGGTCAGCCTGTAGATAGGGCGCGTCTTGGGTACAGCCCCCTTGAGTTGGATAGAGTGTTGAATATGCTTCTCAGGGGGCAGCCCAGGTAACGCTTCCTTAAAGATCTCTGGGTGATGAGCCACAATGTTGCGGTCCTGAGGTGTGGAGGTATCCTGGTGGTCTTTGAAGTGTATGATATTGTACTGGCAGGAGTCCCAGTTGATTGATTTCAAATCTTTCTTTTTTTCCTGGATCTCTGTGATACACACAAAGTCGTGGTTGCATAGTAGTTGGTCCACAGAGTCAGGGTAGATCTGGTGGCCAACCCTTTCACACTTGATGGTCAATACTGAGGTTGCCTAGTCCATGTGAGGATTTTTTGTAACCAGTCTAGTCCCAGTACAATTTCAAACTTATGAAAGTCAATGACGGGACCTTGGATGGTGGAGTGAAGGCTCTCAAGCATGACAGAGAAGGGGGCAGTTTCATTTGTCACAGCAATGTGGTGTTCATCAGCCAGGATCACATTTTTAATCCGCAAAGGATTAGTGGCCAGCTTGAACTTATCCACAAAGCTACTGTTGACTAAGGTTTGGTCTGCGCCTGAGCCCAAGAGTGCTGAGCCTGTGTAACTGCAAAAGCAGAAAGGATAGGACACCAATTTATTGGGATGTATTGCAATGGTGTACAGTACTAGGTCCTCCAAGGGCACCTGGATCATTGGAAATTGGTCTACGTCCTTGGGTTGGTATTCTTTGTTGGGTAAGTTAGGAGTTGTGTGGGGAGAGCTTGGCTTGCTTAGTGCTCTCCCCGGGCTTTTCTATCATCTTGGTTACCTTGTGTGGTGGTGACGCAGAAATGAGTACAGTTTGAATGGCCATTGTTTCAATTCCCATGCCCATTAGAACCTGTGGGTTTGTGGTTGGTGTTGTTTCCTGTTGCCTCCAGGAGGTGGTTGAGCAGAGCGCCTGCTTGGATGGCAATCCTTGGGCCTTTTGCGTTTTCCAGTCTGTGCCTTGTGCAGAGCGTTGGACGTCTGTTCCGCTTTTTCCGCTTCATGGTACAGGCTTTGCAGATTGGTCACTTGATCCTTGTTTACATGTCTCATTGCGCGCAACTTGAGAGCGTTGTAGTACATGAGCTGTGTGGCTGGAGTTTCAAAGACCATGTTGGATAGTGTACAAAGACAGAGTTCCTTGTAGGCGCAGGTGAGTTCTTTTACGGTGCCTGTCTGGGTCAGGTTCTTCACTTGGCAAATGATCATGAGCGCTGTATCTTTAAGCACAAATCTTGCCAGGAAGTCTTGCTTGAAGGTATCCCAGTTCTTGTCAGTGTGCTCTTTATGCCACTTGTTGCACCAGATGCCAGTGTCATGGGTCAGGCAAATGGAAATATCTGCAATCCAAAATTGCTGTGGGCATTCCATCTAGGCTAGCTTGCTCTGGGCGGACTGGATCCATGCGGTGTTGTTGTTGTTGTTGGCCCTGGAAAAGAGTTCCAAGGCAGAGCTTTGTAGCCTTTGCGCTACATAGGCAGGCATGGTGGTCTCATCAGCTGGTTGCGGCATTGAGGAGGGAGCCTGGAAGAAACCTTGTGCAGACATGTTGTTGAAGGCAGGTAGCAGGATTACCGTGTTTTGGTATAGGACAAAACCATCAGGTATCTTGGTACCAGGAGTGTACAGAGTCCAGTTGGGCAGGAGGCCAGACATAATTCTTTCAAGGATTTGTTGACTGCGGTGTGTGCGGGTAACAGGTGGGATTTTTTCAAGATAAGGTAGGATGGAGAGCCTACCTGTGCTACCAATGTTGTAACTGTGCTTTTTTAGAAGAGTTACATGGGGAAAAATATTTAGAAGCTAGATAATAATCTTTATTGGGAGATAGTGATTATATATTTCATGTGAATCAATGGCTAACAGAAACATGATTGGTGATTACATGGTTGGATGGAAGAAGGGGGTGGCTTGATCCTTATAATGAGTCAAGCGCCAAAACAAGGTATCCACTGTAAAGGGATCATCATCTGTTCATGTTGTTGGATTTGGTAATTCAAGTTGACTTCATAGTCTGGCTTTGAGTGACCGGATAATTAGATTGAAGGTCACAAACCTGCTTGGTTGGAACCTTGCTGGTGGGTCAAGCCTGCAGTTTTGACATTGGTACCATTGTCAGAAAGCAGCGCTTGAGGGCATCCATGTCAATAGAAGATGTCTTTCAGCAAGAAATTAGCAGTGGTCTTGGAAGTCTTATCTTTTGTAGCTCTTGCCTCAACCCATTTGCTAAAATGGTCTATGGCAACTAAGATAAATCAACACCCAGACCTAGGCCAAGGTAAGGGCCCAAAAGCATCAATACTCACAGTGTGTAAAGCATGCTTTTGAGGGGTGGGCTTGAACTGGTGTTGGGACAGGCAAGGGCGTTAGAGTTGACACAAATGACAGGAGGCAAGAGCATCAGGGATCAAAAGGCGCATATTCTCCCAGTAGAAGTTCTTGCATAGCCAGTCATGAGTTTTGGCTATACCCTCATCCCCAGTATTAATGTGAGCTTGGAGGGAAATGACTATCCTCATGCTAGGGCAAACGTAGGGTAGATAGGCATTGCTGACTTTTTTGAAGAGCTGTTTATATCAAATTATTGTGTCCTTGGATAGGGTCTGTAGTGCCAGGCAAATGTCTTCTGGCTCAGTGGCCCAAGAGTCAGGGTAACCTATTAATTTGTATAGGCGGCCAGCGTCAGTGGGGTTGATAGCTAGTATAGGCACCCTTGACAAGCCATCAGTGTTTTGGTGTTGGGCCCCAGGACGTTGTTCACAGTGAAATTGTACCCTTGTAGACACAGAGCTCAACATACTAGTTGACCTTCAGGTTCTTTTAGTTGTTGCAGCCATTTAGGGGAGGAGTGATCTGTGATCACTGTAAAGTGGGTCCCATGGATGAAATTCCTGAACTGTTTTACAGCATGCAGCACCACCAGACATTCCTTTTCAGTGACACTGTAGCTCTTCTTGTGCTTATTGAGGACCCATGAAGAGTAGGCTACAGGTCAATCCACGCCTTTGTTGTCAAGTTGGGATAAGATGGCACCCACAGCTACTCCACTAGCGTCAGTATACAAGATGAAATCTTTATCATAATCAGGATAGACTAAGATATGAGTCTCCTTGAGCTTGGCCTTCAGTGCTTTGAATGCTTGTTGCTGGCTGTTAGTCCACTCAAAGGGGACAAGAAAAGCAGTTGAATGAGGGGTTCACTCAGTTCAGAAAAGTCAGGTATGAACTGTTGGTAGTAGCCCATCATACCAAGGAATACTTGGACCTCTCAAAGAATTGTGGGAGGTAGCACTTTGTCAATGGCTTCCACCTTATTATTCATGGGGTGGATTCCTGTTTGAGTTAACTCATGGCCTAAGAACTAGAGTTGCTCTTTAAAGAAGAAGTAATTGGAGTGTTTGAGCTTCAAGCCAGTTTTTTGGATCTTGATGAAGACAGCCTTGAGGTGTTCCAAATGGTTGGTAAAGGTAGCGCTGAATACAGTGATGTAATCAAGGTACACAAGGACACAAGAGAGCTTTATATCTTGTAGGATGGAGTCCATAGCCAGTTGAAGTGTAGCAGGGGCATTGAAGAGTCCTTGGGGCATACAATTGGGTTCAAAAAGGCCTTCTGAGGTGATAAGCACAGCCTTTTCTCTATCTTCAGGAGATAAGTTGACTTGCCAGTATCCAGAGGCTAGATCCATGGCTGAGAAAAACTTGGAACCACCAAGCCGTCTGAGAGCATTGTCAATTCTGGGCAAGGGGTATGAGTCTTTCTTAGTGAGAAAGTTCAGGCGGCAATAGCCCAAACAATGCAATATCCTCCTTCTTTCTTCTTGAGTATCAGTAACAGGGAAGCCCAAGAAATTTGGGAAAGAGCCAGTAGCCCAGCGTCTAGTAGTTTTTTGAGCTCTTTAGACACCTGAGCATCCTCTACCCTACTATGGCGGTATGATTTGGCACAAAATGGGGGCACATTACCAGTGTCAATCCAATTGATGACCCCTTTAGCTAGGCCATAGTCTGTAGGTCCAGAGGCAAATATATTGCTAAACTAATTGAACAGGTCTAAAAACTTCTTTTTGTTGGATGGAAGACAATTGGGGGGAATTGGCAGCGGTGAATAAGGAGAGAGCTTGAGGATTGCCTTCAGGTAGATTAGAATCACTGAAAGTTCCAAAAGGGTAGAGGGATACCACTTGTTCTGCCCCCAGTATACAACCATGCCCTATAACCTGGCCTCAGGTCACCTGCATGGGCAGGGCTGTCAGGTTAGCAAGCAGCAATTTTACAGGCTCTTTGTGGGTTTAATTTAGGATCCCTAGACACAGTTGGGGTTCTTTACGGCTTAGGGATTCAGGTGAGTAGAGTTCCAAGAACAACTTTTCAGGTAGCTTGTAAGAAATCTGAGAATCAAAAACCACCTGGGAGCCTGGAGGAATGATGATAGCTGCTGGGGCAAGAAGAGGTACCCCTTCTTCTGCAGGGCAAGAAGAAGGAGGGGTGCACAAGTTGGAGGAGTGAGTCCTATACTTGAGAGAGAAGATACCCGTGGGGTACTCAAGCACACAAGTTTTAAGACGTTTTCCTGGAAGGCGCAGAGGTTCCTCAAAAATAAAAGGGACCCCATATACCAAAGCAAAAGGTATCCATCTCTTAAGTTCACAATCCCATTATATTCTTGAAGGAATTGTGTACCAACCAAGAGGTCATAGTTTTTGTTCTCAAGGACTACAGCGGGGGAAGCAATGAGGAGTTTCCCAAACCTCATGGGTAGAGCAGAGTAGGCACCAATGGCCCAAGTTTGTGCCATGCCAGCTGTGCCATACAACTGAGTGTAGTTGAGGTCAGGGGCCAGCTTAAGTTTCTTCATTAGTTCTGAAGATACTACGTTGACTGGAGAACCTGTGTCCAAGATGGCTTTGATTTTAACCTTTTGAATTGATACTTCCACACAGGTTGTATCTTTCCCAAAGGGGGGCAAGACTGCCAGCACATCTTGCGCAGCCTCTAGCTCTTTCTCCCATTTAGCAACCATGCATATTTAAAGAAGGAAGCTCCTTATACACAGTCTGCAGTGGGAGAGATACAGTTACATTTTGGAAGAGAGCTTTGGCTAACTTGGCTGTTTCATCAGAAGAATCAACCAAAATGGGAGGCCAATGAGCTTGGGCTAGGTAAGGGCGCACTACCATGGCTTTAGCTTCACTTGAAGGTGCTTGGGAAGTGGTTGTGGTCTTCCCAGAGCAGAGCTTATACAGGACAGAGACAGTTTCTGGATCAGCCAGTACAGAATAGCCATAACCATCAGACTCATCACAGTCAGAGTCCTCAGGCTCAGAATCACTAGAGAGGTTATGGAACAAGTGAAGGATAGTTGGGCCAGTCAAGGGGGTAGATTCCTTGTAATAAGGGGGATCAGGAGGAGATGGGGGAGATTGGTCAGCAGAGAGTGTCTCTGCCTCTAAGCTGACCTCTCTTTTCCCGCCTGTTCCTTGGGGTCACAACCTTCCACACGTGGATTAGTGTAAGAACGTGAGTGGTGCCCTATTTGGCCAATAGTTATGACAGCCTTCCCTCTTGGTCTGTCCACCTGCACCCAGCGTCATAATGCACAGTGTACGAGAAGTAGTCTCAGCATTACTGGCTTTATTTTTGCGCACCACAGTACCCCCATGGGCCAAATACATGTCTTGCAAGAGTGTCTTAATAATCTTCATAGAAGTGAGTGAAGCCTTGTGTGCCTTAAAGTGTAGGCATAGAAGATGGTTCACTTTCAAAGAATTTAAACAAGCTGTGTAAGCTCCTGGGGAGTTAACTGTCAACTAGTAATTAACTGTTGGCCTTCATTGTATAAACAATATGCAAACTCAGCCAGGTTTTTCTTGGGCTTAAAGGTGATGTGCATAAATGCATCCTTCTTGACTTCCAAGCTGATATCTCCTCCAAAAATCTCAATAAGGAGGCTCTTTATGTCCTCCCAAGTGACAATGGAGTGGATTTTGGGGACCACCACTTCTTGGAATGTGGAATAAAGACAGGTGAAGATATGTTCCTTTTTGAGTTCATCAGTAGCCCTATGCATTGCAGTCTTGTAAAATGTTAGGAAAGCAGCAATGATAGAGGTTTTAGGATCAAATATCTGTTTGAAGGTCAGTTTGTAGTTCAGGTCAATAGAGAAGGAAGAGGACTGGCTGTTTTCACCTGGATTGAGGACATTAATGTAAGGATTGCCTTCAAACTTGGATTCAGCAGCCAGTTGTCTAGCCCAGAGGAGTCAAAGGCTTTACTCTAGGGTATCCAAGGTAGAGCTGTTCTGTCCACTAATGTCCCTAGCAGTGGCGGCAGCAGCTCCAAATTTGTCAATCCTAATTTATTGCACCAATAAGGTGACAGAAATCCCATTGAGGCGGGTGGTCAGGGAAGTGGTCTGTGCAACCAAAGGGATGACCTGTCCATTTAGTGTCTTGGTAAAGCAGGAGAGGTTTTGTACTTCTCTTTCCAATACATCCTGCCTATCAGCTACATCATTTGTTACTTCTGAAAGCTGATCTAATGCACATGCGCAGTTGACCTGGGGTTGACCTTCCAAACCAGGGCAGCTACCATGGTTGCCATGAGCGGGAGTATTAGCAGCTTCACCTTCCTCTTTATCTTCAGACTCAGAGGCCAAGTCTTCAGAATTAGACAGGTGTTGCCTTAAATACTCAATTTTGCCTCAAAAAGTAGCTACTTGATCAGTGAGCAAAGCAATGCAAGGGTCAGGCATAGGCTTGACTGGAGGGGGGTTCTGAACAGAAAATTGACGCCAAGGGGAAGCCTTGAGCTCAGCTATTGCTTCCCATACCTTGGCCTCAAAGTCAGAGGGGGCCTCAACAAGAGGAGTGTGAGGAGTCACTTCAATAGACACTACTCTATTGTCCACATAAGTTTGTACTTTGATGGAGAGTGTTGCCTAATGCAGCCTTATCCAGACCATATTGATGCTGCAGATGGTGGCCCCAAGTATCAACATGAGCTCCAACCAATTCAAGTTGCAATCTCACATGTTCTCTGAATTTATTAAGTTCACTAACAAGAGTCGCAAAATCTTGGTGATGATTTAGCAGAAAGGCCTCAATTTTTCCACGCCACGCTGCCTGATGCTCATCCAATTTGCATAATCAATCCTTGATGTATTCAGGGAGCAATGAAAAAGGGAATTCAGTGAGGAGGTTAAGTACTTCTGAGAGGTCAGAGAGTTGCGCTGGTTATTGGAAATACACACAAAAAGACTGCAGGACCATTCTTGATATGACAAATTTTGAGCATGGTTGTTTGAGACAGTGGTAACTACAGAATTTATAAGTTGGTTCTGAAATACTAATGCAAGTTGATGGTGAGCCAGGGCAGGTTGGATGAACTGGTTGACCAACACACCAATTGTATCCATGGATTCCATCAGCGCAGGGGGGACCAAAGTTCAAGAGGAAGGAGCACAGGTCTTTTTAAGCGTACCCAGGACAGATACCAGGGATAGTGTGCGTTGCCACAGTGCCAGAGTAAAGTAGGGAGAGGGCAGCAACATGAGCTTGCTTGTAATTGAGAGAGAAAGCTGGAAGGGGGCCTACGTGGGCCCGGGGGACAGAACCAATACCATGGGAGTTGAGGGGTCATTGGTGATGTCTTCTTCTAGAGGGGGACTAGAAACTTAAGGTTGTTTGGGTACTTCAGAAACAAAAGGAGAAGGACCAGAGAATGCACATGGAACAGGGTAATTAAAGGTCTTACAGTCCCTGTAGTGAGCACCATATTGTTGTGTTTGGCTCCTGGGGATGACATCCAGGAGGACATGGCAGGAAATCTTTATAACAAAAGATTTGAAACTTTGAAGCTAGCCTTGGGTTAGACTTCAGGGCAAAATTAAGGACACCTACCTTAATTTCCTGAAATACAAGATGTGAAAGTCCTTTTGGCAAAAAGGAAAGGAAAAAGCTTGAAGAATACTAAAGCCAACACAAATGTAAATAATCTTGTCTTTATTAGGAGAATTGATTCTACTTAAATATTAGACAAGGGACAGTGATCACTCATTAGAAAGACAGAGTGGCTGAGGGGGTCACGTTGGGATGAGGTCATACCAGGATCAGACAAGGGAAGGTATGGTGTTCTGAAATGGGTGGATATTGGCACAGACCCCTTTACAGAAGATAAGGAATTCCCAAACTCAAAAGCAAAACCAGCCAAATCTTTGCATCTATCATTATTCAAAGGTCATATCAAAATAGAATTAATGGCGCAATTTCCAACAGTTCCCACCTGGAACTCCAATGGACATCCAAGAGAAAGTACTTAAGAACAAACATCTGTTCAAGAATGTATATGGCACACTGCACCAAATCCTCCCAGGTGGTGACACTGTACCCTATGTCCCGTCAACACAAAAGATTGACTTAATCCTCTGATATCACAGAGAATTGGGGCACACTCATAGCAGAAACTTGCACAAATATCTCAATACACAATACTGCTGGCCCAACATTCTAGATGATATAAGAGAGGTACTGGAACATGCAAGGTCTGTGAAAAGTAAGCACAAACCAAAACTCCACCCAAATCAGTAGTACCTGTATCCATCACACAACCCTTCAAGGTATGGTTGTTGGATATTATGGGACCTATGCCCAGTGAAAGCAAAGGCAATAAGTACATCATTACAGCTATCAACTATGCAACCAGATGGCCTGTGGCACAAGCCACCAAAAAGCACAAAGGCAACAATGTGAGACAATTCATTGGAAAAGAGATCATAGTCAAATTTGGGAAACCTGACCTCCTGATCACAAATGGGGGCACCAAACTTAAAGCCATTGAGACCAATATTTACCTCGCCAAAAATGGGATATAACACATCACAGCCAGCCCATATCACCCCAAGCAAATGGACAAGTGGAACAACTAAAAGGCTCCCTAGTAGAGGCCCTCAGTAAGTTATCTGCCAACAATCAAAAAGCCTGGGTCAACATTCTGCCAGCAGTACTCATGGTATGCAGAACTCAAGTCAATTGTGCTACAGGCAAAAGCCCATATTAACTCTTATATGGGCAAAAGCACGCCCTTGTTAGTGAAACCACAGGACCACAAAACCCTCTGCCCAAAAAGGTACCAGATGACAGTAACCCTGAAGTATAGTGTTCCAGAAAAGACCAAGAAGATATGGAACAAAAAAGGACTGAAAGAGAGACAACCCCAATACAACAGGAAAGGTTCCAAGTTGGGGACAAAATCTGGGTTGTCAACCATGACCAGCACAAATTGAAGCCAGGAATATGTGGGCCTGGCATTGTCATGGAAGTCAACCCCAACAATACCTACCTCATCAAAGGAATAGGTGCACATACAGATTTAAACCACATGCACCATGGCCATCTCCACCAGTGCAAAGTAAGAATAGCACAACCTAATTCCCAACTTCCTGTACCCAATAAAAAACTGAATCAATACCAAGCTTGTATCTCTGACACTCTCAGAAAAGTTCCCAAGGCTACGCCTTGCAGCACCCCAGGGGGAGATGTTGCAACATCTTTAATTAATCCCTCTTGGGGAGTTAACGCCCCAAGTAGTTCACCAAATGACTCACTGAGCAACTCATTAACTAATCAGCAAGTTGGTGGCACTGCTATCATTCAACCATCTATTACAGGGATCAAACAATCCAGATCCTAAAAGACACAACTTGAATAAGCCTTGTGATCTAAGAGGAACAACACTCAGATAAGACCCATGACTATCATGATGTACATGGACAGTATGTTGCTTTCCATGATACTATATATTAGCCTATATTCATAACCAATAAAGCATCATTCTCTTCTTAATTTTCCCCTTTATCTTGTTTATTATACTTCCCAGAAGTATATTCTCAACAGATACATGAAAATAATTGGTTTTTGTGTTGTGTGGCTATAGTGGCACTAAATCAATAAGGTCATATGATGACTTGCAAGGTTCAATTTGTGGCTTAAAAAAGCCAAAGTACAAAAAGGGTTCACAATTATTTAAATAAAATTATTTTATTTCTATCTTTTTAAATATATTTATTTTTTAGCTCAACAGTCAATACAATATTTGGTGCATTAAAATAAAAATATATGTCTCTATATTTATTATATTAAATTTCACTTAACTTTTGTATGTATTCTTATATGTCTAAAATACAATTTAATGTCAAGTCATTATATATAAATAATAATTTTTGAGTCCTAATAAAAACAAAACAAATAAAAATAAAAATAAATAAAATTCAGAGCGCCCATTTATCTGATTGGCTTGGAGTTGAGGGCTTTAGGGAGGAATGGTTTGGAGTGCTTGTAAAAAGCTGCCACCACATTGAGTGACATCACAAATTAGCTGTCCTCAAGGATATTGAAGAGATCTTTGGTGTCCTGTGGGAGCCCTGCTTTAACCTTTTTCTTGATCCACCCAAAGACCTCCTCAATTGATTTAAGGAATGGAGAATATGGGGTGAGGAAGAGGAGTCTCATTGGATAATCAGCAAGGCAGTAGTTGGAGGAATGGCTATACTTGTCAATGGGTGGGAACTTGGAAACAACCAGATCCACTTTGTGGAGCCCAACATTATCCAACACAACAATGTTGGTTGTACTATGGTAGTTGATCCGGAGATACTCCTTGACAACTCGGAGAAAATAGAGAAAAGTCCTGCTATTGTTGGAACCTTTGATCATCTGATATTGGTCCAACCTGCAAAACCCAGAAGCAAAATCATTGAATAAGTCTGGGAACAGACAGCTGCACAATGGGCTACGCCATCCTTGGACCCCTTCTTGACCCACCCATGCCTAAATCTGAGTGAGGTTAAAACAATGATTCATCAATATAGAAGAACTGGACATTCCCTGTCTCTTTTAGGGACAAATATGTCTTGGCATAAATGTGTCAATCTTCAATTGTCTTGATGTTGTTCCTGTTATACGTAAAAACTCCCAGTACTTTCCAGGACAAGCCCAAATCAACTATTTCTTTGTAGACAAAAGTTTTTGAAACCAAAAGCCCAAACTCCATGGCCAGCATTGATTGGACAGCAAGCGTGTCCAGGTGGCAATCCTTGGCTTCCCACTGCTTGATTGCCTGGAAATGAATTGGTTAAATTAGTTTGGGCTGCTGCTTAGCCTGGGTGGATTTGGAAATTAGCCCTGTGTCACTGTACTTTTTATTGATGTTGCCAATATATCTGGCTGTGACACTAAATCAGGATGCAATATCCCAAACTGCCATTCCCCTATTCAAGCAGTTGAGGAGAGCTTCATGCTCACTATCTGTCAACTAACACCAGCCCTTGGATAGTACTGCAGCATCCTGGCTAGCAGGCTCAACACAGGGGATGTGGACCTTTGTGTAGAAGGTGGGATCACGCTTGTTTATAGTAGCGCCATCAATGGTGGAATACATCACAGGCACAGATGGCTCAACAGTGGTGATCAATGGCTTGTAAGACGTGTCAAAAACACAGGTCAGGATTTGGCAACTAATGGATCAAGAGTGCAGGGCAAGGTGACAACTGGGTACACAATGGAGGTGTAAGTAACCTAAGTGTTCCCAGTGACCTTGGTTTAAGAGACTTTGGTGTTAGGCCTTGAGAGCAGCTTCTTTCTGCAATTCAGGCTGGCTGATCTGGCTTGGGATGCAGGAGATGGTTGACTAGCGCTGACGCCTTGGGAGACCTGTGTGTTGGCATTAATCCCCTTGAGTTGGGTTCTGAGTCTATTCTTGGACCCTCTGGGACGCCCTTGTGGACAGGCTGCCCCGCAGACTGGTGCAGGAGTTGGTTGGGAATGTGATTGTTGGTCCATAAAAATAAAATAAAAAATATATTTTAGATTAAATATGTATTTATTTGGATTTATTGGTTTAGTTGTGGGTAGTTGTTTTCTCTTGATTTAGCCTTGAATAGTAACAGAATTTCTATATCTGTGATTTGAAGTGTATAATATTGTATAATTTCCAGGTTTGAATAATTTTAAAGTTTAATAACCTTTTATTTCTAAAAATTGTTATTGAGATTGAATTTTTAGTTTGATTTTAGTTGTGGTGGAGCTTCTTGATTTGGGTTGGTGTTTCCTAGTGTGCTTACTGTACATTCAATCTGGATTCCAGTTCCTGCAATTAATATTTGAGTTTACTAGTGGAAATCAAAAGTGATTTGAAACCCAATTCTTGGATTTAAAAATCCAGCAATTCCAAAAAAACATGGTAAACTTAATTAATATGGTTGATGGATTTGAACACTTCAAATCTGATTCCAGTTAATTCATTTTGTCCATTGGAAATATGCAGTTTGACTTGAACTTTGCAAAGTGTCTATGAGTTCATGCATTTTTAGAAATTCAAATAAATACAAAAAAACTAATTTAATTAAAAAAGGGCCATCCTGCAACACTGATTTGAAATTTGGACCAAGGATTTGGTAATCCCGCATTTTTACATTTTGTTTCTGAATTTACAGTAGCCCAGCAGGCCAGGTGGGGCAAAAATTGTGTTTCTCAGTGAAGTATAAAAGGTTTTTGTGGTCTATGTGGGTTTGTACCAGGTATTTACTTCCCTGTAGGTATCTTCCCCAGTGGTCCAAGGCACATACCATTGCATACAATTTCTTTTCATAGACATGGTAGTTGTACCCCCTGTCCGGGAGCTTGTAAGAGTAGATCACAACAAGGGTGAAGTTCTCCATCCTCCCAAAGCTGTAACAGTACTGCTCCTAACGCAGAGTCCAAGGCATCCTTATCAAAAAAATTGGTAGTCTGTGTCTAGGTGAAAGAGAACATGGGCAAAGGAAAAAGCCCTTTTCAAGGCATCAAAGGCATCTTGGTCCTTGGAATGCCAAGAGAAGGGAACCTTGTCAGAAGTGAGTTGAGTGAGAGGAAAAGAAATGGCTGAGAAGTCTTTGATGATTTTGCAACAGAAGTTTGCTAGTCCCAAGAACCCCTGGAGTTTGGTGCAGGAGGTGGGGACTGGCCAGTCTATCACAGCTTGGACCTTTGATGGGACAACAGAAAATCCCTTCCAAGATATTTTATCCCAAATACTCAATTTTTTGTAGAATTCACACTTCTCAAGATTGCAGAAAATTTTGGACTTAATGAGGTTCTTTAGTACTTGCCAAATGTGAGTCTGATTGGATTCATGGTCCTTGGAGTTGATGAGTATGTTTTCCAAGTATACTACTGCATAAGTGTCTAAGTAAGGGAACATAACTTCATTCATGAGCCCCTGAAAGGCTGCTAGGGCATTACTAAGACCAAAGGGTATTACTAGGTATTTTTATAGCCCAAATGGAGTCCTTACCGCGGTATTCCATTCATGTTCTTCTGCAATGAAATTTGTTGGTAGGTGTTGCAAACTATCAAGTTTAGAGAAGACCTTTGCACCAGTTAGTCAATTGGTAAGGGTTTCAACAGTGGGGATGGGGTTTTGGTTGGGAGTCTGTTGAGTTTTGAGTAGTTCACCACAGGTCTCAGGTATCCATCTGATTTACCAACAAAGATTATAGGGGAAGAGCAAGGTGAGTTTCAGCAACGCATGAATCCCTTTGCTACATTTTCATCTAGGTAAGTTTTCATGGCTAGGCTCTGGGTGCGGTTGACTGGGTAGAGTTTACCCCAGGTGGGTACTGATCCTGGTACCAAATCAATTTGTAAGTCAGACTCTTGGCAACTAGGTAGCTGGGAGCAAGAGGATTCACTAAGGCTTCCCTAGATCCTAAAGCTCTGGTGGAATCTGGGGCTGGGCTATTTCTTTCAAGGTGGCAGGGATATTGATGATGTCTTCAGGGATCAATATCCCTTCATGCCTAGTTTGGTCAAAGGTTATAGAATAAGTGACCCCTTCTTTCTGGGCAAAGAGTCTCATAGAGTCCGGGTTTAATACAACCTTAGTGACTACAGCCCAAGAGAAACCCAGAATCTGTGGGAAGACCAAATTTGACAGGGAGGAGACCTTGATGCCAAAGTGGTTATCCCCTACTCTCATGCCTAGGACTCACTCAATTCTTGTTACTTAAATACATGATTTATTGGCTTAGGTTACCCAGGTAGAGGGGCCTTCTTAGAGACCCAGCTCTTGAGCCAGGGTACTAATTATGATGTTTTCTATGGCTCCAGTGTTTAGTAGGGCCTTCCCTCCCTGTGAGACTTGATATTGTAAAATATGCAGCCTGGGTGCTGATTTCTACAAATAGTTAGTCTACTACTTCTTTGTCTTATTACTATATCTGTTGTGGTATAGTGACATCCTGGGTAAGGACAGATGAATATAAGAAGATAGTAAGACAAAACTGGTTCTTTATTTGATATGTTAGAAGGTTATATAGTGGGGGCAGGGGAATTATTGCCAAAGGAAAGAGGCACCAAAAGAAGGACTTGCCATATGGAGGCAGTGGATAAATAACATTGGAAAGTGCCTGGGCAAGAAAACAACTGGTTTCACGCGCCTTGCCAAATGGAGAAAAGTGGCTCTTAAATGCTTCAATTCTATTATTAGCCGCAAAAGTAAATACCAAGCTCTATGCACAATAAACCCTTAATTCAAATAGCGCTCTTTAGGCGCAATTAAACAAGTTTACAGGCAAATAATAGCAAACACGGCAAAACAAGTGGGCAATTGTTCTTTTGTCCTTAACATAAACAGACTATGTTTTGGCTGATTTATTCAATTATGCAACACTTGAGGAGAGGCTAGCTCAACTGGTAATAGGGCATAAAGAGAAGGTTCTTTGTTTGAAGAACTACCTAAATGAGTAGTTGGAGATTGTACCTTGGCCAAGGCTTGGCAGTCCTTGGCTGAATGTCCAGTCTTCCCACAATACATACAGAGTCCCAGTTGTGTTCAGCGTTGTTTTTTCTCTGTTGAGAGTTGATAACCTCCTCCCTCCTTGGGAATTAGTCCCTTGGGAACCTCTCCCTGGACCTTTGAGGGGGGTTGGTTTTCCTTAATAACAAATGCAGGGGAGGAACAGGGTTCTGAGGCTTGGCCCAAAATAGGAGCTGTTTCACCTTTGAGGACCATTTGATCACTTCCTTGAACATGGTGTCAAAGTTGGTTGACAGCTCATGGTGAGCAAGTAAGCTCTTTAATTTGTGGGAAAGTTTCTTTCAAAACAAGTAGAGGCCTTTTTGTAACTTATCCCAATGGTGTTCTTGAGACAAGTGAATTCCTTGGTGTAGTCTTGAGCGGACATCTTCCCTTGACAAAGAGAGGAGATTTGATCTCTGAAGTGGTCAGGGTTTGAATCTGGGGATACTGTGGCTAGAAGGGCGTTGCAGAATTAGTCATATTTTTCAAGGAGGTCTTATCCTTGGAGAGTTGACTTGGAATAACAGAAGCAGAACTTCCCAGTAAGTTTATCTGCCATATGATAGACATTCTGGACATTTGTGGTGAATTTTTCTGGTGGGGTTTTGAACATGGACTTGGAAAAGGCAAGGAGCATGATAATTTTACTTCCTTCATCATCTCCCAGGCAACTGCAGATAGAGTGTTCAAAACAATTGTTTGTAATTAGCTGTTGGATCTGAGGACATTGATTTTATAGGAAGGGGTCTTTCAAATGAGAGCCAAGATTTTGTATATGGTGAAGCTTGCAGTGAGGGTTACAATTAAGAGGGCAATACATTTGATAAGAGAAACATGGAAGATAAATTCATAGGTGAGTTGTTGTCCTGGAACACCCATGAGATCATTCAGTAAAGGCTCCAACAAACTGTCAGGGATCCAATTATTAGGAATCCTTTCTCTAATTGAATGGAGAAGAGCTCCCAAGTTAAACTTAACCAGAGTGGAACCTACTGGAAGTACTGTAATTATTATATGTAAAAGGTGACCAATTTATTGAAATCTTCCCAGAAAGGAAGTAAAATAGTTTAACAAGTAAAAGATGCTGGTATATCCCAACACCAACCATGGGGCCTTGGGATGTGTAATTGAAGAGAATCAAACAGTTTCAATGTAGGGGCATGCCAGCGGCATGGACCAAATAGGTACCAAATGGAATCGTCAGTTTTATAAGTGGGTGTGGGTTTGGGAGTTTTGAAGTTCATGTTTGCCTGGCCATGACTGATTACCACACAGATAGCTCATACCAGGAGAATAAGCTTTATGTTGTTGTTTTAGGGGACTAAATTTATCTGCTAATAAATTTTAGAAGCTGGAATAGAGATTTATTGAATTGTAGAGAGGAATAAAATTGTTGGAGCAATTTTCTCAGGAGGGAATGCTCAGCTTAAATACTGAGTAAATGTGAGGATAGACAAGGTGGTTACCAGAGGCTGATGCAAGGGTTGGTAGTGAATTATTTCCTTGTAGGACTGCAGCCTTCAATTAAAGAAGATTTAAGATTGATTCTGGCATTTGATATGGGGTGATTGCTAGTCTAGGATGTTTGATATTCCTTTTACTTGGGCAATTTGATTTTTCTAATTTGTTATTTGGTGCCCCTAGTGGTTGTTTGGATTCTGTAGTAAATTTATGATTGCTCTCATTGGCTGTTTCTGCTAGTTAACGTCTTTGGTACTCATTTTGAGTTAATTTAATTTGCTTTTTGTTGATAGTGGCCTAAATCTGAACCAGGGAACCTTTATTTAAACTAGAATTTATATGTAATTTTAGTTTTTCTCTTATTTTAGATTTTTCTTTGAATTTCATTAATTGGTTTGTTTAAAAAATTTGAACACAGATTTAGATTGTTTTTTGATAATTAATCTATTAACAATAGCTGTTTCCAAAGCTACATTTAAAAATGCTTTTTCTTCCTTCAATATTTCATTATCCAACATAAAGAATAATTGATCTTGTGTTTTTTTCTTTGTGTAAGGAAGGTAATTCCTTACAGATACAATAAAAAGATTTAATTTAATATCATAAAAAGAAATAGAAGGAAAAAGGGAAATGTTTTACAGAATATAGACTGTCAATTTTTTAAGAGTTGATTGAGTAAGAAGGAGCCAAAGAGACCAGAAACAGGACAGAGAAACTTTAAATACAAAGGCTGGAGTTTTTCCGGAATGATTGAGAGAGGCAAGAAGCAAGCAACAGGTGAGTCAAAGTGCTAAAATGTTGAATAAATACGGGGGAACTTGGAGAAATGTTATGAGATTAGGTTCAAAAATCCCCTAAATAAAACATATGTGGAAGCACTTGGGTTTGGCTGGAGAAACATGACAGGAATCACGGCCCTATCATTGAAATACAGAGAAGGCGTTTATTCAGAGCAAGACAGTGCCAGGTTCAAACCAGGGTCAAGAGCAGGTCATTTGGGTAAACAATTTGGTAAAACATCTGAATCCAAGCAGCTGATTGGCTGCAGGTCAAAGCCTGTTTGATCACTGTTTTAAGGGCTTTAACTGAAGGGGTTAAACCAAAAAAAATGAGGGAATGAAGCAGGAAAAGCACAGTTTTAATTGTCTGAAGTAAGTTTAAAGGTTTAATATATTATAGAACAGAATAAAATTGATCGTTTAAGCCAGGAAAAAACAGAGTTCTGAGAGAAACAAGGACTGAAACAAGCAGTTATAAAAGGGGGTTCAATCTGAGACTTTTCAGGGACTAGATCAAGTGGAATAACAAGGCCACTAGAGCTATAAAGAGAGCTGGAGACCAATATAAAGGAGCAGAAGCCCAATATTATGGATCTGGAGCTTAAGATAAAGGATCTAAAGAAAATAAAGGATCAGGAGTCCAAGAATAAGGGGCAGAAGTCTAAGACCTAGTACAAGGAGTCCAAGAAAACGTTGAAGGGCTCCAAGTTATGGCACATATCTATTGTTTCTCAGACCCCCAGTCCATATAAAAGAAGGTTGATAAGGAATATTCCTTCTGAAAGCAAATAAAAGCCCATTTCAACCCCTGCTATAAAATCCCAGTAGTAAAGGAAGACCCTATGAGTGATTTACCCAATGTTTCCATCCTATCCAAGGAGAGGAAGACACCTGTTACCAAAGCTGTTGAAGGTTTGTGTAAATTCACTGCCACCCTTGGCATTGGATCACACTATCTTCCTCAGACGTACTAAGAAAGACCCAAAAATATCAGCCAAACCTCTTAATTCTTTATGAGATTTGGCACACACAGTTGATGAGACATTTGTGCTGGCCTACCCCGTGGATCCATTGCCTTTGGTTGCTCCCCCTGGGAAGAAATGTTGGTTAATTTGGACTACTTGTTGGCATGGTGTTGCCCACTTTTGAAAAACATCAGATCCAACCAATCAAGTGACGCCACATTAACGCTCAAAAACCCAAGTGAATTTCAACTGCCTGGGATTCCATCCGGCTAATCAGATGGGACTGCAGAAATTAGGGTGAAACTTTACTGTCCTCCTGGCTCTGACCAGCAATTTTTTTCACCAGCCAATTGGACCCAAGCCCTGTGGTCATGTGTTTAATCCCCCTGCAACACACTCCTTTTAACACAGAAAGGGGACCTCCAGTCCCTGCTTGTCTATTTTTCAATTTATTAAAGTTTGGAACCTGTTGCACAAATCTAAAAGCTTTAATTTATTTGAAACCCCTGTTTGGAGTTTCTACAACCTAAAAGAATTAAAAGTGTTAGTTGTTCTCTTAAATCTTACCTTCCACCAACCTGCTTCAAACTAGATCCTCTTTGGGGACTTTTAAAAGTGACTCTGGCGTATAGTTGTTTTTTTGCTTTTGCTCTCAAAATTAGTGTTTAAACTTAAATTTTTAGCTGAATATCAATATAAAATCTACTTTTATTTTAAATTTATCTTAAATTTTCTTGATTTTAAACCTGCTTCTTGTTCCCAATCCACCCAAGCCACTCAGACCATCACTAAACTTTGTAAGAGCATCCTGCTGCTCCCTGACTGGTTTTTTACTTGTAGCTGTCCCAAATATCCTCCCTTTTATTAATTGGAGGTATAAAAACTATACCGTTAAATTCCAAATTTTGTGGACTTTGAAATTATGATACTCCCTGTTTTGAAATTTTTGGTACTTTCCCTAGCTCCATGTCTGCTACTTCTGTGGACAACTTCTCTAAATTTATGGTCTCAGATCTCATCTTCTGCTTGCCTTGTGGGAAACAATCTCTCTAGCCTGCTGGATCTCCCTGGTGGTCTCCTATCCTCTGGAGAGGCCATGGTAAAGAGCCTAACCTGTGACAACCTGGATCTGGATGTTGCAGACCTTATCTTGCCCGCCCCTGCGGGTGGGGAGGTGCCAATGGTCTTCCTTCTCAGCCTGGAGAAGGACAACTTGGTGCCCCTCCTGGCTCCTGGGATAATTCCTCCTGCTCCCTCTTGTACGCCCTGGTTACTCACCAGTCTGGTAATGATGGGACAGAATGCTTACTTTCCTCAGCTTTCTCCTGTTTCCTCTCTGTGGTCCCCCTTCCAAGCGGCTGTCCCAGCTCTCCACTGGGCAGCATCCTGGTGGTATATTTCACCAGGATGTGAGCCAAACTTAGTTAGTTTAGCCCATCTCTTACAGTTTACCACTAATAATTCTTTCCAAAAGGAGTGGGAGAGAGTAACTAGACACCTTGAGATGACAGATATGGGGAGGGAGTTTATTAAAAAGAGTCTACTAGATTTTTGTAGGATTGGTACAGGCCCACAGTTTCAGGGACCCACTTGAAAGGAATAATTCCCCCCAATCTTGTGGGCCAAAGCCCCTAAAATTATCCTGTGATAACCAAATCAATGAGAACCATATCCATTACAAGGTGCCTAATTGAGGCAACTGTGATAAGTTTGACTCCCAAGTGATTGACTCCCTGGTACTTGACACTTTGCCAAGTACCAGGAAGCCAAGTGCCGTATATGTAGATCTATTAGTATTTTTGGCTTAACTGATTTTAAGCTAATTTTACTAGTAATTTAGGGATTTTAAATCAAAAACCAAGGTTAAATTTACTTGAACTCAACTCTGTTTAATAATTTGGTTAGCTAAAATACCAATTTAAGGGGAAATTTATAAGTAAATTTACTAATAGAAATAAAAAACCTATGTTCAACACTCTAAAACAAAAAGTGACCAGTTTGACACTTTTTAAGCCAAATCCTAATTTTATTAATAAAACACATATGTGCTTATATAAAGTTTTTTATTTACTATTATATTTTTATTATTAGTGTCCATAGTTGTCAATTAGGCTCCTAAGCACCACTATACTGGATTTAGTGGTACTGCAAATTCAGAACCTGAACGTAAAAATGCAGGATTATCAAATCCTTGGTCCAAATTTTGAATCACTTTTGTGGGCAACTCAGCTGAGTGATAATTAAAATATTTAATAAAAGTAAACATTTAATTTGCTTTTTTGGTTTATTTAAATTGGCAAATTTCTTATCTCTTGAGCAGATAACTCAACTAACAAAAGACAAAACCCAACAAACAAATGCAGGAATCATGAATCAGAAATGCGGGGTTCTTATGTAGATTTGAGATTTCCTTTATAACAACAAATCATAGACATCATGTGAAAATTAAAAAATCTGAAATTGCAGGATTTTCAAATCCAAGGACCAAGTTTTAAATCATAATTGCAATGAATTTGAAATAAATATAATTTATGGGTATCTCAAAAAGGATGTTAAAGGATCTAGAGTGGATTTGTTCAAATTCTTTTAGGAATCATAGGCATTCTCAAAAATCACCCTATTCCATTTTAGGTTGGCTAAAATTTAGACTGCAATATTCACAAAATTGACATATATAACAATAAAATTGACTAAAATATACATTTCTCTTCTCAAGTTTAAAAATATAATAAAATTTTTATTATGTCTTCTTTCAACAACAACCAAGTCAACAAGCTGTTCCCTGGCCTTGACAAAATTATTCAGGGCTACACTGGGTCTCTTAACAGTGAAGCCTCTGTCTATGGCCACTCCCAACCCGCAGGCCCCTCTGCAAGCCCCACCCAGGAGTCTGTTCTTTCCCCTGCAACTTCCAGCATGGCCCTGTTTGCCCAACATGCACAGGCAGCTGCCAACCCAAATCTTTTATCAGCAATGGCATCTGGAACTAGCCATTTTAGCCATGGGGTCACCCAGAGAGCCCAGAACCCCAAAACAGCCAATCAGATGGCATCAACCAGTTCACAAGATGGACATGTCCCTCCCCCAGCCAATCAGCCTGCAAGACGCAGAAGAAAAATGATCACTCTGGACATTGTTCTCAAAATGGTTGAAAAGCAAGGCAAGCTTATGTCCCTTGGGGAAATTACGGCTGCAATGGGTTTTGCAAAGTCAACTGTGGCTGCAACCCTGCGAGCCCACGCCAACTGTGGCCCCCCCACCAAGAAGACCCCAACTGGTGCCTGCACCTCAACCAAAGGTGAAAAAGCCTACCCTCTCATGATGGCTATTATGGAGTGTGACCCGTGGATGCCCCTGGTCCAGGTACGTCTCCAGTTGGGACTCCACAGCATCTTCACCAACAAAAGAACAGTGAATTCATGGATGCACGGAGTTGTGGTTGCCGCCAGAATCCTATCTAATCATGTTCTTGGTGGCCCCATTTTTGGTGGATATTGACCCATAAAATGCAACCATTATTAATTTTATTAAAGGGAGGGCAATGAGGGCCCGTAATGACATCATCTTCCTATCATACACTAAGATTTCTGCAAGTATCCAAGACTATGGAGAGAAATATATCCAGTCTGACGTGTACAAGTGCGGCCCAATCTTGTATCGTTTTATTGGGGTTTTATTGGCAGTTTCCCCATTGGGCATCAATTATTACTTGGCAATATTGAACACCGCAGATGGGTATGCCTACCAGACGGAGCTCAAGGCCATGCTGGAGGAGTGGGCTGCCTAAACGCTGTGCACACAGTTGTACTGAGTGCGGAAATGGAGCAGCGGGAATGGGCAACCCAAGAAATCAGGGCTGCAGGGCATACCTGCTGGGCCTACCCCCATTAACTATTCTGACATGCATCTTGAAGATGTATGTCTCTACAATTTTGGTTCTACCCTCAGGCGCTTAAAGCCTGCCACCTACAACAAACTATGCACCCAAATTGATAAGGGGTATGAGCTTTTCCCTTCCGCGTCTGTCCAGGACTTATTTGATCTCATCATCTTCTATGCAAGTGATAGTGATAAGTCCAGAAAGGACCCCTGCCTCCCCCCACGCCACTCCATCTGTTTTGTCAAGCCCGCATATGTGACAGAATAAGAATTTGAGCAATTGAAGCAATCAGCTCTTGTTGCCCCTTCCCAGTCAACAAACCCTACCTCACCAACCCCCCCATCAAGCCACCCACCTTACAACTCTGACTCCCAAACCACCACCCATTCCCTCCTCTTCCCGTCCTTTGATTAGTAAATAAATCTTTTCTTGGTGACTACTATTAAAATTAATTTTTTTCTTTCAGTTCATAATTAATAATATATTTTTTAAATTGTTATAAGTTTCCATGTGTAAAGAATGTTGTACATTTTTGAATAGCTTAAAATTATGAACATACATATTTTCATCATCATTAATAAATAAAAGACAATAAACGTAAATATTGCATTAGAATATTGCAATTAGATGTCAACTATTGATATTTTGATATTATGTGCATAACTCAGTGCATTTTGTTTTTTAAAATTTTTTGTAAACAAGGCTTTTGTCATTGTAATTTATTGAAATGGATTGTGGTTATATTAGAGAGCCATTAACGCTTTGTATAATATTGATACATAGTGCATTTTCAGTCTGCATATTTACCTATTGATAATAATTCTGTAAACTTTTTAGTTGGATTTTGCGAGGTAATAATAATTTAATGTGATAACTAAAACAGTTTACTGTCATTAATTGGCTGATTTTCTTTGCTGTGGTGATTTTGCATTTTCTGATATTTCTGCACTAGTATCCAATTGGTTGGCTTCACATCCAATTGCACAGGCAATAAGAAAAAAATCTGCCATCCCGACCACATCCAGTCTTGGGGTGGCAGCTTGTTTTCCTATTGCCTGTGCAATTGGATGTGAAGCCAACCAATTGGATACTAGTGCAGAAATATCAGAAAATGCACAATTGCCACATCAAAAAAATCAGCCAATTAATGATAATAAGCAGTATTCTATTAACACATTACATTATTATTACCTTGCAAAATCCAACTAAGAAGCTTACATAATTATTACCAATAGGTAAAAATACAGACTGTAAAATGCACTAATTATTAATATTATACTAAGCGCTGATGGCTCTGTAGTATAAACACAGTCAATTTAAATAAATTACAATAAAAAAGGCCTCGTTTACAATGAATTTTATTAAACAAAATGTATTGAGTTATGCACATAATATCAAAATATCAAGAGTTGATGACTTATTGCAATATTCTAATGCAATATTTACGTTTATTGTCTTCAATTTATTAATGATGATGACAAAAATATGTATGTGTCAAAGATAGTAAAATAAAAACCAGTTTTTTGATGGAATTCAAACAATATGTTAACAATCTATAACTTAATCAACAAATTAGAAGCACACCCTCAAAAGGTTATTGAGATCAAGAAAAATATCAGGGAAACAGTGACAGGAAAGCTGGGGGACAAGGGCCAGCCACTGATCCATTCAAAAGAAGATACTCTGAATAAATTGGGAAATATTATAGATGAAAAGAATAAAGAAAAATCTTAATCTACAGGGAACAATTTTATCAAGTCTAAAGCTCAACAATGCGGCATACAATTTGTGAGAGTTCTGGCAGGGGGCCAATGAAAACAACGAGAAGATCAAACTAATAGAAGGAACAGAAATTCAAAAGTAAATCAACACCAATAAAGAGGAAACTGACCAAATGGAAACAAATGAAAATGAAACGCAAACAAGAAGCAGAAGCGTTTCAAGAAATACAGAAGTTTTATCAAATGAAAATCAAGAGGAAGTACAAGTTGCAAGAAGAATAAGGAAAATTAAGCCTAAGAAAATTAATGAAGAGCATCCAACGCTCATGAAGTTTGCCAATATGGCGCCTGTGGCTGAGGGGGCCACAGGGGAAACAATCAGTAAGTCTTTTAAAATTTTACTTATATTTATTTTAGTCATCACCCAGGATGGGGATGAGGTCACAGAAGTGGCAGCTTTTACGCCAATTTGGTTTTATGGGGGTTACCAGTCACTGGTGGCCCCTATAAAACAAATAAATAAAATAATTCAACAGAATATGAATAATTTTTTATAGTGAAGCTCAAGATAGGGAATATCAACCACCTGCGGGGTGCTCGCCATGGATAAGGGAAGCATACAAACAAGGATTAACAATTAAAATCAAAGAAATGAATGAAATTTGCAGGAATATAAAACTGAACTTTGATGAATACATATATGAAAGTGTTCAAAGGTTCTCCTTCAAAAATATCAACAAATACAAAAAAATCAATAAAAACTGATTTTCAAATTGGAAATGAATATTTGAAATCTGCAATTTTTAATGAAATTTTTAAGTCTCTATCCAATAAAGTTGGGGATGCAGTCCTTGTGAATAATTTTAAACCTTTATTTATTTCATTTTCAGAGGCCTGGGGGGCAGATTCAAGTCAGGCGCCCCCTGGTACCCTCTTCAAATTCAGTCAAACTTCCTATATTAATAGGTTAGTGCAAACATTCAAAAAACTATGCATTTTCTTGGAAAAGTATACCTTGCAAAGAATCCACGTCGCTTATACCTGGGAATCCTCCTCTACTGCATATTAAAAACCAACGTCAAAAAGTTGGAGGATGTACCTATTCAAATGGACATTTGCCGTGTAGCCCTCAACTTCCAGAAAACACCACGGGGATACAGGACAGTCAAGCACAACCTATATGACTCATTTGCAATAGCAACACTATACTGGTACTATGTGCCCCCCAAAAAATCTCCTAGTTGATTCTCTCACCTGATTGCCTTTTATAAGATGTTTGGCCACCACCGGGGTGCTGAGCGCCACCCCTCTAGCAATTGGCACCAGAGTCATCCACCACATACAGAAGAGTATGTGGTCCCAATTGGACGCATTAGCAGAAAATTTAATTCTGGAGTATAATTCCCCGGAATAATCACATTCCCTTGCAATTTGCATTCCCCTAATAAATCATTTTCCCTTGCAACTTAAACTTTTTTATTTTATTTTTTATTTATTTTTAAATATTAAAATTTTAATACTAAATACTTCACTATTTTAAAATTTTACTTGTAAAATTTCAATAGTAAAATATTTAATATAAAAAATTTAATATTAAAATATTCACTGTTAAATAATTAATATTGAAATATTTAATAGTAAATAATTAATATTGAAATATTTAATAGTAAACATTTAATATTAATATTATAATATTAAATATTTTACTATTAAATATTTTAATATTAATTATTTTACTATTAAGTATTTTAATATTAATTTGATAGTAAATATTTACTATTAAATATTTTAATATTAAATTTTAGTATCTAAAAGTCACTATTAAAAATGTTTAATATTTTATTATTGAATAAATCACAATTAAATAAAAATTGGTATATTTTGAATATTTAACCTTTAATATTAAGCTTTTAAGATTTGTAATTATACTTTTATTTTATAATTTTTATTTTAAATTTTAATAGGTAAATTATAATAGTAATATATCTAAATATATTACATGACAATAGCTAAAGTTGCAACCATGTTGAATATTTAAAAATAAGTTAAAATGTATTTATTTATTATTTATTATCTTGTTGAGTACAGGTCCATTTATCACAAAGATAAACATGGAGAATTGAATTTATCTGCATCATGCGGCCTGCTCCGCTTATGTTCCAAACACGTGATTGTTTAGAACTCAAATTACCTTTCCCTTGTAATATGATTTGATAAACATATTTGATATACTTGACCTGCGTTTTAAGTACAAATTAGTAAGAGATACATGAAAATCATTGGTTGCTGTGTTGTGTGGCTATAGTGGCACTGGAATAACTTGGATCATATGATGCTATACAAGGGCTAATTTGTGGCTTAGAAAAGCCAAAGTACCATCAACAATTCACAATTATTTAAATAAACTATTTTTTTTCTATCTTTTTTTATTATTTATTCATTTGTTAGCACAACAGTCAATATAATATTCAATGCATTATAATAAAAATAAATCCATCTTATCTAGTATAATTAATTTTACTTACCTTTTCTAGTATTCTTAAATGTCTATAATACAATCAAATGCCACATTATTATATATAAATAATAATTTTTGAGTCCTAGTAAAAACAAAATAAATAAAATTAAAACTAAATGAAACCTGGGGCGCCCATTATCTGATTGGCTCAGAGGCCAGGGCTTTTGAGAGGAACAATTCTGAGTGCTCATAGAAAGCTGCCACCACATTGGGTGGCATTGCAAATTGGCTGATCTCGAGAATGTTGAATAGGTCCTCAGTGTCCTGAGGAAGGCCTTGTTTCACTTTATTCTTGATCCAACCAAACACCTCCTCAATTGTATTCAGGAATGGGGAATATGGGGGGAGGAAGAGGAGTCTCATTTGGCAGTCTGCTAGCCACTGCCTTGCAGAATGGCTATTTTTATCAACGGGTGGAAACTTGGACACAATAGATCCACTTTGTGGAGCCCAACATTATCAAGCACAACAATGTTGTTTGTGCTGCTATAATTTATCCAAAGGTACTCCTTGACAGCTCGGAGAAAATCAAGAAAGGTTCCGCTGTTATGGGAGCCTTTAATCATCTGGTATAGATCTAAGCCACAGGGACCCAGAAGAGCAACCATTGAATAGGTCTGGGAACAGACAGCTGCACAATGGGCTACGCCGTCCTTGGACCCCTTCTTGACCCACCCATGCCTGGACCTGAGTGAGAAGGAAAACAAAAATTTGTTGATATAGAAAAACTGGATATTCCCAGTCTTTTTTAGTGCCAGATATGTCTTGGCATAAATGTGTTGATCCTCAAAGGTCTTTTCACTGTTTCTGTTGTACAGAGAAACTCCAAGCACCTTCCAAGAGAAGCCCAAATCAACCATTGTTTTGTAAACAAGGGTTTTAGAAACAGAAAGCCCAAACTCTGTGGTGAGCATTGATTGGAAAGCAAGTGTGTCCAGGTGGCAATCCCTGGCTACCCACTGCTTGATTGTGTCAATGTGTACAGGATGAAGGAGTTTTGGCTGTCTTTTTGCCTTGGTGGATTTGGCAATTTTCCTGGTATTGCCATACTTGGTGTTGATGTTGGCAATGTACCTGGCCGTGACACCAAATCGGGACACAATATCCTGAACTGCCATTCCCCTGTTTAGGCAGTTGAGGAGAGCTTCACACTCACTATCCGTCAACTGACGCTGGCCCTTAGCAGGTACCACAGCATCCTGGCTACCAGGCTCAACACAGGGGATTAGGACCTTTGTGTAGAAGGTGAGATCATGCTTGGTTGCGCTGGTGCCATCAATGGTGGCATAAGACACAGGCACAGATGGCTCCTCAGTGGTGGCCAATGGCTCATAGGACGTGTCAAAAATGTGGGGGCAGGAAGTAGCAACTCTTGGGTTAAGAGTGCGGGGCCTGGTGACAACTGGGTATAAAGTGGAGGTGTAAGTAACCTCAGTGTTCCCAGTGACCCTGGTGTAGGAGACTTTGGTAGAAGGCCTTGAGAGTGGCTTCTGCCTGGGATTCAAGCTGGTTGATTGGGCCTGGGATGTGGGAGGTGGTTGGCTGGCAATGACACCTTGGGAGGCCTGTGTATTGGCATGACTCCCCTTGAGTTGGGTTCTGGGTCTGTTCTTGGACCCTCTGGGACGCCCTCATGGACAGGCTGCCCCGCGGGCTGGTGCAGGAACGGGTTGGGAATGCAATTGACAGTCCATAAAAAAATACCTTTTAGATTAAATATATATTTATTTGTAGTTATTGGTTTAGTTGTGGGTAGTTATTTTCTCTTGAGCTAGCCTTGAATAGTAACAGAATTTCTATATCTGTGAATTGAAGTGAATAATATTATATACTTTCCGGATTTGAATAATTTTAAAGTTTAATCACTTTTTTTGTCTAATTATGGTTATTGAGATTGAATTTTTAGTGTGATTTTAGTTGTGGTGGAGCTTCTTGATTTGGTTTGGTGTTTCCTAGTGTGCTTACTGTACATTCAATTTAGATTCCAGTTCACGCAATTATTATCTGAGTTTACTAGTGGCATTCAAAAGTGGTTTGAAATTTGGTTCTTGGATTTGACAATCCTGCAATTTCAAAAAACATAGTAAACTTAATGAAAATAGTTAAAGGATTTGAATGCTTCAAATCTGATTCCAGTTAATTCATATTGCTCATAGGAAATATGCAGCTCAACTTGAACTTTGCAAAGTGTCTATGAGTTCCCGCATTTTTAAAAATTCAAACAAATACTCACAAAAATCAATTTAATTAAAAAAGGCCATCCCGCAAAAGTGATTCAAAATTTGGACCAAGGATTTGACAATCCCATATTTTTACGTTCAGGTTCTGAATTTACAGTATCATTCAACCATCTATTACAGGGATCACACAATCCAGCTCCTAAGCAGAACACAACTTGAGTAAGTATCATGACCTAAGAGGAACATTACTTGGATAAGCCACATGACCTACATGATGTACATGAACAGTATGTGGCTTCCCATGATACTATATAATATTCTATATTCATATCCAATAAAGTATCATTCTTCTCTTAAATCCTCCCCTTTTATTTGTTTATTATACTTCCCAGAAGTATAAAATCAACAGTATAGCACAGGTAGGTTATCCATACCTACCCAACTTAAGGAAAAATTCCTCCAAAGAAAAAGACGCAAACAATGGTACTCCCTGGCAGCTGGAGAGACTACAAAGAAGCACAAGAGATTCCAAACAGCTTTGCTATTGTTGACAAAGTTCTTATTCCCATAGAACAGTGCAACACTCTCCAAATCTGCAAGCTATTACCTGTCATCACAGCCTGTGTAACAGCGCAACAACAACCTGAGATACCCAATCTTGTGTTCCAGCGCCTACATACAGCTGAAATTAGCACCTTTGTGGGACTACGCCGGGAGAAAACCTCTTTTTGGATCAACAGTACCAAAAGCAAATTTGAACAAGTAGAATACACCCGCAGACTCTGGGTCAGTGAAGTCTCCCTCCACGTCACAGGAACAGTGTCACAATTTGTGAGCGGATGGATGGCCCAACATCCTGACCAAAAGGAGAACTGGAAGTTATTCAAAGATGCCTTACTCAAAAAGTTCACCATGAAGGACTCTGATGTAGTCATCATGACAGAAATTTGGACCTTCAAGATGACAGGAACCATCAAGGAGTACATCACAGCCTACAAAGACCTACGCAACTGTGCCCCTAGCTTCATTAATTTTGACAAACCTGGGCCACGCCTGGACTTCTACAACAGCCTCCCTATGCATATTAGACACCAATTTGACATGACCTGTTGCAAAAACCTTGAGGATGTATTCCTAGAAGAAAAACAAGCGGCACAGAAATCTGACAATCTACATGCGTCCAACAAACGCAAGGAGAGCCCTACCGCCAAAAATTACACCCATCTCAATAAGCAGAATAATCAAGCCAGCAACTCTCACCCTCAAAGCGGAAATTGTACAGTTCAAGCCAACCAGGCAAGCACCAAAGATACCAACAAGGAGGGAAAAGCTTAGAGGAGTGCTTAGGCAAGCCTCCCTCCCCTAACTCACAAGACTTGTACAGGGACCAAGACGTGGACTCAATTACCACAATCCAAGTACCCTCCAGCAATCCTCTACTGTTTGCCGCCCAAACTGGAAATAAACTCCTTACCTATCCTTTCCTTTTTGCAGATACCAAGGCACAGCACTATAAGACACTGGAGCAGATCAATCCCTTGTTAACAAAAATTTGCCAACCTCATTCAATTACCAACACTACAAAGCAGTGTCAGTAAAGTCATCATGTGTCAAGATTGACAATTCTTCCCCTCTGGAAACCCAGGCCCGGGAGCGGGATTCAAACCCTGGCCTTGGATCCCTACAGGCCGCCCGCCAGTGTTTTTTGGGGATCAAACCCCTGCAAGCTGAGGCTCCTGTGAGTTCCCAAAGCCATAATACCAACACCAGCCCAACCATAGTGGCGCCCAAGGAGGAGCCTCTCAAATTGCCTAATGAAGGCAGAGATGGCGCCTATGTAAACTTCATGAGTTTGAAGTCCTCTCAAGTAACCAATCAGGAGCCAACCCAGGAAAGAGGCACGGGCCTGTGGCCCATCCCCAGACCACAACGCTAAAGCAAGATAATCAGGTAGCCAAATCAAGATTCTTGGCCAATGAAAGAACTCCCGGGCTGAGCGCCATTTTGCCGCCTTCAGACCTGAGTACCCAATTCCCCCGGCTCAGCTTTCCTCAATGCCCTGATAAACCCCTCATGGAAAATGTTAAGTTTGGAGGTGTGGTGCTATATAGACCAAAGGACCCTGCGCTCCAAACTTATTGCCATTTTTGAATAAAGGTTATGTTACTTTGGCTCACTCAGCTATTACCATATTTTGTATTTGCCGTCTATAAGTTAAGTTTGAGATCTCCCAGCCCACCTGCCCGCAGTTTTCTGTCCACCCAGTGCTCTCTTTGGCCCCGTTAATTTTACCAATTGCCCATTAAAGCCCAAATATAAGGATTACACACCAGAGAAAATCATCAAACTTGACCCATTAGCCTGCATTCAATCCGCTATCAGATACAACTGCCAAGGCCCATGGATATTCTCTACCCCAAGCTATTTAGAGGTAAATTCAACTATCTCCCGGCCTACAACGTTTATACGGAACCACCTGTAACACCAAAACCAATGCCAGCCTCTTCCCCTGACCTGCCTACCAACCATACCAGCAAGCTTTTTGGTATAGTGTACATCACCCTTGCGGGGGTGGTGAACACCATTGTACCAGCTGCCAGCCTGTGGTCTTGGTTAGGAAAGTCTGCTTCTTACTTCTTAAAGTTAGCCCCTCTCTTGTGGTGGGCCCTGCCTGCAAAAAACCCAGCCCAAGTTACCTCCAAAAACGGCAGGCCAGCCGCCCGAGAGTAGGTCCCTGACATTATGGCAATCTTTTTAAAACCTGGTACCCTAAGCCCCAAGATGTTGTTATTTCTTGGGGCATCTTGTATGATTTTGTTATTGATAATCACTTATTACACCTATAAGATGACCATGAACCTGATCTCTTCTATGTGGAAGAGCACAAACCCAAACAAACCAAAAAGAATTGACACTGCTGCCTCTGATACCAACAAGCCCTCCTCTCAAGTGCAAAACGTGATTGTGAACCAGTCCCTCACCAAGGTAGAGATGCCCCAGATGGGGAAGCTCACGCTTGAGGAAGCCTGAAGCGCTATGCCAGTCCTCCACTTGCACTTCCAGACCAACGCACCCTCCTACGCCAGCAACACCAAGAAAATACTGGGGGTTGCTTCCATGCTCTCTGGGGACGCTCTGGACTGGTTTGGCAAAGTCACAGCAGAAGATGTAGAGTTCTGTTTGGACTATGCCAAGTTTGAGGCAGAACTAATGTCAACTGGGGAGGATTGCGACACCAGATACTACGCCCTGAACTCATTTCTAGAAATCCACCAAGGCTCTTGACCCATTCAGGCTTACATTGACAATTTCCTTAAACTAAAGACCTGCACTCAACTTGAGGACAAATTGTCAGCCATCATCTTCCGAAAAGAAGTGAAACCAGCCATGAAGGACTTACTAAAGCACCACCTGCCCACACTTGGCTTAGAATACCTGATTCCTTTGTGCAAAGGCCTCAGCATAAACCAAGAGAATGCTGGGCCCTCTCAGACCTGCCCATCCCAAACTGCCACATCCAACAGAGGGGGAATGACCCCTGAGGAACTCCAAAGACACTACAGAGAAGGTCTTTGTTTTCACTGCCATGAGGCGGGGCACTTGACCAGAGCCTGCCCAAAGAAAACCCCTGCTCCCATCTCATTGGCCCAAATAAACTCTTCTTCCCAGTCTTACATGTTCATCCTAGTATCTGTTAACGTTGGGGGAACAATCCAAAAACTAAAGGCGTTTGTTGACACTGGAGCAGATGAGAGCTTCATTGATGCGGACTTAGCCCAAGAACTAGGCCTGTCTGCCTCTGAGAACTGTCTACAGATCATCTTGGGAAACAGCACCAAAGACACAGGATACAAATGTGAGCAAGAGCTACCCTTGATAATAGGAAACAACACCTACCCCTCATCCCTCATCTTGTTGAAAGGCCTACTACACCCCCTCATCCTTGGGGATTCCTGGTCAGACAGGCATGGCCTCATCCTCAACTACTGAGAACAGAACATCACCTTAGGTGATAAGGGTACCCGCAACATTGTTCCTTTCTGCACCAATCCCAAAGAACCTACCCAAAGGCTCATGACCATACATATTGAACCAAGTGTGGGATTCCTACCTGCTTCCCTAGGGAAATGGACCCATGTATTCAGCAAAGAGGCGGCTACTTGTCTCCCTGAACACACCAAGTACAATCATGCTATTGACCTCCTGCCAGGCACTGAACCCAAACACGGGCCCATTTATAGCTGCAACCACAAGGAGCAGCTGGCTCTCAAGGCGTACATCAAAGACATGACCAAGAAAGGTTTCATCTGTGTGTCCAAGAGCCCTTGTTCATCACCAATGCTGTTTGTGGGCAAGAAAGACGGAGGCATGTGCCCGTGTGTTAATTATCAGAAATTGAGCAAGATAACCGTAAAGAACTGCTACCCCATACCTAACGCTGACAACTTGTGTGATGTGCTGACGGGCGCCCAGGTGTACTCCAAGATTGACCTTAGAGATGCATTCAACCAAATCTGAATCAAAGAGGGTGACAAGTACAAAATGGCCTTCAAGACCAGGTATGGACTCTACAAATACCTGGTGATGACATTTGGACTATGCAACGCCCCTAGCACCTTCCAGCACATGATAAACACAGTATTGGGTAAATACCTTGACCAGTTCTGTGTGGCCTACCTTGACAACATCCTCATCTATAGCAAGACCCATGAGGAGCACTTACTCCATCTAGACCTGATCCTGAGCAAACTCTCTCAAGCCAACTTACACGCAAAGCTCAAGAGGTGTGAGTTCTTCCAACCATAAATAGAGTTCCTGGGCTATGTATTGAAAACGGGAGGGTTTGCAATGGCTCAGGATAAAGTGGACGCCGTGACTTCCTGGCCAACTCCCATGTGCCAGAAGGACGTCAGAAGTTTCCTGGGGCTAGCAAACTACTGCTGGGATTTCATCCAAAAAAATTCTCACATCACTCTGCCCCTGACCTGCCTATGCTCTGACAAGGTTGCTTTTGCCTGGACTCTGGAATGTGCCACCGCCTATGAGACCCTGAAACTTGCCTTCACCTCTGCCCCCGTCCTGGCCATGTCCAACCCATTCAAGCTATTTGTGCTGGAAACCAACGCGTCCAACTTTGCGGTGGGTGGGGTCCTTCTTCAGGAAGGATGGGATAGTATGCTACATCCGGTAGCATATTACTCCAAGAAGATGCTGCCCACGGAAGGAAACTACCCAATTTACAACAAAGAGATGCTAGCCATTATGAAGACCCTGAAACATTGGCGCCAATACCTCTGTGGTGCTGAATTCCCAGTAAAGGTCCTGACAGACCACAAGAACTTGGTCTACTTCTTCAAAACACGACAGCTTAACCAACAAAAAGCAAGATAGGCTTTAGAACTGGCTGACTACACCCTGATCATAGACTACAAGCCAGGGAAGGTGAACGTAGTACCAGAAGCCCTGAGTAGAAGATCTGATCTGGCACCCACTCACATGGAAACTTGCAACCACAACACGCAAGTACTCCTGGACCCAGCTAGCCTAGGTATCCACCTGGGATTGATGAAGATCAGGGTCAGTAAACCAGAAGTGCTGAAGGCCCAATAACTTGAAAAATTCACCAAGACCATGATTGCTGACCTTTCAAAATCCTTGGATTTTCCCCACTACCAGAAAGGCTACTCATTGAAGGGAACAACACTAATGCTTCACAACAGAATCTTTGTGCCAGAATGAAGCATCAGGACCAACATCCTGAGAGATTATCACAATTTTGAGATGGCTGGACATCCAGGGAGACTCAAGACTCTCTGGAGCATTAGAAGGAACTTTGCCTGGCCAAAGATGGACCAAGAAGTAAGCGCGTACCTGAAAGGTGTGAGACCTGTGGACAAACCAAGCCCCGCAGAAACAAACCTGAAGGACTTCTAAGACCCTTGGATATACATGATGGACCCTGGAGATCCGTTTCCATGGACTAAATTGTCAAACTGCCCTCATTCCTCTCCTTCAATGCAATCCTAGTCATGGTAGACCGCTTCACCAAGATGGCATACTTTGTACCAACCACCACCCATTGCACAGCAGCGGAGACTGCCCAACACTTCCATGACTGCATTCTCACCCAACACGGGACGCCAGATGAGATCATAACAGACAGAGGACCCCAATTCACGTCAAACTATTGGACACAAGTAATAAAGACTTGGGAATCAAGCAGTGTGTATCTACCTCCTACCACCCGCAGACTGACGGCCAAACCAAAAGAGTAAACCAGATCCTTGAACAATACCTTCAATGCTATGCCAATGCCAACCAGGACAACTGGGCCAACATTCTTCCCATGGCCCAGTTTGCATACAACATTAAAGACCACGCCTCCATGAGAATGTCTCCATTCAAAGCCAACTATGGGTTTGACCCCACCTGGGATCCCAAGATTGGCAAGAAGGAAACTAACACCACTGGGCGTTCCTGGGTCAAGCGGATCCACGACACACAAAAAACATGCTTGACCAACCTGAATTGCGCAGTGCAAACCTACAAGGCCTTTGCCAACCAAAAACGCATACCAGGCTAATCCTTGCAAGTTGGGGATGAAGTATACCTGGATTCTTGCAATGTGCCCCTACAAGTCCCCTGTAGGAAGCTAGCTCACAGAAGAAGTGGCCCCCATAAAATCACTAAACTGGTTGGGGAAGTTGTTTACAAGCTTGACCTACCCCCCTCTTGGAAGATTCTGACGTGTTTCACTGATCCCTATTGTTCAAAAAAAAGGAATTTGCTTCCCTACCAACGGATTAAGACAGCCCCCCACTCATCCAAACAAACCACGGTGAGGAATATGAAGTTGAATACATACACGGCGAGCAAACTCACAACCAAAAACCCCAGTACTACGTCAAGTGGAGAGGATACCCACTGGAAAAAAGTACCTGGGAACTGCTGAACAACCTGACTAATGCCCAAGAAGCCGTCCAACTCTACCTGAACAAGAATAATTGGAAGGATAATTGCCCAGGAGAAGAAGGGGATGATGTCAAGATTGACAATTCTTCCCCTCTGGAAACCCAGGCCCGGGAGCGGGATTCAAACCCTGGCCCTGGATCCCTATGGGCTGCCGGGCCTATGGACAGCTGGGCTGCCCGCCAGTGTTTTTTGGGGATCAAACCCCTGCAAGCTGAGGCTCCTGTGAGTTCCTGAAGCCAGAATACCAACACCCTCCCAACCATAGTGGCTCCTGAGGAGGAACCTCTCAAATTGCCTAATGAAGGCAGAGATGGCGCCTATGTAAACTTCATGAGTTTGAAGTCCTCTCAAGTAACCAATCAGGAGCCAACCCAGGAAAGAGGCACAGGCCTGCGGCCCAGCCCCATGACCACAACGCTAAAGCAAGACAATCAGGTAGCCAAATCAAGAATTTTGACCAATGAAAGAACTCCCGGGCCGAGCGCCATTCTGCTACTTTCAGACCTGAGTACCCAATTCCCCCAGCCCAGCTTTCCCCAATGTCCTGATGAACCCATGGAAAATGTTAAGTTTGAAGGTGGGGTGCTATATAGACCAAAGTGTCACAAGTGACAAACTCCTCTCAACTATGATAATCAAAAGGCCTCAACTATGGGAGTCAAACCCTGACGCCCCGCGGGCCGCCAGCCCGCAGGGCCAGCCACCCAGACACCCGCAGTTTTTGGGGTTTGAATCAGAATCAGATTCAACTTCAGAGAATCTCATGAAGCCTGATGAACCAAGTTTTCCTACAACAATGCCCCCGCACTAGAAGTCCCTGTTAACCCAACCAATCAACAGGTCAGGTTAGCCACAGACCCCAGAATAACCCGGGCCACTACAGAAGAAGAAACAAAAATACCTTCTATAAGAAACAGGCCACCCAGAGATGACCCGTCCTGTGACCTGGTTAAGGAATTAGAATGCTCTAGTTGTGAGTCAGCCAATGAAATAACCCCCGCAATTGTTGCCACCAAGGGCTGTGAAGACCTAGTAGATGGGGAAACCCAGGCCATGAAAATCTTTGAAAGTTTTGCCATGACAGATGGGCATACTTATACCCTGGGCCACCAGGAAGATGCCCATTTCCATCCTTGCAATAAAGTGACATGAACCTTTGGTTCAACCAGATCATACCATACTTGTTATTAGTTTTACTTCATCTACAGTCTACTCCTAGCGGCTCTGCCCCACATGTTCACCTACCCCAAGAAACCGCGGACCAGCCACCCAAACTTTACCGTCCACCAGGAGCTCCCTTTGGCCCAGTACATTTTACCAAGTACCCACCCAACCCAGCGTATTTGGAGTTTGCTCTGGAGGAGATCCTAATCCACAACCCTGAAGCTAGGACTATATATACCAAAGTCCTTTACAGAGAAGGCATCAAAATTATCTGGCCCCCTCTGCTATTCCAAGACAAGTATAATTTCCTGCCCGCATACTTGGTCCCAATGACGCCGCCCCTCACCCCTCAGCCTGACCGCCCGCAAGAATCTGTTGCCGCTGATGAATCCACTTCCACCCAAATATTTGGGGTGATGTATATCACCCTCACTGGGTTGATTGATTCCATGGTACCTACAAGCGGACCTTGGGCAATCCTTGGAAAATTGTTATCTTATATTGTAAAGTTAGCCCCAATCCTGTGGTGGGCTCTCCCTGCTGGGCCCGCAGGCTGTTTGCCCGCAAGTCCTCAGGAACCCCTTGTAGGTTGGATCCCTGACACAAAGGACCCCATGCTCCAAACTTATTGCCATTTTTTAATAAAGGTTATGTTACTTTGGCTCATACAGCTATTACCATATTTTGTATTTGCTGTCTATATGTTAAGTTCAAGATCTCCTGGCCCACCTGCCCCTCTGCCCGCAGTTTTCCATCCACCCAGTGCTCCCTTTGGCCCTGTTCATTTTACCAATTACCCATTAAAGCCCAAATATAAGGATTACACACCAGAGAAAATCATAAAACTTGATCCATTAGCCTGCATCCAATCTGCTATCAGATACAACCGCCAAGGCCTGTGGATATTCTCTACCCCCAAGCTATTTAGAGGAAAATTCAACTATCTCCCGGCCTACAACGTTTATATAGAACCATCTGTAACACCAAAACCAATGCCAGCATCTTCCCCCAATCTGCCTACCAACCATACCAGCAAGCTTTTTGGTATAGTGTACATCACCCTTACAGGGGTGGTGGACACCATTGTACCAGCTGCCGGCCCGTGGTCTTGGTTAGGAAAATCTGCTTCTTACCTCTTAAAGTTAGCCCCTCTCTTTTGGTGGGCCCTGCCGCAAAAAACCTGGCCCAAGTTACCTCCAAAAATGGCAGACCAGCCGCCCAAGAGTGGGTCCCTGACATCATGGCAGACAAGCAGAGTACGCCAGTCACCAGAGAGACAAAACCCTTCCGCGCTCAAATTGAAGATGTACAAACAACAATCAGTGGACCTATCATACCAATCCCTAAATATGATGTAATATTAGGCCTAGATTGGATGCAAAAGACTAAATCACACATTGATTGGGACAGTGCCACTCTCACCATCTAGCGCAGCAAAGTACACCATCACATCAACCCAACTCACCTTGACACCCTCATGTGCAATAATGTATTTGTGAAAATAATGGAAACAGAAGAGGAAATAGACACAAGCAAGATCAACTGGAAAACTTGTAGATACAAAATCATTCACTTCAAAAACACTGAAACAAGACATGAAAACAACTATATCCGTGACCAGCTAGTCAAAGAGTTTCCCTCTGTTTTCCAGGAATCACTACTTGGGTTACCACCCAACCACGGCATACAACACAAAATTGACCTTAAAGGAAGTGTACCTAAGGCTTGCCCTATCTACCGGTTAACGCCCCAAGAATACAGCGCCCTGAAAGCCTAATTTGATGAAGCGCTAGACAAAGGTCTCATTAGATCATCAAAATTGCCTTTTGGTGCCACTGTCTTCTTTGTGACAAAGAAAGACAGAGGACTCTGCCTAGTCACCAACTACAGAACGCTCAATGAGGTCACAATTAAGAACAGGTATCCCCTGTCCCTGATTGATGACCTTTTTGATGACATGGGGGGTCCCAAATCTTCACAAAAATTGACCTGACAGCAGGATACCACCAAATTTGTGTAAAACCTAAAGACATTCCAAAGACAGCGTTCAGGACCAAGTATGGATCCTTCAGATGTTTTGTCCTTAATTTTGGCATGTCAAATGACCCAAGTACCTTTGTGACCTTCATGAACAAGGTCTTCAAGGAACACATTGGGAAACAAGCTATTATATACCTGGATGACATTATCATCTACAGTCCAACCTTAAAACAAGACTGGGAAGATGTCCGCCTAGTCCTCTGCACCCTCAAGGAAAACCAACTCATTATCAAACTGTCAAAGTGTGACTTCTCATTGGAACTCCCCTTCCTTGGCCACATCATTAGCAAAGATGGGATCAAACCAGAACCGGAGAAAATACGTGCCATAACTGAAATGACAGCCCCCAGAAATAAGAGCAAACTCTGCACCTTCCTAGGCATGGTTGTTCATTGGTACATTTCTGGCTGTATCGGCCAAGGGTTTTGTCTATTATTGGACAAACCCTGATTTTGTTGATGGGTACTCATATGGCCACATCCTCGGTGGATTGCTCGACTCCTGGGATAGCTCAAATTCAAAGCATTGGGTTTTCTTGAGCCACCAGATGGAGGGTAGCTCCACTGCCCTTGAGGCCATCCAGGGACGCGGGCACCAAGCCTCCGTGTACCCAACTGGTCACGCCAACGTCCATCTGGGTGATGTTGTCCTCTTTAACATGGGATCCACATTACGGGAGCGCTGCCCTCAGGCTTTCAACAACCTCTATCTTGGGGTCCTTGACCACAATTCTCTCTTTGGTCACCAAATGGTGGCTGACTTGTTTGCGCAAATGGTTTTCCATGTGAACATGGGCAGCCAATCATGTAAGGATAAGCACCTTCCACCTTGGGCCACTGCCACTTACCAGCCCATCCAGCCAATGACCAATGAGGAGTACAACAAGCAGTATATGGCGGCCATCACGCGCAAACCTCCCACCTTCACCCCTGCCACCAACACCCCTCACCCGCAAGCCCAACCCACCCAATCCCAGACCCCCCAGGCCAGCACCGCCTCTACGTCTTCCTTCCCACGTTATTCTGCCTCCTAGGCATCACTCTTCCCCGCCCCAATAAACCCCTGTTACCAAACATTTTCTATTTATATTATCTTTTTTTGAATTTCAATTATTCATGTTCTCTTTGTTTATAGTTGGTTTTATCCTTTATGTTCAGCTTATTTCTATAAAATCATATATTTACTAAGGTGTGTATCTAGATCCTGAACACAGAATTTTTAGCACCCAACCATAGCCCCTTGTGAAAAAATTAACAACAATTTGGTGATCAGCTAAATTTGAATTAGAAAATTATAGGTTAACTTTTTTTAGATAAAGTTGTTACTGATCCAAATTCAAAACTTTAATGATAAACTGTAAGCCAATCAGGAGCCAAGTGATAAAGTGATTGTTGTGACATTAAGGGTCATTCAATAATTCTTTGATGCATGTGTGCTAATTAATATGATTGGCTGGATGTTTTGCCATTGTACAATATTGCCGCTGTGGCAAGTTGTTGATGGAATAGTGTTAACTCAGCCGCTGATTGGGCACTAGTCCATCAACAACTTGCCACAGCAGCAATATTGTACAATGGCAAAACAACCAGCCAATCATATGAATTAGCGCACATGCATCAAAGAATTATTGAATGACCCTTTATGTCACAACAATCACTTTATCACTTGGCTCCTGATTGGCTTAAAGTTTATCATTAAGGTTTTGAATTCAGATCAGTAACAACTTTATCTAAATACAATTAACACTATAATTTTCTAATTCAAATTCAGTTGATCACTAATTTGTTGTTAATGTTTTCACAAGGGGCTGTGTCAAGCGCCAAAAATAATATGATAACCAAGGAAACAATGCCACACAAAGCAAACAACACATATTGAGATGTGTGTAAAACATATACAAAATGGGTAAAAAGATGGGATAATTTAGTAAATGGGAAAACAAAAAGGAATAAATAAAGAGGCAATTGTATCAAAATAATACAGAATTTATTGAGGCAAGAGCTATAAAAACATATGAAAAGGTTAGTAAAAAATCAATGAGCAAATTGGAAAAATTTCTAAAAGACCTTGACTTAGCAATTGCCAAAATCAAAGAAATTGACTGCAAGGTCAAGGAAAAAGTGAAGTCTGCCGTCCTTGAAGGGGACAAAATCAAAAAGGTGTCTACCAAGTCACTCATGACCAAAATACCGGACACCCCTGAGAAGACAATAGAGCGCCTATTCAACATTCAGAAGACAGTAGTTGAAGGCTTGCAATTCAAGTCCTTTGCCCTCTCTGCGCCGTCTGTCTGGACAGATAACCCTGAGATGTATGCACATCTCAAACCCGCCAAGAGGGCCCACAAGGAGGACACTGAGATGCCCGCACAACTGCTTGCGCCAAGGATGGCAAAGCCCGCCAAAGCCACCGGCAAAGAAGAAACCCAAGAAGGTAATCTAAGAAAATAAATTTAATAAAAATTCATAAATACTTACCTTTTTTAGAAGATGTTGATGGCAAACTCCGCCAGGTCCTAGTTCCTTTTGTCCCCCCCACCTTCTACTCAAATTTTGCCACTCGCGTGGCTAAGCAGCTTTTCCTGTCCCCCCCTGTCTTGCGGGAGCTTGAAGATAGGATTCACGGTGCATTCCCAATGTCCAGGGAGGCATTGGCTGGGCTGACGCATGAAGAGGGGGCATCTGAGTGGGCAGTTACTGCCTACAAGGATGCTCAACTGATCTGCTTGGACCTGGTTAACCTCAGTGGATTTTACTGTGTAAACTCCATTGAGCTTGTTTGGGACGTCCTGGCAACACTCCCATTCAAGAATATACCAGAGATGGGCCGGGCTCATGCGGCTGCTTGCTTCTTCTTCCCAGTGGAGCATACCCTGTCCTACTTGCTGGAGAACTTTGGGCGCGCGGTAGAAAAACTGGCTGTTGCAAATGCAACAGCTGTGAAGAAAACTAAAATCCTCCTGGCGGACTTTGGGCTGGCCTGGAGTGCCAACAAGACAGGGGTCCCAGAAGCTATGGATCTTACCTTTGGCAAAACTAAACATGAGAAAAAAATAAGCGCAGTATACAATAAATCATGCGAGTTTACAGAAGCCTTTGCTGGGCAAAGGCTTCACCTTGTTGTTTACCTGGGGTTCCTCTTTTACTTCGGGATGGGCGCGTTGGTTGAGGATCTAGACGGGGTCCTTCTTGGAATCAACAAGGCCCAGATTGCACTTAACGGGAAGAAGGTCCCCCCAGATATGACTCAGTGGACCATGTTATCCAGGACGCCCTGGTCCTGGCTGGAATCTACGGGTTTGCGGCCCCGCTTGAGAAGCTGCTGCTTCACTCCCACCTAACCATTTTGCCTTTCACCAGCAGGCAGGAGTATTTTAACCAGGGCGTATCCACTGTCTACAGTGTGGCGGTGGAGGTTGTGCGCCACCTCCATTGCGGGGTGGGTACATACCGCTGAACCCATTATAGGCGCTCCTAATATATCCTCTATTCCAATAAATATATTTACCCTTTAGATTATTTTTATTGTAATTAATAATTTTATAAAATAATATTTTAGCAAACATTACTTACAAAATAAATTCCAGGGAAGGTTTTAATAAAAGCATATAATAAATGTCAATAAAATCTACTTCTAATTTGTATGATTTACATTTATTTTTTAGTTTGCTTTTTATATTTATTTGCTAAAAATGATATTGATGTGTTTGCATAATCCATTATCAAGCGTTTGGGATACCCTTGGATGCAATAATAAAAATGATTATAAATAAAAAAATTACTAACCTTCATTGATGGTGCTGCTGAATGTGATTGCAGGCTTGGAAACATCTAAATATAAAATGTTAGTTAATGAATCTTGATTAGTAAATTAGAGGATATATAAAAAAGTGGGATAAGCTAAGCCTTTAATTGATTGGCTGATTTGCAAGGCATGCAGGGATAAACAAATCAGCGTGGCCATAGAATTTGGCCACAGTCTCAGCTGGGAGGGTATGGATCCCTGCCTGCAGCAAATCAAAAAGGTCCTCTGTCCCAGTTGGGGTTCCTTGCTTGACAACTTGCTTGAGCCACCCAAAGACTTCCTCAATGGGATTTAGGAAGGGCAAATAGGCAGGGAGGAAGAGAAGACACAAATTTGCTGTGGCCAATTGCTGGGGGCCCACTGCAGCGCTGGTGTCAATCATTGGGAATTCCTCAAGAATATCCGCCACCTTGTGGAGACCAACGTTGTCCAGCACAATTATGTTGGTGAAGCCCAGGCTTGTGCGCCTCAGGTGCTCCTAGACCAATTGGAGGAACGATAGAAAGGTCCGGCTATTGTGAGATCCCAATATCATTTGGTAGAGCTCAACCCCTTTGGACCGAGGAGAGCCCCCATCAAATAGGCTGTGGCGCAGACTGCAGCACGCCAAGCCATCCCGTCATTGGAGCCTCTGGGGACATACCCATACTCATTGTGCATTGATGAGGCAAATGCTGATTTGTTGATGTAGTAAAATTTGACCGTCCCCTTGGCTTTTAGGGCAGTGTACGCCTCCGCATATTTTCTCTGGGTCTCAATATTGGCTGGGCTGTTTTGATTGTATGGGGATACCCCAAGTTTTTCCAGGAAAATCACATTCCCTTGAACAGATGGTAGTAAAAGGAAATTGAAGCCTCAACCCCAAAAGCAGACTTGACCATGGCCTGTATATTTGCCAGTTCAAGATGGCAGTCCCGGGTGATCCACTGGCGGATTGCCCATTTGTGCTCCTTTGTGAGCATGGTCAACACGTGCAAGGATTTCTCCGCGGCAAGGACTTGACCCGTGTTGTGGAACTTGTTGAAGGTCTTTGAGGCGTACTTGGGATCCACCCCAACAATGGCTGCAGCCGCCTTGTAATTGCCTGATTCACACATTAGATTAAGCAAGATAATGTGTTTGATGTCAGGGATGCGCTTCTGAGCGGGCTTTTTTATCGGTGGGGATTGACTCATCGGCATTGGGAAAGGCACAGGGCATAGGCACCTTGTTGTAGAAGGCTGCAACTTTCTTGCGCACCAGTTGTCCCTCATCAGTTTGAAAGAACTCGGGCTCCTTGTTGTCCTCCTGATTGCCATTGCTGATGTATGGCTCATAGCTAGTATCAAGTACAGGCTTCACCTTCTCCAGCATGGCTGACAGGACCAACTCTTGCCAGTACACAGCGTCAAACACATACGAAGTAAGTTCTACCTCCTTATTTCTAACCATTTTGGTAGTGGTGACCTTGGTTGGCTTCCAGGTCAGCTTTGGGACCCAAGGGTTTATGCTCCGCACCCTAGCAGCTTGTGCTCCTTGAACCAGCTGTGTCAGTGCAGCATCACTATGAAACTCTCCTCTTCAGCCTCCCTCCTGAGTAGGCACTTGTGTTGTACTGAGTCTATTCTTTGACCTGCGGGGGCAACCGCAACTGCGGCGCACAACGGGTGCATTGGTACTCTGGTGTTGTGTTCCTTTCATTTAAAAAATTTAATAAAATACTAAATAAAATTTAATTAGTTTCCTCCCTAATTTTAATTTTTGCTTTTATCTGAATATGGATATTTAATTAGAGGTTTTCCCACCCAATATCCCAATTATAGATTTTTTATTTCTTAGTTAGTTGTTTTTGGTTTTACCACACCCATTTTAGAATACCCAAAATAATTTCCACCCATTTTCTCATATTTTTTGCCAAATTAAGCACCCAACACAATATTTTTAAAATTTATGTTTCAGATCTTGTGTCTTATTTTAGATGCCTTGGTATCATTCTTGGTTACAATCCATTGCACAAACTGCATGAGTGATTTTGTTTGTTTTTTGAGTTCCTATTGTGTTTTGTTTTTGGATTGAGTTTTGACGCACCATGTGTGGGTGTATTTTGTCACCGATTCACATAGTAAACATATGTACACTGAAAGCCAACTCACATCATTTTGTTTGTGAATTCATGTATTTTGGATTGCATTTTGAATGGTTTTGTTTTGCGCGTGAGTCCTTCTTTGCTGTGTTGACCCATTTTGCCTATTAACGCCAAAAATCCCTGTTAACAGAGTGTATATTTTAACCTGCTAGTTGGATTTTGTTTAAATCTGAAATGATTTCGTTTAAATCTGAGTTCATTTTGCTTGCCGCCATAGTTTTTAAAACTACTGTACTGTACATTAAATTTGGATTCCAGTTCCTGCAATTATTATTTGAGTTTACTAGTGGCATTCAAAAGTGATTTGAAATTTGGTTCTTGGATTTGACAATCCCGCAATTCCAAAAAACATAGTAAACTTAATGAAAATGGTTGATGGATTTGAATGCTTCAATCTGATTCCAGTTAATTCATTTTGTCCATTGGAAATATGCTGTTTGACTTGAACTTTGCAAAGTGTCTATGAGTTCCCGCATTTTTAAAAATTCAAATAAATACTCAAAAAATCAATTTAATTAAAAAAAGGCTATCTCACAAAAGTGATTCAAAATTTGAACCAAGGATTTGACAATCCTGCATTTTTACGTTCAGGTTCTGAATTTACAGTATTGGTAAAAGTTGACAGGGTGAATTTTTGCTCCCAAGCACTGGAAATTGGATTGTTGCCTTTTTGGGGCACATTTGCATTTTCCCTAATCTTGTATTTTTGCATTTTGGGGGGCATTTGGGAATTTTCCCAATTTGGCAGGGCCTGGGCTAGCTTAGGGCCACCTGCTGGGCAGTGAGTGGGGGTGGGCAGCTAGCTGACAGGGACAGATACAGGCGGGCTCACATAAGCTGGCTAGGAAATTGGCTGGTAGGGGTGCAGGAGTTGGCTAGATAATGGGGGCCTGAGCTTTCAAGGTGGCAACTTTGGATTAGGGCAGCAGTTTTCCAATAAGGAGAAACTTCTGCCAATATTGGAGATGCTGTTGGTTGTCTGTGTGTGCTCCTAGCCCAGGTGGGGGAAAAATGATTGCTTGCATCTTGATGTCAGAAATATTCCTAACAGCAATTTTTTATTCTATTTATTATTGAATATAATTGTTATATATATTTATGATTTGAAGTGGGTAATATTATTAAAGCCTGTTTTAGACAATTTTACATTTTAATTGATTTTCATGTCTAAACATAGTAATCAAAATTAAATTTTTATTTGATTTTAGACAAAGTGGAGCTTCTCAGTTTTGGTTAGTGTTTCCTAGTTCACTTAAAGTGTATTCAAAGTTGATTTCAGTTCCTACAATTGATATTTGAGTTTACTAGTGCCATTCATTTGTGATTTGAAATTTGGTTTGTGGATTTGACAATCCCGCAAGTTCAAAAAACATTGTAAACTTAATAAGAAGAGTTTATGGTTTGAACAATTCAAAAATGATTCCAGTCAATTCATTTTGTTTGCTTGAAATATGCAGCCATGGCTTGAAGTTTGCAAAGTGTCTATGAGACCCCGCAATTTGAAACATTCAAATAAAATGCCAAAAATGATTTAACTAGAAAAGGTCAAGCTACAATTGTGATTTGAAATTTGGGTGAAGGGTTTGACAATCCTGCGATCTGCCCTACAGGTTCTGAATCTACAGTATAGTAGACAGATTTCATAGTTTCTTAAAGTTAAGGGGTTACCTAATAAATAGGATTTTTTTCTATAATTGGATTCATTATTTCTTATGATTTCTTTATCAATAAAATTAATCAAGTTTAAAGTTTGAATAGGGGTTAAAAATTAACTTGATTTGAGTAGGCATAATTCTTTATTTATGTAAAAATAGTCATCAAATTAATTATCTCTACTAGAAAAACAAATATATTGCTATTTGGATATATCCTTTACATAGAAATTGACAAGTGGAGATATTGCCATTGACCTAATCAGAAATTACTTAAACTGCCAATTTTAACCACGAAGGTTCTATAAACTTATCCTAGATGTAGTGAGTATTGGCTGTCAGATTTTACAAAATAAAGTTTAGACAACTATTGAGTCATAAGCTTGTTTGATATCTAGACTAGTCAATAAAGTAAAGTTTTGAGAAAATGTAGAATGTTACTTGAAAGAGGACTCTTTAGATTAGTTGGTTTCAATAAAAAATCAGGCTTAAAATTGACGTGTAGAATATTGCCTGGTCTTCAACTATGACCACATTAGTTCTAAACATCCTTATATTCCTTGGGATCTTATTATGGTAGATGCTTAGCTATTCAAATATATAGTTTAAATTTTTAATGTAATTTTCAAAGGAGGGTTAATTCTCCTGGGTCTTATGAGTGTTGCTTCCGTCCTATCCCTGCTTATAGCTTTTGTTTATCGCCATGAGTGACTCGAGTGTTTTGGAAGTCGTCATCAGAGTAAGTGTAGTTGACTCTTAACAGTCATGCGGCTTAGCTAATTGTATTAAACATTCTTTTGAAATAGGAAAATTGATGCTAATGAAATTCATCCCTTCATCATCGTGTGTTAATTTTATTCTCCATAAAATACAACCTAACAGTTAAAAGGCTTATTATAGTGCGGCCCTCATCAAATAGCCATGGATATAATATTCTAATGGCGAAAAGGTACGCGGTTTGAGTTTTCGAAACGTATGTACCATTTAACTAGGTCTCCTAAAGGAAGCTTTGGTTCAGCCTATGTGTTTCCAGGTATAATGAAAAAATTAGAAGAGCTAAAAAAGAAGGGGGAAATCTGCACCCTAGTGATCACGACCCTGCTTGGCTAGATTTTGCAAAGAATGAAAATAACCGGATTGAGTAAGTGAAGCTATTTTTCTTATACTAATTTAGTGTTGGAAAAGTTACCATATGAACTCGGAAATGTTTGATTTTTCACCGTACTTGATCGCTGCCTTTCGAGAGACTTTTGAAGAGGGTGGGATATTTTTATCGTCCAAAGCCATCCTCAAAGAAAAACTTGACTCCTGGAGAAATATGGTTTGTTTGCTTTTTAGGGAAGATGTTCTTAATTTTAAATGATTTTATCCCTTTATTTCAAAGAAGCGCATGAGCTAAAGGGTTCCTTAGATCCGCAAAACGCCAGAAAAATTACTTGAAATAATCAAATCTGAGTCGTCAGGGAGGCTGGAAATGAATCGGCTCAAGTATATAGCAGAATGGATCACTCCCCCAAAATACCCTAAACGTTTTGCCACCAAATTCTTCCTGTATGTCCAAAATCCTAGTGAAACTTTTGAATCGAAAGAGGACGGCCAAGAAATTGTTGGTTTGGAATGGGTAGACCCTGTTTCATTTCTGGCTGTGTATTCAAAGGAGCCTGGTAAATATATTCTTTTTCCTCCTCAGTACCACATCCTTTCAACTTTTGCAAACGAGTTCCCATCCTTCCAGAGCATTCTGAGATGGCAAGCCTTACTTCCTGACCCTTACGCCTTTTTGAAAAAGGTTCCTGTCAATGAAGAAACCCAATCCGTTCATCTTTCAACCACCACGCCTTGGGTCACTCCGTTTCTTCCTTTGAAGATAACCGAAGACATCTTTGATAATCACAAGGTTGAGTCTTTTAAACTCCCAGGAGACTCATCCAAGCAGCCTCACCAATTTACAACGTATATTGACAGCAAAGTTCCTGGAGCACTCTCAATCAAGAACATTACATTGAAATCAAAGTTCAACACGCTCAATTTTCCTGGCTCAATCAATCCCTTCTCAATTCCCAATGAAGCATCTCCAAGCCTGTAGAAACTTAAGATAAAGGCTTTGAATTTAAACTTTTGTTCTATTTTTATAACCCCCTCTACCAACCACAAAATACTGCTGCCTTATGTTTGCAATCTTGTATCCCTTTAAGGATACATGCTTGGAAAATATTAACAACTTAAAAACAGTAGACATTAGTAAATTATAATGTAACTTAGTATCGAATGGGATTCACAAGCTTCAATCGGACCTGCTTTCCTAATTGTACAGCAGTTCTCAAGCTGTGAGGATAAACAAAATTAAATCGGCCTAATACGAAATACAAGTTTTGATTATCAATATGGACTTGTTAACAGGGATTTGGGGTGTGAATAGGCAAGATGGCCTAACCTTATAACAGGCATCTCCAACAAGCAGTAAATTATTTGGATATGGTGCAAAATCCCAGGAAAACAAACAAACCGGTTTCAGGTATCTTTCAGTCCAACTAAGTTAACTATGGAAATCAGTGTCGATATACTTAGTTGCAGCGAGTTGAAACTCAAATCAAGAAAGGATCATAGTCCTGTACTTTTCAGAGCTGTTGAGATGAATAAACCAAATCCAGCTCAGAGCAAAACTAAAGCCGTGCATGAAATAAGATGCAATATTAACCAAGTGATTTGATATATGTTAGCCAAGATAGAATCTAATGGGGGAATCAAATCAATTACACGACGTTTATATCAACCGAATAACACACCAAAGTCATACATCAAAGATCAGGATCTCAAGATGCAAACAGATCAACTCACACACAGCTAAGTTTCTATTGTGTTTACTACGTTTTATCAGGGTTCACATAAGTTGTGCACTATAATGCAAAACTCACCCATGAAAATAAGGACAATATCAAACCAAATTCCATAGCAGCCAAAGTTAAGCTGCCGATGCATTATTTTAGTCATTACCTCAGTGCTGAGATACTCGAATTAATACAAATAACCCAAAAATATTATTGGATATAAATATTCTTAGTTTACTTTTTAGGTATATAAATTGGGTAAAATTATAAGAAAAATTCAAAATTGACAAACAAAATAACAAGAATGGAACAAAAATAGTTGACACAGAAGTTCAAAACATATAAACATATAAACAGATAATACAGAAACAGACAAGAGAAATTTGGCATCTACAATAGCCTAAAAAGTATAAACTACAAGATATTAAAAATTTTGAATGATGATTTTTTCAATAGAAAATATTACCCAACCAGAACAGCAGTAGTTGCATCTAGCGGTAAGCCAAAGCCACAAGCATTCCAAAACGGCTACTGATATAACCTTATAGGTGTGAATAAAGGAGAAGCTAACTGTACTTTCAGTAAAGAAGAGGACGGGCCACTACAAACCCAGAGCCAGGCTCTTTATACTGAAAGGGCCAGAAGCATTAATACAAAGGTCCCAAAGCTTATAAGAAAGACAAAAGATTATCATATCCAGAACTATTAACAACATAACTAGATGAGCATATTTTTCTCTATACCCACTCAAACTACACAAATATTACGCAGTGCAAGTATATATAAGAAGTGTGAAGTTGTTCTTGATACTAGCTATGAGCTTTATATCAGCAATGAGAATGATGAGAAGGAAGAGCCAGTATTCTATCACATTGTAAATGGGCAAAATGTATTAAAAAATACTGTAAATTCTGAAGCTAAAGGCAGCAATTCAGGATTATCAAATCCTTGGCCCAAATTTTGAATCACATTTGCTTTTTGACCTTTTTAATTAAATTGAACTCTTTGTATTTTTATTCAAACATTTTGAATTGTGGAATCTCATAGACACTTTGCAAATTTCAAGTCAAGCAGCATATTTCAAGTGGACAGAATGAATCAAATGGAATCACATTTGAGGTTTTCAAATCAAACAACTGTTTTTATTAAGTTTACTTTTTTTGAAATTGTAAGATTTTCAAATCCAAGAGCCAAATTTCAAATCACACATGAAAGCCGCTAGTAAACTCAAATGATAATTGCAGGAATTGGAATCCAATTTGAATAGACAGAAAGTAGACTAGGAAACACTAAACCAAATTAAGAAGCTCCACTATGACTAAAATCAAATGAAAAATTCAACCTTGATACCCATATTTAGAAATTAAAATGTAAACTTGTCTAAAATAGGCTCTGGTAAAATATTATACACTTCAAATCACTAATATAGAAACTGTGATACTATTCAAGGCTAAACAAAGAGTACACAACAACCCAAAATTAAACTAAAAACCTAAATAAAAAATCTATTTAAACTAAAACATATTTTTATTTTATTTTTATGGACAGAGTTTTCATACATAACCAGCTCCTGCAACAGGACACAGGGCAGTCTGTTCAAGAGGACACCCCAAAGGGTCCAGAAATAGACCTAGGACACAAAATGAGCATGTTGAGGCCAATAAACAGGCCTCTCAATGTGTAAGTATCAGCCAACTACCTTCTATATCACAAGCCAGGAACAGTAGCTTTTATCCAAAATAAAAACCACTCTCATGACCTGCCACTAAAGTCTCTCATACTAGGGTCATTGGGAACAATGAGGTTACATACACCTTCACTGTTTACCCAGTTGTCACCCAGCCCTGCACTCTTGATCCAAGAGTTGCCACTTCCTGCCCTCACATTTTTGATACCTCTTATGAGCCATTAGCCACCACTGTTAGGCCATCTGCGCCTATTGTGTATTCAACCATTGACAGTGCCACCATGAGCAAGCGTGATCCCACCTTCTATATAAAAGTTCTCATTTCCTGTGTTAACCCTGATAGCTTGGATGCTGTGGTACCTGCCAAGGGCCGGCGTCGGTTGACAGATAGTGAGCGTGAAGCTCTCCTCAACTGCTTAAATGGGGGAATGGCGGTTTGGGATATTGCGTCCCAATTTGGTGTCACAGCCAGGTACATTATCAGAGTCAACACCACATATGGTGACACGGGCCAAATTTTAAAATCCACAAAGGCCAAACAACAGCTAAAACTCTTGCAGCTTGTGCATATTGACACAATCAAACAGTGGGTATCCAAAGATTGCCATCTGGATCCTCTCTCTGTTCAATCAATGCTGGCTAAAGAGTTTAGCCTTTCTGTTTCTAAAACACTTGTATACAAAACCATGGTTGGTTTGGGCTTCTGATGAAACGTGTTGTGTGTTTCTCTGTATAACAGAAACAGTGAAAAGACAATTGAGGATTGGCACATCTACGCTAAAGCCTATCTTTCCCTAAAAAAGATCAGGAATATCCTATTTCTCTATATAGACAAATCATTATTTTCCTTCTACCTCAGAGATAGGCATTAGTGGGTCAAAAGAGGTCAAAGAATGATGTAGCAGGTTGTGCAGCTATCCGTTCCCAAACCTATTTCATGGTAGGGCTTTTTGGTCCCTGTGGCCTAGACTAATATCAGATGATCAAGGAATCACATAACAGCAGGTCCTTTCTTGATTTTCTCCAAATTTTCAAGAAACACTTGCAGATCAATTATTGTGGTACAAAAAAACATTACTTTGCTTGATAATGTTAAGCTTCACAAAGTAGATTTGGTTGTGTGCAGGTTCCCATCAATTGAAAAAAAACATTCACACATCAAGCCACCATCTCTTGGACTGCCCAATGAGACTCCTCTTCCTTCTGCCATGTTTTTCATTTCTTAATCCAACCAAGGAGGCATTTGGATGGATCAAGAATAAAGTAAAAAAGATCCCTCACATTATATGGAAGATCCCTTCAATATTATTGAAGTTGGACAATTCTCTATGCTGCCTGATGTGGTGGCGGCTTTCTATAAGCACTCTGAGTCCTTTATTCTCAAAGCCCTTGTTTCTGAGCCAATTAAATAAAAAAGGGACATATGGGTTTAGTTAACCTTTTAATTTACATGTTTGTTCAATAATATAATAAAAGCACATTCCTAGATTCTATAATACAGTAGTTTTAAAAGCTATGGTGACAACCAAAAATACCTCAGATTTAAACAAAATGTTTTCAGATCCAAGCAAAATCCAAGTTGCGCAAGATTCAGGATTTAAATAATTTAAGTATTTTTGGTAAACAAATGAACTTTCAAGCAAAAAACAAAATTTCAATAGCCTATTATACAAAATTATAGCAAATATCAAGCAGTGTAGTTCAAACCACAAACAAAATGAACTGACGCAGCAAGTGAGATGGATGGATGCTGTTCCAGAGTATATTATAATCCAATCAGGATTCATAAAAGTCACCAACAGAAGGACTAAAATGAAACAAAATTTGAGTAATCCTGAAGTGAGATTCCACAAAAACAAAGAAAAATGAAGTCACACAAGATGTGTAGTATGAGGAGCTTAAAATAGATAAATAAAAGTTTAACAGCCAATCAACAGCTATCCAATTTAGGAACAGAGGCATTTGATTTATTTTATTCATTTTCATGGCTCCTGATTTGTGTATGATGGGTTTGAGAACTTTCCAAATTTGGACTTGAGATTAAAATAAAAGAAAAAACATAAAATTTTAAACTTCTACTTTTAGTGATTTCATCCTAGGTTTTTTTACAATGGTTTTCACTAGCAACATTTTTGACAACTCCAGCAACCAAGCCAGCAGCAGTCAAGCCAGCTTCAATGGAGGCAAGGCTCCAAACGTGGAGGCACCCATTTATACCCAAGCCTTTGATGCGGGTAATGAGGAAGCTGAGCTGTACTTGACCCCCGCCCACTATGGCTTTGGCTTGTTCAATAGTCACTTTGCACCCAGCTCTACCCCCACTCCCTTATCCACCCCTGCACAAGCTGCCAACCAACCAACTAATCAGAATGGCAACCCTGATATGAAACAACTTCCCACCACCAGCCAACCTGCCCCCCTCAGCCAATCAGGCTTCAGTTTCTGCGGCCCAGCGCCCCAAACGCAGAATCATTACTGCCCAAATTCTCCAAGAAATTGTGGCACTTAACCTGTGGGGTCTGTCCTGGGACCAGATTGCCACCCAATTGCAATTTAACCTAGCCACTGTAAAGCAGGAACTTAATAACTTAATGAATAAGGGGAATCTGATTGGGATAGCCAAGAAGCCAAATAAGGCCCAGGAGTCCCAGATCAACAAGGCATACCTAATAATGCTCAATCTCCTACAGTGGGACCCCAAGCTTCCCTTGACCCAGGTCCAGAAGCAACTTGCTCACCATGGCATTTGGGTGTCTGAGTGCATGGTGCAGCTTTGGATGTACGGGAAGGTGGCTTCTGTACGGGTTCTTACCAATTTTGCCGGCAACCAATGGGATGGCGCTGAGGATTCCCCATACGGTCCTGCCATCAAATCCACCCTGGTCCAATGCCTGGCAAGCTTGTCTGATGATGTCATGTTCATCTCCTATTATAAGCTATTGATAGCTTTTGATGATTTTGGTGAGCAAGGAAAAGCCGCCGCCAAGAATAGAAGAAAGAAGGTCAAGAGGGGAAGTTCATTGGTGCATTTCTGGCTGTTTCAACAAAGGGATTTGTCTACTATTAGACAAACCCTGTTTTCACTTGTCAAAACTGCAGGCTCAATCCGCCAGCAAGGTTCCAACCAAGCGGGTTTGTGACCTGCAATCCGATTACCCGGTCACTCAAAGCCAGACTAGGAAGTCAACTTGGATTACCAAATCCATCAACATGAACAGACAATATCCTTCACGGTGGATACCTCAATTTGGCGCTTGACTCATTAGCAGGATCACGCCACCCCCTTCTGCCATCCAACCGTGTGATCACCAATCATGTTCCTGCTATCCATTGATTCACAATAGCTATATAATCCTTATCTCACAATAAAGATTATTATCTATCTTCTAAATATTTTCCCCATGTAACTCTGCTAAAACAGCACAGTTACAACATTGGTAGCACAGGTAGGTTCTCCATCCTACCTTATCTTAAAAAATTCCGCCTGTTGCCTGCACACGCCGTGGCCAACAAATCTTTGACAGAATTATGTCTGGCCTCCTTCCTGGCTGGACGCTGTATGCTCCTGGTACCGAGATACCTGATGGTTTTGTCCTCTACCAAAACACGGTGATCCCGCTACCCGCCTTCAACACCCTGTCTGCCCAAGGGTTCTTTCAGGCGCCCTCCTTGGTGCCACAACTAACAGACAAAACCACCATGCCCACCTATGTTGCACAAAGACTTTTCAGCGCCACCTTGGAGCCCTTTGCAGGGGCCAACAACAACAATGCTGCCGCATGGATCCAGTCCGCCCAAAGCAAGCTGGCTCAGATGGAATGCCCACAGCAATTTTGGATCACAGAGATTTCCATTTGTCTGACCCATGACGCTGGCACCTGGTGCAACAAGTGTCACAAGGAGCACACTGACAAGAACTGGGACACCTTTAAACAGGACTTCTTGGCAAGATTTGTGCTTAAGGATACAACACTCATGATCATACGCCAAGTAAAGAATCTAACCCAGACAGGCACTGTGAAGGAACTTACCTGCGCCTACAAGGAACTCCGTCTCTGTGCCCCGTCTAATATGGCCTTTGACACCCCAGCCACACACCTCATGTACTACAACGCTCTCGAGTTGCACGTAATGAGACATGTGAACCTGGACCAAGTCACCAACCTGCAAAGCCTGTACTGTGAAGCGGAAAAAGTGAAACAAGCGTCCAACGCTCTACACAAGGCACAAACTGGGAAACAAGAAAGGCCCAAGGACTCACATTCAAGTGGGCGCTCCTCTCAACCACCTCCTGGAGGCAACAGTAACAACAATAACCACAAGCCCACAAACTCAAATGGAAATGGGAATGGGAATAACAGCCAATCAAACTGTACCCATTTCTGTGTCACTGCCACCCAAGGCAACCAAGATGAGGGAGAAGCCTGGGGAGAGCACTAAGCAAGCCAAGCTCTTTCCACACAACTCCTGACTTGCCCAACAATGAATACCAACCCAAGGACGTGGACCAATGCCCAATGATCCAAGTACCCTTGGAAGACCCGGTACTATACACTATCGCCAGACATCCCAATAAATTGATGTCTTACCCTTTCCTCTTTTGCAGTTACACAGGCTCAGCACTCTTGGATTTGGGTGCAGATCAAACCCTAGTCAACAGCAGCTTTGTGGATAAATTCAAGCTGGCCACTAATCCTTTGCGGTTTAAAAACGTGGTCCTGGCTGATGAACATCACATTGCTGTGACAAAAGAAACTGCTCCCTTCTCCGTCATGCTTGAGAACCTCCACTCCACTATCCAAGGTCCCGTCATTGACTTCCCTAAGTTTGACATTGTACTGGGACTAGACTGGTTACAGAGAAACAACCCTCACGTGGACTGGGCAACCTCAGTGCTGACCATCAAGCGTGAAGGCATCAACCACCAAATCTACCCAGACTCTGTAGACCAACTCCTACAAGACCACGTCTTTGTACGCATCACAGAGACCTTGGACAAGAAGGAAAACCTAAAAGCAATTGACTGGGACTCCTGCCAGTATGAAATCATACACTTCAAGGATCACCAGGACACCTTCACACCGCAAGATTGCAACATTGTGGCCCAGCACCCAGAAATCTTCAAGGAGGCATTACCTGGTCTACCCCCTGAGAAACACATCCAACACTCTATCCAACTCAAGGGGGCTGCACCCAAGGCACGCCCCATTTACAGGCTGACCCCAAACAAGGACAACACCCTGCACACCTATCTCAAGGAGGCATTGGAAAAAGGACTTATCTTCCCCTCACAGTCTCTCTTTGGGGCCGCCATATTCTTTGTGGCTAAAAAGGATGGTACCTTACGCCTGGTCACAGATTACCGCGCCTTGAACAAAGTCACCATTAAGAATTGTTACCCATTACCACTGATTGACAATCTCTTTGACACCTTGGGAGGAGCCTCTGTCTTCTCCAAGATTGATCTAACTGCAGGTTACAACCAGATTTGCATCAAGGAGAAAGACATCCCCAAAACAGCCTTCTGCACTAAGTATGGTTCCTACAAATGTGTGGTACTCAGCTTTGGCATGACCAATGCCCCGTCCACCTTTGTAACCTTCATGAACAAAGTATTTGCGCCACACATAGGCAGACACACCCTCGTGTACCTGGACAATATTATTGTCTACAGCCCCTTGGTGGAACAGCATCACAAAGACCTGGAGGAAGTCTTTGCGACCCTGGCACAACACAAACTGTTGGCCAAGCCCTCTAAATGCCAGTTCTTCCGAGAGCAACTACCCTTCTTGGGACACATAGTCTCAAAAGACGGCATCAAACCTGACAGTCAGAAGATACAAGCCATCTTCAAAATGCCACCTCCCAAAGACAAATCAGAACTTTGCACCTTCTTGGGGATGGTGGCCTATGTACAACGCTTCATACCCAACTGTGGCGTCTTGACCGCCCCCTTGTCTGCCATAACAGGCGCCAAGTCCAAGTTTGTATGGACCCCCTAATGCGACCTCTGTTTTAGATGTCTCAAAGAAAAGCTCATGACAGCACCCATTTTACAATATCCCAAACAAGATGGAGAGTACCAGATGGAAACTGACGCTTCAGATGCATCCATTGGGGGAGTACTACAAATCAAGAATAGTGATGGTGATTTCCTGCCCGTAGCCTACTAGTTGCCAAATTGACAGATGGCAAGTGTCAATAACCAATCCACAACAAAGAACTGTTGGCCATTGTACACTGCCTAGTCAAATGGCGCTGTTACCTGGAACAGCAGGAAGAATTCACAGCACTAACCTTCCATAAGTTGCTCATCTATTTCAAGACACAAGCAAACCTGTCACACCACCAAGCGTGATGGATGGAAATCTTAGAAAGGTTTAACATGCTCATCCAATATAAGCCCGGGGCCAAACTTGCCATGGCAGACGCCCTGTCCTGCCTGTATGTCCGCGCTTCTAGGGGAGAGAATGGGCTCAACCCAGACTGGCCTCTCCTAGTGCTCTGTACAAAAGACAAAGGGTTCCCTGAAGGCACAACCAATATCACCAAAGAAACGGTCATCAAGAATGAGCACCTCTTCACTGACGTATATGGGACTCTTCACAGAAAAATGTCAGATGGCACAACCATTCCCTAAATCCCCACACATCAATGAGTTGATACCATTATTTGCTATCACAGGAATCTCGTACATACTAAGAGCCAAAATCTATACAAATTCTTAAAACATAAAGCCTGGTGGCCAACCCTATACCGCAATGTCCAAGAAGTGTTAGAACAGTACGAGGTCTGCAAAAAGTTTGCCAAAAGCAAAACTGCGCCTAAGTCTGTACTCCCCATTCAAACCCAATTACCGTTCAAAGTATGGGCTCTTGACATTGTGGGCCCCATGCCAGGAAAGCACAACAACAAAAAATACATCATTACAGCCATCAATTTTGCAACAAGGTGGCCAGAAGCCCAAGTGGTGAAAACGCACACTGGCAACAACATCTGACAATTCATTGGCAAGGAAATAATCAGCAGATTTGGAAAGCCAGAACTCCTGATAACCAATGGGGGCAAAGAATTGACCTCCAAAAACACCAACGTGTACCTTGCCAAAAATAGGGTCAAACACACCGTCACAACATTATATCACCCACAGGCCAATGGACGCATAGAGCAGCTTAATGGTAGCCTTGTGCAAGCCCTAGCCAAACTCACCGCTGGGAGACCTGAAGACTGGTATAAGCAGCTACCGACTGCATTACTTGTGTGCCAAACCCAAGTGAACAGATCCACCAGGAAAAGCTTGTTTGAACTGGTATACAGCACACAGCCAAATATCATTCAAGCATTGACAGGACCCAAACTGGAAATTCCAAGTAAAGTCCCCCTTGCTCAGATCCTCAAGTAATAGAGGCCAACAGCAAACAAGCAGCCAAGGAAAAGGAACGCTTACAAAAGACCTTCATCCCCATCTGTCAAAGACATGAGGTTGGGGACAAAGTCTGGGTCATGAATGTCAACAAAAGCAAACTACAACCTGAAAAAGTAGGACCAGCAATCATTCTAAAGGTAAATAACAATAACACTTACCTTGTGCAAGGGCTTGGGAAACGCAAGCAAGACAAGACCTTACACCACAACCACCTACGACCCTGCAAAGCGAGACAGAAACAACAAGAAACCGCCCTGCCTGCCACCAAACAACAACTGGTTCAGTATGGCGCCCGGGCTCCCAAAGACCTCCCTGATGACCTGCCTCCAGAGGAGGCCAACCTTCAGCCGGGGGGGGGGTGTCAAAACCACATGCTTGACCCGCCAGCAAGGTTCCAACCAAGCGGGTTTGTGACCCGCAATCCAATTACCCGGTCACTTGAAGCCAGACTAGGAAGTTGACTTGGATTACCAAATCTATCAACATGAGCAGACAATGATCCTTCACATTAGATACCTTGATTTGGCGCTTGACTCATTAGCAGGATCATGCCACCCCCTTCTGCCATCCAACTGTGTGATCACCAATCATGTTCCTGCTATCCATTGATTCACAATAGCTATATAATAACTATCTCACAATAAAGATTATTATCTATCTTCTAAATATTTTCCCCGTGTAACTCTGCTAAAACAGCACAGTTACAACACACTAATGGATACAAGTACCTCCACATCCTCAGCAAATTGCTTGACTCCTGGGATAGCTCAAATTTCACCCGCCAGGTTTTCTTGAGCCACCAGATGAAGGGTAGCTCCACTGCCCTCAAGGCAATCCAGGGACGCAGGCACCAGGCCTCAGTCTACCCTGCTGGTCATGCAGATATCCATCTGGCCAATGTAGTACTCTTCAATATTGGAGACACAGTCCAGCAGTGCCGCCTCCAGGCGTTCAATGACCTTTATCTTGGTGTCCTCAACCACAAGTCTCTCTTTGGTTGCCAAATGGTGGCTGACTTGTTTGCTCAAATGGTTTTCCACATGAACATGAGCAACCAATCACATAAGGATAAGCGCCTCCCACCTTGTGCCACAGCCAGCTATCAGCCTATCAAATCAATGATCAATGAGGAATATGACAAGCAGCATATGGCAGCCATCACAATAAATCCACCTGCCTCTACCCCCGCCACCATCACCACCCACATGCCAGCCCCACCCACCCAATACCAGACCCCCCAGGCCAGCACTGCCTCTATGCCTTCCTTTCTGTGCTATTCTGCCTACTAGGCATCACTCTTTACCGCCCCAATAAACCCCCTGTTGCCAAACATTTTCTATTATTGTTATCTTCACCCTGAATTTCAATTGTTCATTTTCTCTTTGTTTATAGTTGGTTTTATTATTTATTTTAGTTTATTTCTATAAAATTGTATATATATTAGGAATGTATCTAGATCCAGAACACAGTTATTTTTGGCACTAAAACACAGCCCCCTGTGAAAATATTAACAACAATTTGGAGATCAGCTAAATTTAAATTAGAAAATCATAATTTTATTGTGCTTAGATAAAGTTGACACTGATCCAAATTCAAAATCTTAATGATAAACTTTAAGCCAATCAGGAGCCAAGTGATAAAGTGATTGTTGTGATATAAAGGGGTATTCAATAATTTTATCAATTGGCTCCTGATTGGCTTAAATTTTATCATTAAGGTTTTGAATTTGGATCAGCGTCAACTTTATCTAAACACAATAAACTTATAATTTTCTAATTTAAATTTAGCTGATCTCCAAATTGTTGTTAATATTTTCACAAGGGGCTGTGTTTTAGTGCCAAAAATAATATGGCAATTAAGGAAACAATGCCAACACAAAGCAAACAACACATTGAGATAAGCGTAAAACATATACACAATGGGTAAAAAGATGGGATAGTGTAGCAAATGGGAAAAAAACAGAAATAAACAAAGAGGCAATAGTATCAGAATAAAACAGATTTTATTGGGTTAAAAGCTATAAAACATATGGAAAGGCTAGTAAAAAATCAATGAGAGAACTCAAAAAACTACTCAAAGACCTTGACTTGGCAATTTCAGAGATCAAAGAAATTGACTGCAAGGTAAAGCCAGAGTGAAGTCTGCCGCCATTGAAGGGGACAAAATAGACAAGGTTTCTGAAAAGGCCCTATGACCAAAATACCTGAAATGTCAGAGAAGATAATTGAGTGTCTTCTAAACGTCCAGAAGTCCGTTGTAAAAGGCCTCCAGTTCAAGTCCTTTACCCTTTCTGTGCCACCTGTCTGGTTCAACAACCCTGAGATGTATGCCCACCTCAAACCTGCCAAGCAAGCAAGGACATAGGATACAGAATTGCCTGCTCAACTGCTTGCTCCAAGAATGGCCAAACTAGCAGAGGCTTCAGGCAAGGAAATCACAGAAGAAGGTAACCTAATAAAAAAATTAATAAAAATTTGAAAATAATTACCTTTTTTTAGAAAATTATACAGCAAACTACGTCAGATCCTAGTCCCCTACGTCCCAGCCACTTTCTATAGCAACTTTGCCAGCCACGTGAGCAAGCAGCTGGACCTATCCCCCCTGTTTTGCGGGAGCTCAAGGATAGGATTCATGGTACCTTCCCAATGTCCAGGGAGTCATTGGATGAGCTTATGCATACCAGGGGGGCATCTGAGTGGGCAGTTACTGCCTACAGGGATGCCCAACCTGTCTTCCTGGACCTGGTATCCTTTAGTGAATTTTACTGTGTAAACTCCATTGAGCTTGTTTAGGACGTCCTGGAGACGCTCCAATTTAAGAATGTACCGGAGATGGGCCGGGCTCATGTAGCTGCTTGATTCTGCTTCCTGTTGGAGCACACGCTCTCCTACCTTCTGAAAAACTTTGGTTATGTGGTGTCAAAATTGGCTGTTGCAGATACAACAGCTGCAAAGAAGACAAAATCATATGGGCAGACTTTGGGCTGACCTGGAGTTCTAACAAGACGGAGCTCCCTCTGGCTATGGAGCTCACATTTGCCAAGACCAAGCACAATAAGAAGATTAGTGCTGTGTATAATAAACTCTATGGGTTTACAGAAGCCTTTGCTGGAGAAAGGCTTCATCTGGTGGTTTACCTTGTAAGTTTCTTTTACTTCAGGATGAGTGCTGATGTAGAAGACCTAGGCAGGGTACTTCTTGGGATCAACAAGGCCAGGCTCTCCCTGGAAAGGAAGAAGGTCCCCCTGGATATGGCTTGGCGGACCATGTTATCCAGGACACCCGGGTCCTGGCTGGTATTTACAGGTATTCAGCCCCACCAAAAAAGCTGCTCTTGAACTCCCATCTAAGCCTACTATCTTTTACAAGCCGCTGTGAATATCTTGATTAGGGTGTATCCACCGTTCACGGTGTGGCGGTGGAGGTTGTGTGCCACCTCCATTGTGGGGTGGGTACATACCGCCAAACCCACTATAGGTGCTCCTAATATATTCTCTATTTTAATAAATTTATTTATACTTTAGATTATTTTAATATAATTAATTTTTAAGTTACTTTTATTTTAGTGAACTATTACATAGAAAAAAATCTTATAGAAGTTTTTTTAAATGTATATTAAAATCTGTTGATAAAAATCACAAATACATTGAGAGCTTTACCTTTCTATTTTTTAATTTACTTTTTATATGTATTTGTAGGAAGTGAAATTTCTGTATAATTATCATATTGTGATATTACATAATTTGAAATAGCCATCACAGAATATAATAGATATAATTAATTTACAATACAAAATTAAGCATCTACATCAGTGGTGCCGTTCTATGTGATTGCTGGCTTGAAAGCTTCTAAATATAATATGATAATTAATAAATTTAAAATAGTAAATAAGAGAATATAAAAAAGTTGGACGCATTAAGCCTTTAATTGATTGGCTGTTAGGCAAGGCACATGGGGATGAACAAATCAGCCTGGCCATAGAATTTGGCCACAGTCTCAGCTGGAAGGGTGTGGATCCCATCCTGCAGCAAATAAAAGAGGTCCTTAGTCCCAGTTGGGGTCCCTTGCTTGAAAACTTGCTTGAGCCACCCAAAGACCTCCTCAATGGGATTTAGGAAGGACAAATAGGCAGAGAGAAAGAGAAGGCACAAATTTTCTGTGGTCAATTGCTGGGGGCCTACTGTGATGCTGGTGTCAATTGTTGGAAATTCTGCAATAATATCTGCCACCTTGGGGAGATAACATTATCCAGTACAATTACATTGGTGAAGCCTGGTCTTGTGCGCCTCAGGTGCTCCTGGAACAATTGGAGGAATTTCAGGAAGGTCTGGCTATTGTGGGAGCCTAGTATCATTTGATAGAGCTTGATCCCCTTTGGACCAAGGAGAGCCACCATCAAATAGGCCGTGACGTAGACTGCAGCATACCAAGCTACCCTGTCATTGGAGCCTTTTAGGACATAGCCATATATATTTCACATAGACAAGGTAAATGCTGATTTGTCAATGTAATAGAATTTGACTGTCCCCTTGGCTTTGAGGGCAGTGTACGCCTCAGCGTATTTTTTCCAGGTCTCAAAATTTGGTTGGGCTATTCTGATTGTAGGGAGATACCCCAAGCTTTTCCCAGGGAAAGCACATTCCCTTCACCAGATGGTAGTAAAAGGAAATTGAGGCCTCAACCCCAAAAGTAGATTTGACTATTGACTGTATATTTGCCAGTTCAAGATGTGAATATTGGGTTATCCACTGGCGGATTGCCCATTTGTGCTCCTTGGTGAGCATAGTAGAAGCACACAAGGATTTCTCCACAGCAAGGACTTGGACAGTCTCAATGAAGGTGTTGAATACCTTGCTGTTGTACTTGGGATCCACTTCAACAAGAGCCGCAGCTGCCTTGTAGTCACCAGATTCCTGCATAAGCCAGAGAAGGATGATGCACTTGATGTCAGGAATGTGCTTCTAGGAGGCCTTGTGGGTTCAGACAAGCCTGGATCCTGATTGCTGACTGGTGTGCAAGGCATGAGCAATGTGGGGTTCCTGGTCACCAGTCCCCAAAGTGTGTCCTGGGTCATAGACAGGGACTGGCTTGGAGTAGTTGTCATTTCCCAACAACTGGTGAGTGGTTGATCAGAAGCTTGTATTTGGCCTGCATAACTGCAAACTCTTCCAGCACCTTGCTAATTACTAGGCAAGCATCCCCATCATGCACCTGTACCTCAGCAGGTGCCAGCCCCTCTATGGGCCTGTACCACTCTTGCAACAACCTAGTAAATTCATTCTCTATAAACTTCCTTCCCCTATCTGTCATTTCAAGATGCCTAGTCGATCTCTCCCACTCCTCCTGGGAAGACTTACTATTGGTGAATCTCCTACAACTCTGACAATATATATCCTCTTCCCCCTGACTAGGGTAAAAGATATGGGGTAGCTCACTCATTGGGCTTGTATTCTAATCACTGGAAATTTGGGCAGGGGTTGTAATAGGCCTTTATTCACGTTCATAAGGAAGATCTCCTTAGAAACATTCTGATATAATGCCTGGGGAAGGGAAACAATATGTGTTGCCTATACTTGGAGTTCTCCAACAATCTCTTGGACTCTTTGTATTTGGTCTTGGGCTCCCGCAGTATGTTCCAGCTCTGGCTCCTTATCTCTAGCTCTGGCTGTTTTATCTTGGGCTTCTGCACCTTTAGCTTGGTCTTCAGCTCCTTCTGTAGTCCTTGTGGCCTTTGTAATTCACTTGATCCAGTCTCTGAAGAGTTTCAGATAGCTCCCCCTTTTATAGTTCCTTGTTTCAGACTAAAATCCCTCTCAGAACTCTTGTTTTCAAAAGCTTAAACTATCCAGTTTTTCTCTCTCTAAATTATATTATATTTTAAAACTTACTTCAGCCAATGAAATCCCTGAATTTTCTTCTTCTGCTTCTCATTTTTAGGCTTTAACTCTCAAGTTAAAGCCCTCAAAACACTGATCAAATAGACTCTGGCTTGCAGCCAATCATACGCCTCAATTCAACTGTTTTGCCAAACAGTTTGCCCAAATGACTTGCTCCTGACTATGGTTCAAACCTGAAGCTGTCTTGCTCTGGGTAAACAACTGCTCTGTGTTTCAAACAGTTTTGCCGTGATTCCTGTCACATTTTCCCAGCAAATCTCAAGCGCTTCCGCCTATTTTTTACTTAGGCAAATTTCAAACCCTTGATTATCTAAGTGTTTCTCCAATTTTATCTGCATTTTCTTCAATGTTTCTGCCTTCAAACTTGCCTGTCCCTTGCCTCTTAACTCTCCTAGTTATTCTCAGCAAAATTTGCTTATTTGCCTTACAGTTTCTCTGTCCTGTTTCTGGCCTCTTTTGGGCTCCTTTCTGCTCCCTTCAAATTTAATAAACTTACAGTTTAAACACTGTAATTCATTTATATTTCTCTTTCTTTTTCTTTTGTAATATAATATGATAATTAATTCTCTTTTCATACTATAATATTGGCAGCATCAAATCCTTATTTAACTGCTTCTTATATTGATTTTCCTTTCTTAAGACACCAAAATCAGCTTTCCAGCCTCCACATCCAGTCTGGCTAGTCCTTCTCAGTCATCTTCTAGCTCCATAGCTAGCTCTGCACTAACATCTTATGTTCCTTCTACCAGTTCTTCAACCACATCCCTCAGTCCATCAGCTTAACCAGCAATCAGTCCATCTTAGTCCACAAAACAGCTCCCTTCAGTCTTCAAACAGCTTATCAGTCCTCTGGCTACTCCTGCATCATGATCTTTCAGCCCTTTAACTTATCCTCACTAGGAACCACATTGGTTCCACCTGCACAATGAACCATTTTGGTTCCAAACTTCAATATGAACCAAAAGTCCCTCAACTAGACTTCACTGTGATCATACAGTCCTTTTTACTAGTCTTCTCTATTGATCCCATACCATGAACCACCTAGGTTTTTTTATCTTAGTCCCTGTTACCAGAACCTGTTGACCCAGGCATGAGTCTACATTGAACTAGTGTTTGACTGGGCCCTTGCAAGTGGCAATCCACTTAGGCTATCCAACAATAGATCATCAAAGTCTATGCTGTTGTTTTTACTCACTCAGGTGATTAAGTCTGAGCTTTCAGTTGCAAAGTAATCAGCTTTAATTCCCAGAGGCCTGACCACACCAAGTTCTGCAGCTGATTTCCCAAGCAAACCGTCTTGGTGACACCTCTGAGCAAAGCTATGCCCTCCAATGCTCACTTTGGGATCTCCCCAAAGCTCCTATAGGGACATAGACGAGGACACCCTACTAGTCTGTTAGTTAGGATGCTTTCTTACAGACCTCCTGTAAGGTTCAGGGTATGTAGATCTCTCAGAGCTCTTCCCCTCCCTGGCAGCCTGCGTTAGCCGCCAGGGGTATAAAACTTACAGCCCTGGTAGCCAAGTGACCTACCATGCTGGCACACTCTTTTACCCTGGCAGCCTGCATTACCTACCAGGGTCTAAACATTCTTCAGCCTAAGCAGCAAACGCTATCCATCAGGCTGGATCACCCCCCACCCCAAGCAGACAAAGTTTCCTGCTGAGCTATCTCTTTCTTTACCCCAAGCAGCCACAGCTCCCTGCTGGGTGAAGACCTCTAGCCCACAGCAGCCAATATCTTTTGCTGGATGGAGACAACATCTGCCTCTAGTAGTCTTTATACCTACTAGCTAGGCCTTACTGTCCCTAGTATTCATCATTTCCTACTAGGCCTCTACCTGTAATAAACCAACAACACATTGTTAATCTTCAGCATAGCGTCTTTATTTGAAGCCAAATCAACCCTCACCTGCAAAACTGTTTAAATGTAGATCATCACAGGCACCTTGGTGTAAAACACAGAAACATTCTTGAGCACTAGCTGCCCCTTTGTAGTCCTATAGAACTTGGGCTCATTGTTAACTTCTTGGTTGCCATCACTGACGCAGGGCTCATAGCTGGTGTCAAGCACAGGCTTAACCTTCTCCAGCATGGCTGAAAGGACCAACTCTTGGTGGTACACAGCGTCAAACACATAAGAGGTAAGTTAAATCTCTTTGTTCCTGACTGTTTTGGTTATGGTAAACTTATTGGGCTTCCAGGTCAGCTTGGGGACCCAAGGGTTGATGCTCTGCACCCTAGCAGCTTGTGCTCCTTGAACCGGCTGTGTCAGTGCAGCGTCACTATTGAACTCTCCTCTCCCATCTCCTTCCTGAGTAGGCACTTGGGTTGCACTATCTCTGTTCTTTGACCTGTGAGGGCAACTGCAACTGAGGCACACAACGAGTCCATTGTTACTCTTTTGTTGTGTATCTTCCATTTTAAAATTTAATAAAATACTAAATAAAACTTAATAAGGTTATACACTGGCTTTTAATTTTTTCTTTTTATCTGAATTTGGTTATTTAATTTATATTTTTTCAACCCAATATCCTGATTATAGATTTTTTTATTTCACAATTAGTTGTTTCTGGTTTTACAACGCTCATTTTAGAATACCTAAAAAATTTCCACCCATTTCCCAGATTTTATGCCAAATTAAGCACCCAACACAATATTTTTAAAATTTATGTTTCAGATCTTGTGTCTTATTTTAGATACCTTGGTATCATTCTTGATTACAATCCATTGCACACAATATTTGAGTGATTTTGTTTACATATTGAGTTGCTGTTGTGTTTTGGTTTTGGTTTTGGTTTGAGTTTTGACTCACTGTGCTTGGGTCTATTTTGTCACCAATTCACATAGTAAACATATGTACATCAAAAGTCAACCCACACCATTTTGTTTGGGAATCAATGTATTTTTGATTTTATTTTGAATAGTCTTGCTTGGCGTGTAAGAAATTCTTTGTTGTGTTGGCCCATTTTGTCCATTAATGTCAGGGATCTATCCTGAAGGTGGTTCTTGAGGACTTGCAGGCAGACAGCCTGCAGGCCCAGAAGGATGGCCCACCAGAGGATAGGAGCTAACTTTACAACATATGACAAGGATTTGCCTATGATGGCCCAGGACCTGTTGGAGGAAATCATAGAATCCACAAGTCTAGTTAGAGTGATGTACATTACTCCAAATATTTGTGTTAAAGTGGACTCATTGGCTGCCACAGATTCTTGCAGGCAGTTGGGCTGCGGGGTGAGGGACGGTTTTATTGGAACCAAATATGTGGGCAGGAAATTATACTTATTGCAGAATAGCAGAGGAGGTCTGGTGATCTTGGTGCCTTCTCTGTAAATGGTCTCTGTCTCTCTAGTTCTAGCCTTTGGGTCATAGATTAGGATTTCTTCTAGGGTGAACTCCAAATATGCTGGGTTAGGTGGGTATTCAGTGAAATGTACCAGGCCAAAGGGAGCGCCTGGTGGACAATAGAGTTTGGGTGGCTGGTATGTGGTTTCTTGGGTTGGGTAAGCGGGAGGTACAGAACCGCAGGAGTTGGACTATTAATGAAATAGAACTAAAATCAAGTATGGAATAACCTGGTTGAACCTTTGGTTCATGTCACTTTATTGCAAGAATGGCAATGGGCAACTTCCTGGCAGTCCAGGGTATAAGTATGCCCATCTGCCATGGGTAAACTTTTATAAATTCCTTTGGGCCTGGTACTACTGTCTACCAGGGTTTTCCGGTCCTTGGTGGCATCTGTTGCATGAGTTAATTCATTGGCTGGTTTGAACTGAGAATACTCAAATTTCCCTGTCAGGTTGTGGGGTTAGTCATCTCTGGGTGGCCCGCGTTCTAGGGGAAGTTTCTTTGTTTCCCCTTCCATGGTGGCCCGGGTTATTCCTGGATCTTTGGCTTGGCCAGCCCTCTCATTGGTTGGGTTAACAGGAACTTTTGGCATGGGGAACCTCAATGCAGGTAATTTTAGTTCATCAAGCCTTTGAAGATTCCCCAAAGTCAAATCCTGCTCTGGTTTGAGTCCAGAAATCTGCAGGCGGCCGGGTGGCTGGTCCTGCGGGCCACCAGCCTGCAGGATATCAAGGTTCAATCCCTGTAGTTAAGGTTTTCCTATGCATATGATCAACAGGAGTTTGTCACTTGTGACAGTTCATGTCACTTTATTGCAAGTATGACAATGGGCAACTTCCTGGCAGCCCAGGGTATAAGTATGCCCATCTTCCATGCAAAAACTTTTGTAATCCTCCTTGGGTTGGGTGATACCATCCACCAGGGTTTGAAACCCTTGATGGCATCTTGCACGGGGATCTTTCATTAGCTGAGTCAAAGTGATAAGACTTGAATTCCCCTTTCAGGTTGCAGTATTGGTGATCTTTAGACGGGCCATATTCTACAGGAAGTTTCTTCAATTCTCCAGCTGCAGTGGTCCCAGTTATCTTGGGATCATTGGTCAGGCCTGCGCTCTCATTGGCGAGACTAACAGGAACCTTTAGTATGGGAGGCATTGATTCAGTTAATCCTAGCTCAGCAGGTCTCAGGAGTTTCCCTGAAGTCAAATCCTTCTCTGGTTTAAGCCCAGAAAATTGAGGGCTGGCAGCCCGCAGGATTTTGGGGGTTGAATCCTTTAGTTGAGGTTTTTCCAAAAGCATAGTTAGCAAGAGTTTGTCATTTATGACAATTAACGCCAAAAATCCCTGTTAACATTGTGCATATTAACCTGATAGTTAGAACTCACTTAAATCTGAAATCATTTCTTTTTAAATCTGAGGTATTTTTGGTTGTTGCCATAGCTTTTAAAACTACTGTACATCTGCAAGATGCATGTCAGCGTGGTTGGTGGAATAGGTTCAACAGGTATGCCCTGCAGCTGTTATTTCCTTAGTTGCCCATTCCTGCTGCTCCATCTCAGCACTCATTACAACTGTGTACACAGCTTGTTGGGTATCCCACTCCTCCAGCATGGCCTTGAGCTCCATCTGATAGGCATACCCATCTGCTGTGTTTGCCAACGCAGAGTAATAATTGATGTTCACTGGGGAAACAGCCAGAGAAACTCCAACAAATCTGTACAGAATTGGGCCGCGCTTGTACCCGTCAGATCAGGTGTGTTTCTCCCCAAAGTCTTGGATACTTGGAGAAATTTTGGCATGGGACAAGAGGATGGCATCATTACAGGTTCCTGTTGTTATCCCTTTGATAAACTTGATGATGATAAAATTGTAAGGTCGTATCCACCAAACTGAGACCACTTATCACTTGACTGGAAAATATTCTAGCAGCAACCACAACTCCATGCATCTGCAAATTGACTGTTCTCTTATCAGTGAAAAAGTTGTGGAGTCCCAGTTAGAGACGCACTTGAACCAGGGGCATCTGTGGGTCACATTCCATGATAGCCATCATAAGGAGGTGGGCTTTTTCACCTTTGGTTGAGGTATGGGCACCAGCTGGGGGTCTTCTTGAGAGGAGCCAATGGTTGGCATGGGCTTGCAGGGTTGCAGCTATAGTGGAATTTGCAAAACTCATTGTGGCTTCTATTTCTGTAAATTCACTGTACCCTTTGGCTTTGGATAGGAATGTCTTTCCCTGTTGTACAAAGAAATCCATTCATAGCCCAGATAAACCACTCAACTTGCTTAAAGATTTAGCCCACACTGTGGATGAAAGATTTGTATTGGCATACCCTGCAGAATCTCCAGCCTCCACCGTTCCTTCCTTGGAAGAAACCCTGATGAATTTAGACTATTTGCTGGCCTGGTGTTGGCCATTATTGAAAACCACCAGAGGCAGCCAATCACGTGAGGCCACATTGGCGCCCATGAAGTTAAATAATTTGCAAATACCTGGGACCACCTCTGGCCAATCAGATGAAGCCGCAGAAATTAGTTCAAACCCTTCTAGTCCCCCTGGTTTGGATCAACAAAAATTCTCCTCCAGCCAATCAAACCCTGGTTAGTCTGTCATGTGATGCAATTGCAACTACTCTCCCCCTTTTAATTTAGCAAGGGGAATTTCAGTCCCCTGCTTGTTGATTCTCAAACATCATTAAAATTTAAAAGTGTGGTTATACTTTGCAGTTTTAATAGTTTCAAACTCCTCCTTTGAGTTTGTCTTTGAAAATTTTAAAAGTGTTAGTTGTTTTCTATTGTCTTCTTACCTTAGAGCGGTCCTGCCTGAACTTGCTGGCCTTCTCAATTCTAAATACAGGAGCCCCAGCGTATAGTGATTGCTTTTACTTGTTTTGCTTTACAAAACACAATTTGAACTTGGTTTTTCAGTTAATAGTTTGTATAAACACTTACTTTTATTCTCTGTTTCTGACAATTTTGCTTTTTTTGAGCCCGCCTTTCAATATAGTTGCTGTCAAAGGCACTCAAGACTGTCTCCAAGGCTCTAAAATCTCTTGGACAGCGTGTTTAAGTGTTTTGATTCTAACAACCCTGGCTTCTACCAATCATACCCCAGAAAACCCTGGAAAATATATCTTTAGACTCCAAATCTCCTAGAGATTCTAGAAATGTTGCACCCAGCCCTTAACTTTGTGGTTTTTTCTTTGGCACCATTTTTACTGCTTTTGTGGTTGACCTCCCCTGACCTTTGGTCTTGTCTCTCATCCTCTGCGCGCCTTGTAGGGGACAACCCCTCCAGCCTCCTGCACCTGCCTACCTCTTTCCTCTACTTGGGAGAGATGTTGGTCAAGAGTTTGGCCTGTGACAACCTGGACTTGTCAACTGTTAGCTTGTTTTGGTTGCACCTGGTGTAGAAGAGTTGCTCCCTCCCCCCTTGTCTCCACTGGAGGGTAGCGGGCCTAGCTCCTTGCAAACACTGGTGTTCCCGACTCCTGCTCCCTCTAGGGCTTCATGGTTGCTTACCGGGCTTGTGCTGATGGAACTGAATGGCTACTTTCCCCAGTTGTCTCATGTGTCTTTCCTTTGGTCTCCTCTCAGAGCGGCCGTCCCAGTGCTTCATTGGGTGGCATCCTGGTGGTTTGTCCTGCTGGGATGGGAGCCAATTTTAGTTAGTTTAGCCCCCCTCTCTCACAATTTCCCCAGGGGACATAAGCATCCCTCGCTTTTTGACCATTTCCAGAACAATTTTGGGGGTGATGAGCTTTCTTCTGTGTCTTGCAGGCTGATTGGCTGGGGGAGGAATGTGTCTGTCTTGGAAGTCAAATGATGACATTTGATTGGATATTTCTGTATTCCTGCTTTCTTGGGAGATCTCTTGGCTCAATTTGCTGATTCCTGATGCCAGTGTTAATATGGGATTTGGGTTAGCAGCTACCTGTGCATGATGCTCAAACAGGGCCATGCTAGAGAATGCAGGAGAAAAGACACACTCCTGGGTAGTGCTTGGGAAGGGGCCTGTGGTTGGGAGTGATCATAGACATAGGCTTTATTGTTGGCAGATTCAGCATACTTCTTCAGGATTTGATCAAGACATGATAGTTTTTAACAAAAAATAAACTTACTATGAGGAGTGTATATTTTTGTCAGTTTTATTGTTAAGTATGTGTAACTCAGTAAAAATTATGAATCTAAACTTTAGCTGTCCTAAAATGAAGTTGGGTGATTTTCAGGAGTTCCAGTGATTTCTCAAAGAATTGGCGTGAATCCATGCTAGATCCTTTGACTTCTATTTCAGAATGGCTGTTAATTAAATTGATTTAAAATTCACTGATTATGATTTGAAATTTGGTTCTTGGATTTGACAACCCCACAGTTTTATAGTTGTTAGTTATTTCAGGTTGTCTACAACTGGTTAGAATTGAAGAAAATATCATATTGTAGATTAGAATCCGGCATTTCTGATTTGTGCATCCTCATTTGCTTGATGAGCTTTGTCTTGTGCTAGTTGAATTATTTGCATTGGGGATTCAGAGTTTGCAAATTTAAATAGATTGAATTTTATCAAATTAAATGGCTGATTTTAAATATTGGATTTTTGACTTACTGAGTTGCTCGCATTTTTTATTTGAAATCTGGGTGTAGGATTTAACAATCCTGCAATTATCCTACAGGTTCTAAAACTAAAGTAGCCATTTATTTATTTATATTTTGTTTTTTAATCCCTATATTGTTGATATTGTGGATTTCAGAATGGCTTTAAAAATTCTTTTATTTGAGCCAATTGACTTACTGGTCACTCTGATTCATGTACAACTTTCTCCACAGCTGCCAGATAAATTATTTTTATCCTTGGAGATAAGCCAACCAACAGCTGATACCCTTAGCCAAGTGGCAAAAGAGTATCTTTCAATTTAAATCATTGATTTATTTATAGGGCCAGCTGGTGACGATCCAATTTAGCAAATCCAGGTTCTACAAAATCATTAGCTCAGCAACATATTTAACCAATCCCTTACTATTTTCTAAACTTAGTCTTTTACTCCTATTGTTCAAAGCATTCGAAATTTATACAAATAGATTTCAATTTCTATTGTTGCATAGGCTTTGAAAATATTTCGGAATGACGTCAATCACTTCATCAGAAAAGCGGAATGGACAGACTCCTGCCATCTCGGACATGGACGATGTATGTCCTATATGCAAAGGTGACCGCTATCTTAATCCCAATATGGTTATCCTGGTAGGGCCTTGCTTCCATATAATGTAAGTATTTGCTATTGGTTTTCCATATCTCATCTGATTTACTTGCACCTAAAAATGTTTGAAAAGTATCATGTTAGTTTCCATTGTACTCACTGAGGTGGTTAAGCTACTTAAAACTATGACTATAGCCCATAACTTGTATAGCAACATCGCTCTAGCATTTAAACTTAGAAAGTAATATTAAATCTCCCAGCTGTTGATTTGAGAGTTCTGCTAAATCATTATGTTTGTGGCGCTTCCTATCTTTATTTCCGCCAACGCCCACACATTTTCTTTCCGTTATATCTCCGGCTCAAACCACAAAGTCTACGCACGTTTTTGGCTTAAACCCGAGCTTTAATGTTTATTTTATCTACCGGTACTTATTCTGAACTTTCATCAGGTGCGATAAATGCGTCGATAGGCTATTCAGTCTTGATCCAGCACCCTGCCCTACATGTCGGCAAACGCTAAGAAAAGTAGATTTCATATCACAAACCTTTGAAGACCTAGAGGTAGAAAAAGAGGTCCGGATTAGGAAAAAGTTGGCTAGAGAGTAAGTCTTGATAATCTAGATATAACTTGCTAAATCAAACCTGCGGTTAGCTATAATTTAAGAGAAGACGACTTCCAAACATTAAAGGAATACGACGCATACCTTGAAGATCTGGAGGATATCAGTACGCTTTTGTCAGCCTACATATCTTAATCTCTGTTTAGCCTTCAACCTGGCCAATGGCTTAGATATTGAGGAGACAACGGCCAAGATCGAGGAGCATAAAAAAGTCAATGCTAAAGTCATCAAACGTAATATTGAGCGGAAGGTAAGCTTGAATATTTTCATATCTTAATCGTTGCATCTAGGCTATCGAGGATAGGTTTTATTCACAAAAGGAGGAAAATGAACGCAAAGTCAAAATCGATAAGAAGGACTCGTACCTTCAAGAAATCAACGAAGAAAAGAAGCGCAAGCGGGAGCAAAAGGAGGATCTCATTGAGCAACTTGCAAACTCATCACAGAGCGCCCAAGAAATCGTCAAAAAACATCAGAAGCTTGAACAAAAGGCTGCCATTGATTCCCAGCGCCTTCAATCACGCACGAATGTATCCTCTCAACCAGGAAGCTTGTCTTTCTTGAGGCTTCAGCAGCTTGAAGAAGATCAGGCTGAAGACCACGAATATTTCAATGCAGTGGTACCATTCTTTCGTGAAGCTCCTACAAAGTCTGATCTCAAGCCATTCTACTTTGATTCTGTCTGGATGACAGATAAAAAGGCTGAAGCCATGGCAAGTGCTGGTGGCTATATGCTTAGGCATGCCCATTCAAAAGCTATCTCTTCAATACATGATGGAGTCCTAGTCCCTCTACCAATGTAGTCTGACACGATAGTTGTATATAGATTAATGCCACTTGTGATAAAATTACATACATCCTTCAGTGCTGATACCATGAGATTTCATAAAACATGTTCAAATTTTATCAGCTCAATCAAAAAGCTTTTGCTTAACAAAATTCATCAGAATTTCCTAATAATTATTCTTGATTCAGATATTTAAATTTACAATGCAATAAAAACAAGAAATTTAAAAGCAGCATTTTATTACCTCAATTGTTTTTAATCTCAAGCTAAAAAGATTGGGAACCTATATCATCATATATTTCATAAAACAGCTAAACTTAAAGATTACAAAGAATTGTAGCAAGGAGTAGTGTGACTGTGCACCAGCCACTTTTGGCTGGCTAAATACGTACTTGTGATTCAGCTATATATTTCTTTGTTAGACTAAGGGTTCACCCAATAGCAAACTTTGCTGGAAGCTATTGTGCAGATAACTCAATTAATCTCTAATGATCAAAGCGCTTCTGGAATTCGAGAGGAAGTTGATTCAATTAGGATGGTCTGTTTAAGGAAATTGAATATGTTAACGGGTGAGGTTTGGTGGTCCTTAACTAGGGATGCTTCAGCCTAGCCACTACAGCACAGAAGTATTTGCTTGGTTTAAAATAATTATGTGGTGCTGTGAATTCAGAACCTAAGCGTAAAAATGCAGGATTGTCAAATCCTTGGTCCAAATGTTGAATCACTTTTGCAGGATAGCCTTTTTTAATTAAATTGATTTTTTTGTATTTTTATTTGAATTTTTAAAAATGCAGGAACTCACAGACACTTTTCAAAGTTAAGTTGAACTGCATATTCCCAATGGAAAAAAATGAATTAACTGGAATCAGATTTGAAGCATTCAAATCCATCAACCATTTCCATTAAGTTTATTTTTTTGAAAATGCGGGATTGTCAAATCCAAGAACCAAATTTCAAATCACTTTTGAATGCCACTAGTAAACTCAAATAATAATTGCGTGAACTGTAATCTAAATTGAATGTACAGTAAGCACACTAGGAAACAATAACCCAAATCAAGAAGCTCTACCATGAATAAAATCAAACTAAAAATTCAATCTCAATAACCATGTGTAGACATATAAAAGTGATTAAACTTTAAAAAAAATTCTGCGTCATCAAGAAGGTGGCTCATATATCATTATATGGTTTTGTGGTTGCTATATTAGTGATTTAAAGTGTATAATATTTTATACTTTCTGGGGTTGGATAATTTTAAAAGTTTCAAAGAAAAAGGAGAGGTGGGAAAGAAAAAACTCAAAAGTGAAACATCACTGGATTACTACACTATGTGTTAATGGATTGCTATTAAGAATACTTGATTACAGTAGATTTTAAAAAATGCTAATAATAAAATAAAATTATATGTTAAAATCTATCTTATCATGTTGTCTTTTTCTTGATGTGTTGATAGTTCATTTGCTGTTGATAATGTGCTTGCGTTTAATTGGATAGTTTCACCTCTAGTTGCATTGGCAATAGGAAATCAAGTTGCCTCCCTGAGACCAACTGTGGTCGCAAGTGACTTGATTTCCTATTGCAAAGGCAACTGGTGGTGAAACTATCCAATTAATTGCAAGCACATTATCAACAGCAAATGAACTATCAACACATGAAGGAAAAGAAAACAAGATAAGATAGATTGTAATATATAATTCTATTTTATTATTAGCATTTTTTAAAATCTACTGTAATCAAGCATCTAAATTTTAGCCGTCCTAAAATGGAATACGGTGATTTTTGAGAATGCCTATGATTACTAAAAGAATTAGCACAAATCCACTCTAGATCCTTTGGCATCCTTTTTGAGATGTCCATAAATTATATTTATTTCAAATTCCTCTCAATTATGATTTGAAATTTGGTTCTTGGATTTGACAATCCCACAATTTCAGATTTGTTACTTTTTACATGATGTCTATGATTTGTTTGACATACAGGAAACCTCAAATTGTACATTAGAATCCTGCATTTCTGATTCATGTATCCTGTTTTTTTTGCTGTGTTTTGTCTTTTGTTAGTTGAGATATCTGATCAAGGGATTCAAAATTTGCCAATTTAAATAAACCAAAAAAATCAAATTAAATGGTTGATTTTATTAAGTATTTTGATTTTCACTCAGCTGAGTTGCCCCCAAAAGTGATCTAAAATTTAGACCAAGGATTTGGCAATCCTGCATTTTTACGTTTAGGTTCTGAATTTACAGTACCATTGACTTTCATTTTAAAAGCCACAGATTTGAACTTGTGAGTCATCACCTGATCCTTATCAATCCAGTGCCACCAGAGCCACCCGGCATGAAAACCAATGATTTTCATGTATATCAGACTAATTTGTACGTATGCTGCGGGTTAAGCATAGCAAATCTATTCATCAAATCATTATTACAAGGTAAAAATAATTTGAGTTCTAAACAATCCTTGTTTAAAACATAAGTGGGCAGGCATCTTGATGCAGATATATATAGCTTGTATTATTTAACTACATAATATATGAACCTGTAATCAACAAGTAACTAAATAAAAAATTAAATCATATTTTTATTCCCCGTGTTTTCTTACTATATCTATTGTATTATACAGTAGTTTTAAAAAGCTATGGCGACAACCAAAAATACCTCAGATTTAAACAAAATGATGTCAGATTTAAGCAAATTCCAACTCTCAGGTTTCAATATACATTCTCTGTTAACAGGGTCTATTGGTGTTAATGGGCAAAATGAGTCAACACAGCAACAAAGGGCTCACACACAAAGTGAAACCATTCAAAATACAATCCAAAATACATTGATTTACAAACAAAATAGTGTGGGTTGACTTTTGGTGCGCATATGTTTTTTGTGAATCAGTGACAAAATACACCCAAGCACAGCGAGTCAAAACTCAATCAAAAAACAAAACACAATAGCAACTCACTATGTAAACAAAATCACTCAATCAGTTTGTGCAATGGATTGTAATCAAGAATGATATCAAGGTATCTAAAATAAGACACAAGATCTGAAACATAAATTTAAAAAAATTGTGTTGGGTGCTTAATTTGGCGTAAAATCCAGGAAAATAGGTGGGAATCATTTTGGGTGTTCTAAAATGGGTGTTGTAAAACCAAAAACAACTAATTAAGAAATAAAAAATCTATAATTGGTATATTGGGTGGGGAAAAAATTAATTAAATATCCATATTCAGATGAAAGCAAAAAATAAAATTAGGGAGTAACTTAATTGAATTTTATTTAATATTTTATTAAATTTTAAAATGGAAGGAACACAACAACAGAGTACCAATACACCTGTTGTGCACTGTGGTTGCGGTTGCCCCCACAGGTCAAAGAATAGAGTTAGTGCAACCCAAGTGCCTACTCAAGGAGGAAACAGGAGAGGAGAGTTCAATAGTGACGCTGCACTGACACAGCCAGTTCAAGGAGCACAAGCTGCTAGGGTGTGGAGCATCAACCCTTGGGTCCCCAAGCTGACCCGGAAGCCCACCAAGGTCACCACTACAAAAACGGTTAGAAACAAGGAGGTAGAACTTACTTTGTATGTGTTTGACGTTGTGTACCGGCAAGAGTTGGTCCCATCAGCCATGCTGGAGAAGGTTAAGCCTGTGATTGACACCAGCTATGAGCCCTGCGTCAGTGATGGCAATCAGAAAGAGGACAAAGAGCCTGAGTTCTACCAAACTGATGAGGAACAGTTAGTGCTAAAGAAAGTTGCAGCCTTCTACAACAAGGTACCCATGGCTTGCAAGCCAGTCCCTGAGCAGGATCCCAATTCAACTACTCTCACTAAGCCCGCTCAGAAGCGCATCCCTGACATCAAACACATCATCCTGATTAAGCTAATGTGTGAATCAGGCAATTACAAGGCGGCCACATCCATTGTTGGAGTAGATCCCAAGTACACCAGCAAGACCTTCCACAAGTTCATCAACACTGGTTGTGTCCTTGCCGCGGAGAAATCCTTGCATGTTTCTACCATGCTCACCAAGGAGCACAAATGGGCAATCCACCAGTGGATAACCTGGGATTGCCATCTTGAACAGGAAAATATACAGGCCATGGTCAAATATACTTTTGGAGTTGAGGCCTTGATTTCCTTTTACTACCATCTGCTCAAGGGAATGTGCTTTTCCTGGAAAAAGCTTGGGGTATCCCCCTACAATCAGAATAGCCCAGCCAACATTGACGTCCGTAAAAAATACAAAGAGGTGTACACTGCTCTCAAAGCCAAGGGGACAGTCAAATTCTACTACATTGACAAATCAGCATTTGTCTTGTTAATGTGCAATAGGTATGTCCCTAAAGGCTCAAATGACAGGATGGATTGGTGTGCTGCAATCTGCGCCACAGCCTATTTTATGGTGGCTCTCCTTGGTCCAAAGAGGGTCAAGCTCTATCAAATGATACTAGGCTCCCACAACAGTAGTACCATTCTAGAATTTCTCCAATTGGTCCAGGAGCACCTGAGGCGCACAGGCCTGGGCTTCACCAATGTAATTGTGCTGGACAACGTTGGTCTCCATAAGGTGGCTGATATTATCAAGTAATTCCCGATGATTGAAACTAGCATTGCAGTGAGCCCCCAGCAATTGGCCATGGCAAATTTGTGTCTTCTCTTCCTCCCTGCCTATTTGCCCTTCCTAAATCCCATCAAGGAAGTCTTTGGGTGGCTCAAGCAAGTTGTTAAACAAGGAACCCCAACTGGGACTGAGGACCTCTTTGATTTGCTGCAGGCTGGGATCCACACCCTCCCAGCTGAGACCGTGGCCAAATTCTATTGCCACGCTGATTTGTTCATCCCTGCGTGCCTAGCCAAACAGCCAATCAATTAAAGGCTTAGCATGTCTGACTTCTTTATATTCTCTAATTTACTATTTTAGATTTTTTAATTATCATATTATATTTAGAAGCTTCTAAGCCCACAATCACATTTGGCAAGACCATCAATGGGTAAGTAATTTATTTATTTTATTTTATATTTTTTTATTATACCATCTGAGGTTATCCCAAACACTTGATACTGGATTACACAAATATATTTATATAACTTGTGTCAAATAAATATAAAAGTCAAATTAAAAAAATTAAATCTAAGTTGTACAAATATGAATTTATTTTATTAACATATAATTTTATGCTTTTATGAAACCATTTCCACAATATATTTTGCAAATCTTGTTTTCTAAAATAAGACTTAAAAAAATAATTTATAATAAAAATAATCTAGAGTATAAAGATGTTTATTGATTTAGAGAAAAAACTAAGAGCACCTATAATGGGTTCAGAGGTATGTACCCACCCCGCAATGAAGGTGGCACACAACCTCCACTGCCACACCATGGACGGTGGATGCACCCTGGTTAAAATACTCCTTCCTGCTGGTGAAAGGGAGTAAAGTCAGGTGGGAGTGAAGCAGCAGCTTCTCTGGTGGGGCTGCAAACCCATAAATTCCAGCCAGGTCCAAGGCGTCCTGGATAATGTGATCCACCGAGTTGTATCCCAGAGGGACCTTCTTACCATCCAGGGAGAGCCAGGCCTTGTCAATCCCAAGAAGGACCCCGTCCAGGTTCTCTACAGAAGCGTTCATCCCAAAGTAGAAGATAAACCCCAGGTAAATAATGAGATTAAGCCTTTGCCCAGCAAAGGCTTCTGTAAACTCACAGAGCTTATTATACATGGTACTAATCTTTTTCTTGTACTTTGTCTTGGCAAACATGAGCTCCATTGCCAGAGGGACCCCCATATTGTTGGCACTCCAGGCCAGCCCAAAGTCCACCAGGAAGATTTTTGTCTTCTTTACAGCTGTTGCATCTGCAACAGCCAGTTTTGATACTGTGTGCCCAAATTTGTCCAAGAGGTAAGAGATGGTATGCTCTACTGGGAAGCAGAAGCAGGCAGCTGCATGGGTCTGGCCCATCTATGGTACATTCCTGAATGGGAGCGTCTCCAGGACGTCCCAAATAAGCTCAATGGAGGTTATACTATAAACTCCATTGAGGGATACCAGGTCCAGACAGACCAATCGGGCATCCTTGTAGGCAGTAACTGCCCACTCAGATGCCCCCTTGATGTGTGTCAGCTTGGCTAGCGTGTCCCTTTTCATTGAAAAGGTACCATGGACCCTGCTTTGAGCTCTTGCAAGACAGGGGGGAACATATAGAGCTGTTTGGCCACATGATTGACATAGTTGGCATAAACATGGCAGGGAAAAAAGGAACCAGGACCCAGTGTAGTTCACCATCAATGTTTTCTACCAAAAAAGGTAAGTATTTTTAAATTTTATTAATTTTTTATGTACCTTTGCAAGTTTTCTCCTTGCCTGCGGCTTTGGCAGGCTTTGCCATTCTTGGCGCAAGCAGTTGCACAGGCAATTCTTTATCCTCTGTCCTTGCCTGCTTGGTAGGTTTTAGGTGGGCATACATTTCAGGGTCATCTGTCCAGACAGACAGCGCAGAGAGGGCAAAGGACTTGAATTGCAAGCCCTTGACCACTGTTTTTTGAATGTTGAGCAGGCGCTTAATGGTCTTCTCTGATGTATCAGGCATTTTGGTCATTAATGCCTTAGATGTCACCCTGTCAAGTTTCTTGCCTTTGAGGACGGCAGCCTTGACTTTTGCTTTGACCTTGCAGTCAATTTCTTTGATCTCTGCAACTTCAGAGTCAAGATCCTTCAAAAGCTTTTTCAATTCTCTCATTGATTTTTTACTAACCTTTCCATATGTTTTTATAGCTTTCATCTCAATAAAATCTGTATTATTCTGATACTATTGCCTCTTTGATTATCCCTGTTTGTTTTCACATTACTTCAATATTCCATTTTCCCCCATTGTGTATGTGTTTTACGCTCATCTCAATATGTGTTGTTTGCTTTGTGTTGGCATTGTTTCCTTAATTGCCATATTATTTTTGGCGCTTTGCACAGCCCCTTGTGAAAATATTAACAACAATTTGGTGATCAGCTAAATTTGAATTAGAAAATTATAGGTTAACTGTTTTTAGATAAAGTTGTTACTGATCCAAATTCAAAACCTTAATGATAAACTTTAAGCCAATCAGGAGCCAAGTGATAAAGTGATTTTTGTGACATAAAGGGGTATTCAATAATTCTCTGATGCATGTGCGCTAATTAATCTGATTGGCTGGTTGATTTGCCATTGAGCCCCATTACCGCTGTGGCAAGTTGTTGATGGACTAGTGCCCAATCAGCTGCTGGGTTAAAACTAGTCCATCAACAACTTGCCACAGCAGCAATGGCGCACAATGGCAAAAAAACCAGGCAATCAGATTAATTAGTGTATATGCACCAAAGAATTATTAGATGACCCTTTATGTCACAGCAATCACTTTATCACTTGGCTCCTGATTGGCTTAAAGTTTATCATTAAGGTTTTGAATTTGGATCAGTAACAACTTTATCTAAAAACAGTTAACCTATAATTTTCTAATTCAAATTTAGCTGATCACCAAATTGTTGTTAATATTTTCACAAGTGTTGTGCAAAGTACTAAAAATAACTGTGTTCTGGATATAGATACACAACATAGTAAATGTATGATTTTATAGAAATAAGGTGAACATAAAGAATAAAGCCAACTATAAACAAAGAGAACATGAACAATTGAAATTCAAAATAAAGATAATATAAATAGAAAATGTTTGGCAACAGGGGGTTTATTGGGGAGGGGAAGAGTGATGCCTAGGAGGCAGAATAACGCAGGAAGGAAGACATAGAGGCAGTGCTGGCCTGGGGGGTCTGGGATTGGGTGGGTTGGGCTTTCAGGTGAGAGGTGTTGGTGGCGGGGGTGGAGGCAGGAGGATTTTGCATGATGGCTGCCATATAACGCTAGCCGTATTCCTCATTGATCATTGGCTGGATAGGCTGGTAGGTGGAGGTGGCCTGAGGTGGAAGGCGCTTGTCTTTCCATGATTGGTTGCCCATGTTCACATGAAAGACAATTTGGGCAAACAAGTCAGCCACCATTTGGTGACCAAAGAGAGAATTGTGCTCAAGGTCCCCAAGATAGAGGTCGTTGAAAGCCTGAGGGTGGCGCTCCTGGAGTGTATCTCCAATATTAAAGAACACAACATCAGCCAGATGGATGTCAGCGTGATCATCTGGGTACACAGAGGCCTGGTGCCCGCATTCCTGGATGGCCTCAAGGGTGGTGGAGCTACCCTCTATCTGGTGGCTCAAGAAAACCCGGTGCTTGGAATTTGAGCCATCCAAAGAGTCAAGTAATCCACCAAGGATGTGGCTGTACAAGTAGCCATCAATGAAATCTGGGTTTGTCTAATAGTAGACAAGACCCTTGGCTGAAACAGCCAGAAATGCACCAATAAACAACCCCTTCTTGATCTACTTCCTTCTATTCTTGGCAGCAGCTTTTCCTTGCTCACCAAAATTTTCAAACACAATTGATAACTTGTAGTACAAGACAAACATGATGTCATCTGTTAGACTAGTCAGGCATTGGACCAGTGTTGATTTGATGGCAGTGTCATACGGGGAATCATCAGAGCCATCCAATTGGTTGCTGGCAAAAAAGGTACAAACTCATATTGAAGCCACCTTCCCATACATCCAGAGCTGCACCATGCACTCAGACACCCAAATGCCATGGTGTGCAAGTTGCTTCTGGACCTGGGTCAAGGGAAGCTTGGGATCCCGCTGGAGGAGGTCAAGCATGATTGGGTATGCCTAAGATATTTGTGACTTGGGGGCCTTCTTGGCCTTCTTGGCTGTCCCAATCAGATTCCCCCTGTTCATCAGGTTGTTGAATTCCTGCATGACAGTAGCTTGGGTAAATTGCAACTTGGCGGCAATCTGTTCCCATGTCAAACCACGCAGGTTCAGTGCCACAATTTCCTGAAGAATTTGGGTGGTGATGATTTGTTGCTTGGGGCGCTGGGCCGGGGGAGCTGAAGCCTGATTGACTGTAGGGGGAGCAAGTTGTGTGTTGGCAGGAAGTTGTTCCAAATCAGGGTTGCCATTCTGATTAGCAGGTTGGTTGGTAGCTTGTGCAGGGATGGGTAAGGGAGCAGGGGCAGAGCTAGACGCTAAGTGACTATTGAACAAGTCAAAGCCATAGGGGTTGGGGGTCAAGTACAGGTCATCTTCCTTGTTACCTGCATCAAAAGTTGGGTGTAAACAGGTGCTTCCACATTCTGAGCCTTGGCTCCATTGAATCTGGCTTGGATGATGGTGCCATCAAAAATGATGTTGTTGAAAACCATATTGAACTAAAACCTAGGATAAAATCACTAAAAGTAGAAATTTTAAAATTTTATGATTTATTTTTATTGTAACCTTGAGTCCATATTTGGAAGGTTCTCAAAAACCATTCCATACAAATCTGGAGCCATGAAAATGAATAAAATACCTCTGTTTCTAAATTGGATAGCTGTTGATTGGCTGTTAAACTGTTATATTTCTATTTTAGGCTGCTCACACTACACATCTTGTGTAACTTCATTTTGTTTCATTTTAGTCCTTCTGTTGGTGCCTCATATGAATCCTGATTGGATTATAATATACTCTGGAACAGCATCCATCTATCTCACTTGCTGTGTCAGTTCATTTTGTTTGTGGTTTGAACTACACCGCTTGATGTTTGATATAATTTTGTATAATGGGCTAGTGAAATTTTTTTTGTTTGACAGTTCATTTATTAACTGAATTTTTTTAAATTAATTGAATCCTGAATCTTGCGCAACTTAGAATTTGTTTAAATCTGAAATCATTTTGTTTAAATCTGAGGTATTTTTGGTTGTTGCCATAGCTTTTAAAACTACTGTATATGTTAATAAAATATACTTCTAATTTGTAACTTTTACATTTGATTTTTTATTTTCATTTTTATATTTATTTGATAAGAGTGTTATAAATATATTTGCGTAATCAAGTATCAAGTGTTTGGGATAACCTTAGATGCCACAATAAAAATAATTATAAATAAATAAATTACTAACCTTCATTGATGGTCCTGCTGAATTGGATGTGGGCTTAGAAGCTTCTAAATATAAAATGATAATTAATAAATCTTAAATAGTAAATTAGAGAATTTAAAAAAGTTGGACAATCTAAGCCTTTAATTGATTGGCTGTTTGGCTAGGCACGCAGGGATGAACAAATCAGTGTGGCCATAGAATTTGGCCACAGTCTCAGCTGGGAGGATGTGGATCCTGGTCTGCAGAAAATCAAAGAGGTCCTCAGTCCCAGTTGGGGTTCCTTGTTTGACAACTTGCTTGAGCCACCCAAAGACTTCCTTGATGGGATTTAGGAAGGGCAAATAGACAGGGAGGAAGAGAAGACACAAATTTGCCATGGCCAATTGCTGGGGGCTCACTGTGATGCTAGTTTCAATCATCAGGAATTCCTCAATAATATCAGCCACCTTATGGAGACCAACATTGTCCAGCACAATTACATTGGTGAAGCCCGGGCTTGTGCACCTCAGGTGCTCCTGGACCAATTGGAGAAATTCTAGAATGGTACAGCTGTTGTGGGAGCCTAGTATCATTTGATAGAGCTTAGCCCCTTTGGACCAAGGAGAGCCACTATCAAATAGACTGTGGCGCAGATTGCAGCACATCAAGCCATCTCATCATTTGAGCCTTTAGGGACATACACATACCCCTTGCGCATTGACAAGGCAAATGCTGATTCATCAATGTAGTAGAATTTGACTGTCCCTTTGGCTTTGAGAGCAGTGTACACCTCTGCATATTTTTTCTGGACGTCAATGTTGGCTGGGCTATTCTGATTGTAGGGAGATACCCCAAGCTTTTTCCAGAAAAAGCGCATTCTCTTGAGCAGATGGTAGTAAAAGGAAATCAAGGCCTCAACCCCAAAAGTATATTTGACCATGGCCTGTATATTTTCCAGTTCAAGATGGCAATCCCAGGTTATCCACTGGTGGATTGCCCATTTATGCTCCTTGGTAAGCATGGTAGAAACATGCAAGGATTTCTCCGCAGCAAGGACGCAACCAGTGTTGATGAACTTGTGGAAGGTCTTGCTGGCATACTTGAGATCTACTCCAACAATGGCTGTGGCTGCCTTGTAATTGCCTGATTCACAAATTAGCTTAAGCAGGATAATGTGTTTGATGTCAGGGATGCGCTTCTGAGTGGGCTTAGTGAGTGTAGTTGAATTGGGATCCTGCTCAGGGACTGGCTTGCAAGCCATGGGTACCTTGTTGTAGAAGGCTGTAACTTTCTTTAGCACTAACTGTTCCTCATCAGTTTGGTAGAGCTTATGCTCCTCATCCTCTTCCTGGTTGCCATCACTGACTTAGGGCTTGTAGCTAGTATCAAGTACAGGCCTCACCTTCTCCAGCATGGCTGACAGGACCAACTCTTGCCGGTACACAATGTCAAACACATATGAAGTATGTTCTACCTCCTTGTTTCTAACCGTTTTTGTAGTGATGACCTTGGTGGGCTTCCAGATCAGCTTTGGGACCCAAGGTTTGATGCTCTACACCCTAGCAGCTTGTGCTCCTTGAACTGGCTGTGTCAGTGCAGTGTCACTATTGAACTCTCCTCTCCTGTTTCCTCCTTGAGTAAGCACTTGGGTTGCACTAACTCTATTCTTTGACCTGCGGGGGCAACTGCAACCACAGCACACAACAAGTGTATTGGTACTCTGTTGTTGTGTTCCTTCCATTTTAAAATTTAATAAAATATTAAATAAAATTCAATTAAGTTACTCCCTAATTTTAATTTTTGCTTTTTATCTGAATATGGATATTTGATTAATATTTTTCCTACCCAATATACCAATTATAGACTTTTATTTCTTAATTAGTTGTTTTTGGTTTTAAAACATCCATTTTAGAGCACCCAAAATAATATCCACTTATTTTCCCAGATTTTACGCCAAATTAAGCACCCAACACAATGTTTTTAAATTTATGTTTTATATCTCATGTCTTATTTTAGATACCTTGGTATAATTCTTGATTAAAATCTATTGCACATACTGATTGAGTGATTTTGTTTACATAGTGAGTTGCTATTGTGTTTTGTTTTTGGATTGAGTTTTGACTCACCTTGCTTGGGTGTATTTTATCATCAATTCACATAGTAATCATATGTACACCAAAAGTCAACTCACACCATTTCGTTTGTGAATCAATGTATTTTGGATTGTATTTTGAATGGTTTTGCTTTGCGCGTGAGCACTTCTTTGCTGTATTGACCCATTTTGCCCATTAACGCCAATAAACCCTGTTAACAGAGTGTATATTTTACTCTGATAGTTGGAATTTGCTTAATCTGAAATCATTTTGTTTAAATCTGAGGTATTTTTGGTTGTTGCCATAGCTTTTAAAACTACTGTATATGTGAGAGAGTGGTATAAACTTACAAAGCCTGGGTTTCATTCTGAAAGATGAACCACCAGAACTTCATCCAGTGCAACACTGGGATGAATAGTCTAAGAGATCTCTACTGTCAAGGGTCTGGATGTGCAAGCGTTTTGGCTACTGCCAACTTACTTAACATCTATTCATTGCCTGATTTGTTTCCCTTCCAATATACCGTTTGACATACTGTGAATGGTAACCAAGCAATATCACATGATGTTCCAAGTATCCAGTGGCTCAAACCCATCCTGCACATGATCAACCCCTAGGTTTGATCCAAATAAATCTCCGCCATAGCCCAATCTATATAAGTCTAAAATTTTATCCAATAAAAGATACTTCTCTTCTCTCCTAATTCCATATTTGAAGCTTACCCAAAAGGCGCTCCTTATCACTGGTAGCAGCTACGGTTTTTTTGACCACACCCATGAAAGAGAAAATGACTGACCAAAACCCGCCCACCTTTGCTCACGTACTCAACCAGGCCACATCCCAGGAGACCTGGAAAACGTACTTCTGCGCCCACAACATTGATGAAGATATACCTAGTGGATGCACCATATTTGAAGGTCTGGTCATGCCCAAAGTATACACCAAGATAATTTAATAAAGTTGCTCTCTTCAACCACAAACAAACACACAACATCCTATCATAGTTAAGTTTATAACACCAAATACATTGGTATTGATAAGTTCTTTGTGAAAAACAAAGAAAACATCATCAACTGGCTAGACCACTCAGCTGCTAAACTCTGCGCCAGCCGCATCCCCCATGAGAAACGGGTCCAGGAAGCCAGTAAGCGCTTGTACAAGGCCACAGCTAACTGGTTTGCCACCTGGGTTGACTCACAAACTGACAACTAGTTTGAAAACTGGGAAGAGTTCAAGGCAGACATCACACACAATTTCTGCGTCACCAAATCCCTCCAAGACATTGCAATACAGCTCAGCAATCTTCCTCAGAAGACCACTATCACAGCTTACGCCAATGAATTCAATGAAATACGCCGCAAAATCCAAAACCTAGCACAAGATGACAACATACATACCAGAGCCTCATTCATTAACAGAATGAAACCCTCTATTTCTGCCCTCATCCGTCCAGAGGCCAACACCTCCATGCCTGTGCTTATTGCAGAAGCCAAGCACGCAGAAAAACGCGCAAACATGGAATATGCTGCACGCAACAGCAATCCCTCCTCAAAAAGCAATGGCAGAGAAAACTCCAATAGCAAGAAACGTCAAAACACCAATCATAGCAACAGAAACTCCAATTGCAACAATGGCAATTGCAGCCAAAGCGCAAACCTCTCCTGTCCTAAAAAAGAGGACACTGCCAAAGTAAACAATGCTGAAATAGCAACCCGCTATGAATCTGACCCAACATTCTTTGACCTCAAAGGTCTCAAAACAGAGGAACAGGGAAAAGAAGAGGGGAAACAGGCTTAAGTGCCCCTGTCTTCCCCAACTTGATAAGAAACTGTACCAAGGCACAAACTTTGCTGCTCACATCCCACATGTCCCACAATCCTCCATTTTTATGAACTTAAAAATTAAAGATTGCTCACAACTTCTTGTCTATCCATGCACTAACAAATCATATATTCATAAAATTTTATTTGACTCTGGTGCACAACACACCATAGTTAGCAAGTCATTTGTAACCAAATACAAAATACCAGTTGTCAAATCCAACTTCAAATACGCCAGAATAGCAGACAAATCAAAGGTTCTACTCAAAGGCAAAAAAACTCCCTTCAGAATTGATCTCCAAGGCATACAAACGTCCATCAAAGGACTTGTCATGAACAACCTAAACTACAACATTGTAGCAGGCATGGGCTGGTTTACCCAAGTGAACCCCAGCGTATGTTGGAAAACAAAAACCATGATCATCAAACGCAACAGAGTCAATTTTAATATCCTCAAAGAACCCAACAACCTCATTCTAAGAGACACATTATTTGTCCAGGTCATAAACCAAGACAACTCAGAACATCTAACTAAAGATAGTACCCTCCACATAATGAGGTACACCAAATTCAATAATATACAAACAACAAAAATCCAATGCCCAGAACTTGCAGCACTCCTAAATGAATACACTCATGTATTCAAAGAAGAACTCACAGAGTTACCCCCCCCCAAACAAGAGGTCAAAAAATGGCATTAATCTATGTAAAGCCATGCCTAAACCTGTACCCCTCTACAGGCTCTCTCCCATGGAGACCCAAACTCTCAAAATACACATTGAGGACAATCTAGCAAAAGGATTCATTTGCCCGTCTGAATCCCCGTGGGGGGCAGCAGTGTTCTTTATAAAGAAAAAGGAAGGCACTCTGCATCTAGTAACTGACTACAGAGCACTAAATGCAAGCAAAGTAAAGAATAAATATCCCCTTCCACTCATAGAGGATCTGTTTGCAAGACTCTCTGGAGCCAAATTTTTCTCCAAAATTGACCTCACCTCAGGTTACAACTAGGTTGAAGTAAAAGAAAAAGACATAACAAAGACTGCACTCCATACAAAATTTGGATCCTTTGAATGTAGGGTAATGAACTTTGGGATGACCAACGCTCCTGCAAAGTTTTTCACCATGATGAACCAAGCACTAAATGGTCTCTCAAATACATTATTCTACCTTGAAAATATCATAATATTCTCAAAAACAAAAGAGGAACACCTCACACATGTCCGCAAGACACTTGATTGACTTGCAAAGCACAAACTTTATGCAAAACCAAGTAAGTGCCAATTTATGGAAAAGTAACTCCTGTTCTTGGGCCACATTGTCTCTGACGGTGGCATCAAAGCAGATGCAGAAAAAATTAAAGCCATAAATAACATGCAAAGCCCCACCTCCATTAAACAAGTTAGATTCTTTCTCGGTATGATAGCTTACCTAAGGAAATACATCAAAGACTGCAGGAAACTCACCACACCAATCAATGACTTAACCAAGGGTAATGCCAAAAAGAAATTCATCTGGACACAGAATGTGACAAGAATTTCCAATTATTAAAACAAGCTTTGATTGAAGCACCAATCTTGCAATACCCTAATAACAACAGATGCTACAAGCTTGAGTCAGATGCCAGTGACACCGCCATTGGCGCAGTCCTGAACATCTGCCAGTATGTTACAAAAGCAGAAAACTAACTAATACTGAGAAGAGATACCCAATACACAATAAGGAATTTCTAGCAATATATCACGCATGCAAGAAATGGAGATGTTATCTGGAAGGACATTTAAATGTCCAAGTACTAACTGACCATAAATCCTTAATCTATTTTAAAACTCAGAATGCACTCGCACAGCAACAAGCCAAATGGATGTCCCTGCTAGAGCAGCTTGATTTGGACATCCCATACAAAAAAGGGGCAGAGCTGGTCACGGCTGATGCTCTCTATAGACTATGTCAGCCTAGAGAGAATCATCCTGACCACCTGGACCCTGACTGGCCAAACCTATACAACACTGAGTATAAAACCAAAGGGAAAGACCCCTCAACACACCAACTGACCCACAATACATTAGTAAGGAACAAAAGTATTTCCATGTATCAAATGGCACTATATACCAAATTATTAATGACAAACATGTCCCGTACATCCTACTTGCACAAAGAGTTGACACCATATTAAGACATCACCACCTACTAGGACATACAAAGGCTAACAACCTATAACTCACATTAAAAGAGATAGTATTGTGGCCCAACCTCAAAAAAGATATAGTTGATGTTCTGAAAAAGTGCACAGTGTGCAAGAAATACACCAGCACAAAGGCTCCCCATCCAACGGTCAATCCAGTACCTGACCCTGAACCACATTAAGGTTTGGGGGCTAGACGTAGTGGGCCCCTTCCCAGAAAAAAAGACAAACCAACATTTCTTAATTGTAGCTATCAACTTTGCCACACACTGGCCCATCTGCTGGGCAACAAAGGACCATAAAGCAGAAACAATAAACCAATTCATTAACAAATCAATCATAGCCAACTACAGCACTTCAGACTACATCATAACTGATGGAGCAACCAAGTTATCAGGTCACGTAGTAAACAACAACTTAAAATCCAAAAACATTAAACATTCCACAACCTATCCATACAGGCCACAGGCCAGCGGCAGAGTGAAACGCCTAAACAGCAGCCTTATTAGGACCCTAGATAAAATAATGGATGGCAAAGCCAAAAACACAAGGCCACTATACGTGAAACACACATTACTAGTATCCCAGTGTGACCGTACTACAGTCACTGCTGAGTATTTAGCCGAATAAATGCTCCAAAATATAAAGATATTCTGTTTTTGCTGTTTATTGCATATAGATAGGTTTGGTTGGAATTCTTAAGGTAAAGGTTCCTAGAAACTGGATATCTATGCTTAATAAAAGAACAGAATGTGGATGGTCAGTTAGGTTAGGTAACTAGAAAAATTGAGGCAAGATTGGCCAAATCAATCTTGGAGACTAGGCATTGCAAAAACGGTTTAATTAATTGGGAAGATAAATTAATAAACACAAGCCAATATAATTAATGAGGATTTAATTATATTAGTTAATTGCCTTGACTGTGTCAAGAGGTATGGTTAAGGATAATCATGGGAAAACCCCCAGAATTTGGGTTAAAAGCGCCGCGTCGGCAAATTTATTGGGTTAGAAGCGCTGCTGCGCCGCCTAATGAATTTGAGAAGTGCTGAGGCGCCGCTATCAAATTTTCTCAGGCGCTGGGGCGCTGCCTGGGGAAATTACTAGGCGCCGCGGTGGCGCCTGGTTCAATTTTTGGAGCAGTTTAATGAGTTTTAAGGCAAAAAATCATTAAATGCAAAAATAACCAAATAAAGGCAAGGATGCCTAGGAATTCAGGTTTGATCAGCTGGTTCCCAGTTGGAACACTGATAGCTGAGTTTGGGATGTGCAATCCACAGGGTTTTGGCGCTGGGAGCTGGGAAAGCTCCATGCCAAATTGGCACATTGGGTTGAATGGAGTCAGGTGACTTCTGCCCATTGTGGGTCAATTCTCATAGGTTGAGAATTGTTGGTGATCTTTTAGGTAAAGATCTATTTTGGATGACTTGAATGTCATAGACCATGTGACGCAAATCATTGGTTGATTCAGGAACCAGAGGGATTTTCAGCCGTGTATGCCCCAAATGGTATATAAGCAAAAACAGTTAAACATTAATAAAGGATATATTCACATTGTTGGTTTTGACGCTTTCCCCTCACCTATTTTTCAATTATCATGTCTTCTTTGTTAAAATTTAAGAGAGCCAAATTTGGAGTACTTTGTGTAGAGACTGCCGCTGCAAGGAAGAAGGTTCCTACAAGTTCATTAGAAGAAGCTTGGGCCAGCCTGGAGGTCACCAAGACTGTTCCTTCAGAGTCTTTGGTGGAAGTAAAGGCTGCATTTGAAGAGCTATATTCCAAATATTTTGCAAAGGAGGGGACTCCCGCCCAAGGAAACAGAATCTATGCTTGGGATGCTTTGAAATTGTTAGTAGGATGGGATGAAATCTTACAACAAGTAAAATAAATAGCAAACCGTGAAATTGAGGCGTTGAGAGCAAGAGAGGAAAAAAGCGTTGAAATCATGGCTTGTTGGCGGGATGACAACAGAGTGTTGTCCCAGAAAATTGCCTCCCTGGAGGCAAAGCTCCTTAAAGCTTTGTCACAGGAAGGTAATGGCAATAAGAGTCAAGGGCAGGATAATGGTGGGATGGACTGGTTAGGTCTGGATCCGCCACACCTGGGTCTGCACCAATCAAGGAACAGGCTATTCACTGATTGAGCTAACCTACGGATACAAACCAGAAATAATTACCCGCAACAAGCAGCCATACATAAAGATTTCCCAGGGAACCCCCCCCACAGTAGAACAAGTACTAAATCTACAACACATACACCTCAAAGCTAAAATAGCAGAAATAAAAGGGCTCAAAACACAAAAAGTAACCTCCACAGAGGAACCACTTCTCATTGACTCCCCTGTCTGGGTTCTAGCTGGCAACAGAAAGAAACTAGACTTGGTACACAGGGGACCAGGGAGAATCATAAAGTACAGACCATATCACAACACCTATCTAGAGAAATTCCAAGGTGCCAAAACCCCACTTGTCAAGAAATACCACAGAACCCATCTCTGCCTCAGTAAAGGAGAACACTCGACCAGACTGGTTCCAATTAGTAAAAAACTCCAGGAACATCAGGCAGCAGCCGTCAAGACAAAGCCCCCTCCTGATGCACCAGAGTAACCCCTTAAGGGGGGTGTCAAGGGTCTGGATGTACAAGCATTCTGGCTACTGCCAACCTACTTAACATCCAGCAATTGCCCAATTTGGTGCCCTTCCAATATACTGTTTGACATACCAAGAATGGTAACCAAGCAATATCACATGACAATCCAAGTATCCAGTGGCTTGAACCCATCCTGCACATGACCAACCCCTAGGTTTGATACAACTAAATCTCTGCCACAGCCCAATCTATATAAGTCTAAAATATTATGCAATAAAAGATACTTCTCTTCTCTTCTAATTCCATATTTGAAGCTTCCCCAAAAGGAGCTCCTTATCACTACAGAAAGAATGCTGTATAGAGAAAAGAGAAATATGTGTTCAGACTTATAGTGAAGAGGTTAACTAACAATAAAGAAGTAAAACATGTTGGTAAATCCCCTTGTAAGAGCTCCTAATAATAGAAGTTGTTTTTCACTTATTCATCAAGCCCTCTTCTATGAGTGCACCAGGATAAGAGGATATAAAAGAGGGAATTCCCAAATCTGCTAACTAGTAAGTGAGAAGATCATCAGGTCTCAAGCTCTTCATCAAGTGTCTGGTAAAAAACATTAGCTCTGAGACTTGGGAATCAAGTCATAAAAGGTGTATAGAAGGAGGGGGTGTTATCCCAGGTGATGAACAGACAAGAAGAATGATTCAACAATGTTGCAACCAAAATTAATCTGTCAAATTTTCATTTTTCACTGCTATTTATGAAGATTTCTTAATTTTGGGATTCCAGGACAACCAATTTGGGCTCAGCTTCATTATTTATTTAACATTATTCATTAAAATTTCCCCTCTAGTTATATTCAGTCTTTGAAGCTTCAAATATTACCTTTAAATGTTTTGAAATCTTCTGATGCTTTCAGGTCCTAGATCAAGCTAAATAAGGTTAGAAATAACCATTTTGGATTAAATTTTTGCTTTTCCCCCTTTGGATCTTATTTTCTTTTAGCTTCAAGGCTTCAGAATTAATTTTCAGCTCATTGGTTTTTCCCTTGAACCTGTTATTGCTTGCCCTTTTCCTGTCAGGGACCCACTTGGCAGGGAACAAGTTCCCTAATTGGTGAGCCAAGGCCCCTAAGTTAAGCCCTGCTATTACAGAGCCAATGGGTACTGTGATCATGGCAAGATGTCCTAGGTGACCCAAGTAGGCAAATCTTCCAAACATAGAGCTGAAACAACCAAGCATATAGTATCCTACCACATACGTTAAGAGATAGAATGAGGCGTAAGGTCTAACCAGAGAAGGTTTGGGAGGAGGCGGAGTGAAGGAGCGACCATACTGGAATTTACGTCCCCAGTGGCCAGAGGGTATTTAAACCATCCATGTGCTAGGGATTCCTTTTGATGCGCGTCATCTGGAGAGGAGTTGTACCAGTCAGTAGTGGGCGTGGGGTTTTCCAAGGTTAACACCAAAGACAGGAAGGAGGCTAGAAGCCAGAACAGGAATAGACTTCCTCTCATGGCTTCAAAAATCAGGTGTCAGAAGGGAATGGATTGCCAAGTATAGAATAAAGTCTTTATTATTGGAACAACTAAGTTAAATAAGATTTGAACTCTTAAATAGTCTCCAAAATATAGGCTGGGAGTTTAAGTGGATATTGGGAGGAGATCAGAGAGATTTGACACTGATGTGCATAATTTTCATGGTTAAAATTAATACCTGGCCAATATTAGCATTGATGTGGAGCAGGAGTTGTAAGATAATCATAAATTTAAGCATAACAGAAACAAGACAAGCCACAAGATCCTTGTAATTTAAGTGGTACTCATATTGAGTATCAATCAATCTTAAGAGAAGAGCCTCAGTTTCATCATCTGATTCTATATCCGAGAGCGTCAGGATGATCCCAGGCAGCCAATCAGCAGCCAAGCAGTAAGTGACGTTAACACTTAACTTACTAACCTTTTCAAACTTGATTCAAAGTACAAAAGCAAAATTTGATTCAACTGACTGCTTGTAAATAGGTACTCTAGGCTGACTAGTTGAATTTGGACTAACAATAGGTGATTTTTTAAGGTTCCAAGTTTGATCCATGTTCCAATTGTCCATAGTCAACCAACTGGTGTCAAAAACTTGGTGTTTGTGTTGTTGTGTCTTTGCAGTCCCATTAATGTTGTCAATAAAATTCAGGGAGTCAGGAAAGGAATCCCTGACACTATCCTCCCCAGGAAGGCCCTTCTCTTCCAGAGTCTCTTTGTAGAGTGAGAGGGCTTCCAGTGCGTTCTCTAGGTTCTCTTCCGGTTCCCAGGAGTTGGATTCTACCTTGTAACCCTTACATTTTACCAAGTATTGACATTTGCCTTGGGAGGTGCAGTGATTGAGGATGTCTTCTACTTCCCATTCCAGAGTATGGTTCAAGATGATAGGAGGAGGGTCCTTGTGATCCATGTCAGATGATGACCCCTTAAATTTTGACAGAAAGCTGATGTGGAAGACATCAGGGACAGAGGAGCCTTCAGGAAGTTTGAGTCAGAAGTTAACATCAGAGCGTCGTTTAATGACCAATAGGGGACCAATCTTCTTTGGTCCTAGTTTTTGCCCTGGAATATCCAGTTTAAGATTCTTAGCACTGAGGAACATGTAGTCTCCCACTTGGATATCTTCAGGTGTTTTTTGATGTTTATCATCTTGGGTCTTATACTGTAGGATGGTCTTTTCCAGTTGTGTCTTGAGTTGTTAGTGATTCTTGAGTAAGGATGTTGCCCATTGGTACGCAGACAGAATAGTGTCTTTGGCTGCAGGATCAGGAAAATCTTCAGGGTTATATCCATAGTTGGTAAAGAAGGGGTATACTCCAATAGAATCATGGTGATTGGTGTTGTAGCATAGTTGGGCAAGCAGGAGTAGCCTTACCCAATCATCCTGTTGCAATTTCACATAATTCCTGAGAAAACCTTCCATTACTTGATTAACTCGTTCTGTCTGTCCGCCGGTCTGAGGATGGAAGGATGTAGACATGAGAGTTTTAACTTGTAAGGTCTGCATTAGGAACTGCCAGAACTTGGATGTGAATTGAGTACCTCAATCCAAGATGATGTTATTGGGGATTCCATGGTTGGCAATTATATGAGTGAAGAACATGTTGGCAGTGTCTTCTGCTGTTGCGCGCTTGAAGGGGGTAAAGATAGAATATTTGGTTAGCCAATCTACTACCACAAAGATGCTGGTCATGTTGTCACTCTCTGGAAGGTCTACAATAAAATCCATGGAGATGGAATACCAAGGGCGTGGAGGAATGGGCAAGGGTTTGAGTAGTCCTTGGGGCTTCATGGTGGAGGGTTTGTTGCGGCCACACAGCACGCATGTGGAGATGTATTTTGCAACTTTTTTCTTCAGATTGGGCCATCAGTATCTTTTTTGGATTCTCTTGACTGTGCTGTGAATGCCCCCATGTCCTGTGAGAGGAGAGTTGTGGAAACTTTCCAAGATTGTTTGTCGGTGTTTGTCAGTTGGTACATAAAGACTTCCATTCTTTGACCAAGATCTGTTGTTTAGAGTAAGCCCAGTGGGAGTTTTATCCTTATCAAGGAGTTGTGATGCTATGATGTACTGGTCCAAGGTGAATAGATAGGATAGGGTCATAATGTGGGCAAAAAACTGGTCTTCAGAGAGTATGGAGCGTTCATTGTGTTTCCTGTAGGATTGGCTTGGGTCATCCAAGTCCTCTCGTCTACTGATGACGTCTGGTACTATGTTCTGGTGTCCTGTAGTGTAACTAATCTTGAAGTCAAAGGCAATTAGATCAATAGCCCATTGTGCCAGGCATGGGCTAACCTTCCTCTTCTCAGTGAAGTAAAGGAGGTTTTTGTGATTGGTTCTGATTTGTACAGGGAATTTACTTCCTTCCAAATAGTAGCGCCAGTGGTCCAAGGATTTGACAATGGCAAATAGTTCATTCTTGTACATGTGGTAATTTCTCTCTCAGTCAAGCAGCTTATAAGAGTAGAACGCCACAGGGTGGAGTTCACTATCCTCCCCAAGCTGCAGCAACACCCCTCCTAGGGCAAAGTCAGAGGTGTCTGTGTCCAAAAAAAATTGGTGTTCAGGATCTGGACAGAGAAGAACAGGTGCCAAGGTGAATCACTTCTTGAGGGTTTCAAATGCCAGATCAGCTTCAGGTGACCAGACAAAGGGGACCTTCTCAGAGGTAAGATGCGTGAGAGGGAGAGCGGTAGCAGAAAAGTCCTTGATAAACTTGTGGCAAAAATTTGTAAGGCCCAAGATGCAACAAAGCTTGTTGCGTGTCGTGGGTTTAGGCCAGTCCAGGACTGCCTGGATCTTGGAAGGAGCAACTGCAAAACCTCCAGGGTTAATTTTGTACCCAAGAAACTCAATCTCAGTTACAAAGAACTTGCATTTTTCAAGCTTAAAGAACAAAAAGTTGTCAATGAGTAGTTGGAGGACCTCTCGTAGGCGTTTTGTGTGGGCCTCCTTGTTCTGCAAGTATACCAGAATATTGTCAAGGTAGACAATAACACAGACGTCAAGTAGAGGAAAGAGAACCTCACTCATTAGGCCTTGAAAGGCTGCAGGGGCATTACTCAAACCAAAGGGCATCACAAGGTATTCATAGAGCCCAAAGGGAGTACAAACTGCCATCTTCCATTCATGACCTTTGGCAATACGTATCTGGTTATAAGCACAGCGGAGGTCTAGTTTAGAAAAGACCTTGGCATGAGTAAGTTGGTTGGTCAGGGACTCTGCAGATGGTAAGGGGTTTTGGTTTTTAATGGTTATGGCGTTCAGTTTGGTGAAGTCCACAACTGGTCTCAGGGTCCTGTCAGCTTTCCCTACAAAGAACATGGGTGATGATCATGGGGAGTTGGATTGACGCATAAACCCTTTTGCTAAGTTTTTGTCAAGGTATGCCTTCATTGCAATTCCCTGTGCTTGGTTCATGGGGTAAAGCTTTCCCCAAGTGGGGGAGGAGCCTGGTATCAAGTCAATTCTAAGATCAGATGGTCTTCTCTTGGGAAGGATGGAGCAGAGTTCTTTGCTGAAGGCCTTCTTTAAGTCTTGGATTTCTTCTGGTATGGAGTCCTGTTCTTGGTCACCCAAAAGAAGTAGAGAGTTCAGGTAGGCTGTGAAATTCTCTGGTACCTGATGATATGGTCTCTTGAGAGGCATGGTGGTAGGTTTTCCATGAGAGTAAAGTGTGACTGAATTGGTGTCCCAGTTGAACTGTAACTTGGCTTCCTGACACCAGGGAAATCCCAAGACTAACAGGAAGGCCAAGTTAGAGAGCATAGAGGTGGGTAGGTGGTATGAGTTGTTTCCCACCTGAGCGTGGAGGGGTTTGACAAGACGTCCTACTTGGGCAGGGTACCTTCAGCAAGTCTTCTGGAGGCTAGTCCTGAGGTCTCAAACCCTAACAAAGTCAAAAGGTCTTGATCAATGAAATTCCCCATTGCTCCTGTGTCAATCAATGCGTAGCTGGCTGTAGTTCCAAATTTGTGGTCTAGAAAAACAGGCAAAAGAGCGTAAGACTGAGTTGAAGATTTACTGGTATCTGTGGTTGAAAGAAGATGGCCTGGAGCAGATTGTACCTTTGAGAGTGCCTGGCAATCCTTGGCAGAATGACCTGATTGCCCACAGTAGAGAAACAGCCTTTTTGCAGACTCAACATTGTTTCTCTTTGGGAGCCAACTGGTAACCTCCCTGGGTTTAGGAACTAATCCCTTTGGAGCCTTGGCAGGGGGTGGTAAGTTTTAGGCAGGCAGAGTCTTGGTGTTGTTCCAAGAAGGGAGCTGTTTTACCTTGGAGGACCATTTCAGAACCTCTTTGGTAAGTTCAGAAAACTTTTCAGGTAATACATGATGGGCCAGGAAGTTCTTAAGCTCAGAAGACAGTTTCTTCTGGAAGAGGTAGAAGCTTTGGCATCAGTCATCCCAATTGCTTCCTTGAGACAAGAGATTTCTTCAATATAATCCTTGGTGACCATTCTGCCTTGATATAAGGTCATAATGCGGTCTCTGAGTTCTTCTATGGTTTGTGCCAGCACAAAAGTAGATAACAAGGAGTTGCAGAAGGCAGGGTAGTTGTTTAGTAACTTCTCCCCTTGAAGGGTGGCTTTGGCATACCAGACACAAGCCTTGCCTGTAAGCTTTTTGGCCACATGGTGCATCTTCTGTGTGTCAGTCTGAAATTATGCGGGAGATGTTTCAAACAGTGACTGTGAGAAAGCCAGGAGCATAAGAATCTCGTTTCCTTTGTTGTTGTAAGGGGATACTGCTGAAATCTGGTTGAGTACCACAGTTTGGTTTTGGACCTGTTGAGGTGAGGATGTGTTGGCAACAACAGAGGTCTTGGTGTGCATGAAGAGACAAATCAGATGATAGATGGTGAGGCTGACAATGGCGGTAGTCAAGATGACTGCCAGGCTCTTGATGAGTGTGATGTAGAGCAGATAAATTGAGGGGGTTGATTCTGAGCTTCTAAGCAAAAAGCCCAAGATGGGTTCCAATAAACTGTCAAGGACCCACTTGGAAGGGAACAAGTTCCCTAATTGGTGGGCCAAGGCCCCTAAGTTAAGCCCTTCTATTACAGAGCCAATGGGTATCATGATCATGGCAAGATGTCCTAGGTGACCCAAGTAGGCAAATCTTCCAAACATAGAGCTGAAACAACCAAGCATATAGTATCCTACCACATATGTTAAGAGATAGAAGGAGGCGTAAGGTCTAACCAGAGAAGGTTTGGGAGGAGGAGGAGTGAAGGAGCGACCATATTGGAATTTACGTCCCCAGTGGCCAGAGGGTATTTAAACCATCCATGTGCTAGGGATTCCTTTTGATGCGCGTCATCTGGAGAGGAGTTGTACCAGTCAGTAGTGGGCGTGGGGTTTTCCAAGGTTAACACCAAAGACAGGAAGGGGGCTAGAAGCCAGAACAGGAATAGACTTCCTCTTATGGCTTCAAAAATCAGGTGTCAGAAGGGAATGGATTGCCAAGTATAGAATAAAGTCTTTATTGTTAGAACAACTAAGTTAAATAAGATTTGAACTCTTAAATAGTCTCCAAAATAGAGGCTGGGAGTTTAAGTGGATATTGGGAGGAGATCAGAGAGATTTGACACTGATGTGCATAATTTTCATGGTTAAAATTAATACCTGGCCAATATTAGCATTGATGTGGAGCAGGAGTTATAAGATAATCATAAATTTAAGTATAAAAAAACAAGACAAGCCACAAGATCCTTGTAATTTAAGTGGTACTCATATTGAGTATCAATCAATCTTAAGAGCGGAGCCTCAGTTTCATCATCTGATTCTATATCCGAGAGCGTCAGGATGATCCCAGGCAGCCAATCAGCGGCCAAGCAGTAAGTGACGTTAACACTTAACTTACTAACCTTTTCAAACTTGATTCAAAGTACAAAAGCAAAAATTGATTCAACTGACTGCTTATAAATAGGTACTCTAAGCTGACTATTTGAATTTATCTAACAATAGGTGATTCTTTAAGGTTCCAAGTTTGATCCCTGTTCCAATTGTCCATAGTCAACCAGCTGGTGTCAAAAACTTGGTGTTTGTGTTGTTGTGTCTTTGCAGTCCCATTAATGTTGCCAATAAAATTCAGGGAGTCAAGGAAGGAATCCCTGACATTTCCTTGGAAATCTTCTTGTTACAGAAGATGCTTGTTTTTGGTATAGTCCTTGATTTTAAAAAGCAAAAATAATCATTCCATTTTCTATTGTACCACTGATTCTGCACCTCAAATGATTATACCACAAGTGATTAATGTTTTACCCTAGTCCACAGATCATCACTATTTTTCTCTTGGGTGGTTAAATCCTTTTCCCTCTTTTCTAAACCTCATTTTTAGAAAAAATATATATTGAAGCCATATTTCTCACCATCAAATTGAGATTGTTTGACTTACACCTCAAAAATGTGCTTGTTAGGTTTTAGAGCATGGTTTCTCTTTTACTGTTTGATCAGCCTTTGTTTTCAATTACAATCAGCAAAATTTCTTATGATTCTCTTTGGCTTTTAAGTGACTAATTGAGTAAATTTTAAAGTAGCATACAATCTTTGATTTTTAACAGCTTTAATCCTTCTTTTGACTCTGAATAATACCCTGCCTTGAAATCAGTATCTTAAATCAGCCCTTTATAACTAAAACAGTGTTGCAACTGAGATTGACTTTCCGTCCACAAAAGTATCTTACAATAAACAGGAAGCGCTCATAAAGGCTCTTAATGATGTATCTAACAGTATTGGGCATCATTTTACCAATGTCAAAATATGATCAATAATTCCTAATTAGGTGTGTAACCAATTTCAAGCGCTGATCCCTCAATTAGATATTTTTCACTCACACTATACTTGGATCCTGCCACAATGCCACCCCCTTGTGGATTAGTGGGTTCTCTTCCTGGTATATTAACTGCTTTCTTTCAAATAAAGCTACATATTATTCCTATTTTTTGTTCTTTCTATTAGACTGTTGTCTTCCCCAACCTCAATACTAAACTATAATTGCTTCATTTACAACAACAAGACTTTATTTTATTTTCTTTTTTTAATTAATTAATTGTCTAAGCCCACACTTTACATCATATAAACCACTAGAATCTTTAACTCAACTACTTTTGCAAACTCTGCCAACATTTCTTTATTTAACCAAGATTGATATATTAGGAATAAAGGCATCAGTTTATAATTATCTTCCAAAAGGCTTCAGATCTTAAATAACCCTTCAGCTACCAATGCATCTCACAATGCACAGGGGTGCTAAATAAGTTGCCTCATGGCAGATCTAATTTCATAACCCCTCATAATTTTCTTGATATAAGTAGTCCACATTTTCTTATAAGAATTGAATGTGCTTATGAAAAATCATCTCACAATAACTTATCCAGAACATGATTGACCCCTATATGTATTATTGCCATCAGTGCTACCCTCTCAGTGGCACAAGGGCACTTTATCACAATATAAAATCCCCCTTATTTTAAATAGGGACTATATTATTTCAGATTCATTTCATATAATTTTTTGAACTGTTGTTTGTCCCTCAATAGCAATAATAAACTATCTTTAGTTCAGTTGTAACAGTACACAGGGGCACTTATTAAGTTGCCCTATGGCAGATCTAGCAACATTCCTTCACTTGATCCTCCAACATAGTGAGATGATGTAATTACTTATAAGGAGTCATATCAAATACTAAAAATATCCCAACAAATTATATGCTGTAAACGTAAAAATCAAATGTTCCTTAAGTAAATAGCTCCCCTATTGAATATTAAAAGGCTATATTATTCTCACTGTGGAGCTGATCAAATCCTATTCATAAGGTTCCAATTGAGAAAAAACCCCTTTTATATTATTTATTTTCTAATCCAGGTTTCATAGCCTAAGGGTAAGCCTATAAAAGCCAGCTTTGCTTTCTAAATCCCTAATAAAATGTTAAACCCCACAAAAACTAGGTATATATTAGCTTTGAACAAGTTCAATTAGGTTTTTGATATTCTAAATTTAAAATTTTAAATGATAAAAAAATCTGGCTTTAAAGAGAATCCAAATGATAAAATAGTCCTGGATCCAAATAAATTTTGAGTTCAGCCTTCTAAATTCACACTTTCATCATCTGCCACAATTCTGACAATTTTAAACAGTTCCATATTTCCACACATAGTGTTGGCACGCAGTGCAGTTTGCTCTGCCCTACACTCAGCGTTCTGGACAGTTGCCTGGTCTGTGATCCCCAATAAATTTATTATGGCATGGCTAGAGCTCCCCATTGTCACAAAATAACTTTATTTAAAGTTTGAAACAATGGTAGAAAAGAACCACAGCTTAAAGGAATATGGGATAGGAGGGTCAATTTAATGTCGTCACGTCACTTATTGGATTGTTTGGCCAATCTCAGTTGGAAATCCAACTACAGGTAGGGTCCAATGAATCACTATTACATTATACTGGGGGGTTGAATTTAATATTCTTAGCTATAATTGGATATGATTATCCTGGTCCATGCTGGAAAATTCCACAATGCAGATAAGATCCAAATATAACAAAAATATAGAGGCAGGGCAAGCGAGAGCAACAGGATTCAAACCTGGGACCTCTGGGGCCAAATTGAGTGTCTAAACCAACTCAGGAATTTTTTGGTAAAAAAATTTATTTGGAGAAATTTTTTGGGGGGGACAAGGAGGATCACTATCTAGCGTCGCCCAGAAAAAAAATGACTCATCTTTATTCAGGATATGGAGTTGGGAGCCAACTGAAAGCTAGGCAACCCGTGGAGGAATCTTTGTAAATCAAGGACCCCTTGTTCAAAATGACTTTAACCTGGTTCTTCTCTCCAGGAATCAGTTTAGAGAATTAGGATATTCTATCCAATGTGGAGTTGACCAATGCTTTGAATCCCAGAACAACAATGTTTGGAACCAAAGGCTTATTCTGATATACCATTGCCTTATGTGCAAAATGAATTGCCCATATGGCGCTATGGTAGAGAATGGCCCTTAGTTGAAGGGGAAAGACATGGAGGGATTTGGAGAAGAAGACGTCTTTTGTGTGGTGTGATGGCATTTTGATGCCAATAGTATCATATATTCCTTTCCACACTGATTTGCTGGATGGGCATGAGAAGTACCTGTGATCTACGCTTGCAGTGTCATTACCGCAAATATTGCATCCTTTATGTGGGTAGTTCTTGCCACTATGGGTATCCGTCTTGAAAGCCCTGTTCATAACTCTCCATGTGATTGTGCAATGTTTGGAGAGGACCAGTCTGCAGTGTAAACTGGTAATGTATTCATGTAACGCTATGGATATATCATGACCTTCTTGAGACCAGTCAATAAAGAGTCTTGGACGTTTGGGTTGGGAGGGGTATTTTTTGTATTGTGGGGAATGTATCTGAACATGTTTCAATGTTGTTAAAGAGAGTGGAATACTTTGTTTTTGCAATCTCTATTGAAATTCCGCCCTTTTTTTCTAAACCAACTTGGGCACCCAGGGCCGCTCTCCATTGTCACAAGCATGGTCTTTATTCAGAACAAGGTTGATCCTCATCCAGATTACTGCTACTTGCCTCATCCCCTGATGACCTAACAATATCTTCTTACTGTATAAAAGCCTTACCTTTTCTCAATAAAGATGCTCATATTCCAAATCTATCTTCTTCCCTCTTTCTGGACTATTGCTTTCTTTAACCCAGATATTGAGCTATAAACAGCTCAGCTATAGCAATACAACTGGAGCAAAGGGACATGCTAACAATATCACAGGGCCTAAATGTCACAGACCTAGTTTTTTCAGGTGTGGCCAGGCCAAAGCGCCACCACCCAGAAAAACCAGTCCAGAAGCTCCACCTGCTTGCAGCAGCCATAGATTTGAAGCTAAAAATTGGTTGCAAGTGGGTGATGGTAAGAGAAATTGAGTCTGAGCGGAACATGTATATCCCAGGCTCAATTCTCTAAAATCTGACTGCCTGAGTATCAAACCCTGACCTCTTAAGAGGTTGGGTAACTGCTTACAGAGCCATCATTGGTGATGTCTGTAATCTGACCAAGTATCAAACACAAAGAGGCTACCTGATCAAGATTCAAGGGCTATAAGTAACAACAATCTCCAACAAGCTACCTTAGTAGTTTGATGCTTTCACTTTAATAAGATACCTTTCCTTGTGATCCATTTATTTCAATCCCTTCCTATAATGTTTGTAACAGCAAGATGATCAGACCCTGCATTTTTGCCACTCTGGAACCCTGGAAATCCTCTGTCTCCTGCTGAAACAACCCTGGAAATTTTCAGGGTTGAGTGCAAACCCATCTATGCTGCTGACTCCCTGGCGGTGAGTAAAATTAAAGCCTTTCTCTTTCATATCTCTACATCATGATGCATTGCACCTCACCATGTTCTCTCTTTAAAGTTTACCATCTCCAAGTAAATATGCACCATCTCGTCCTGGTTGGTAATAGCATCTTTGTTTGGGGATATATTTCTCTTTTGATCCATTGCAACAAGATCTCAATTAACCTCACCACAGCACCAAAGAGAGGGGGAGGGCTCTCAGAAAATAGGGTACCAATTCCAGATATCCATAAAGCTCTGATAAATAAACAGAGGGTCTCAGGGGGAGATATTTAACTTTGAGAAGTTACAGAGGCTTGGTTTAAAGCCCTGTGACCTTAAATAGGAAAAGGCCAAAGGGAAGCTGCTAGAAAAGGCCAAGCATATGGGCTTTAAGCTGGGTTATAAGGCTTTCAGATGCAAGTCAATGTAACCAACTATAAAGATCAGCTTTCAGAACCAGGAAGGTTAAAGAAAGCTAGGAAAAAAGCTAAAAAGAACCCCAGCCCCCAAATTTTTAGAGGGGATTGGTAAGAGAAAGACTATCAGCCCAGAGAAACCTAAAAGAGGATAGTGCAAAGGCTTTAAATCAGAAGTTTGAAGCAAGTTAAATAACACGTAGGTAAGCAAGAAGCCTGAAGATAGTTGCTTGCTTAAAAATGGGGCTCTTCTTGTAAGTGGATGTCGTTTATCCAATGAGGTTTGGCACCTGCCTGTATTAGCAAGCGGAAAAGGGGCTTGGCTCCTGAGCCAGAGGTTTAGAAAAACTGCTGAGGGGTGAGAATAGAGTTTGGCCAACAACCCATCTTTATTCCAGAGAGTTAAATTTATCAACATGACTGGGGTTTCTCAGATATGTCTGATATTTCTTAGATCAGGACAACACTGAGCTGTAAAAAGCCTAATTTTTGATTATGATAGCCTGCAAAGTTAGAGAAAAATATCTGGCTAGCAAAAGCCCTGTGAGAAAGACAGGAAAAAGCTGCACATTTGTTGTGTGGACCCAATCCTTTGATTTGCAAAGGGGTCTGGTGTACACTTTTGAGACTTCTTTATGTATACTAGGTTAAACCCTATCTACACAAAGCTAAGATGAGGCCCGGAAACTTTAAAATATGAACTATTTGTAGTCTGAACTGTATTTTACTCTAATGTCTGGTTATAGGAAGCTTCAACGAGCTTACCCAGATTTAGAAGATAGAGGATCTGGCCAACATATTGATAGCTTCAAGCAATTTTTTAACTTTCATGTGTAAGCCAGGGATGGATACCAATCTTCATAACCTATTTATATCAGGCTTTGTTGGATTATCTTATCGATCTATTTTGCAAGAAAAGTAGGTATCCCCTAGCAGGTTGTTAGCTCTTATCCCTGGCTAAGTGGTATAGATATCCTGAGTTGATGCCACTCTTGATTGAAAATTTATGGGAAGATACATTAACCTATTTCATGCCAATAGATCACGATATAGAATCTCTGGTTGTTTAAACTTGAAATACAATAAACTGGGACCCAGCCAGTTTTTATTAAGGACACTTAGTAGCACAACAATCTGGCAGGCTGGTTTTAGATGAGCTGGTTTGGGGAGATGAAGCAGTTACAGGAAATATCACTGCCGGCAGAGGCTTCAATCCCTCAATAGCGATATACAAGCTGGCCCAATCAATAGCTTGGAAAGGTTATAAAACCTTTTGTTACTCCCTCTTGAAAACCCATTTCCCCAAGAACTGCCAAGTATAGGGTGACCCAAGACTCGATCCAGAATGGTTTATTAGTCTCGATCCCATATTTTCCAGAGGAATCCCTCTTTTATAAACCATACAATCTACATGGAGATTATATGATATATTCATTGGCGTCAAAAGGCTCTCCTCCTGTTTCAATAAAGATATCTCCTAACTCTTGCCCTCTTCTTGTGCTAATATACTTTCAGGAGTGTATTGACAAGGCTAGGCCAAAGCCTCAGCTTTCAGAGAAAGTTTCCTAGTACCACTCTATCTATAATGATAAAAGTGTGGTACAAAGTTAGCTGTAAAACGCATTCTCTCCTCTCTTTAAATCATCCATCACTCTTAGTTTATCTTTTCTTGTTAAATATACTTTGGTAAAGTGTATCCCTGATAATTGTAATGTGCAGCCTCTGTACCATGGATTGCTTTCAGCAACACATGGGCGTTGGATTAAGGGCTTCTTCAAACATGGGTGGCGAAAGGATTTGAATCTATTTGGCTGCTTTTAAATTTAAATACACAGGAGCCAGAAGCTTATAAATGGATATATTGGTATTTCCAACTGCAAATATTTAAACATGCCCTTATAGTTAAACTGAATTCAAAGGATGAAATAAAGGACAGGCTAAAGCATTGATCAGAGGCTTTTACTATGGTTGCACTGTGCAAAGCCTAAGTGAAATCGAAATAGAAAAGCGTATGAACGGAGCCTTCATTCAGAAAGTCCAGATCTCTTGGAAAGCCGTGTGGCTGGACGACCTAATCGAGCATTGGTCTGGAAATTGGGGGATTTGGGAACAGTAGTAGGTTTAGTGCTACGTACATGAGCAGCTCTAGACTGTCTGGCAGTTGAAAGCGAGGTGCTCGGGCGAGTGCCATCCGTTTGAGCAGTGTCTTGTTTAACTCCGGGCTTTGAGCGAGTGACCCTTGAAAACTTAGGGGAGACCGCTACAGTGGTTGGCTGGATCTTCACTCTAGGCACGCCTTGGCAAGTATGGGGCTGAAGGATCTTTTTGTTCAAAGGAAGCGCCTTAAACTGTGTTGGTTCATCTTCAGTCGGAGGAGCCCGACGTTTGCGATACTTTGTCGCCAGTGCTGGTGAACGTGGTTGGGTTTGACGCTTAATACCAGAATGTTTTACGGGGATGGGCTTAGTAAGGAAGCGGCTAGGGACGTCATTTTTCTGTGCTCTCATGGTGGTTGCAAGCGAGAAGGGCGTTCCTTTATTTGTGCTTTCAGGGATGGCCTTTGGGGGTTGTTTAATCAAAGACTCGTTTATCCGGCCAGAGCGTCGTTTGGCTTGTTGCGACTTGGTTGGCATCAAATATGTTGGAATCTTGGGTAAATGGGCAGGAGATTCGGTAATTTCCGGCCATTTGGGACTATCAATGATAACAGTTGAGTTGCATGAACAGAAAGCTTCTAAAGCTGATGGGGAGGACGATTTGGGGGTATGGGGCCGATCAAAACCTACATCTAAAGAGTCAGCTAAAATAAGAGGAGTGGGCTACCCTCAGGTGCCTGAACCTCCTGCGGCAAGATATCTCCCTGCTGTTCTGAATTTTGTACCGCTTCCGATTCTGCGTCCACCGCTGGTTCTACCTCTGGTTCTACAGCACTTGACTCTATCACTATAGGGACTGCCTGTGAAAGGTTGGAAGACGAGGTTTCGCCAAATTCCACCTCCATGTATGCTCTAATGAAATCAGACATCTGAGCAAGTAAAAGTTTTACTAAAAGCTGAAATTTCCCATGAACTCTACTAAGTAACAATAAATATCTATTTCTAGGCTTTGGAATAAGTCTTAAACAATACACCTTTTACTCAGGCTAACTAAAGGTGTAGTACTTAAGTAAACAAAAATTTGAAGTGTTTATTCCTAAAGATATTTCTACTTATAACTGACGAGGACTTCTTCCATGGACAGACCCTCAAAGGTAAATATCAATAAGCTTTCTAAAAAGCTTACGGGTATTCCAAGAATGCTAAGACACAAATAAATATGCACCCTGAACCGTTTTAAAAATTAATTTTTACGATGGATGGAAACACAAGCTTCAAACAAGTCGAACTGGACAAGTGAATGGATGCCGACAAAGAAACCCGAGTTTAAACAATCTAACCCACGCAGCGAACAATAAAATACAAACCAAAAATATTTCTTTTTTGAAAAAGGGCACGAAACCATGTCGAAATGAACATTTTCAAAGCTTACTTAACAACTTGGATACAAGCAAGGTGGTCCTGGAGAAGTCAAACCTGTATCAATTTATCCTTAGATGAGGCCATCGAAAAATTCCGAGCTTTGACTGCCCTTACCATTGGATGGAATCCAACCTTTGCTGAACAAAGAATTTAATGCTGATTTCAAAGTTCCACATTGAACCAGCCCACGATCGAATCATCCCCAACCCAATATAATTAATCATTTTAATTTGTGAATCCAAGTTCCAAACTTTACCCATTTGTGATCTTGTGTCGTGAAGTTTAAGTAGAAAATATGATTTTAGTATGGCTAAAATAGGATTTGTGGATTGACTCGATGAAGTGCTAGACTTCAAGTATTCAACATCTTGTCCAGATTTAAATGTGGCACCACATTGATGATACAAACCTTCTTGGAGCTCAAATTCATTGCAACAATTCCTTATCTTTTCAAAGCTGAATCCACACCTCACCAATGTGGTTTTCAGACTTTCTCCAGGGATAGGGCTGTGATAGACCATCCCAGGCTAGCTTTTGTTTATGGCACCACAGGTAAAGATCAACTTTATATCTTTTAAATTAAACACCATCTTTGCTAGACTGGACCAAATCTGCTGGCGTCTGGAGGTGGCCTGTTGCAACCCTACCCAGAAACAATAAACAGCTATAAAAACAATCTGGCAAAATCAATGACATTTAATATTTTGCTGCTTCAACCATCAAATTACTTTCTTATCTGGAAAACAATCTAAACATCCATGCTTAGCCAGACCTCAGCCAGATCTCTACCAAGACTATACAATGTAAACTCTGTAATCTAAGAGCCTTTGAGATAGACAAAAGAGTCAAGTTTATAGTACATGAAGCTAGTGCATAGAATGAAAACCAAAAAATATTGATTGGTAGTAGAGGTCAACACATTGAAGAATCTTCTGTGTGTGGGTCCGTGTGCTCTGAACTTGGTTTTGTTTGTCTATATTGGCCGCTCTAAAAAGTACCTTATAACTGCTCTCTTTGGATCTGCCCTTGGATAGACCATCCATCTGTTTTATTACAGGCTGAACTTAGCAAGATTCATTAATTTTTTAGTTTAGAGTTGCTTATTGCTATAGTTGCTTCAGCCAAACTCTGGGTCATCACTTGAAATCAGGCTATTTATCCAGCCAGGATGTTGTATTGCAGTGGTTTTAAAAGCTTTGGGGATAAAAATTGCTCCAAAAAAGTCTAACTTGGCCCAAAAATAGAAAACAGTGGATTTATTACTATTTAACTCTTGCTTTTGAGAAGATATACCTTTATTTTTAAGCAGAGTTTTTCCTTCATCATCACAGCTTTGAAAAATACTGTGCTGCAATGCGAACCCTACAGCATTTTTATAAACTTTTGATATGAAGAGAACTATATGAGCCCAAAACAAAGTCATCTCAGTCCAGAAAAAGATCCACCTTGGCATTAGAAACAAAAGCTCCCTCCACAGTCAAAAGGGTGATGTGTCAGATCCAGTTTCAGGAAGCCAGGCATAGGTAGATGCATTGGTTGGCTTGGGACAGAATACAGCCAGGCCAGAGGGTAATGCCCACCATAGGATGGGTGCTAACTTGATAATATAGGATATGTATTGCCTAAGCAAAGACCAGAGCCCTGAATTGGGCACCATAGTGTCTATCATTCTCATCAAAGTAATGTAGAGTACTCCAAACAGTTGGGTGGATGTAGTCTTGGCTGCGGTGGGGGTCTTCATTGGGTGGCTAGGTCGCGGGGTTAAGGGCAGAGTCATGGGAACAAAGTAGGCAGGCAGATAATTATACTTGTCTTTGAACAGTAAGAGCGGCACCTCAATCCTCTTTCCTTCATGCCCTATGCATTCAGTTTCTCTAGTCCTTGCCAAGGGATTGGCAATGAGGATGGTCTTCAAGTCGTACTCCGCGTAGGCGGGGTTGGGTGGGTATTTGGTAAAATGCACAGGTCCAAAGGGGGCTCCTGGGGGACAGTATAGTGCCTGGGGAGGGTTGGCAGGTTGGTCTCCAGAGGGGGCAGTTGACTGATGGTCTACTTGGCTGGAGTTAAGATGGGAGATCACTAAGACTAGATAAGGTAAGATTTGTTCAAACCAAAGGTTCATAAAACTTTATTATCAAAAATGACAATATGGTCACCACCATACCACCGGGCTTTTATACCATGGGTTTTTGCTTCTTCAATTTTTTCAGGGTTCAGGCTTGCAGACAAGGCACTGGCAGGGCATGGATCTTGGCTTAGAGTCTTGAGGGCGGCAGATCCAGGTTGTGCCTGCTCTGGTGAATAAAAGTGGTAATGCTTTGTTCCAACGCTACTGTTTACCACATCACCTGAGTAGTTCAATTGTACTACCCATTCTGGACGGAAGACTGGCAGCTGAAGGTGGTCATTGGCAGAGTTAGCAGTAGGTTTTGTTTTAACCTTCTTAAGGCAAGCTACAACCTCTGCATAGGTCTGGATCTTTGGTGGCACAAGGTTGGCAGCAATCTGGTGACCATTTGGGGAATTGTCCTCAGGAGACTGGCAGGTCTCGGAGTAACTCGTCAACTTGGATTTGCAATTTAACAAGTTGACGGGTTCCTGTCCACTTTTTGTGACTCAAGTAGTCTTTGGAGGATTGGGGTTGGATTCCAGGGTCTCCAATGTTGATTTCAAACCTCTAGTATTGACGCTTGGCAGGTTGGCAGGTTTCTGTTCCTCCTGTTTGGGGTCATCTATCTCTGGTGGTCCAGGGTTTGACCCAACTGGCAGTTGGGCGGTTTCCTGTCTACTCTGGTCAACATAAGGCTTTCCCTGAGACCCAGGTTTCAATTCTCAGGCTTTCAATACAATTATTGAAATGTCATTCATGATATCCAGGTCCAACCAGTCCCACTTATCATCATCCTGCCCTTGACTCTTATTGCCATTATCTTCCTGTGACAAAGCTTTGAGGAGCTTTGCCTCCAGTGAGGCAATTTTATGGGACAACACTTTGTTGTCATCCTGCCAACAAGCCATGATCTTGACACTCTTTTCATCTCTTCCTCTTAAAGCCACAATCTCACAATTTGCCCTGACTTTCACTTAATGTAAAATTTTGTCAAATCCTACATACAGGTTCCAAGAATCCCACACATAGATTTGATTTCCTTGAGCAGGAGTCCCTTCTTTTGCAAAGTAATTGGAATACAATTCTTAAAAAGCAGCTTTTACTTCCACCAAAGCCTCCTCATGCACAGTCTTGGTGACCTCCAGACTTGCCCAAGCTTCCTCGAGAGAACTTGTAGGAACTTATTTTCTGGCTGCTGCTGTTTTCACGTGAAGTACTCCAAATTTTGCCCTTTCAAAAGATAGCAAAGAAGACATAATAACTGAAAAGTAATTGAGGGGAAAGTGTCAAAATTGACAATATGTATATTTTATTAAAGTGATGCTGTTTTTGCTTATATACCATACAAGGCATGCTTGGCTGAAAACCCCTCTGGTTCCTGAATCAACTTATGATTCATAGCATGTGGTCTATGAATTTGAGTCATCCAAACCTAGATTTTTACCTAAAAGATTCCCTGTAATTCTCAACCTATTAGAATTAACCTACAATTAGAAGGAGTCACATTACTCTATTCATCTCAATGTATCCAATTTAGCATGGAGCTTCCTCAGCTCCCGGCGCCAAACCCCTGTGGAATATACACATTCCAATACTCAGCTATCCATATTCTAACTGGGAACCAGCTGATCAAACCTAAATCCCTAGACATCATTGCCTTTGTTTATTTATCTTCACATTTAATAGTTTTTTTTTGCATTAAAATCCATTAAAATGCTTTGAAACTCAAACCAGGTGCCATCACAGTGTTTTACAAATCAATTAGGCAGCGCGGCGGTGCTTCTAACCTAATGAATTTGCCAAAACAGCGCTTTTAACCCAAATTTGGGGGTTTACTTATGGTTAACCTTAACCAAACTTCTTGACACAATCAAAACAATTAAACAATATAATTAAATCCTCATTAATTATATTTCCATCTATTTTTTTCAATTAACCTTCCCAGTTAATTAAACTGTTTTTGAGACGCCTAGTTCCCAAGATTGTTTTGGCCAATATTGCCTCAATTTTGCTAGTTAGTCTGGCCTAACTAACCACCCATGCTCTATTATTTTATTAAATATGGATACCAAGTTTTCAGGAATCTTTATCTGAAGAATTCCAATCAAACCTATCTACATGAAATAAACAGCAAAAATAGAACAACTTTATATTTTGGAGTATTTATTTGGCTAAATACTCAACAGTGACTGTCGTACAGTCACAGGTGATAGTGGCAAAAACATCCAGCCATACAAAAAAAGATGCATAATCCAAGCATATTCATGTTTAATTAACAACAGATTAACTTATCACACACAAAAGTTCTACAGTAGCACTCCAAGGCTGATACATTTACTAATTTTCAGGAAACATTATGGACCCAGGCACTGGAGTGAAAATCTTGATCTATCTGCAAAGCCCTATAGCAACTGAAGCAGACAACAAGACATGGAGTGAAAAACATACCAGTGAAGCCATCATGCAGCTATAAGTACATCCTAATTGAAATATAAAATCTGGATCAAAAATCCAAAGTATTTTATTCTATGTGTCTATTATGAGACAAAGTCATTAGATATTACAAGTGGGTCAACCTGTACAGCTAAAAAGAACACATTTGCAACCAAAAATATGTACATATAACTTAAGGCCCACTGTGAAGTATATGGCAGGAACACAAAGCTTTGGGGTTACTATATACAGGAAAATAAAGAATTATTAGATAATTTATGCCTTTGAGGTGATTCATTTTGATTTTACATTGCTATGAAAACATCTCAACAAAAGGGCAGCATAAATGATAGTACTCCACAGACAAGGACACCCCTGTGAGTAAAAAAGAGTGGCTTTTAACCAGAGATAGAAAGAGAGAGTAGCTTTGATTCAGGAAGAGAAACTAGTGCTACTCAGATACAGCAACAAACACAGGGCACTCAGTTCAGCAGAAAGAGCAGCTTTAACCCTATAGTACCAAAACTAATTGTGAAGTCTATCAAAGTTATCACTTATAGAACAGTGAGCAACAACAGTATTAAGATCATGTCAATGGTTTATTTACTGTTTATCCCAAAGATGCATTGGTTACTGGCATTATTCTGAAGATGAAAAAATTTATGGATATCAGTTACAAACTGTTACGGTAGAAAATCAAATGGAAGGGATAGTGCACCATCATAAAACCAGAAACCAGCAAAGAACTGCAGCCAAACTCTTAAAAGAAATAGACAACTTAAATACCGTTATAGACAAAAAATGGGTTAAAGCTGGGGTTGCCCAAATAGCCCTGGAAAATCTGGACCTTCCTTATTTTTCCTCAAATAATTATGACAAGAAAATTACGTGTTATACACTATTTGGAGATGGTAGCGCTTGACCCGCTGGTTGCCCAATTTTTGTGAATTATGACGTCATTGATTTGAATTCCAATGCAGGACCTTCAACTGCAGAAAATATTCTTGCCAGCCAATCAGATGCCACAGAACCCCCTCCTCTCCCATCCTGAACTTCCTTAAAACTTTCCCAACTCCCCTCTAGAAACTTGTTTCTAGATAGCTTATTTTCCTCAAAATAAAAGAAAGTTTCTCCCAAAATGATGGCTTATCTGGGGCTGTTTGCCCCTGTCCTTGAAAGATTAGCCTTTGTGGTGGTCAAAGTTGCCGTCAACTCCATGGCAGCGACCTGGCCCGCCCTCTACATGCCAATGCCTTCAGATTCTTTCTCTAATTTACCCTTGCAAGTTATTTGCCTACTGACAATCTTGACCACAATCTTCTGCTATACCGCAATTGGATCCCAGATGTTGAAACCGTCCTCCCAATTTGGTCTCCTGCTTGTCAAGCAACTCATAGTTTGTTTATTATATCCTCATCATATTTCCTTGAATCATGCCACATACTGTTTCACTATAACACAAACCATAAGAAAGCAACAATGATAGAGAGAACAAGGAGAAGGATCCACAGTATTAAAGAACTGTGGCGGTTCAGTGTGATGCACCTTCTCTCCAGAAGCCATCTAGATGTGTCCTGGGTCAAAGCCAGGGTCCAGGTGGGTTAGAAAATCATTTTTCAGATGAGCAAGCTCTTCCTAAAGATTATTATTCTGTGTGTAAATTTACGCACCCCTGGGCCTCCACTTCAATATTCACCAAATTCTTGGAGATCTTTACCAAATGCGCCTGGATGTTTCTCCAAACAGTTACTGTAAAAGCCGTCAAACTATTACTTGTGGGATTATTCTTAAAATTCTCCCACCCAAACCACCCAAGATACACCCCTGGTTAAATATTGTGTGCAAGAGCAGCCAGGAGTAGTGTTATGAGCATCCAAGACAGGTCCCTCAATTCCATTTGGTTCACTTTTCCCTTTTGACTTTGTCCACCCAAAACTTGTCCAGATTTCCCTGCCTCAAGAATTTCCCCCATGCCTAATATCATTGGTTGATTGTTTGGGACATTTTAACTCCTGCTCCAGCTCCACTCCCTTCCATAGATTTATGCAAGAGTTGTAAAAAGCTCTTTCTCCATCCTTCTCTAACCAGATAGAGCTCAAAGTTTGCTTTTGCCTTTGACCATTGAAGTTTTATCTGTTGCCTTGGGGATTAAGCAGAATCTTGCCCTATAGCCTTCCTGGGTTTGTTGACAGCAACCTTTTGGGCTGCTGATGAGACCATGGGTTTAAATTACAATCAAGAGCAAGGTCACTTTTCTTACTGACCTGCCCCTGATCCTCACCCCATGCCTGGAACTATGAAGGCTCTTCCAAAACCTTCAGGTAAGCATCCAGGCACATGCCGCATAAATCATTGCTTCTGTCATTAAGATCATTTTGCTCCTCACTATAAGTTGAATTGGAGGCTCCAAGTCAGTTCCTGGGTCAGCTGATATACAGCCCAATAGCTTCCAGGGCCAGCTGCCTGCCTTCACACCCACATATTTTTGGGATCAAGTCTATGGGCTGCTTGGATTGAGTATCTGAGACCAACATAGTTTTTCTATGTGCCTCTTCCAAAACCAATAAGATGTCACATGAGGGCAGCACTTACGCTGAAGTAGCAGCCTACCTAGTTAAGGGAGCAAGCAATCTTCCCCTGGGCAGCCAATGATAAGTACTGGGGAATGTATGAGTAATTTTACTCTAAAACAGCTCCTGCCAGCCAAACCAAGCATATGACTCTATATGAAAGACTTGCCAAGTAGCCCATGGAAGATCATTGAGGCCAGACACCCTAATTTCACCTCTAGATTTCAGTAAAGCTTTTCCTACAGTCTAGAATTTCATGTGATCTGATGAGAATAGCCAAACAGGTATATAGGCCTTTCCAACAGCTGCCAAGCCTTGTTTCTGTTTTGATAATAAAGTTTTTATAACCCTCTGGTTCACCCAAATACGTCCTTATCTTGTTCCACTCCTATATCATCTTCAGCCTAATCTCAAAGGTGCTCCCATCTAATACTGTCAACTTTTTGACCCTCCTGCAGACTCACAGCTTGTGTTTTATTGCCCATCTGGTGCTCTGTTTGGCTCTGTGCACTTCATCAAATGCCAACCAAGCCTGGATTATAAGGAGTTCACCCTTGAGAATATTTTCCTTGCTGATCCTGAAGCTCAAAATAGACAACCAGAAACCTTTACCAGAGAGAGAACTTAGTATAATGTTCAACCAAGACTATTCTGGGATACATATAACTACCTTATGGCTTACTTAGTGCTCATGACCCCACCCCCAAACACCCTGACCTGACCGCCTGCAAGTTTCTGTTAAGACTACAGATTCTAATACCACTCAGCTTCTTGGGATACTTTACATTACTATAAAAGAATAATTAGACTCTTTAGCCCCTACTACTGGTCCTTGTTGAGGCGCTCTCTCTTATATGTTATCAAGTTATTACCTATCCTGTGGTGGGCTTTGCCCTCTAGGACATGGCCCTGCCTGAGGCCACAACAACTATCCCTACCTCAGACAGTTGTTATCCTGACAGTTTTAGCATATTTGTTCATCCTGAGGTTGATTCAGCTTTTGGAAAAACTTTAAATACTCTTCTCAGGGAAAAACTTTACCCCTGGCAAAAGGCTTACATATTTATTAGCCTTAAATATTTCTTAGATGGTGTTTGTTTATGTATCAACTTCCTACAACTCTGCCTATAATGATCCACCTGGTCATTAATAGGATAAAATATACAAGAAAAGCTCCCCATATTGTAAAGGGAACCCCCTTAGAAGGGTTGTAAATGCTCAATATCCAGTCACAGAAGGAAGATCTCTTTAATAACCTTCCATGTTTGTGTAGTGTACTGTTGCACTATCACCCTACAGTTCCACTGTGCTATGCTTCCAAAGTCCTTCTTCATCATGGATTGGTGTCAATCTATCATCAATTATTAATGAGTGGAGTGCCCTTTTCACTATTCCTGTCTTCTAGATGCCCAATAGATCTTTTTCACATCTTTTAGGCAGCTTTGGAAAACTCAACTATATGGATGAAAAAGCGAGAAATAAACTGTGGTTGAGCCAACACTTTCAAGTTCTAAATTATATTTTAAAAGAATATTTGAGCCTTAAAAATATTTTAGACCTGAAATAAAGGTTTTTCTTTATTTCAACAAAAACGACAAGAAAAAGCCATCAGCTTATAGTCAAAATCTGCTTTAAAAATTTAAAAGATGTCCTCTTGGCCACAGTTGAATTCTCACTTGTTCATTCATACAGTAGTTTTCAAACCTGTTGAGATAAACAAAAAATCTCAGTCTAAAAGTGAATACAGCTCAGTCTAAAAACAAAATCAAAGTGGATCCAAATCTATTGTAATTTAATATAAACTACTTAATTTTTGATTTTTTAGACTGAGTTGTATATGTTTTTAGACTGAGATTTTACGTTTATCTCAGCAAATTTGAAAACTACTGTACAGGTGTTTTTATTGCAGTTGTCATCTTTTAATGCCCCTCCCTTAGCCTGAAGCCTAGTTGATAATATGTAGCATCCTGCTTCAAATATTTCCTCTTTTGAATTTTTCTCTTAAAATCTTAAGAAATTAATTGAAGATTTCCTTTCTGCTATATAATTGGCCTTCATTCTTGTCTTTTTAAAAAGCCTAAAAATTCCTACAATGTCTTTCAGATAATTGATTTAAACTTCAGTATTTTCCATCAATGACTTTCATCAGTAGGCTAAGTCTCAAAATAAACCAACAACCTCTTTCTAAACTCTATTAAAGTGTTTTGCTATCATCTTCACAGTTTTTTAACACCTAAATAGGAATATAAATGTTTCATTGGAGAGGCATTGATGGTTTGTTATTTGAAGGGGTAACTACCCCCAGTCTATCATAGTTTAGACAAAGCTAGCCAACACTTTGGCATTATAAAAAAGCACTTTTTAAGCATTTAATCAAAGTTAATTGATGTTTCATCATTGTATAAAAGTTCCTGGTAAATGTGACCCTGGAGATTGTTCATCTTTTGCCACTGTAGCAAAAAGCCTTGAAAAAATGCTTTAAAATGTTGCTCAACATTTCCCTGGGCACTGGAAGCTTACCAAACAACCAGTGATGGGCTAGCATATGCTTTTTATCTGATAATAAGATTATTTTAGATCCATCCATCTAATTTTCAAATGGGCTGATACACCTATCATTACGTACTCTTTATCACATAAGTAATTATCCTGTGATTTTTTTTCAGAATAATGGTCTTCACTTCCTAGGCACCCTGTGCCATTGGGTTCAGCAGCTATTTTTCTGAATAGCTACCCCAATGATAGTCTTAGGCTTCTAGCCCTTGCATGGTATACTAAATGTATAATATTTATAGTTACCCTAAATAGATGAAAAAAGAAAACACCAACCAAAGTGATTGGGTACTCAAACTGCATTATAGCCCTAGTTGGTAACATGATTTCAATATCTCATGACATATTTACCACATACTTCAGAGACTAACATGAGCCTGGCAAAGAATTATCCTATTTCAGATTAAAGGAATGTGAATTTGTGATTGTGAGCTTGTGCAATTGTCACGGTAGGTTCCATAATGTTGTGAATTATTTGCCCAGGTTGAAAAGCTTGAAAAGCCGGAAAGCTGTTAATCAAATTAACTGATTTGACAGATCTAAATCAAACATTTGATTGAAAATGGGTTACTGCTGCTCCAAAAAGTCATTTGTATTTGATTCCCCCTTTCAAGCTGACGCTGATAAATCAAAATAATCTGAGAGTCACTCAATACAACCTTATTTATTAAAAAAGTTGTCATAAGTTGGTCACCAATGAGTTCAATGCAATCATGGTAGTGGTGGATTAGTTTAAAAAAATGGCACACTTTGTTCCTTGCTTGACCACAATTACCTTGGTAGAAACAGTGAGGCTGTTTGTGAACAGGATCTTTTCCTTAAATGACATCCCAATGGATATAGTGAGTGATTGTGTGCCCCAATTTATTGCTCAGTTTTGGGAATCCTTTACTGGGATTCTTGGGATCAAGCTCTGCCGCTCCACTGCTTTCCACCCCCAGTCTAATGGACACACAGAGAGGATAAAACAAAGTTTGGAGGTCTATTTATGTTGCTACACAAATGCACGGCAAGATGACTGGTGCGCAAATCTACCCATGGCAGAGTTCATATATAATAACGCTCCACACACTTCAACTCAGGTTTCACCATTCTTTTCCAATGAGGTTATAATTCTTCATCCAAAATGGGTCCTTGACTGGGTATCAATGTGGAAGATGCAACTGATCAAGCCGCTGCATTGAAGCAGGTTCATCAGGAGCTTCAGGTTACTCTCACTACTGTTGTGACAACTTACAATGAGTATTGTCAGGGATCCAGTCTTGGGCGGCTGGCCTGTTGTTTGCTGGGTTAATTTGGGCCGGGTTTTTTACGGGTAGAGCCCATCACTAGAGAGGAGCTAACTTAAAAAGATAGGAGAAGGACTTCCCCACCCAGGACCACAGGCCGGCAGCCAAGATTATATTGTCAATCACCCCTGTGAGGGTGATGTACACAATCCCAAACAGCTTACCAGTATTGTAAATTCACTGCCCCCTTTGGCTTTGGATAGGACTGTATTTCCGCGTTGCACAAAAAAGACTGCACAAAGCCCAGCAAAACCACTAAATTCCCTTAATGATTTAGCTCACACAGTGGATGAAAGATTTGTGTTGGCATATCCTGCAGGACCCCCAGCTCTGGTTGCTCCAGCTTGTGAAGAAACACTAGTTAATTTGGACTATTTATTGGCATGGTATCGTCCGCTTTTAAAGACAATTAGGAACGCCCAATCAAATGGGGCCACATCAATAACTACAAAGTCAACTAGATCTGCAATGCTTGCATTACCTCCCAGCCAATCAGAGGGAGTTGCGGAAATTACACTGGAACCCTCCAGTCCCCCTGGCCCTGGCCAGCAAAAATTCCCCTCTGCCCAATCAAATGCTACATTGGAAGCCATGTGACCAATTTCTGTCAATCTCACCCCTTTTAACAAGGCCAGGGGACTTTGAGTCCCCTGCTTGTCAATTCTCAATTTATTAAAAGTTTGGAGTTTGTCACACTTAAATTTTCATATTGTATTGGTTGGTTGGACTTCTGGTTGAGTCCCCCATCTTCTAGAATTTTAAAGTGTTAGTCGTTGCCTTGCCCCTTACCTTTAGTCCCCGCGTTTTGAAACTGTTCCCTCTTCTGGAACCCTTGAAATATACCTCAGCGTATAGCGGTTTGCTTTTTGCTTTTGCTTTGAAAACGTTACACTCAAAAACAAGTGTTTTAGTTAAATATAATATAAATATCTACTCTTAACTTGTTTTTCCCTCTAAATTCTTTGATTTTGAACCCGCTTTTGTCCCTGATCACTTCAAAGATGCCTGAGCGCGCCGCCAAGCTCCCCAAGCCTACTTTGTTGCTTCTCTTGCCTTCTTACTTGTGGCTGCCTTGTTTGGTTTTCCTTTTACTGCTTGTAATAAAAAAACCCACTATTCCTCCCCAAATTTTGTGGGGAATCTGAATATGATACTCCCAGTTATAAGATTTGTTGCATTTTCCTTGGCTCCTTTCTTGCTCCTCCTGCGGTCTACCTCACCGGACCTGTGGTCTAAAATCTCCTCTTCTGTGCAACTTGCAAGCGTGGCCCCCTCTAGCCTCCTGAGTTTGCCCGGCAGTCTCCTTTATTCTGGGGAGGCTGTGGTGAAGAGTCTGACCTGTGATGATTTGGATTTGGAGGTCCTCAACCATGCTTCTTCTGCTCCGGCAAGCAAGGAGGTGCCTATGTCCCCCCCTCTAGGCTTAGAGAAGAGCAACTTGGTACCTTTGCGCGCGTCTGTGGCGGCCCCCACCGCCCCCACTTGTACCCCCTGGCTGCTCACTGGGTTGGCGCTGAACGCCTACTTTCCTCAGTGGTCTCCTGTGTCCTCCTTGTGGTCTTCCTTTGGAGCGGCCGTTCCAGTCCTCCACTGGGTGGCATCCTGGTGGTTTTTTTTGCTGGGATGGGAGCCAAACTTATTTAGTTTAGCCCCCCTCTCTCACAAGTATGGTTGGTTGGAAGGTTGGGTGAGGAAGAGGGCATAGGTTTTGGGGTCACAGGCAGTTCCATGGGTAAGTCATAAGCAGGGAGATAGTTGAATTTTACTCTGAACAACTTGGGTGTTAAAAATATCCATGGACCTTGTTGGTTGTATCTAACTACAGATTGTATGTGGGCCAAAGGATCAAATTTGAGTATCTTTTTGGGGTGTATTCCTTGTATTCAGACTTCAGAGGATAGTTGGTAAAATGGACGGGTCCAAAGAGTACACCAGGAGGACAGAAAACAGAAGGTGGTGGGGTAGGCAGGCCAGGAGATCTTGTACTGATTTGATAGATGGCAAAGAAAAAATAAGGCAGTAGCTGTGTAAGCCAAAATAACATAACCTTTATTCAAAAATGGCAATAAGTTTGGAGCGCAGGGTCCTTTGGTTTACATAGCACCCCACTTCCAAAATTAATATTTTCCATGGGGGGGTTCAACAGGGCATTGGGGAAAGCTGGGCCAGGGGAATTGGGGTACTTGGGTCTGAAAGCAGCAAAATGGTGCTTGGCCCGGGAGTTCTTTCATTGGTCAAGAATCTCAAATTGGCTACCTGATTAACTTACTTTAGAGTTGGGGTCATGGGGTCAGGCCACGGGCCTGTGCCTCTTTCTGGGGACAGCTCTTGATTGGCCACTGGTGTAGACTTCAAATTCATGAAGCTAATAGTTGCCGCTTCATTGCCTCTGTTAGGCGCCTTGATTGCTCCTCCATTTGGCGCGCTGATTCCTTTGGTTTGGCTTGCTTTACCATTTGGACCATCATTCTTGGCTTCAGCTTGCAGGGGCTCAACCTCAGGAAAACGCGGGCAGGCAGTCCCTCAGTCCCCAGGCCCAGCGGCCTGCGGGAATTCAGGGTCAGGGTTTGAATCCCGTCCTTGGGCCCGGGTATCACAGGTAAAAGAATTATCAATCCTGACAAATATGCAGATTGCAAGCACCAGGAAGGTCTGACTTACAGGACAGGTGATCTAGTCATGGTTGATGTCTGTAATATGAAGTTGAAGGTCCCATGTTGCAAGTTAGGTCCAAAGCGGGTTGGTCCCTTTAAAGTTGAACATCAGATTAGTCCTTCTGCTTATTGTTTGGATTTACCAACTTCCTTTAAGATTTTTCATACCTTCTACAAATATCTGCTCATCCCTTTATGGGGCACTGAGGTACTCTCATCACAACCTATTCTTGTGGAAAGGAAGCCTGAGTATGAGGTAAATTTTATCTTGGCTTCCTGGAAGAATTGCTGCCAATTGGAGTATTTTGTATCTTGGAAAGGCTATCCCAATTCTGAAAATTCTTGGGTTCCACACTATGACTGTTCCAATTCCCCTAATCTCATCCAGGAGTTCTACAATTGCAACCCAACAGCCATTGGCCACCCTGAGCTTACTCTGGAAGCAATGGAACTCCCCCTTCTCACAAAAATTTCTTCCTGTCCCATCTTTCTGATGGCAGTATTGTGCCCTGGGTTAAAGCAGAGGGTAATGTAACGGTAGGTTCCATAATGCCAGGAATTATTTGCCCAAGTCAAAAATCTCAAAAAGCCAGAAAGCTGTTAACCAAATTAACTGATTTGAAAGATTTAAATCAAAAAATTTATTGAAAATGGGCTACTGCCAATCCAGTTTGCCATTTGAATCTGATTCCCCCTTTCAAGCTGATGCTGATAAATTGACGTAATCTGAGAGTCACATGATACAACCCTATTTACCAAAATAGTTGTTAGAAGTTAGTCACACAAGGTTTCTTTGCAAACTGGACCAGGTACTTAATAGACAACACAGAAGAAATAGGAGCCAAGTATCCAGGTGTTATTGCTTAGTCAAATTTTGATATATATGGGAAAATTTTCATTGTTCAACTCTTAAGAGTTGAGTCCTCCCAAAAATTTACTCAATAAAAATCAAATATCCTCTGGTCTAACTTTATTTTGAAATGCATCCTGTAGTTGTCCTGCTGCGCTACATTCCCTACAATTTAATTCTTAGCCAAATCATCACACAAAGATGAGGCCCTGCTGTTGGCACTTTGTTGTTGCCTCCGCCCAATGTTAATCCAATGCCTGCCAATCTCAGAGTTATTCCTCCTACATTCAAAACTGAAAATTTGGTTCTATATTAATTTCCTGAAATTTATGCTGAAGACACTCTGATTCTCTTGCAGGCTATTTATCTTGGGTTTTTTTGGTTAGGATTAATCATTTTACTTAACCCTAGTATCTCATTTGGAAATATCACAAAACAGTATTTGGAGCTGCGTTGGTGGTTAATCATCAAATCCATGTGGATTTGGGTGGTGATTCCTCATCACATGGAGACTGCTTCCTACTATCTGATCATTTATATCACATTAATTGCCCAGTTGGGCAAAATGAATAAGGTTTAAGTAATTGACACCACTATTCCCCAAAAATAGAATCAATGCCCTGGGAATGCCTGCACCAGGAGGCACCCAGAGCACAATACTACCCACCAGAAACATTTTATAATTAGTAAAAACCATCAGAAGTTGGATATTTTGGCCCTCAAAAGTCACCAAAGCAACCCCAAGGTTTGGGTCAAGCTCCAGGCCTGTCAGGAATCCATTCATTGAGGAGACTTTCTCCAATTGAATGGAGAAGATGTAAGGTCTGAGGGCTTGGGGTAAATTATTACAAACTAAAGCCTTTAAACCAAGAATGTTTATATTTGTTAAATATAGAAAGGTATATAAGGTTTGCAACAATAACTGGACAAAAGCTCTTAAGAGCTTATATGAAAGTAAGGGCCAAAGCAATTTATTAGTCCTAAGAAAACAAAATAAAGAACAGTCTTAATAAATGACAATTTAGTTAAAAAGTCAATTTCTAGGTCTGGAAAGTGATCACCACTAGCTGGTGGATTAAAACTATCCACAATCAAATTGTGAGTCCCACTATAAAAATTATATAACTGCTGAAAAATGTAATCAAATGGTATCATGGAACTAAGATAGGAAAATACAAGGGTAAAGAAAAGGAAACACAAGCCACAAAACCTAACAAGTACCTTTTGGGGTGCTAGTCAAACAATCTCAACTTAAGTTGAGAATGAGTAAAACCCAGGCTTTTATTCAAGTCTGGGTTTTTGAGGTAAAGATAAAGGATTGGGTGGCTAACCAAAGGTAGTTAGTTGGGTTTAGGAGTGGGGGCCAAACACAAGCACATGTTTTCAATTATCTTAACTTAAAAAGGTTAAGGCAAGGTAAAGGAGAGAACATGGAAGACAGTGGCTAATTGTTTGCTTTGAACCAAGAAGAGCAGAGGCAGAAGAACAGGAAAACTTAGTCCAAAGCTGCTGGCGTAAGCGGGAAGGGAATCAGAGAAAAAAGAGAAAGGTAATTGGTTTTGGACTTGTTCAAACTAACTTAACTTATAGGTACTGGGATAAAAACTTGGTTGTGAAGGAAAGTTAAGTGCAAAGATGAAAACTAACCATTAATTTAGGTTAATTTGACCCAAAAAGCAAGGAAAATGAAGGGTAATAATAGAGGGATTAGAATGTTGGAGTTCTTAACTAAAGAATAGTGAAATAACCCAACTGTAGCACTTGTAAAATACTAGCAGCAAGATAAATAAAAGAAGGATCCTGACAGAAGAGCTCCCAAGTTAAACTTAACCAGAGTGGATCCTACTGGGATTCCTATCATTAGCATATGTAAAAAGTGACTGATTAAGAAAAATCTTCCCAAAAAGAGAGTAAATTGGTTTAACAAATAGTAGATGCTGGTGTATAACAACACCAACCAGGGGGCCTTGGGATGTATAATTGGAGGGAATCAAGCAGTTTCAACATAGGGGGCATGCCGGCAACATGGACCAAAACAATATCAAATGTATTCTTCAGTTTTATCAGTGAGAGTTGGTTCAGGGGTTTCAAAGTTCATGTTTTCCTGGCCATAACTAATTAACACACAGAAAGACTACCAGAAAAATGAGCTTCATGCTGTTGTAGAGGGGACCTAATTTATCTACTAATAAAGTTTTAGAAGTTTGAAAATATAGATTTATTGGAGTGTAGACAGGAATAAGATTGTTGGAGCAAATTGCTCAGGAGGGGAAGCTCAGCTTAAATAATGTGCGAAATTTGGGAATAGTCATAGTGGTTACTAGAGGCTGCTGTAAGAGTTGATGGTGAAGTATTGTCTTGCAGGACTGTAGCAAGCTTCATTCTGAAGAGCAGGAAGAGGTAAGGTTTGGATGTGCTTGCAGGTTGCAGTCAGCCTGGTGACTGTGTTGGGGGATTTATTACTGGGATGTGGGTTATTTATTTGGATTGGGTGATATGTGGCTTCTGGTTGGCTGTTTAGGATGGTAAGAGATGCAGTGGAGGTGGTTGTGGCTTTTGGAAGCTTTGATTGGCTACATTAAACACTGGATTGTTTTCAGATCTCTTTTTTGAATTAAAATTTATATTATTAATATCTTTCTTGTTGTTGTTGTCTTCTGAACCAAGGTTTGGTTGGTTTAAAGTAGGATTTATATGGATTGAGAAGCTTTTAATTGTGCTTTCACATTCAGAATTCAATTTAAAGTGTATATTCATTATATATTCATTATTCAAATTCAAATGAAGATTCAACAGCCTTACTGTTTCTTATAATTTTGAATCTGATTCTGAATTAATAAGTGCATTAAAAATATCATGTTTCTTAGAATTTCCAGTACCAATTTTAAAATTGTTTCATGTAAAAGGAATGAAATTCTTTACATTGCCCCAAAAATAGTGTGCTGTCTCTCCTAAGCAGCCAACCAGATGATGCCAATACCAGAGTAACTTTAGCAGCTGAACAACTGGCCAATAAGAAGTTATTATCAATCCAGAAACCAATTTATCATAAGTATATAGCTGAGAATTTTTAAATTCACTCTCTGTTGACATCTCTAAAAGACAGTCAGCTAATGCAATTTGAGAATTTCACCTTTGTATGAGTTTATTACATCACTAAAAACCTCATAATGTTAGTACTATCAAACAGAGAGTACTTGTAGCTCCAACGCCAGTGATGGGAGACTGAGCAACTTATTGCTGCTTCAGTACAAACAATGTTGGCTCCTTTCCCTATCTTTAAAGAACTAGACCAGGAAAGAGATCCTGCTTCTGTGCTCCTTTTTCTTTCAAGGTTCTGCCCAACTCAGCCAACTTTCCCTGTCAAGCCAGCCCATGAGCGCCACTGCAAGAGAAATCCCTCTTGTCATTACCAATTCATCATATGATTACAGAAAGCTTTTACTTGCCTACCTCATCATGATGAGGCTTGCTGAACAGGTGATTCACCACATGGGAGTATGGCACTCTTAGGCTACACTGCTAATTATGTGATGAGAATGACTCCCGTCATTTAATGGGCCTTTCAGGACAGGCCCTTCCCCTCAACTAAATGATACTCTGAGAGTAACCTGGGTCATGGCAATAGAGAACATTTTCATCTTTGAGTTAAACTAATATAATTCACCTTTATCTGCACCCAAAAGAGCTTAAGATAAAAGGCATAAAACCCTAATTAATATTGGTTAGGCAGAAAATCTTTATCATTGCCACCAATATCCCACATCTGAAAGCCACACCAAACTTGGCTCAGCACAATTTAATTGCTTGAATAATCCTGCAGGGCGCCTGGGCTGTCCCAGAGTCTATATTACAGGAGTGGGATATGATCAGACCAGCCAATGTAACAGGGCTGGGTAAACTTTGACCTTAAACCTTTTAGAGCCCTGATCAATCTGAAGACACTCAGCATCATCTGGTGATGCACTCTTGATTTTTTTATAAGCTCCAAGTGTCATAGTAGTATCATTTTTCTTGGGATTAATTGGCCAAAGAAAAAGAAAATTGAAAGAAAAATTGCAAAGCCCTTAAAGCCCCTAGAAGACTTAGATTTAGTTATTGATAAAAAATAGGTTAAAGCTGCTCCTGTTACAGTAGAAAATCAAATGGAAGGGATAGTGCACCATCATAAAGCCAGAAACCAGCAAAGAACCACAGCCAAACCCTTGAGAGGAATAGACAACTCAAATATTGTCATTTAAAAAACATGGGTCAAATCTGGGGACGCTCAAATAGCCCTGGAAAATCTGGACCTGCCTTATTTTTCCCCAAATAACTATGACAAGAAAATTATGTGTTATACACTATTTGGAGATGGTAGCGCTTGACCTGCTGGTTGCCCAATTTTTCTGAATTATGACTTCATTGACTCAAATTCTAATGCAGACCCTCCCACTGCTGAAAATATTCTTGTCAGCCAATCAAATGCCTTGGAATTTCCTCCCCCCATCCTGAATTTCCTTAAAACTTTCCCAACTCCCCTCTAGAAACTTGTTTCTAGATAGCTTAGTTTCACTCAAATAAAAGGAAGTTTTCAAAAAATGTGGGATCACCTGGGGCTGTTTGCCCCTGTCTTTACAAGATTAACTTTTGTTATTTTCAAGGTTGCCATCAATTCCATGACAGCATCCAGGCCCGCTCTTTACATGAAAACACCTTTAGATTATTTCTCTAACTCATTCCTGCAAATCATTTGCATTCTGAAAATTTTTACCCCCATCTTCTGTTACACTACCACTAGCTCCAAGATGTTAAAACCGTCCTCCCAATTTGGTCTCCTGCTACTCAAACAAATCACAATTTGTTTATTACATCCTCATCATATTTCTTTGAATCATGTGGCTTACCACTTTACTCTAACAGCTCCAGCTAGAGGTGATAAAGCCAAATTATCTCTTCCAGAATTCTGTCCAGAAATTACTTGCTTACACTTATGTGTTATCACTGCCCCCTATTGCATGGCAGTCAATCAGCCAGTTGCCTGTAATTGAAAAATTATGGTATCATAAATGTAATAGCTAAAGCCTCCAGCCCAGAATATCATGATACCAAGTGCAAGGTGGGATAGCAGCAGATGCTGTGACAGAAATTGACGGGTAATAAGAAGCAGTATCCATGTGGTGAGGGATTACCACCCAAATCCACATAGAGTTGATGATTAACCAGCAACAAAGCTTCATATACCATTTTGTGAAATTTCCAAAAGATACACTTGGGTTAAGTAAAATTATTAACCCTAACCAAAGGAGCCCAAGGTAGATTCCCTGAGAAAGAATTAAAGTATCTTCAGCGTAGAACTCTGGACATTGAGAAGGTATAACTGTCTTGGCTTCAGATTCAACAGGGAAGACACCAAGATTCTGGGGCATTGGAGTAACATTAGGAGGCGCCAACAACAAAGTACCTAAGGTAGGGCCCCATCTTCCAGCAATAATTTGACTCAAGATCAAGCTATACAGAATGTAGCAGAGTAGACCCATGTTGTAACTGTGCTGTTTTAGCAGAGTTACACAGGGAAAAATACTTAGAAGATAGATAATAATCTTTATTGTGAGATAGTGATTATATAGTTCATGTGAATCAAGGATAACAGGGACAAGATTAGTGATCACACGGCTGGATGGAAGAAGGGGGTGGCTTGATACTGATAATGAGTCAAGCGCCAAATTGAGGTATCCACCATAAAGGATCATCATCTGTTCATGTTGTTGGATTTGGTAATTTGAGTTGACTTCCTAGTCTGGCTTTGAGTGACCAGATAATTGGATTGCAGGTTGTGAACCCGCTTGGTTGGAACCTTGCTGGCGGGTCAAGCATGTGGTTTTGACACAGGTACCACGGCATCCTGGCTAGCAGGCTTGACACAGGGGATGGGGACCTTTGTGTAGAAAGTGGGATCACGCTTGGTTGCGCTGGCGCCGTCAATGGTGGCATACAATACGGGCGCAGATGGCTCTTTGGTGGTGGTCAATGGCTCATATGATGTATCAAAGACACGGGGGCAGGAAGTAGCAACTCTTGGATCAAGAGTGTGGGGCCAGGTGACAACTGGGTACACAGTGGAGGTGTATGTAACCTCATTATTCCCAATGGCCTTTGTATAGGAGACTTTTGTGGCAGGCCTTGAAAGCGGCTTCTGTCTGGGATTCAGGCTGATTAATCTGGCTTGGGATGTAGGAGGTGGTTGACTGGCGCTGACACCTTGGGAGGCCTGTGTGTCAGCATTACTCCCTTCAATTTGTGTTCTGGGTCTGTTCTTGGACCCTCTGGGACGCCCTTGTGAACAGGCTGCCCTGCAGGCTAGTGCAGGAGCTGGTTGGGAATGCAATTGTTGGTCCATAAAAATAAAATAAAAATATATTTTAGATTAAATTTGTATTTATTTAGGTTTTTGGTTTATTTACAAGTAGTTATTTTCTCTTGATTTAGCCTTGAATAGTAACAGATTTTCTATATCTGTGATTTAAAGTGTATAATATTTTATACTTTCTGGGGTTGGATAATTTTAAAGTTTAATCGCTTTTTATGTCTAAACATGGTTATTGAGATTGAATTTTTAGTTTGATTTTATTCATGGTGGAGATTCTTGATTTGGGTTGATTTTTCCTAGTTTCTTACTATACATTAAATTTGGATTCCAGTTCCTTCAATTATTCTTTGAGTTTAATAGTGGCATTCAAAAGTGATTTGAAATTTAGTTCATTGATTTGACAATCCCGCAATTTCAAAAAACATAGTAAACTTAATGAAAATGGTTGATGGATTTGAATGCTTAAAATCTGATTCCAGTTAATTCATTTTGTTCATTGGAAATCTGCAGTTTGACTTGAAATTTGCAAAGTTTCTATGAGTTTCTGCATTTTTAAAAATTCAAATAAAAATACAATGAATTCAATTTAATTAAAAAAAGGCCATCCCACAAAAGTGATTTGAAATTTGGACCAAGGATTTGGCAATCCCGCATTTTTATGTTTAGGTTCTGAATTTACAGTAACCACTTCATGACAGTATTTCCTGTTTTTGGTTTGGATTGCCAATTGATTTCCAAATCCCTGTTGGCAGTGTATACTTCTCACCAACTTTTGGGGATTTTTGTCTTTCTGTCTGGGAAAGCTGCTATGATGTTGTTCTAACTGTGCTACCAGTATCATTCACTGGCAAAAGAGAGAAAATTCAGCAAATTATAAACTAGTATTATTAAAAGAGGAGAAAAGAGCTTTTATACCCTTGTGATGAGATATTAGGTGATGGCCCTGAAAATAATGTACCTTGATTTAATGTATATGAGGGATGACTGTGGCCCTACTGTGAGGAATCCAGGTCCAACCAGTCAAACTTACCATTATCATTTCCTGGCTGACTCTTGCTACCAGAACCTTCATGGGATAAAGCTTTGGCAAGCTTTACCTCCAAGGAGTCAATTTTATGTGATAACACTTTATTATTATCACACCATCTTATCATAATCTCAACATTTTTTCTTCCCTTTCCTTGAGAGCTTCAATCTCTTGGTTTTTCATATGTTTCACCTATTGCAGAATCTCATCAAACCCTACCAGCAAGTTTCACAGATCCCAAGCATGAATTCAATTCCCTTGAGCAGGGATTTCTTCCTTGTCAAAATAGTCTTTATAAAATTCTTCAAAAGCTTCTTTGACCTCCACTAATAACTCCTTGGGCAAAGTCTTTTTAATCTCCAGACTCCCACAGGCCTCTTCAAGAGAGCCTTCATGAACTTCCTTTCTAGTGGCAGCAGTTTCTTCTTGGAGAACTCCAAACTTAGATCTTTCAGATGATAATAAAGAAGACATAGCAATTGAAAAGTAAATGAGGGGAAAGCATCAAAATTGACAATATATTTTATTAGAATTTTGCTGTTTCTGCTTATATACTATTTGGGGAAGATTTGGCTGAAAACCCCTCTGGTTCAGGAATCAACCCTTGATTCCTATCACATGATTTATGACATATCAATTTCATTCAATCCAGATCTTTACCTAAAAGATCTTTGTCTTTCTCAACCTATGAGAAAGTACCTACAATGCAAAGGAATTGCATGATACCTTTTTTCAATGTATTGATTTGGCATGGAACTTCCTAAGCTCCCAGTGCCAAATCCTGGTGGAATCTACATATTTCAAATCCAAGCTATCATTTTTCCAACTGGGAACCCGCTGATCAATCCTAAATGCCTAGACACCCTTGTCTACATTTAGCTGTTTTTTACATTAACTGGTTTTTTTGCATTGAAACCCCATTAAAGCGCTTCAAAAATCAAACCAGGCGCCACTGCAGCACCCAGGAACTTTCCCAGTTGGTTCCACAGCAACTGAAACATTTGCTGGGCGGCGCCTTGGCGCTTTAAAAATCAATTAGGCAACGCAGCAGCGCTTTTAACCCAATAAATTTGCCAAAAAAGTGCTTTTAAACCACAATTCAGGGGTTTACTTTTGGTTACCTTAACCAAACTTCTTGACACAGTAAAGGCAATTAAAATAACATAATTGAATCCTCATTAATTATATCCACAGGTGTATTCTAATCAACCTTTGCAATTAATTAAACCATTTGTGAGACACCTAGTCCCCAAGATTGATTTGGCCAATCTTGCCTTAATTTTTCCAGTTAGTATGTCCTAACTAACAAACCATATTATATTATTTTATTAAATATAGATAACAGCTTCCATCTAGGAATCTTTTTCCAAAGAATTCCAGACAAACTTATACATATTAAATAAACAATCAGAACAACCTTATATATTGGAGTATTTATTTGTCTAAATACTAAGAGTGACTGTTGTACAGTCACACCTACTAGGGCAGCACTAGTGAATAATACATGTATTGATAAGTGGCATCATTGTTAAAAAAGTGATATTTCTAACTGCACTAATTAGGCAAAAGATAAATCTGGTTCAAGCTAACTAATGAGAGATTGGGGTTTTTGTGGTAATTTACCTATTTCAGATGGTAGCTGTTTATTTGTACTTAAATTTTTAAGCAGGATAACTGTCAGGATTCACATTTTTATAGCTGCTACTCTGCTCATTTATTTATTTGGCTTTCATTGGCTTGTAGTTCTTTGCATTATTGGTTATTATTATTCCATGCACAATCTCCTCATTTTCCTCTTCATTTTCCACTTTTTAAGTTAAAATTAGGCTTTTTTAAAGCCTAGTTATGATTTAAAATGTTGGTTAGTAATTTTCAAACTCCCCTTACCTTTTTGCATCTGATTTTGAACCCTGGGACTACACGCTGAAGTTTAGAAATCTGTTTTCCAAATCACTTACTTTGCATATACGCTCAATTACGTTTTTAAGGCTCTGGAACCAGTTTTCTGTGCTTTTTTGCTTGCTTTAACTTCCCAACCATCACTGTAACTGCTTTTCTCCTTCTGACTTCTCCTTTATGCTAGCCTAACTGTTTAAAGTTAGTACAAGTAATAACCCACAAACTATGGTTCTTTCTTATCAAGGATTAATTAACTTTAAAATGTTAAATCTTTTATTCTCATTTTGCACCTCACTTTACCAACCTCAATAAAAAGGCTTGGTTTACCTGTCTCAACAACAAGTTGAGATTGTTTGACTTGCACCCCAAAAAGGTACTTGTTAGGTTTTGTGGCTTGTGTTTCTTTTCAATTTTAGTTTTAGTTTTAATCTTTGATCCCATGATTCCTTTTAACTTTCTTCTTCACCAGTTAGGTAGTTTTTATAGTAGTACACACAATTTGATTGTTGATAGCTTTAATCCTTCCACTAGTGCAGAACAATTCCCAGACTTAGAAATTGACTTTTTGATCAAATCATCTGTCATTAATACTGGACTCTATTTTATCTTCTTAGGGTTAATAAACCGCCTTAGTCCTTATTTTACCTTGTATAAGCTTTTAAAAGCCTTAGTACAGTTGCTACTACAGACCTTGCCCACCTTTTTGTATTTGACTAATATAAATATTACTGGGTTGAAAGCTTTAGTTTATAATCATCTTCCCCAGACCATGAGACCTTACAATAACCTCTTATTAGCTTTTGCTCACTATATATTTCACACTTTTTTGATGGTATTAAAAGTTCAGAAAATGAAAATATGAGGTATAGCCTGCCAAACAAGTCAGGACAAAATATAATATTGTTGTAGCTGACCATGTTTTATAATCAATTGTTGCAACTGAACCAATGATGATTCAGTGTTTGGAATTGGGGAAGACAAGAGTCCAATAGAAAGGACAGAATAATAAGAATAAGGTATTGTTTATTGTAGAATATTGTGATTAATATACTATATGGGGAAAGCCACAAGGCCACAAGGGGGTGGCATAGTGGGAAGTTCCATGTAAGGTTTGGAGCTAAGGAATAGCTTGTGTGGGAATCAGCAAGTCAAATTGGCAGCACTATTAATTAGGATGAAGTACCTGCCATTTGATATTGCCATCAGATTAATCCATAACGTTAGATACGTCAAGGGGCGGCTCATTGAGCGCCCCCTGTGTATTGTAAGATACGTTAGCAGGAGAGTCTGGAAACTTGGTTGCAACACCCCCTTGCCCCCTGCTTGTTGTCAGACACCAAGACCAGAGTCTGCGGAAGGTCTGGGAAGGTCTGCACAAACAGCCTTTGTGTGGGGATGGCGCGGCAGGGGCGCAAGCAATTGTGGTGAAGCTTCTTGGTATTCCCTTGGGCATCTTTGAGTTGATAGGTATGATTGTCATAGACAGCATCTATCTTGAAGGGCCCTAGGTGGTTGGCCTCCAACTTGGCGGAATTGGGGTTGAGGGTGTAGACAGGATCACCTACAGCATACCTGGCTTTGAGGTGCTTTGTCCCTCCTGCAATCTGCTTGTGTTCAATTTCCCGGGCTTTGGCACGCCATTGGTCTAGGGATGGGGTTGTTACCAGGGGAGGCCTGTTGTGAACCTTGGACTGTAGCTTTCCCTGTTCCATCCCGGTCAGACTGTCAGGTGTTCCAAAGGCCAGGGTACTGGGGCTGAGCCCCGTGCCCCTGTTGATTCTTGCTCAAAGGATGAGTAGAGTGATGGGCAGGTGTGCAGTCCATGTGATGTTGGGATGCTCTTGTGAGAGCTTGGCAATCAGTTGAACCAGTGAGCCATTTAACTGTTCTATGCACCCATTGGCTTGCGGATGATAGGGGTTTGTAACTATACATTGGATTGTGTTCTTAGCACAGTATGCCCTCATGACATGCCCAACAAGTTCAGGGCTGCCATATGTGATGATACGTTTGGGCCGCCCAAAGCGGGTCACAATTTCCTTGCCAATGGAGCGGGTGATGGTGGTGGCAGTGTGGTTAGTTGTTGCCCAGGCCACTGGCCAGCAAGTGAAGTAATCAATGGCAGTGATGATGTACTTCTTTCCCAGTCTGTCTTTGGGGATTGGCCCCACAATGGTTAGGGCCCACTACTCAAAGGGTTCCATGGCCTTGATGGGCAGGACAGACTTGGGGAGTGCAGGTTTGGACGTGTTCTTTTCGCACAACATGCACATTTTGAGGAAGTCCAAGATGTCTTGACGCATGCGCAGCCACCAAAACTTCTGTTTCATGATTTTAAAGAGGTTAGGCCTCTGATGTGACCCAAGGTTTGGTGGTAGTGCAATATTGTGTCACCACATTGCATGGTGGGAATGTAAGGTGTCTTTTCACTTGTCTCTGCCCAACGGCAGACGTTACCAGCATTGGTGGTGAACTGGCTTTTGTTGTCCTTCAACTTGGAGATGGTTACCAAGTTAAGGCCCTCGTAGCAAGTTGCCTCAGGGCGGAGGTAGAGCATGGGCCAATCTGGATCCAAACCATCGTCCCCAGTGATGGACACTACATAGAGTTGCAAAAGAGCGTCAGCTGTGACAAGTTCCTTCCCAGGCTTGTACTCAATGCGTAACTGGTAAGGGGATAGGCGCTCCACCCATCCTTCTTGGCAGCGTGTCAAGTGGGACTGCATGTTGAAGTAATGAAGTGACTTGTGGTCTGTCAGAATGCGGGGTGGGAAGGTAGCACCTTCCAGGTAACAGCGCCACTTCTCGACGCAGTGTACAATGGCTGCCAATTCTTTATCATGGATGGGGTAGCGTTGTTCTGAGTCAGTAAGTTTCCTGGACTCATATGCCACGGGGAGGAAGACACCATTGTCAGTTTCTACCCTTAGTACGCCCCCTATGGCTCTGTCAGAGGCATTGGTCTCAAGTTTGTACTGTTGGTTTCAACTGGGAAGCTGCAGTACTGGTGCTTTTGTGAGCCTTTGCTTCAACGTCTCAAAGGCTTGATCTCTGACAGGGGTCTAATGTAAGCGCTGCTTGGTATTGAGGAGCTCAGTGAGAGGTGCAATTAGTTCTCTGCAATTGGGAATAAACTTGCGCACGTAGGCAACCATGCCTAGGAATGTTTGCACTTGGCCCACATTGGTGGGGGCGGCATGCTGGTGATTGCCTTGATTTTGGCAGGGCCAGGCTTTATCCCTTGGGCAGAGATGGTGTTCCCAAGGAATAACAGCTCCGACTTGAGGAACTCACATTTGGAGGGTTTAGCTTTTAGCTGGTTTTTCCAAAGGGTGTCAAGGACAGCACAGAGGTGTTGGAGGTGTGTGGTTTGATCTTGACTGAAGACAATAATGTTGTCAAGGTACACAACCACACATTTCCCAATCAGTTCCTTGAATGCTTTGTTCATTAACATGGCAAAGTTGGAGGGAGCGTTGGTCATTCCAAAGTTCATGACACGACACTCAAACAACCTGTAGCGTGTGTGGAAGGCAGTTTTTGCCTCATCCCCTGGTGCAATGCGGACCTGGTTGTACCCTGCAGTGAGATCAATCTTGCTAAAGACCTTTGTACCTGCAAGTGTATCAAACAGGCCGTCAATCAGCGGCAGGGGGTACTTGTTCTTAACTGTCACCTCATTTAGGGCGTGGTAGTCTGTGACCAAGTGAAGGGACCCGTCCTTCTTGGCTACAAAGAAGACCACCGCCCCGTATGGAGAGAGCAAGGGGCAAATGAAGCCCTTATCAAGCGCGTCCACAAGGTGCTGGCGGAGGGTTTCATCTTACTTTGGTGTGAGAAGGTATAATGGTCAAGCTTTAGGTAATGATTCTTGAAGTTGTACAGTGTGCTGGATCTTCCGGGGAGGAGGTAGTTGTTCAAGTGTCTCACTGAATACATCCTTGTACTCCTCAAGGAGTGCTGCAAGCGCTGGTGATGGTGAAGATGTCAAGGGAGGGACTGCTGGTGGTTCAGCACAGATAACTTCAACTGAGCATTGATTGAAGTCTAGTTTTCCCCCCTTGAAATCATATGAGCCTGTCTCTGTTATTCTGAAAAACACAGTATCATGTAGTAACTTGCTCATTTCCACAGGGTAAATCTGGAACCCCACCCCATTTCTGTTGAGGGTGATGACAGAGGTATCCCAGTCAATGTAAGGGCAGTTATGCCGGGGCCAGTTGAGGCCAGCAATTATGTTGTGGCTGAGGCCTGCCATGATTGGTCCGGAGAGCTTAACCTGGATGTTCCCCATTCTCACAGAGAAGGGTACTGTCTCGTGGGTGATGGCCACTCTGTGGGAGTCAGCTACCCGCATGGCTTTGAACCTGCTGGGCACTTGGTCTAATTGCTGAGAGTCGGTAAATGCTTGGTCCACCATAGTGTGGTTGGCCCCAGTATCTACCAGTAATTTGTGGGTGTTCCCACGGAAACGGAAGGGATAGGACAAGTGTGTTACTTTATTTGAGGAATGGCTCACTTGCAATACAGGGTCACCACTGTGGACTTGAAAGACGGCCAGGGTTTCAACTTTGTGAATGTTGTAGTCACAGGGATTTTTTACGGGCAGGGATTGAGAGGATGGGTCAGATGGTGTTGTAAGGCCTTTTGTTGCTACAACCCCCAGGCTTTTCCCTGATCTTTGATCTTTGCTAGCTGAAGCTCCCCCCTTGCGGGGGCGTTTATTCCCATTATCCTTCTGACGTGGGTGGCGGCAGTCTACTTGACTGTGGCCATTGCCAGGTGTTGTACGTGGTTGGGATGGAGCGTCACTGGTACGGCGGAAGCCCATTGAGGCCTGGTTGTTAGCCTCCACAATGGCTTTATAGCAGTCATCAATGGAGGTACAGCAACCTACGGGGACCCACTTGCAGATATGAGGCTTTAACCCATTAACAATGAGAGTGAGTAACATTGCATTTCTGTTGGTCACAGCTTCAGGGGCGGCAGCAAGAGCTTGTTGCCAGGCGGCAAGGTACTCAGGAACAGAACCAGTTTGCTTAATTGCTAGAAGAGGAGTTCCCACAATAATGGGAGAGAAGGTTTCACTGTAACAGGACTTGGTGGCGTCTTGGAATGCCGCCCAGGTAACGTCAAGTTCCTGGCTGGTCCAGTTGGTGAACCACACAGTGGCAGGCCCCGTGAGGCAATCAGACACAGTGGCAACCCACATGGGCTCAGGAACCTGGCAGATGCAAAGGCGGGTTTCAGTAGACTGGACCCAACTGACAATGTCGGCCCCCTTGACGCCACCAGCAAAGGATTCTAGCTGAAGGTTAAGCATGCACTGGTACAGGTCTGACTGGGGCGGGGTGACACTGGCGTCATGCTGCCCAAGGCGGAACCAATTGTACACGCTGGTGAGAACTAACTGGTCTTGATAGATGACGTACCCGTTGGGGATGTCCCCCTTGGAGATTGGCAGGAAGGTCTCTTGTTGGGGAGTAGCCATACAGCCTGTACTCTGTCCTTTCTTGGGGGGAATTCTGTTTTAGGTAGGTCAATAACCTATCACTGCTACCACTGTTGTAACTGAACCAATGAGGATTCAGTGTTTGGAATTGGGGAAGACAACAGTCCAATAGAAAGGACAGAATAATAAGAATAAGGTATTGTTTATTGTAGAATATTGTGATTAATATACTATATGGGGAAAGCCACAAGGGGGTGGCATAGTGGGAAGTTCCATGTAAAGTTTGGAGACGAGGAATAGCTTGTGCTGGAATCAGCAAGCTAAATTGGCAGCGCTCCTAATTAGGATGAAGTACCCGCCATTTGATATTGCCATCAGATTAATCCATAACGTTAGATATTTCAAGGGGTGGCTCATTGAGCGCCCCCTGTGTATTGTAAGATACGTTAGCAGGCGAGTCTGGAAACTCAGTTGCAACACAATGCAGTCCAAAAAATCTAGTCAGGTGGCAACTATGATAACCTTGGCTGTATAAATGAAGAGTGAGAGTATATATATTGTTAAGCTGACCCCTTTTAAATTTTGAATTCTGGGTGCAGCACTTTAACCAAGCCTAAAAAATTTATATGGATGTAAATTAAATGCTGTGTATGCTTCAAGTCAAAGATGTTAAGAAAAGGCTACCAACGTATAGTCAGGTACAATTTGAAGCTTTGAAAATTGTCAGCTTGGCCAAAGTTAAATTCTTGGCTTTCATTCATACAGCTGAGTTGATCACTGTTGGTGTCAGGTGGATGCTGGTACATAAAAGCTGCACAAAAAGCGGCAAACATGGGAAACTGAATAGCTAAACATGGTAGAGAAGCATTCATGGCAACACTCCAAGGTTAGGGATGAGGTTGGGCCTTGAGCCCAGAAGCTCTGAGCAGCAAATATAAAAATTAAGCCTGTCATCAGGTTTATCCCCTGTTTCAATCCTGACAGGATTATACACTGAAATCATGATCAAACCTTATAGTGCCATTCTCATAACTTCATATATAAATTATATTAGTAGTATTATTAATGATGCTCTAATGTCAGGGTTGGTTTTTAGGAATAAGGTTTCTGAAATCAAAGTGAGCATATTATTTTATTAGTAAACAACAGTTATCTGTAAAAGGTCCAAGGCCTTGTGAATTATAAAAAACAAGGCAATGTACCAGGGCTGCCTATGCCTCTACAAGTTCCAAGTTTGTCAAATATAAACCATCTCTCCTGAAACAAGCAAATGACTTGAGCAACACAATACATGTGCTCCTAAACTTTCATCAATAGGGATGCTAAGTAGTACTTGAAAAGAGGGTGCTATTAAGGTGGTTTAAACCATGGATTGAATCAAGATCTAAGTCATCTGTTACCCTAAATAGTTTGTCAATCATTTTAGTTATCTCATCAGCATCCAACCTGATTGCTTTTATCAGGTATACTCAAGGAGTAGTGACAAACTACATCTGGCCACATAAATGTGGTCTATCATTTCTCCCAGCTCCATGGGATGATGGATCCCTTTAAGAAAATATAATCCCACCTTTTCAAAACAAACAATATTGTTTGCTTCAACTTTCTTATTGTTACTGAAAATGCAGTTATGGCAAATTTATATGCCGCTCCTCAGCTTATGTGTTAAGAGGTAGCACATTTTCAATTTACAATATTTTTTGATGAACTGTTGCTGTTTAAATTGAGCTGTGTATAGTCTAATTTATTGATGAATTTTAAGCAGGTTGATGTCACAGGTATAGTTTTTCTGGGTATGGCTAGGCCAAAGCATCATTACCAGAAAACCTAGCTCAGAAGCCTCACTCACTTGTGATGATTATAGATTTAAATCTAAAAATTGGTTGTAAGTAAGTTGTCAGGAATCAATTCCTGACATCATTAATTATCCTCAAGGGACTGTTAAATTGTTCACAATTATGGTATAAGATTTCCTAAGGACATATCAACAATTTCCCTGATTATCCAATTTCCCTGATGTTTGTTTCACCTCCAGGGTATTGTGAAACTCTATATTATTTCATTATCAAAACCCAACTGCAATGTTTCACACTTGTAATCAACTGAGCTCAACCCCTTGCTCCTGATACATAATAGATGTGATTGAGATCTTCTGATGTTGGACCTTATAGTTATTTAAGTGAATAATGCCCTTCCTTGATTCTTGTTTGTTTAATAAAACCTTTATCCTGTTCCCAATTCACAGATTCACTGCTTGCTACAATAGTTTGAAATAGAAAACCTAGCTAGTGCCTAGAATTCTTACTACTAATATTGGTGGTGGCTTGGGTGTATTGGCTTTACTACTATATATGACTCTCTTCTTGATCTCCTACAACACTAACTTGGTCCTCTTGGTTGTGATTCCTGCTATGAAGAATGTGAGCGCTACTGCTGGGTTGATGAAAATGGCCACCTTTCTTGAAACCAATATGGAATACTGGATGGAGTACAGAGACCTTATTCTGGTGAAGTGTGTGACAGAAATCACTGGATAATATGAAGCCGTTTCTAAATGATGGGAAATTACCACCCAAATTCACATAGAATTGATGATTAACCACCAACGTGGCTTCAAATATTTTTTTGTGAAATTTCCAATTGTAACTCCAGGATTAAGTAGAACAATCAATCCTAACCAGAGTAAAACAAGATAAATGACCTGGGAAAGCATCAATGCATCTTCAGCATAGAATTCTGGGCATTGAGAAGTGACACAATTTTCATTTTCAAGAATGGGGGGAGGAGCTACAAAATTGGCTGGCATGAAATTAACATTTTGTGGAGCCGACAACAAAGTTCCAGATGCTGGGCCCTATCTTCCTGAAATGATTCTGTTCAGAATCAGACTGTACGGGATATACCGCAACAACCCAAGCACATGATGCATTTTTAAAATTTAAAATTAGAACTTGGGATAATTAATTTTTATTGAGTAAATTTAGAAGGACTCAACTCTTAGAGTTGAAACAGGGAAAATTATTTAATATATATCAGAAAAATTGACTAAGCAATACCACCTGAGTCTTGATCTCCTATTTCTTTGGCATCTTCAAGTAAGTATCTAGTCCAGGTTGCAAAGAACCCTTGTGTGACCAGTTTCTGACAACCATGCTGATTAATGAGCTTATATTGGGTGACCCTCATATTACGTCAATTTATCAATGTCAGTTTACAAGGGGGAGCTGGTTTCAGCTGGCATACTGGAGCAGCTGTAACCCATTTTCAATTGACTGTTTGGTTTAAATCTGTTAACTCAGTCAATTTTGATACAGGTTTTCTGGCCTTCCTACTTGGACGGACAATACCCGGCATTATGGAACTTACTGTGACAAAGTGGGTCCCTGACAAAGTGGTGGCAAAAAAATTGAGTCTGAGCAGGATGTGGATGCCTGCTCTCAATTTCCCAAAATTTGACTTCCTGAGTATCAAACTCTGGCACTAGAAGGCCAGGTAACAGCTTACAGAACCACCATTAGTGGTATCTGTAAGCTGAGTAAATATCAAAGACAATGAGGCCACCTCATCAAGATACACTCAAGGGCTATAAGTAACAACAATCTTCAACAAACTACCTTAGTAGTTTGATATTTTCACTTCAATACAATACCTTCCCATAAGGTTTGTAACAACAAGATTATTGAACTCTGCATTTTCGCCACTCTGGAATCCTGGTGAAATGATTCCTGAAATTTGCGAGATAGAGTGTGAGCCCATCTATGCTGCTGACTCCCTGGCTGTGAGTCAAATTAAAGTCTTTCTCTTGTACCTCTTCATTGTGATATGTTGTACTTTGCCATATTCTCTCTTTAAAGATTACCATCTCTGAGTAAATATGCACCAGCTCATTCTAATTGATAAAGTCATCCTTATTTGGATGTATATTCCCCATTTAATTGATCAAGACGAGCTCTCACTCTACTTCACCATGGCAGTTAAGCCACAAAGTCTGGCTACTCACCTGCATCCTGAAGTTTAATCTGCATTCTTAGAACTATGCCCTGCTCTCTGCAACGGTATGGAGGCAAAATAAATCAAGTTTAAGGCAAACTTGGCTTATTTGCACTCCTGAGCCAGAGAAGTAAATATGAAGATGGGCAGAAAGCTAGGTTTCAGCAGCTTAGTATCTGGATTCAATTTGGAGCAAAGATGGCTTTAAAGTCAGGAGGGGTAGATGGAACAAGTTTCAATTGTAACTATCCCTCAGGTACTTGTTACAACTGTATCTTCTGGCTAGGATCCTTTTATCAATAGTGTGAATGATAACCTGTCAAATAAAGCAAAGGTTCAGTATCTTCTGCAATCAGTCAATAGTTGCAAATATGATTGATCATATGTTGACCGAGGTTTGCCATGTTATATATCTAGCTACAAGAATCCAGCATTCCATTGATAAGATTGTTTTATTTTAAATCCCTTTCCAGATCTTTCAACGGTTGCCTTCCTATTTCATTCAATGATGGATTGAACTGGGTTCAGTTGCATCATCTTGTAAGATGGTTGATTACAGCTTTATTGAAAGTGAATTAAGGGTATGCATTTGACATACCTTGAGTAGCACTTGATTTGTAGGGATATTGAATATATGGTGTTCGCAATTCAGTAAGCTGGATGTTATATAATTAGATCAGACAAAGATGCCGATTAACTAATATATCTTTAACTAGGCCGTTATAGTATAAAATACCAGATTACTATAATTCACAGTACGGATCTATCCGAAAGAAACACTTGAAGGGTTTCCAGAGAGACATGCTTATGGACTTCGAATGAAATATCTTTGATAAATGAGTTCAAACGTGAAGAGCATAAGCCCAACTTTACTACATCAGCTCATCTAAAGAACTTTTCAACATTCTCAAAATAAACAGAGTCATCATACACGAAATCGGAATCTCCACCAAAAGCTGTGTAAAGCGTGTCTTTGGGGATAAAGTTACTGATGTGGTTGTCATCCTTTTTAGAGAGAGTGCTGAAATGTACCTTCGAACGTGTAACGGGATCGATGAAGGGAGAAATGACTTTGAAAAAGGACATAAATACCCAGGGAGCCTCTAGCATTATCACTGTGCTGAGACGCTCGGGGTAATGTTGTGAGAGGATGCTTAAGATCTGTCGAGTTTCAGAAAAGGAGGCGGCGTTCTTAAGGGTGTATTCTCGCAGATCTATCACTACAATCATCTTATCAACCCCAGGGGGCATCATTCGGATGGCAAGTTCAGTAGTAAAAACCGTAAAACGTACATGCAGATCGATATCGGCAGTGTTTTGTCGGGCTGGATCTCATGTACATTATGGGGCGATTGTCCTTTCCAAACCCGTTGCAGTAAATCTTTCCGGTCTTCCCTTCCTCCAAAAAGTCACTGGATCTCATATCGTTCACTCGGTATTCCTTTCTCCAAGCCAAGGTTGCTGATAAGGCCTTGTAAGAGTCGTCCACGGCCCATTTATTCGCAATTAGATATCTCAAAAGGGCGGATCTATTCAGCTCTTCATTGGATGTTTCAACTGGTTTTAGTTTATCATTTACCAGCTTTGATAGCTCCTCAAGTTTGCTTGACTGCTCCCTGCTTAGATCTATGCTATTTGGAGTATATTCGGGATGAGGGTTGTTGAGGTTTGGTATGCTTTTAGTATTTTTAGAGCTCATCCCAATCCAGAGAAACAATATAAGGCCAAGGGTATGATAATTCAAAAAGGATAGTGCTTACTAGGGCACTTGGCTTAAAACTGCACATGTGCTCCGATGCGCTCAGTCAGCTAAATAAACAGGAAGCTCCTAGGACAGTTAGCCAAACATATACTTTATAAATTTGTCATAGTAGGTTTGTAAAAGGTAAAAAGGAAATGTTATAGGGGTACATTGTTTATCTAATGTAGCCTACTTGGGTTTACCAAGGAGTACATAGGCTGCTGCTATGTTTGGAGACTAATGTGCTTAAGATTTGGTTAACTGAATTCATACGTGTGGGAAAATCCTGGTAAGGGATTGATCTCAAAGTTGGGTTGAGTTTATTACTTGCCTCAATCGCTAATCTATCCAAACATGGATTCATTCTGGTATGGTTTAAGTAGGCAGCATCACCTTGAACTCTGATTCGTGGTCAACAAACATTCGCCTAACTATTAGCAGTTCTATTTGAGGAATGCTGGCGCTTTCTAGCTAGAGCTGACCATGCTCTTATAAACTTTAATAAAAATCTAGTTTAATCTAATCTAATTTTAAAAATCTGGCTAGGGCTGCTTTGGCCAAGCCTCAGGCAGCCGCGGCCAGCTTCTGGCTCTGGGTCACTATTATCAAAGATTTATTTAAATGTTTAAATATATAAAAAGTTTAGCTCTAGCTGTAGCGGCCCTGAGCCGGAAGCTAGCCGGGGCTGAGCCGAAGCATCCCTACTTCTACCTCTGGGGTTACGCCTGCCAAATAAATTGGTTTTATATACACATTTTTCAACGCCAGTATCTAAGCCGACAGCTTTTTGAGCCCATTTCTGGCATGTAAGTGCTTGAGATTAGGCTGATCTAATTGGTGATATATCACTTTAAGTCATAGCCAATCATGGGTATGATTTCTCGGCAAATTGTTTTACCGAGCTCAGACTATCCGTTATTGGCAGTCACAAATCTAAACCTGAATGTTACAGCTTGCAAGGTTATTTCTACGAGTAAACATTCCCCTGTAAAGATCCTCATATCAGACCGAATAAAGATTTGATCCCTTATCTATTCCACTCGCCTCTAAATCCCACCCATAAAGTCACACTCCAGAAGCAACTGGTTCGATAAAATAAATCCAGCAATTTGAGGGAAACAAGGGGATTGGTTGCTCTAAAAAGTTGGTACAAAGCACAGCTGATAAAATCCACTACAACCAATATACAACTTGCCTAATAAACCCCCTAGAAATGTTTCTCCCGGTGAAATTAATTTATGCATCACCGGATACCTCTGGAGTAAATACCTAGATTGACTCCTAATTGCTGCTGAAGATTTGTTGTGTTCTGAGGCTCGGCACAGACACACAGCGGGAAATCCTAACCTTAGGATTGGATTCGTACTAAGTCTTGGTTAGATGACAGGGAAGGCAATTGTGTTTACCTAGCGGCCCTGGATGAATAATCTCTGCTAGGCGTGGCTAGAGAGAGGCGCGGAAGTACAGAAGACACAAAGACAAAAATGTGAATAGAACTTAATTTTATTGGTGAATATGGAAATGGAATATATAGTGGTTGAGAATACCACAAAACACTACCAGGACGGTAGGATCACTTGCCACAAGCATGAGTGGGGTGAGTGAGTTGCACAGAGTCAGGAAACCAAACAATCATATTTCCTGAAGCAGAAGCCAGTTCATTTCGAAAGTCAAAAGCAAAAGCAAGAGATTCATCTTCGAAATGGCCCACCAAAGGCAAAATTGAAACATGGTGAATGCTGTTATTCACGACAAGATTTATTTCTTGCCTTGAAAACCCCATTATCTTATTGCCATGTAGCTTCTAGAACTTTAATATATTACCAATTCAACCCCGCATACAGTAGTTTTATAACCTGTTGAGATAAACAAAATCATCTCAGTCTAAAGACAAAATCAAAGTGGATCCAAATATATTGTAGTTTAATATAAATTCCCTATTTGTATTATATTTTTAGACTGAGATAATTTTGTTTATCTCAACAGGTTATAAAACTACTGTATGAGCTTGAGCTGAGAAATATTGGATAGGTGTTTAGAATAATCACATTTCAAATATAGAACATTTGGCCAAATCACTATTATTCAATTGTCATCCTGCTAACCCTCTACTGTGACATATGAGTTAAGATCTCATATCATTTTCCCTTTATCCCAAGTGATTCTCCTCTTCCTATGCTAAACCTAGATGCTTATATCTTATGAATATATATGGATTTTCATCATATTAAACAAGGGTCCTCTTGTTTGTACTAATAGTCTGCATGACATCTTTTGCCACTGCTATCCAAACTTCATAAGAGTGGATTTGGAGCCACAAATTACATTTTGGAAATCTCATCCAGGATGTCAGAAACTCAACACTCCATCAGCTTTGGCTGATATTTTCCTTGGAAAGCAATGTATTATCATGACTATTAAGAAACCTACTATGAACTCTGTCAATGTGTGATACTTTGAAATAGGACCTACTGTAATATCAGCGTCTTTTAACATCATTTCTATGGCTTATATGTCAGGAAACCAACCCTGGGCGGCTGGTCTGTCAGAATCAGGAATAGAATAGGCCTCAGGCCAGGCGGGAAGAACCCATCATAGGGTTGAAGCTAACTTGAAGAGGTAAAGCATCAATCTTTCAAACCAGGACCAGTGGTCAGCAGCAGAAACTATAGTATCTATTACCCCTGAAATTTAACATACACTATTCCAAATAGCTTTTTGGTGTTGTCCATGAGAAGGTTAGCAGTGGACACCAGCATAGGTTTGGGGGTAAGAGGGGGTCCCATGCTTAGTTGATAGGCAGGAAGGTAGTTATATTTGTCTTTGAACAGTTGGGGTTCAGTAATAATCCAAGAACCCTTTCTGTTGAATCTGATCAATCCCTTAGTGCAGACCAGGAGTTCACTTACTAATATATTATGAGTGTGTATTCTTTATAATATGGGTTTAATGGATACTCAGTGAAGTAGATGGTTCTTTAGGAGACAGCTTGAGGATAAAAAACTGCAGGCAGTAAGGCAGACCGGAAGAATTAGAGTTAACCTGGTAAAGTACTAAGATAAAATATGGTAATAATAGTTAAAATCAATCTCTCATGACCTGTATTCAAAAAGGATGATAAAGTATGACACACGGTTCAGTGTTTTATATAGCACACTAATATCAGACTTTAATCCTAATGGGCAGGATTCAATTGGTCAGAATATGTGAATTTGGGTGGGCGGGTTGCCCAGGGTTTGGGGTGACAAATGATACTGGAACAGGAAAGGTGTTTATTGGCTAGATCTTCAAGAAGAGTATTTCAATCTTTTTGTTCTGGAGCAATATTCCTGGAAGCAGTCTTATTACCTGTGTTCTCTTCAGGGGCGGAGTTCTGATTAGCCATCAGGATAGACATCAGGCTCATCAAGTCAATAGCAAAAGCCTCCGTGCCTTCATTAGGCAAGTGGTCAGGACACTCAGCATGTGCCATTAATGGTGGTGTCACATTAAAATCTTCACATTTGAGGGCATCAGTTAGTCAAATATCAAGAGATTCAATCCTAAAAAAGGTGGGCGGCCTGTGAGCAGTCTTGATCAGGGTTCAAAATATATTCCAAGTATTGGGTTTCAAGAGAAGAAGAAATAGCATTCCTGAAAATATCCTTAAACTTAGTCTCATGACTTTTTCTTAATTATAAAAGTCCTAAACACAGAACTCCTTAATTCACTCAGGCAAGAAATTTTACATAAATTTATCCTGTTTTTCTTTTTTCATAGACATGTTGAGCTGTTGCACTTTTCAGCCAGAATATCATGAGGTCTCTTATGATACTATACCCAAAGCTAACATCATGAGCCTGATATATCCACCATGTATGCATTGATGTCCAGTACTGGTTTTTCCTTTACAAGAAGATGATCAAGAAGAATAGTACTTATTTTTTGTGGTATCTTCATGTCCCTGTCTACCTATGATTCACTTCTCATCTATGATACATGTAGCCTTATACTCCTCTTTTTAATACTTAATCACAGTGCTTTCTGGCCATTTTAAATGCTAAAACTCCATTTCAAAAGTGCTTTAATGACTCATGGTAGTCATATCTATTGGTTTTAAAACTAATGGTTTCAGTCAACAGATCTTAACTATTAGTATAATATCCTAACTTCCTTTGGTCTGAGAGTTTTACACATAGTCTCTTTAAGTGTAATCTCAAAAATTAAGGGAATATATAGGAGGCTCTGTCCTGGTTCTTAATCTCTTTAGAATAAATTTGGGCTTCTTGGACCTAATTTACATCAACTGTGATATTCAGACTCTTTTTCATAATTAGTTTTTTTTGGTCTATTTTTTATTTTTATAGGGGGTTTTAAGAAAAATTGATGCCTTTAATATGGTTTATGGCTATGAAATCAGGGCTTGATAACTAGATAAAACAAATGATTAGCTGTAGAGTTGCTGCCATGTTATATTGCACTTCTGGGTGTGAAAGCCCTCTCTTTTAAAGAAGGGCCTCTAACATAAAGTTATTGTTGTTTTTTTATAATTATAATTGCATGTGACATAATCTAACAAGAACCCCATTTGATATTGCCACAACTAGCACTGATCCTATCACTTCTGTCTCACTTGGAGCCAGAAAAATGCTGACCAATTAGTCCCTGTATGAAGAAGTAAGTGTCACGGTAGGTTTCATAATGTCGGGTATTGTCCGTCCAAGTAAGAAGGCATGGAAGGCCAGAAAACCTGTATCAAAATTGACTAAGTTAACAGATTTAAACCAAACAGTCAATCAAAAATGGGTCACGGCTGCTCCAATCTGCCAGCTGAAACCAGCTCCCCCTTGTAAACTGACATTGATAAATTGACGTAATATGAGGGTCACCCAATATAAGCTCATTAATCAGCATGGTTGTCAGAAACTGGTCACACAAGGGTTCTTTGCAACCTGGACTAGATACTTACTTGAAGATGCCAAAGAAATAGGAGATCAAGACTCAGGTGGTATTGCTTAGTCAATTTTTCTGGTATATATTGAATAATTTTCCCTGTTTCAACTCTAAGAGTTGAGTCCTTCTAAATTTACTCAATAAAAATCAATTATCCCAAGTTCTAATTTTAAATTTTAAAAATGCATCATGTGCTTGGGTTTTTGCGGTATATCCCGTACAATCTGATTCTGAACAGAATCATTTCAGGAAGATAGGGCCCAGCATCTGGAACTTTGTTGGCGGCGCCACAAAATGCTAATTTCATGCCAGCCAATTTTGTAGCTCCTCCCCCCATTCTGGAAAATGAAAATTGTGTCACTTCTCAATGCCCAGAATTCTATGCTAAAGATGCATTGATGCTTTCCCAGGTCATTTATCTTGGTTTACTCTGGTTAGGACTGATTGTTCTACTTAATCCTGGAGTTACAATTGGAAATTTCACAAAAAAATACTTGAAGCCGCGTTGGTGGTTAATCATCAATTCTATGTGGATTTGGGTGGTAATTCCCCATCATTTAGAAACGGCTTTATATTATCCAGTGATTTCTGTTACAGTAAGAGTATCTTTCAGATTCAAGCTTCAACTATTCTTATATTTTCTTTCTAAAAGTTGGAAGTCAGATGTAGCTAACTTATTGATTTAAGATCAAGTCCAGTTATATTATCTGAACTAGCATCCTGAGGCTATCAATACCCCATATATATTAGAACCACCCTGTCATTACTTTGTAGCATGGCCCTCTGTTGAAACTTCCAGGTGAATCCCCTGGTAAGGTTCCAAGTTAAGAAAAGAAACCAGTGACTTGCCTTGCCTAAGACCTGTATCCAGGACGTATCAAGCCAAGTTGCTGACTGAGAAACCATATCTAAACCTGATCATTATATGGAGTGTAGTTTGTTTTCCCAGAATAATGCCTCTTACAGGAGGACACATGTTCACCCTGAAAGCCACAGCAATGCTATATGATTCCTTATGCTCAAACAAGGCTATTATCTAGTTTAATATTATTTCTCCCTTTTCTGTAACTGCTAAAACAGCACAGTTATGACACTTTCATAACCTTAGTGTTGCAACATCTTCAATTACTTCCTCTCAGGGAATTAACGCCCCGAGTAAATCACCGAGCGACTCACCGAGTGGTTCACTGCCCAGCCAATAAACTGGTGGCACCATTATCAGTTAACCATCTATGACAGGGATCACTCAATCCAGGTCCTAAATGGAACACAACTTGATTCAACCTCGTGACTCAAGAGAAACATTACTCAGATAAGCCCCATGACCTCCATGATGTACATAGACAATATTGGCTTGTCATGATACTATATATTAACCTATATTCATATTCAATAAAGTATCATTCTCTCCTTTAATCTTCCCCTTCATCTGGTTTATTAAACTTCTCAGAAGTATAAACTCAACATTAGCATCACTTTTCTCCTTAAATATTGAACTCACATCTTCCCAATAAAAAATCTTCTATCGACTCTGTCTTTTGTTAATTTATTATTACTGCTTCTCAAAGCAGCGTTGAGGCATTAAATTATAGCTATTGACTTAGTTTTACACTTTCCCCAACCCAAATAATTTATATTAATTTATCTTGCCAGGAAAGCAAAGTACTTGGCTGTATCACTACTTTTAAACTGAAGTTAGCTAAGTTTTCTTGATAAACCCACGCCTAGCCTGAAGGTATTATATCGTACCTGAAGCCACTGGCTTTCTAAGCAGGGTTGAAAAGTACAAAGACCATATCTTATCCGCTTTCCTGTTGCATTTCCGAATGTAAGCTGGAGATCTACATTTTAAGGCTGATTTCCTTTTCTGAAAAAAAAATTCTTGGCGCAAAATTTACTTTTCGAAAGAGACAACCTTTTATGAATATGTATTTAAAGCTGTGCGTGTAAAACAGAGTTACATTTCTGAAGCATAAAATCCTTGAAAATCCATTTTAAAACATTGAATTTCAATTGGACCTGAAAGTACATTTATAAATATAGTATAATTTATTTATATCAGTCTAAAATATTCCCGGAAATATCTTTGGCCGTAGATAACGCCCTGGACTGTTACAGTACAGGCTAGACCAAGGGGTATTGGATATCTGGGTCGAGTTGAAATCGCATTTCCAAAATTCAAAAGAAGATAAGATAAAGACGAGGCTATAATTAAATCAGTACAATATGTCAAAGTTTTAAAAAAAATTTCGAAAAAGATGCTTCTTAAAACATTGCTTAAATTTCAAGATTTAATGATATATAATTTAATGAGAAAAAAAATAAAAGTGAATAGTCATACCTGTAGCAATTCCTGTAGAATTAATGATATCTCCGCTTGCTGAAAGGGCTCTAGAAAACCCCACGGCTCAGATAAATCTTACGACACACTTTTTTAAGTTACCCTGTTCCGGCGAACAAAATACTAAAGGTGATGGCAGACCCACGTGTCGGCATTCCAGGTAGCTTAACAATCCCCCGAGAAGTAGCCCAGGGATAAGAGGTCAACACTAATTACATTTGTTACAACGGAACAAAGGAAACATGACGTTATGGGAAACAGAATGCCATTGAAAAACGCACTTACAAGATGCAGAAGTCACCCACGCAGTATAAGGTGTTTCAGAAAGGAAATCTAACAGTGATTTCGGCTTTCCAGGGTTGCTTGTTAATGTGGGGCCGATCTCTTCAGACATGGCTTATACTAGATAACATGAGTATCTGAACATGGGAAATAAGCAATAGCCTGCTGGCTTGGAAAGTTAAAACAAGCAAATAATTTAAAAAAGAAAAAGTTGATATGAGGAATTCCAAAACACTCATTAGAGCTAAATATAAGAAATCGTAGTCTCTGATTTATCAATATCTTAGAAATGGAATTGACTTTAGGGACTTTTTCCATGTTATAGCATTCGAACCATGATATTATCTGATATTACTGTGATTGGTTTTCAAGTATATTAGCGATAACAAAGAATTAAGGCGCTTCCCTGTCTCTTCTACTTGGAGTTTATTACTCAAGCTTTAATTAGGTTCAAATATGTGGCTTAGGAAGGTCTAGGCTGTGAATCTATTTAATTATGATTTGAGGATTCGCTTGAGCTTTAAACTTTTAGCTTCCTAGTAGGGCTGCAACGTCCCACCCCCAGACAAAACCCAGATTCTGCCCGAAGTTTCTGAAAATGTGGAAGGTAATATATTTTCTATTTAAACCTGATCTTCTGGTGTGACATAACCGTCAATTAACTAAATTCCAGTTAACCGAACCCCCCCCCCCAAAATCCCCACTTTTCGGTTACGCACCAGCCTCATGGCTAACCCCCTCAACTTCCCCAAACCCCCATATTCTATCAGTTGGCAAATACTATATATTCGACCAAAATATTCAATATTTTAATACAAGTAAATTCATATATCCTTTAAACTGTTTTCCAGTCACTTTAAGCAAATATCAAGTTTTTCATTGAATTTGGCATCCAGACGATAATACCAGGAAGAACGTTACCTCTGTCTTTTGAACCTTACATGACTTGTAAAAGAGCACTTTTCAAGTGTAATCTTACATTGGTGATCCTGCCAGGGAAGACTTTGAAATGTCTTCTAATAATCCCCTGAGAGAGGCTGCAAGCTCTCCATTCAATCCTTTGAACCTGTTAAAGGCCATTGCCACCCAGAACATCCCTTTTTTTGATGGAACTGACTTACCCACTTGGCTCAATTGTTTTGAACTCTATTGCAAGAAGCATAGGGTTAAACAAGGAGATCTCTTTGAGGAAGTTCAATACTTCTTAAAAGGTAGAGCTGCTGCTTGGCACAGCTCACTGACAGGCAACTACACATAGGTAAACTGGACATCAGCCGCATTTGAGCGTTTCAGAGGTGTCATAGAAACAGTAATCACCAAATTAAAAGAAGTAGCCCAAACACACTTCAAAACAACAGAGGAGTTTATTGAGGAATCAAATACTCTCCTAAATTAATACCAGGACCTAGTCTGTGGTAGCTACGGCACTATGAAAGGCAAGCACGCCTGGCAGACCTTTCCGGAAAACCAAAGGTTAGATTGGGTCTATGAAACGCTTACCTCAGAATACTATCAGGTTTTCAAATCCCATGCTCCCAGTAATGTAGAAGAAGTATATGTCTTGATCTGTTGCCTTGGAAAGTTCAAGGCTAGAGGCCAGTTGTTGCACTCTCATACTGTTGTGAAACCCAAGGAGAAGCTGAAGGCCATCATGCCACCTCCAGATGACCTATCCAAGAACATGAAGAAGTTAGTGTAGGGAATGACTACGCTTACCACATATATGACCAGTGGTTAGCAAGCAAAGTCAAACCTATATTGCCACAATTGCAAGAAAAAAGGTCATCTCACTGGCACCTACAAAGGACCCTGCAATAGATGCGGAGCCAAAGGACACACCTATGTACATTGTCCAAACAACCACCAGAATGAGCTAAAGACACCAGCCACAGAGTCTAAGCAGAACCAAAAGCAGGTACCCAAGTCCAAGAAGGAGACAGAGCCTGTCACATCCAAGGATGAATCCTACCTGGTGAAAAGCATGGCTGCAGTAAGAAAAAATGTGGCCCAAAAGCATAGGCTCAGCCACATTTGTTCTTACTGCAGCCATGCTTTTCACCAGGTAGGATTCATCCTTGGATGTGACAGGCTCTATCTCCTTCTTGGATTTTGGTGCCTGCTTTCAGTTCTGCTTAGACTCTGCGGCCAGTGTCTTTGGCTTGTTCTGGCAGTTGTTTGGACAATGTACATAGGTGTGTCCTTTGGCTCCACATCTATTGCAAGGTCCTTTGCAGGTGCCAGTGAGATGACCTTTTTTCTTGCAGTTGTGGCAATATAGGTTTGACTTTGCTTGCTCACCACTGGTCATATATGTGATAAGCGTAGCCATTCCCTGCGCTAACTTCTTCATATTCTCAGATAGGTCATCTGGAGGTGGCATGATGGCCTTCAGCTTCTCCTTGGGTTTCACAACAGTATGAGGGTGCAGCAACTGGCCTCTTGTGACGGAAACCACGGGATAGTATGAAGCCATTTCTAAGTGATGAGGAATTACCACCCAAATCCAAATAGAATTAATGATTAACCACCAATGTGGCTTCAGATATCTTTTTTTTAAAATTCCCAATTGTAATACCAGGATTAGGCAGAATAATTAATCCTAACCAAAGTAGCCCAAGATAAATGGCCTGAGACAGCAACAACATATCTTCAGAATAAAATTCTGGACATTGGGAGGCAACAAAATTTTCAGTTTCAAGAATGGGGGGAGGAGCTGCAAAATTGGTTGGCGTAAAATTAACATTGGGCGGCACCAACACCAAAGTTCCAACTTCAGGACCCCATCTTACAGAAATGATTCTGTTGAGAATCAGATTGTACGGAATATATTGTAACAACCCAACCACAGGATGCATTTTAAAAAGTAAATTATGTTGAAACTACAGGCTTGACCTGCCAGCAAGGTTCCAACCAAGCGGGTTTGTGACCCACAATCCAATTATCTGGTTACTTGAAGCCAGACTAGAAAGTCAACCAAATTACCAAATCCAACAACATGAACAGATGATGATCCTTTATGATGGATACCTCATTTTGGCACTTGACTCATTACCAGGATCAAGCCACCCCCTTCACCATCCAAACTGTGTGATCACCAATCCTGTTCCTACTATCCACTGACTCACTATGGCTATATAATCACTATTTCCTAATAAAGATAATTATCTAGTTTCTAAATATTTCCCCCTTGTAACTCTGCTAAAACAGCACAGTTACAACATTGGTAGCACAGGTAGGTTCCCCATTCTACCTTATCTTGAAAAATTCTGCCTGTTACCTGCACATTCCGCGGCCAACAAATCCTCAACAGAATTATGTCTGGCCTCCTGCCTGACTGGACCCCGTACACTCCTGGTACTGCAATACCCGAGGGCTTTGTCTTGTACCAGAATACAGTGATCCCCCTACCCGCCTTCAACACCATGTCTGCACAGGGTTTCTTTCAGGTTCCCTCATCTATGCCGCGACCAACTGGCAAAAGCGTCATGCCAGCCTACATAGCTCAGAGACTTTGGAGCGCCGCCTTGGAACCTTTTGCAGGAGCCAACAACAACAATGCCGCAGCATGGATCCAATTTGCTCAAAGCAAGCTAACTCAGATGGAATGCCCACAGAGATTTTGGATTGCAGAAATCTCCATTTGACTTACGCATGACACTGGCACCTGGTGCAACAAGTGGCATGAGGAGCACACCAAAAAGAACCGGGACACCTTCAAGCAGGACTTCTTGACAAGATTTGTGCTGAAAGACACCGCACTCATGATCATCCACCAAGTAAAGAACTTGTCCCAGACTGGTACTTTAAAAGAGCTCACCCGCGCCTACAAGAAACTTTGTCTACGCGCCCCCGCGGATATGGTCTTTGACAAACCAGCCATGCACCTCATGTACTACGACGCCCTTAAGTCACACATAATGAGGCATGTGAACCTGGACCAAGTGAACAATTTGCAAAGCCTGTATTGTGAAGCCAAGAAAGCAGAACAAACTTCCAATGCCCTCCACAAGGCACAAACAGGGAAGAGGACCAAGGATTCACATTCCAGTGGGCGCCCCAACAGACCACCCCTCGTAAATGGTAATAACAGTACCAACCACAAACCCTCCGGCTCAAATGGACACAAGAACAGAAATAACAAACAATCAAACAGAACCCATTTCTGTGTGGCAACCACTCAAGACAACCAGGACAAGGGAAAAGCCCGGGGAGAGCACTAAGCAAGCCAAGCTCTTCCCAGACTACCCCCAACTTGCCCAACAATGAGTATTGCCCCAAGGACGTGGACCAATGCCCAATGGTTCAAGTACCCTTGGAGGACCCAGTACTATACACCATCGCCAGACACCCAAATAAATTGATGTCCTATCCTTTCTGTTTTTGCAGTTACACAGAATCAGCTCTCCTGGACTTGGGCGCAGACCAAACCCTGGTCAACAGTAGCTTTGTTGAAAAGTTCAAGCTAGCCACTAATCCTTTGCAGATTAAAAACATGGTTTTAGCTGATGAACATCACATTGCTGTGACACGGGAAACTGCCCCCTTTGCCGTTATGCTAGAGAGCTTCCACTCTACCATTCAAGGTCCTGTCATTGACTTTCCCAAGTTTGACATTTGTCATGAATACCGCTATTCACCATGTTTTGATTTCGCCTTTGGTGGGCCATTTTGAAGACAAATATCTTGCTTTTGTTTTTGCCTCTCAAAATGAGTTGATGACTGAATCAGGAAATACAATTGTTCAGTTTCTTGATCCTGCACAACTCACTTGCCCCACTTATGCTGGTGGCAAGTGATCCTACCGTCCTGGTAGTGTTTTGTGGTATTTCTAACCACTATATATTCCATTTCATAGTCACCAATAAAGATTAAGTTCTATTCACATTTTTGTCTTTGTGTCTTCTGTACTTCCGCACCTCTCTCTAGCCACAACTAGTAGAGAATATTCTTCCAGGGCTGCAAGGTAATCACATAGCCTTCCCTGTCATCTAACCAAGACTTAGTATGAATCCAATCCTAAGGTTAGGATTTCCTGTTGTGTGTCTATGCTGTGCCTCAGAACACAAAAAAAATGGTGCTCACTACAGGGGCTGCAAGCCCCTTGGTTACCCCTTTTGCATCCACGTTTTCAGGTCCTTTGCCTCCGCCTATACAAGAGCCGACTTCAACTGAAATTACTAGCCCTTATATTGAGGAAGATATTGCCGACCTGCCTATTGTCCCTACTGTACTGAACCTCGGGAATGGTCCCCACCTAGTTGCTTACCCCATGGGTACCCCTGACTTAGAACAAGTCATGGCAGTAGCCCTTGGGATAGCCCATGAAGGAGCCATCCCTTGTCTTTGGCTGCAGTTCAGTCAAGCAGAATACCATGAAATGATTGTGGCCCCTCAAATTCCACATCATCTCCTCTCAGTGGCTGGTTCCGCTGAGCACTTACTATCTTCTTTGTGCAGCTTACCTTAGCCCACCATCAGATGGTGTTGGGGCTCCACGTCCAAGAAATCTTGTCTCTACAAGCAGCGGTTACCATCACTGGGACCAGTTTGCTGCCTACCAACAATGGATCCATTTTCCTGTTTTCCTTGGTATCTGACAACCAGCGCAATTCTGTTACCTCCCAGACCCGTTTGGTTAATTCTATCAAGCAAATGTGTCAGTCCATACCTGAATACATGAGAGAGTGTCTACACAAGTTTCACCAGCTAAAACAACCCTGGCAAACTCAAGTAGATTCCACTCTAAACGCTTATCTCACCAAATTTGAAAAACTTGTGCAGCAGCTCAATGCATTCAGCACATATTTGTTTGAGCAACTACAGCAGGTAGCAGACTTTGCTACTAATGGCCTTAATGAACTCAGTACAGCGTTTGATCAAGAGAGAGCTGTCACTGCCGCTGCTATGGCCAAACTCCAGAGTCAAGTGAATGAGTTATCTACGCCCAAGCCAGATGTTCCGCCCTCTCCCCCTTCTGATGACTTGGCAGATCAAGAGCAGAGAATATGGGACGCTATTCAGGAGCTACATACAACTACTTTCAGTCAAGGACGTCCTGCTGAGACGCCTCAACCTGATCCCCAGGTGCTTGAGTTGACTGCTCAAATTGCAGAGCTACAGCAAGAACTTGCCACCCTACGTGAGATGATGGCAACTGCTGCTAGCCCAGTTGGGGTTGTTGACAAAGATGGTTGCTGCCCTGGTTTACCCGGAGCCCCTTAAATTCAATGTGCTAGGGAACTAATTGCCCTAGCTAACAAGGTGGATCATTTGAAGCGGGATCATACTGAGCTGGATAGAGATGTACAAGAAATGAGTGAGCTGATCAACTCCGTGAATGACAGGTTCACCCCTTGCCTCTCAGTGGGGCCATCCCTTACTACTTGACTGGCTGAACTCTCTATTGTAGTGACCACCCAAGGTAAGCGCTTAGATGCTAATGCACAACAGACCTCTCAAGCTGTCAATATGAGTGCCCGCACTTCTGAGATCCTGACTACCTTTGAAGAGAGTGTTTGTCAGCTCTGGGCTAGACAACCTCCATCCAAATCTGAAGCAGAGTTTTCCCTGCATATAAACGTACTCAATAGCAACAATGGTGGTCCAAATCCCAATGCACATTTTAAGCCTACCTTTAAGCAAGTCTTTGATACCAAAACCTTTACCATTTCAGCTTTCTTAACTATATACAAAACTGCCACAAGACAAGCATCAGACAAGGTTAAGAAGGAACATGTTTTGACCTGTCTACACCTGACTTGCCAAGAGGTGGTGGTGCCTGAACTACCTATCATTGAGACGTGGGAAGAGATGAAGCAGCTTCTAATTGACAAATTTGGTGGTGACCTTAGCCTGGAAGTTAAAAAGGACGCTTTTATGCACATTGCTTTCAAGCCTAAGGAGACATTAGCTGAGTTTTCAGACAGGTTCTACATGGAAGGACAGCAACTGATAATGAGCAGACAATTGATAGCCCATGAAGCTTACATGGCTTGCGCTCAAGCCCTCAAAGTTAACCAGCTCCTGTGTCTTCACTTCAAAGCTAATAAGGCCATGCTTTCTTCCATGAAGAGCATAAAGACGCTGTTGCAGGACATGCACCTTACACATTCTGGAGCAGTCATTAGGGAAAGTCAAGCTGCTTCTACTTCTGATTCCTCTTCTAATGGCCCTTGCATTCTCACTATGAACTTGCAAAATCCTCCTTGATGTCAAGGTTGCCACAACTGTGGCCAGATAGGTCACCACTCTTGAGTCTGCACCAACCCACGGGTTGAAGGAGCTGACCCAAAAGAGAAGGCAGGAAAAGAACAGTCAACCTAGAGGCAGAGAGGCTCTTGGTTGACAATTCTTCCCAGTCTCTTTCAATCCCTTCCTCTGTATCTGACTCTGAGCCTGCTGATAATGAGGCTCCTCCTATTCTCCTATTGTTCCACAATATCTCTGACAACTCTGACCTGGATGACTCTGATACTGACAACGCCAATGCATATGGGTACTCTGTTCTGGCTGTTCCCAAAACCATTACAGTACCCTATAAATTGCAATCAGGAAAGACTACAACTACCGCTAAACCTTTTCCTGAAGCCAAAGAAGCTGTCTCTCGCCCTTACCTCACTCAATCTAAGAGGTCCCCTGTGCTAGTGGAGCCGTCATAAGAAGCTGCCGAGGTTGCAGATGCTGTCTTCAAGAATGTGTCTGTTTTGCTCCCTCTCTAAACTGTTTATAAGGAGTTCCTAGGGTTGAGATACATGATTGAGAAGTGGGATAAGGAACTAGCAGAGGCCCAAGATATCCTGGCTGTCCTTCCACCCTTTGATTGCACTACCACTCAAGTAGAGATATCCATTCAAAAAGTGAAGATCAAAGCTGTCTTGGATACTGGCTTGCCAGTCAACGTTGTCTCCTCCAAACTTGTGAAGAAGTTCAAGCTTGCACCTGACCTCAATTATCACCAGTTGTATGGCACAGCTGGACTGTCTATGACCTACACCATAGGGGCATACTCCGCTCTACCCATGCAGTTTGGCAAGCTTTTCTTGGCTGCGCCTGCCATTGTCCTGGAAAACAAGAGTTACAATCTTTTAGTTGGTACCCAGTTCCTTAGGGAATATAATGGGATAATTAACCTGAAGGATGATTACCTCTCTATTCTTGGATACAAAGTCCCTCTGATCTTTGAAGAGCCAGTTAAAGTTCCCGGGAAGTGTCTTAAGACCTGTGCCTTGGAATACCACACCGGGGGTTTCAACCTCAAATATTGCACCCAATCTTCAAACATGAGATGTTCACCTATGGCATTTCCTGCATCTGAAGGGATCCCTCTCCTAGTCACGTCCGCTGTCACTGTCCCCCCTGGCTCCCAGGCCATCCTAGACTCCCAGGTATTGTATGAACTACCTGAACAAACCTTCTTGGAGTTGTATTCTACCCCCTCATTAGGGTGCAACAAACCTTATCTCTGTCCTGGAATAATAGATGTCTATCATAAGGACCCTGTTCAATTGTTGGTATTCAACCTGACGGCTCTCCCCATGACTGTGTCTAGGGTGCAGATCATCAGATATGGTAAGTTGTTGGGCGCTCCTGATGTCCTGTCTCTTCATTCCTTTGGCACGTTCCAAGATTTTAACCTACATGAGGATGAGACACAAGTCCTATCCTTGTTCATTGCACAAGACTTTCCTCAGCTGTCCTTGGTTCAACAGAAAGAGGTGCTAGACCTGCTAGACCAATTTTCTGACATCTTTGCTAAAGACAGTACTGACTATGGGTTAGCCAAAGGTGTTATCCATCAGATTGACACTGGTGACGCTCCCCCCTTCCGTGCTAAACCATATCAACGCAGCCGCGTGGAGGACGCCCAGGTATCCAAAGAGCTCAAACAACTAATGGACGCTGGGCTGCTGGCACCTTCCCAAAGTCCTTGGGTCTCCCTGCTACTCATCTTAAAAAAGAAAGATGGAGGTCATTGAATTGTGATGGACTACTGCCAATTGAACTCTCTGACCAAGAAGGACTCATACCCCTTGCCACATATTGATGATGCTCTCTGAAGTCTTGGAGGCTCTAAGTTTTTCTCCACAATGGATCTGGCATCTGGATACTGGCAAGTTGACCTATTGTCCAAGGATTGCCAAAAGGCTGCACTCATTACATCTGAAGGACTCTTTGAGCCTACTTGCATGCCACAGGGACTCTGCAACACCCCGGCCACCTTCCAAAGGGCTATGGACTCCATCCTCCACAACTTGAAGCTGCCATGCGTCCTAGTATATTTGGATGATATCATGGTCTTCAGCGCTACCTTCACCAATCACCTGGCTCATCTCAAAGAGGTGTTCATAAAGATCTGAGAAGCTGGCCTCAAGCTAAAACCTTTCAAGTGCGCCTTCTTTAAAGAACGTCTTGAGTTCTTAGGCCATGAAGTAACCCAGACAGGGATTTGCCCAATGACTAAGAAGGTTGAGGCCATTGACAAAATGCTTCCGCCAACCAACCTGCGAGAAGTACAAGTCTTTCTAGGGATGATGGGCTACTACAGACAGTTTATCCCTGATTTTGCCAATACTAGTGAACCTCTAGTCCAGATGTTATGTAATGTCCCTTTTGAATGGACTGCCAGTCAGCAACAAGCCTTCAAGACCCTTAAGCAAAAACTCAAAGAGGCGCCAATCCTAGTATATCCTGACTATGATGAGGAATTCATTCTATACACCGACACTAGCAATCTTGCTATTGGAACTATTCTGGCCCAACTAGACGACAAGGGTGTAGACCATCCTGTGGCATACACTTCCCGCGCGCTAAACAAGCACAAGAAGAGTTATAGTGTCACAGAGAAAGAGTGTCTTGCCATTTTGCATGCCGTCAAACAGTTCCACAACTGCGTGTATGGTACCCATTTCACAGTTGTCACTGACCATGCTTTGCTTAAATAGTTACAACAACTTAAGGAGCCAGAAGGGCGCCTAGCCAGATGGGCCCTACGTCTGCAAGGTTACAACTTTACTGTGCTCCATTGCCCTGGGATTCAACATCAGAACGCTGATGGGCTATCCAGAATGCCCATTCTTGCTTTACATCCTGCAGAGGCTGACTGGTTGTACAAACTAATCAGATACCCTTCTTCTTGGGAAAGCAAGACATAAGAGGTCCAACTGGCCTTGTCCAAGCTATCCAAAGATACCCTCATACGCGACAATCAACTCTTCAAAAAGATACAAGATCAATATCTGCCTTATGTACGTCCCAGTCTTTTCCTCTTGTTGGTGTCACAAGCTCATAAAGAGACTGGGCATGGAGGCATTGCCAAGACCTTTGACTGGCTTCAAAAGAATTACTTCTGGGAGAACCTTTGCCTGCTAATCCCCAACATCATAGCTAGTTGCCACAACTGCCAACTGCAGAGGCCTTGAGCTGTTGCCCACAAATTCAAATTAGTTCCCCCTCAACATGCTTTTCATACTGTCAGCATTGACATGGTAGGTCCTCTCCCCCGTTCACGTTCTGGGTGTTGCTTTATCCTGATTGCTGTTGATCACTTCAGCAAATGGTAGAGGCTTGCCCTACAAAGGACATCACGGCTAAGACAACTGCTGCCTTCCTGTTACAAGATGTTCTCTACCGCCATGGCTGTCCTCAAGTGTTGCTCTCAGATAATGAGACTAACTTCAATGCCAAGTTGGTAACCTCTATTATCAAAGCTTTGGGGTCCCACCAGTCTTTCTCTGCCCCCTACAATCCTTCTATCAATGGGGCAGTTGAGCGTGCAAATTCAACACTGGTCTCTATCATGAGGAAGCTCACCTACTCTGATGCTGCCAACTGGGACCAATACTTACCTGCCGCTCTCTTTGCATATTGCCTTAGCAAACATTGTGTCACTGGGTACTCCCCCTTTACTATGCTGTATGGACGGGAGGCTACTACCCCATTGCTCTTTGGGGCCCCCCTGCTTACCTCGGATAAGGCCATGAATCCTGACAATCACATCAAGGATCTAATCAATTGCATAATTGATATACAGGCCACTGCCTACACTTCTGCTTACAAGACTAAGATTCTTGAACTTTCCCCCAATAATTCTGGACGCTCCCCCTTACCTGAATTTGATGTTAGCAACCATGTTCTTTAATACCAACATAGAGTAGATGGGCGCGCGCATAAGCTGGACACTATGTGGATTGGCCCTTTGGAAGTGACCTTCAAACGAGAGTCCAAATACACTGTAAAGCTCCTCTCCAGTGGTCGTCCCTTTGTTAGAGTGCACACAAAGTTCCTTTGTAAATACCACCCCCCTAAGGCCAATCTAGGGGAGGGCAATGTTGTGAATACCACTATTCACCATGCTTCAATTTCTCCTTTGGTGGGCCATTTCAAAGACAAATAACTTGCTTTTGTTTTCAACCCTCAAAATGAACTGGTTTCTGCATCAGGAAATATGATTGTTTGGTTTCCTGATTCTACTCAACTTAATTGCTCCACTCATGCTTGTGGCAAGTGATCCTACCGTCCCAGTAGTGTTTTGTGGTATTTCTAACCACTATATATTCCATTTTGTATTCACCAATAAAATCAAAGTTCTATTCACATTTTTGTCTTTGTGTCTTATGTACTTCTGCGCCTCTCTCTAGCCACAACTAGTAGAGATTATTCTTCCAGGGCTGCAAGGTAATCACACAGCCTTCCCTGTCATCTAACCAAGACTTAGTACAAATCCAATCCTAATATTAGGATTTCCCGTTGTGTGTCTGTGCCACGCCTCAGAACATGGCAGTGCAGAGCATAAACCCTTGGGTCCCCAAGCTGACCCAGAAGCCCACCAAGGTTACCTTCACTAAGAAAGTTAGAGACAAGGAGGTAGAACTTACTTCATATGTGTTTGACGTTGTGTACCAGCAAGAGTTGGTCCCATCAGCCATGCTGGAGAAGGTGAAGCCTGTACTTGATACTAGCTACAAGCCCTATGTCAGTGATGGCAATCAGGAGGAGGACAAGGAGCCCAAGTTCTATCAAACCAATAAGGGACAGTTAGTGCTCAAAAAGGTTGCAGCCTTCTACAACAAGGTGCCCATTCTTTGCAAGCCTGTCACCAATCAGGATCCCAGTTCATCTGAGCATACTAAGCCCGCTCAGAAGTGCATCCCAGATATCAAACTCATCATCCTGCTCAAGCTAATGTGTGAATCTGGTGACTACAAGGCGGCCGCAGCCATTGTTGGAGTGGAACCAAGTACGCCAGCAAGACCTTCCACAAATTCATCACATCTGGCCAAGTCCTTGCCACAGAGAAATTCTTGTGTGTTTCTACAATGCTCACCAAGGATCACAAATGGGCAATCTGCCAGTGGATAACCCAGGACTGTCATCTCAAACTAGCAAATATTCAGGCCATGGTCAAATCTACTTTTGGGGTTGAGGCTTTGATTTCCTTTTACTACCATCTGGTGACGGGAATGCAATTTTCTGGAAAAAGCTCAGGGTATCTCCTACAACAGAAACAGCCCTGCCAATGTCAAGACCTGGAAAAAATACAAAGAGGCGTACACTGCCCTCAAAGCCAAGGGGACAGTCAAATTCTATTACATTGACAAATCAGCATTTTCCTTGTCTATGTAGAATGTGTATGGCTATGTCCCAAAAGGCTCAAATGATGGGATGGCTTGGCGTGCTGCAGTCTGCACCACAGCCTATTTAATGGTGGCTCTCCTCGGTCCAAAGGGGGTTGAGCTATACCAAATGATATTGAGTTCACATAACAGCAGGACCTTTTTATCATTCCTCCAATTGGTCCAGGAGCACCTGAGGCGCACAAGCCTGGGCTTCACCAACATCATTGTGCTGGACAACGTTGGTCTCCATAAGGTGGCTGATATTCTTGAGGAATTCCTGATGATTGAAACTAGCATCACAGTGGGCCCCCAGCAATTGGCCACATAAAATTTGCACCTTCTCTTTCTCCCTGCCTATTTGCCCTTCCTAAATCCCATTGAGAAAGTCTTTGGGTGGCTCAAGCAAGGAACCCCAACTGGGACTGAGGGCATGTTTGATTTGCTGCAGGCTGGGATCCACACCCTCCCAGATGAGACTGTGGCCAAATTCTATGGCCACGCTGATTCATTCACCCCACGTGCCTAGCCAAACAGCCAATCAATTAAAGGCTTAGTGTGTCCAACTTTTTTATATTATCTAATTTACCATTCAAGATTTATTAATTATCATTTTATATTTAGATGTTTCCAAGCCCGCAATCACATTTAGCAAGACCATCAATGGAGGTTATTAATTTATTTATTTTATAGTATATTATTTTATTATGCAATCTGAGGTAATCCCAAACACTCAGTATTGAATTATGAAAAAATATTTTAATCACTTTGGTCAAATAAATGTAAAAATCAAATTAAAAAAGTTAAATGTAAAATGCACAAGAAATAATTTATTTTATTAACATATAATTTTATGCTTTTATGAGACAGTTTCTGCAATATATTTTTCAAAACTTGTTTGCTGAAATAAAAATTATAAAAGTTTATTATAATAAAAATAATACAAATTGCAATAAAATTTATTGGAATCAACTTTTTATTGTGTGCGCCTATAGTGAGTCCTTTGGTATGTACCCACCCCGCAATGGAGGTGGCACACAACCTCCACTGCCACAATGTGGACGGTGGATACACCCTGGTTAAAATATTCTCAGTGGCTAGTAAAAGGGAGAAGGGTCAGGTGGGAATGTAGGAGCAGCTTCTCTGGCGGGGCTGAAAACCCGTAAATCCCTGCCAGGACCAGGGCGTCTTGTATCACGTGGTTGCCTGAGTTGTACCCAGGGGGACCTTCTTCCCATCCAGGGAGAGCCTGGCCTTGTTAATCCCTAGGAGGGCCCTGTCAAGATCCTCCACATCAGCAATCATCCCAAAGTAAAACAGGAACCCCAGGTAAACCACCAGATGAAGCCTTTGTCCAGCAAAGGCTTCAGTAAACTCACACAGCTTATTGTATACTGCGCTTATTTTTTCTCATGTTTGGTTTTAGCAAAGGTCAGCTCAATGGCTGCAGGAAGCCCCGTCTTGCTGGCACTCCATGCCAGCCCAAAGTCTGCCAGGAAGATTTTGGTTTTCTTGACAGCTGTTGTGTCTGCAACAGCTAATTTTGACACCACACGCCCAAAGTTCTCCAACAGGTAAGATATTATGTGCTCCATCACGAAGCAGAAACAAGCAGCCACATGGGCCCAGCCCATCTCTGGTACATTCTTGAATGGGTGCGTCTCCAGGACATCCCAAACAAGATTAATGGAGTTTACACAGTAAACTTCACTGAGGGATACCGGGTCCAGGCAGACCAGTTGGGCATCCTTGTAGGCAGTAACTGCCCACTTGGATGCCCCCTTGCCATGTGTCAGCCCGGCCAATGCCTCCTGCAACATAGGAAAGGTCCCGTGGATGAGGTCCTCCAGCTCCTGCAAGACAGGGGGGGGACAGACAAAGCTGCTTGGCCACATGAGTGGCGTAGTTGGCGTAGAAGGTGGGGGGGTGTCACAGCCCATACTAGAGTCCAGATGGACTCCCACAGGGGAGGCAGGCTGGGCCTGAAAGGCCATGTACACAATAGGCGCTATGCAGACCAGGTAGTTCAGAGCAGTGGCTAGGGGGAGCCAACTCCCAGTATGGGGCACAACTTGGTTGGCCAGCCCCAATACTGTTATGTAGACAAACCCCAGCTTGCTGAAGTCCTGGGTGGGAGGCGCATCAGGGTGAGGAGGAACAGTTGGAATATCCTTCATTACTGGTGGTAGATCCAGGTGATGGGGATGGAAATACTCCAGGTCAAGGGCGCGGGGCGGTTTGGCAAGGACAACAGGAGTATGACCGGGAGGATATGGGTATGCAAGTTGGTATTGAGTAGTGGATTCACAAATAGATGCAAAGAGAATAATTAAATTTGAGCAAAAATAGACAATTCCTGCAATAAAATAATAATTTCTAGGCATAAACTCACTTTATTAAGATGTCCACAGTGAAGAGGGCTTCTCCCCCTCACTACTTATACTTACTGATGATTCTGTGGCCTTTTGTGCCACCAGAGAACTGATGACATCATTTGGAGTTGGATTTGCAATTTTAACCGTAATTTGCGTGTTTGGCCAAGAGGGTGAGATCTCATTGGCTGCTATAACATGAAACTTTTGAAATTTGCAGCATGGCAAGTTGTTACAGTTATTTTTAGCTCCCGCAATGAATCAATTGTCCGATTGCGCAATCAAACAATTGCGCTCCTGATGTGCCATTTCCTGATAGGTAGGTGGCCCAAATTCAATTACAGGCTTGATGCCAGGGATTTGAGGCTTGTGTGCCTCTCAAATCCTGGGCCATTTGCTAGTTGAAAAGGGGGTATTTTGCCCTGGAAAGTGCTTTGTGGGGGTTTCCAAGATGCATGTTTAATCACCTCTAAGGAGGCCAGCTGACTGTCCAGGGCACTCTGGGCCCTGACAGGGGGGACAAAAGGGACCAGGACCAGGAGGAGTTCACTGTCTACGTTTTCTAAGAAAAAAATGTAAGTATTTTGAAAATTGATTAATTTATTTTTTAGGCTACCTTCTTATGTTTCTTCCTTGCCCGCAGCCTTGGCCAGCTTGGCCATTCTTGGCGCAAGAAGCTGAGCAGGAAATTCTGTGTCCTCTTTCCTGGCGCTCTTGGCTGGCTTGAGATGGGCATACATTTCTGGGTCATCTGTCCAGACAGACGGCGTGGAGAGGGAAAATGACTTGAACTAGAGGCCCTTAACCACAGTTTTTTAAATTTTAGTAAGCACTTGATTGTCTTCTCCGGGGTGTCTGGTATTTTTGTCATAAGGGCCTTTGCGGACACCTTATCTATTTTGTCTCCTTCAAGGACAGCAGACTTAACTCTTGCTTTGACCTTGCAGTCAATCTCTTTAATTTCAGCAATTGCTGAGTCAAGGTCTTTTAGTAGCTTCTCCAATTCTCTCATTGATTTTTTACTAACCTTTCCATATGTTTTTATAGCTTTCATCCCAATAAAATCTGCATTATTCTGATCCTGTTGCCTCTTTATTTACCCCTGTTTGTTTTCACATTACTCCAAAATCCCATTTTTCCCCATTGTGTATATGTTTTACGCTCATCTCAATATGTGTTGTTTGCTTTGTGTTGGCATTGTTTCCTAGAATTGTCATATTATTTTTGGCACTTTGCACAGCCCCTTGTGAAAATATTAACAACAATTTGGTGATCAACTAATTTTGAATTAGAAATTTATAGGTTAATTGATTTTAGATAAAGTTGTTACTGATCTGAATTCAAAACCTCAATGATAAACTTTAAGCCAATCAGGAGCCAAGTGATAAAGTGATTGTTGTGACATAAAGGGTCATTCAATAATTCTTTGATGCATGTGCGCTAATTAATATGATTGGCTGGATGTTTTGCCATTGTACGCCATTGCCGCTGTGACAAGTTGTTGGTGGATAGTGCTAACCCAGCAGCTGATTAGGCACTAGTCCACCAACAACTTGCCACTGCAGCAATGGTGCACAATGGCAAAACAATCAGCCAATCATATTAGTTAGCACACATGCATCAAAGAATTATGAATGACCCTTTATGTCACAACAATCACTTTATCACTTGGCTCCTGATTGACTTAAAGTTTATCATTAAGGTTTTGAATTCAGATCAGTAACAACTTTATCTAAAATCAATTAACCTATAAATTTCTAATTCAAAATTAGTTGATCACCAAATTGTTGTTAATATTTTCACAAGGGGCTGTTCAAAGTGCTAAAAATAACTGTGTTCTGGATCTAAATACTATAAATTCAGAGCCTGAACGTAAAGATGCAGGATTGTCAAATCCTTGGTCCAAATTTCAAATCACTTTTGCGGGCAACTCAGCTGAGTGAAAAAAAGAATATATCAACCATTTATTTTGACTTTTTTGATTTATTTAAATTGGCAAATTTTGAATCTCTTGAGCAGATAACTCAACTAACAAAATACAAAACTCAGCAAACAAATGCAGGATACATGAATCAGAAATTCAGAATTCTTATGTACAATCTGAGATTTCCTGTACGTCAAACAAATCATAGACATCATGTAAAAATTAACAAATCTGAAATTGCGGGATTGTCAAATCCAAGAACTAAGTTTCAAATTGTAATTGCAAGAAATTTGAAATAAATATAATTTATGGGTGTCTCAAAAAGGATGCCAAAGAATCTAGAGTGGATTTGTGCTGATTCTTTTAGGGATCACAAGCATTCCCAAAAATCACCCTATTCCATTTTAGGACGGCTAAAATTTAGATCATAATATTCATAAAATTAACATATATAACAATAAAATTGACTAAAAGATATATTCCTCTTCTTGAGTTTAAAATTATAATAAATTTTTTATTATGTCTTCTTCCAACACCAACCAAGTCAACAAGCTGTTCCCTAGCCTTGACAAAATCATGCAGGGCTACGCTGGGTCTTCTAATAGTGAAGCCTCCCTCTATGGCCACTCCCAAACCACAGGCCCCTCCACAAGCACTACCCAGGAGTGTGCTTTTTCTCTCACGTCCTCAAGTATAGCCCTGTTTGCCCATAATGTACAGGCAGCTGCTAACCCAAATCCTGTATCAACAATGGTATCCAGAACCAGCCATTTGAGCCATGGGGTCACCCAGAGAACCCAGAATCTAGAAACAGCCAATCAGATGGCACTGTCTGGTTCTTAAGGCAAACACACCCCGCCTCCAGCCAATCAGCCTGCAAGGCACAGAAGAAAATTTATCACTCCAGAGATTGTTCTTGAAATGGTTGAAAAGCAAGGAATACTTATGTCTCTCAGGGAAATTGCGGCCACAATGGGTTTTGCAAAGACCACTGTGGCTGCAACCCTGCAAGCCCACGCCAACTGTGGCCCCCTACCAAGAAGACCCTAATTGGTACCCGTACTTCAACTGAAAGTGACACAGCCCATCCCCTTATGATGGCTATTATGAAGTGTGACCTGTGGATGCCCCTGGTCCAGGTACGTCTCCAGCTGGGACTCCACAGCATCTTTACCAACAAAAAAACAGTGAATTTGTGGATGCACAGAGTTATGGTTGCCGCCAGAATCCTATCCAATCAGGTTTTTGGTGGCCCCAGTTTGGTGGATACCAACTCATACAATTTGACCATAATCAATTCTATTAAAGGGAGGGCAATGAGGGCCCGTAATGACGTCATCTTCCTATCATACACTAAGATCTCTGCAAGTATCCAAGACTATGGAGAGAAGCGTATCCAGTCTGACGTGTACATGTGCGGCCCAATTTTGTATCATTTTGTTGAGGTTTTATTGGCAGTTTCCCCATTGGGCGTCAATTATTACTTGTAAATATTGAGCACCGCAGATAGGTATGCCTACCAGACAAAGCTCAAGCCAATGCTGGAGGAGTGGGCTACCTAAAGCACCGTGTGCACAGTTGTACTGAGTGCTGAGATGGAGCAGCGGGAATGGGCAACCCAAGAAATCAGGGCTGCAGGCATACCTGTTGGTCCTACCCCATCAACCACGCCAACATGCATCTTGCAGATGTATGTCTCTACAATTTTAGTTCTGCCCTCAGGCGCTAAAAAGCCTGCCACCTACAATGAATTATGCACCCAAATTGATAAGGGTTATGAGCATTTCCCTTCTGTATCCGTCCAGGACTTATTTGATCTCACCATCTTCTATGCAAGTGAGAGTGATAAGTCCAGAAAGGACTCTTGCCTTCCCCCTTGCCCATCCATCCGTTTTGTCAAGCCAGTATATGTGACGGAAGAAGAATTTGAGCAATTGAAGCAAACTGCTCTTGCTGCCCCTTTCCAGTCAACAAACCCTGCCTCCCCAACCCCCCATCAAGCCACCTGCCTTCCAACCCTGACTCCCAAGCCACTACTAATCCCCCACTATCTCTGATGCTGTCCCTTTCACAGGCGCAGATGAAGGCAATGTTTATTCCGCCCATTCCCTCCCATTCCTGTCCTTTGATTAGTAAATAAATCTTTTCTTTGTGACAACTTATTAAAATTGATATCTCTCTTTCAATTCATAATTAATATTATTTTATTTTTACATTATCAATATTTCCCATAATTAATATAATGTTGTACATTTTATAAATAGCTTAAAATTATTAGCATACATATTTTTCATCATCATTAATAAACCAAAGACAATAAACATAAATATTGAATTAGAATATTGCAATTAGACATAAACTCTTGATATTTTGATATTATGTGCATAACTCAATACATTTTGACTAATAAAATTCATTGTAAACTTGGCCTTTTTCATTGTAATTTATTAAAGCAGATTGTGTTTATATTTGGGAGCCATTAACGCTTAGTATAAATATTGATACTTAGTGCATTGTACAGCCTGTATATTTACCTATTGGTAATAATTCTATAAACTTTTTAGTTTGATTTTGCAAGGTAATAATAATGTAATGCGTTAATAAATTACTGTTCATTTTCATTAATTGGCTGATTTTCTTTGCTGTGGTAATTGTGCATTTTCTGATATTTACACATTAATATCCAATTTGATGTGAAACCAACCAATTGAATACTAATGTGTAAATATCAGAAACTGCACAATTGCCACAGCAAAGAAAATCAGCCAATTAATGAAAATGAACAGTAATTTATTTACACATTACATTATTATTACCTCGCAAAAATCAAACTAAAAAGTTTATAGAATTATTACCAATAGGTAAATATACAGGCTGTACAATGCACTAAGTATCAATATTTATACTAAGCGTTAATGGCTCCCAAATATAAACACAATCTGCTTTAATAAATTACAATGAAAAAGGCCAAGTTTACAATGAATTTTATTAGTCAAAATGTATTGAGTTATGCACATAATATCAAAATAGCAAGATTTAACTCATACCTGTAATATTCTAAAATAACATTTACATTTGTGGTCCTTAATTTATTATTGATAATAAAAAATATTCAGGTGTCAATGGTAGTACTATAAAAACAGGGTTTTTGATGAAATTCAAACATAATGTCAAATATTTACACACTTATCAATGAATTAGAGTCAGCCCTCCAAAAGGTTGTTGAGCTTGAATACAACATCAGGGAAATTGTGGTAATTAACTGGGAAATGAGGGAAGAGCCTTGGTCCAGCAAAAGGAAATTGCAAAAAATAGCCTGGGAACAATAGTTAATGAAGAACACAAAGAAATAATTTTAAGCCTTCAAAAGGAAATATTCAAGCAGTTAGATTTATAAAAGTGAAAGTTACAACTTGTGGGAATTTGAAAAAACCAATAGAAAGAATACTCAAAAAATTAAACTAATTGAAGGAAATGAAATTTCAAAGGAAATCAACACAAATGAAGAGGAAACCAACCAAATGGAAACAGACAAAAACAAGACTCAGTCAAGAAGCAGGAGCGCTTCAAGAAATACAGAAATTTTATCAAATGAAAACCAAAAAGAAACACAAGTTGCAAGAAGTATAAGAAAAATTAAGCCTAGGAAAATTAATGAAGAGCAGCCAACGCTCATGAAGTTTGCCGATATGGCGCCTGTGGCTGAGGGGGCCACAGGGGAAACAATCAGTAAGTCTGTTTATGTTTTACTTATATTTATTTTAGTCATCACCAGGAATGGGGACAAGGTCACAGAAGTGGCGGCTTTTACGCCAAGTTGGTTCTACAGGGGTTACCAGTCACTGATAGCCCCTGTAAAACAAATAAATAAAAACCAAATAAATAAAATAATTCAACAGAATATAAAAACTATTTTTAAATATTGAAGCTAAAGATAGGGAATATTTACCACCTGCGGGGTCCTTGCTGTGGTTAAGGGAAGCGTACAAAATAGGATCAAATACCAACTTCAAAGAAATAGATGAAATTTGCGGGGATGTCAAGCTAAACTTTGATGAATATATATATAAAAGCATTCAAAGATTCCCATTCACAAACATAAATGAATATGAAAAAACCTAGTCAAGACCAACTTTCAAATAGGAACTAAATATTTAAAAGCTGAAATTTTTAATGAAGTATTCAAGGCATTGTCAAATAAAGTCAGGGACACAGTCCTTGTGAACACATTTAAACCTTTATTAATTTTGTTTGCCGAGGCATGGGGGGCTGATACAAGTCAGGCGCCCCCCGGAACCCTCTTTAAATTTGATCAAACATCCTATATCAATATATTAGTTCAAGTCTTCAAAAAATTGTGCATGTTCTCAGAAAAATATACCTCACAAAGAATTAACGTCACGGTATACCTGGGAATCCTCCTTCATTGCATATTAAAAACCAACGTCAAAAAGTTGGAGGATTTACCTATTCAAATAGACATATGTTGCTTAGCACTTGAACGCCAGAAGACACCACAGGGGTATAGAGCAGTTGAGCACGTCCTGTATGACTCCTTTGCATTGGCAACATTGTATGGGTACTATGTGCCCCCTGAAAAAACCTATTAATTGATTCACCCACCCGCCTTCCTTTTATTAAACGTTCAACAACCACCAGGGTACAGGGTGCCACCCCTCTAGCAATTGCATCCAGGGTTGTCCACCACGTACAGAAAAGTATGTGGCTCCAATTAGACGCTCTAGCCAAAAATTTAATTTTGGGGTATAATTCCCCAGAATAATCACATTCCCTTTGCAATTAGCATCCCCACAATAAATATTTTTCCCTTGCAAATTAAATATTATTTCTTTTAAATTTTTTGTATTTTATTACTAAAATTTTAATATTGAAATATGTAGTATTAAAATTTTAGTATCTAAAAGTTAATATTAAAATTTTAATGTACATTTTTCATAATAAAATCTTTAATATATAATATTTCAATATTGAATCTATCACAATTAAATAAAAATAGTTAAATTTTGAAATATTTAAACTTTAATAGATAAATTTTAAGATTTATAATTATAATTTTACTTTTAATATTTTAATTTTATTTTAAATTTTAGTAGGTAAATTATAATATTGATATATCTAAATATATTACAAGACATTAGTTAAAGTTGCAACCACGTCAAATAAATAAAAATAAGTTAAAAATGTTTTTATTTACTAGCTTGTTGAGTACGGGTTCATTTATTACATATACAAACAACAAGAATTGAATTTATCCGCATCAAGCATCCACTCCACTTTTATTCTAAACAAGTGATTGTTTAGAACTCAAATTACCTTTACCTTGTAATATGATTTGATAAATATATGTGATATGCTTGACCTGGGTCCTAAGTACTAATTAGTAAGCAATACATAAAAATCATTGGCTTCCGTGTTGTGTGGCTATAGTGGCACTGAAATAATAAGGATCAGATGATGACCTGTAAAGTCCAATTTGTGGCTTAAAAAAACCAGAGTACCAACAAGGATTCACAATTATTTAAATAAAATTAATCTATTTCTATCTTTTTTACTTTATTTATTTGTTAGCGCAACAGCCAATATAATATTCAGTGCATTATAATAAAAATATATTCCTCTTACCTAGTATAATTAATTTTACTTACCTTTTCTACATATTCTTATATGTCTTTAATACATACAAATGACACATCATTATATATAAATAATAATTTTTGAGTCCTATTAAAAACAAAATAAATAAATATAAAAACAAATAAAACCCAGAGCACCCATTTATCTGATTGGTTTGGAGGCCAGGGCTTTGGGAAAGAAGGATTCTGAGTGCTTGTGAAAAGCTGCCACCACATCAGGTGGCATTGCAAATAGACTGACCTCAAGAATATTGAATAGGTCCTCAGTGTCCTGGGGGAGGCCTTGTTTCACCTTATTCTTGATCCAACCAAACACCTCCTTGATTGGGTTCAGAAATGGAGAATACAGGGGGAAGAAAAGGAGCTTCATTGGGCAGTCAGCCAGGCAGTGGCTGGCTGAATGGCTATTTTTATTGATTGGTGGGAACTCAGACACAACCAGATCCACTTTGTGGAGCCCATCATTATCCAGCACAACAATGTTGGTTGTACTGTGGTAGTTGATCCAGAGATACTCCTTGACAACCTGGAGAAAATTGAGAAAGGTCCTGCTATTGTGGGAGCCCTTGATCATCTGATATTGATCCAATCCGCAAGGACCAAGAAGCACAACCATTGAATAGGTCTGGGAACAGACAGCTGCACAATGGGCTATGCTGTCCTTGGACCCCTTCTTGACCTACCCATGCCTAGACCTGAGTGAGGAAAAACAACAATTTGTTGATGTAGAAGAACTGGACATTCTCAGTCCCCTTTAGTTCCAGATATGTCTTGGCATGAATGCGTCAATCCTCAATGGTCTTCTCATTGTTTCTGTTGTACAGCAAAACTCCCAGTACTTTCCAGGAGAAGCCCAAATCAACCATTATTTTGTAAACAAGGATTTTGGAAAAAGAAAGCCCAAACTCTGTGACAAGCATTGATTGGACAGCAAGTGAGTCCAGGTGGCAATCCTAGGCTACCCACTGTTTTATTGCGTCAATATGAACAGGCTGCAAGAGTTTTGGCTGCCCTCAGCCTTTTTGGATTTTGAAATTTGCTGGTGTTGCCATACTTGGTGTTGATGTTGGCAATGTATCTGGCTGTGACACCAAATTGAGACACAATATCCAAAACTGCCATTCCCCCATTCAAGCAGTTGAGGAGAGCTTCACACTCACTATTTTTTCAACTGACGCCGGCCCTTGGCAGGTACCAGAGTATCCTGGCTAGCAGGCTTGACACAGGAGATGGAGACCTTCTTGTAGAAGGTGGGATCACGCTTGTTTGCGCTGGCGCTGTCAATGATGGCATAAGACACAGGCACAGATGGCTCTTTGGTGGTGGCCAACGGCTCATATGAGGTATCAAAAACACAGGGGCAGGAAGTAGCAACTCTTGGATCAAGAGTGTGGGGCCAGGTGACAACTGGGTACACAGTGGAGGTGTAAGTAACCTCATTATTCCCAATGACTTTTTTGTATGAGACTTTGGTTGCAGGCCTTGAGAGTGGCTTCTGTCTTGGATTAAGGCTACTGTTCCTGGCTTGGGATGCGGGAGGTGGTTGACTGGCGCTGACACCTTGGGAGGCCTGTGTATCAGCATGAATCCCTTCAATTTGTGTTCTGGATCTATTCTTGGACCCTCTGGGACGCCCTTGTGGACAGGCTGCCCCGCAGGCTGGTGCAGGAGCTGGTTGGGAATGCAATTGACGGTCCATAAAAATAAAATAAAAAATATATTTCAGATTAAATATGTATTTATTTGGATTTATTGGTTTAGTTGTGTGTAGTTGTTTTCTCTTGATTTAGCCTTGAATAGTAGCAGATTTTCTATATCCGTGATTTGAAGTGTATAATATTGTATCCTTTCCAGTTTTTGATGATTTTAAAGTTTAATCACTTTTTATGTTTAAACATGGTCGTTGAGATTGTATTTTCCATTTGATTTTATCCATAGTGGAGCTTCTTAATTTGGGTTGATTTGTCCTAGTTTCTTACTTTACATTTGATTTGGATTCCAGTTCCCACAATTAATATCTGAGTTTACTAGTGGCATTCAAAAGTGATATGAAATTTGGTTCTTGGATTTGACAATCCCGCAATTTCAAAAAACATAGTAAACTTAATGAAAATGGTTGGTGGATTTGAACACTTCAAATCTGATTCCAGTTAATTCATTTTGTCCATTGGAAATATGCAGTTTGACTTGAACTTTGCAAATTGTATATGAGTTCCTGCATTTTTAAAAATTCAAATAAAAATACAAAGAATTAAATTTAATTAAAAAGGGCTATCCCACAAAAGTGATTCAAAATTTGGACCAAGGATTTGACTCTAGCATTTTTACGTTTAGGTTCTGAATTTACAGTATCCATAATTTAAAATGTATAATATTCTATCCTTTCCAGTTTTGGATAATTTTAAAGATTAATCACTTTTTATGTCTAAACATGGTTGTTGAGATTGGATTTATCATTTGATTTTAGTTATGGTGGAGCTTCCTTATTTGGGTTGGTGTTTCCTAGTGTGCTTACTGTACATTAAATTTGGATTTCAGTTCCTGAAATTAATATCTGAGTTTACTAGTGGCATTCAAAAGTGATTTGAAATTTGGTTCTTGGATTTGACAATCCTGCAATTCCAAAAAATATAGCAAACTTAATGAAAATGGCTGATGGATTTCAACGCTTCAAATCTGATTCTAGTTCATTCATTTTTTTATTGGAAATATGCAGTTTGACTTGAACTTTGCAAAGTGTCTATGAGCTCCTGCATTTTCAAATATTCAAAAAAATACTCAAAAAAATTAATTTAATTAAAAACGGCCATCCCGCAAAAGTGATTCAAAATTTGGACCAAGGATCTGACTCTAGCATTTTTACGCTCTGGCTCTGTTTTTTAGTACACAACATAGTAAATATATGATTTTATAGACATAAGCTGAACATAAAGAATATAGCCAACTATAAACAAAGAGAACATGAACAATTTAAATGCAAAATAAAGATAATATATAAAGAAAATGTTTGGCAACAGGGGGTTTATTGGGGCAGAAGAGTGATGCCTAGGAGGCAGGATAGCGCAGGAAGGAAGACGTAGAGGAAGTGCTGGCCTGGGGGGTCTGGGATGGGGTGGGTTGGGCTTGCGGGTGAGGGGTGTTGGTGACAGGGGTAGAGGCAGGAGGATTTCACATGATGGCCGCCATATACAACTTGTCATATTCCTTGTCTGTGATTGGCTTGATTGGCTGGTAGGTGGCTGTGGCATGGTGTCGTGAATACTGCTATTCACCATGTTTTGATTTTGCCTTTGGTGGGCCATTTCAAAGACAAATATCTTGCTTTTGCTTCTGCCTCTCAAAATGAGTTGATGACTGAATCAGGAAGTACAATTGTTTGGTTTCTTGATCCTGCGCAACTCACTTGCCCCACTCATGCTGGTGGCAAGTGATCCTACCGTCCTGGTAGTGTTTTGTGGTATTTCTAACCACTATATATTCCATTTTGTATTCACCAATAAAATCAAAGTTCTATTCACATTTTTGTCTTTGTGTCTTATGTACTTCTGCGCCTCTCTCTAGCCACAACTAGTAGAGATTATTCTTCCAGGGCCACAAGGTAAACACAGTCTTCCCTGTCATCTAACCAAGACTTAGTATGAATCCAATCCTAAGGTTAGGATTTCCTGTTGTATGTCTGTGCCGCGTCTCAGAAAAAAACACATGGGGTGGGAGGCGCTTATCTTTACATGATTGGTTGTCCATGTTTATGTGGAAAACCATTTGGGCAAACAAGTCAGCCACTATTTGGTGCCCAAAGAGAGAATTGTGGTCAAGGACCCCAAGATAGAGGTTGCTGAAAGCCTGAGGGCGGCGCTCCCAGAGTGTATCTCCAATTTTAAAGAATACAACATCAGCCAGCTGGATGTTAGTGTGACCAGATGGGTACACAGAGGCCTGGTGCCTGTGTTCCTGGATGGCCTCAAGGGCGGTGGAGCTACCCTCCATCTAGTGGCTCAAGAAATCCCAGTACTTGGAATTCAAGCCATCCCAGGAGTCAAATAATCCACCAAGGATGTGGCTGTACAAGTAGCCATCAATGAAATCTGGGTTTGTCCAATATTAGACAAAGCCCCTTGGCTGAAACAGCCAGAAACACACCAATAAACGTTCCCTTCTTGACTTTTTTTCTTCTATTCTTAGCAGAGGCTTTTCCTTGCTCACTGAAATTGTCAAACACAATTGATAACTTGTAGTACAAGAAAAAACATGATGTAATCTGTTAGACTAGTCAGGAATTGAACCAGGGTTGATTTGATGGCAGTGTCATACGGGGAATCCTCAGTGACATCCTATTGGTTGCCAGAAAAATTGGTAAGAACCCGTATCAAAGCAACCTTCCCATACATCCAGAGCAAAGCCATGTGCTCAGACACCCAAATGCCATGGTGCACAAGTTGCTTCTGGACCTGGGTCAAGGGAAGCTTGGGATCCCGCTGGAGGAGGTCAAGCATGATTGGGTATGCCTCAGATATTTGTGACTTGGGGGCCTTCTTGGGCTTCTTGGCTGTTCCAATCAGATTTCCCCTGCTCATCAGGTTGTTGAATTACTGCATGGCAGTAGCTCAGGTAAATTGCAACTGGGCGGCAATCTGTTCCCAGGACAGACCCTGTAGATTCAGTGCCACAATTTCTTGAAGAATTTGGGCGGTGATGATTTGTTGCTTGGGGCGCTAGGCCAGGGGAGTTGAAGCCTGATTGGCTGTAGGGGGCAGGTTGGGTGATGGCAGGAAGTTTTTCCAAATCAAGGTTGCCATCCTGATTGGTTGGTTGGTGGACAGCTTGTGCGGGGTTGGGTACAGGAGCAGGGGCAGAGCTAGACACTAAGTGACTACTGAACAAGTCAAAGCCATATGAGTCAGGGGTCAGTAACAGGTCAGCTTCCTTGTTACCCGCCTTAAAGGCTTGGGTGTAAACAGGTGCCTCCACATTCTGAGCTTTGCATCCATTAAAGCTGGCTTGGCTTCTGGCGCCGTCAAAGATATTGATAGAAAAACCATTGTAAAAAACCTAGGATAAAACCACTAAAAGTAGAAATTTTAAATATTAATGATTTATTTTTATTGTAATCTTAAATCCATATTTGGAAGGTTCTCAAAACCATTCTGTACAAATCAGGAGCCATGAAAATGGATAAGATACCTCTGTTTCTAAATTGAATAGCTGTTGATTGGATGTAAAACTGTTATTTTCCTATTTTAGGCTGCTCACAATACACATCTTGTGTGACTTTGTTTTGTTTTGTGCTTGTGGAATCTTGCTTCTAGATTGCTCTAATTTTGTTTCATTTTAGTCCTTCTGTTGGTGCCTCATATGAATCCTGATTGGATTATAATATACTCTGGAACAGCATCCATCCATCTCACTTGTTGTGTCAGTTCATTTTTTTGTGGTTTACATTACACTGCTTGATGTTTGATATAATTTTGTATAATGGGCTAATGAAATTTCGTTTTTTGTTTGACAGTTCATTTATTACCCAAAAATATTTAAATTATTTGAATCCTGAATCTCGTGAAACTTGGATTTAGTTCAAATCTGAAATCATTTTGTTTAAATATGAGGTATTTTGGTTATTGCCATAGCTTTTAAAACTACTTTATGGGACAAGCTTATAAACAAAGACTTATAGAGCAACTGGGTTTAAGTTGAGGAGATACAAAAAGATAGGTACAGTTTGAAGTAAAACCTTAATAGAAACAGATTAAATTTTATAATTTGTAAAGTGTGGAGACAACTTCAGTCAGAAAATCTGAAGATTGTGGTAATTTATCATCTGACAGATGATATCCTTAGTCTTCTAACATTAGGAAAGTACAGAGAACCTGTGACTTTGGCGTAACCTGCGGCCTGGAATACTTTGTTGTCTGCAAAAGTAGCAAGTCCAACTGGGCCCAAAGCCCAAAAAATTTGGGACAATTCTTTCTACTTCTGGATATAGGTCCATTGTTGTTGTCTCTATATTTTACTATAGATAATTATAATGTATTACAACAGTATCATCTTTTACTCTACTAATAAAGACTAAGAGAGGATCACATTAAGAAAATAGGACTTGGATCAATCATAAAGTCCATAGAGAATCATCAGTCTTTTATTCTAATGAGCTGGCTTTAAGGCAGCCCTACTGCCTGAGTTTTATCTGAGTTAGCTCACAACCCTAGGAAGAGACTGAAATAGCATTAGATCCACAAAGCAGGAAGCCCAGTCTTTTCTGGGTGGATTTTGTGGAAGCTCACTTGACAACCTCCTTGGCTTACTGTGTTTGTTTTAGACACGCCACACAGCTGAATCTCTTTTCAGCTACCTTCCTGGGCCACTGTCTAGCGCTAGCTAGCCAGTGGCTGGCTAATAGTTTGTGAGATGATTGTTACACTTAATCAGAGATACTCCAATACAATAGGCTCAAGGTATTTTATCTTAGAGTGTTTGGCCTGGCAGCCCAGTCCATTTTGGACTCTGCTAGACATAATGCAGATGAAAGTCCTTATGATGGCCCTCTTCTTCTAAGATACAATTAAAGTTTAGAGTAGTAATTACTATGAGGTACATATTAAAGTGCTTGCATACAGGACTAATTAATGAACAGTAATTGTATGTTCCATTCATTAATTGCAATTTATGAATTTGTTGATGCCAGGATATGATTTGGTTGTTGATTCATTGATCCATATCTTGCAGCCCACATTTTTTTGTTGAAACCATTCCTAATGGCAATTAGAAAGCTGGCCCACAATAATTGATTGAATATATTAATTATTCAATATCCAGGAATCATGAAAACGTCTGTAAAAATCCTAAAATCACTATGTAAGAATCAGTATTCACCTAATTTCTTGTAGTAACAAGCGGTATATCTATGTTGGGAAATTCACTGTAGAATAATAGTTCAAAAATCTATAGAAACTTTCTTTAAAATTAGGGGGGATTTTTCAGCATTGCAGCAGTTTGCTGGCTGAGCATCTTCATTAAGTTTAGGAAACTGTCTTTAAGCTAATAGAACTAGCTGTGTTAATTTGTAAAAAAAATCTAAGAAGTTAGTGCAAATTATAAAATGGAGTTTGAAATTTAAGTCTTTATATAAAAAAGGGAAAGTTTAACTTCAAAGTTGAAATTTATAAACAAATTCTAGAGGATCAGTGTCAGGGATCCAGTCTCAGGCGGCTGGCCTGCCGTTTTTGGGGGTAACTTGGGCCAGGTTTTTTGCGGGCAGAGCCCACTACAAGAGAGAAGCTAACTTTAGAAGGTAGGAAGCAGACTTCCCTGCCCAAGACCATGGGCTGGCAGCCGGTATGATGATGTCCACCACCCCCGTGAGGGTGATGTACATTATTCCAAAAAGCTTGCTGGTATGGTTGGTTGGAAGGTCGGGTGAAGAGGCTGGCATTGGTTTGGGTGTTACAGGCAGTTCCATGTAGATATTGTAGGCCAGGAGATAATTGAATTTTCCTCTAAATAGTTTGGGGTAGAGAATATCCACATGCCTTGGTGATTGTATCTAATAGCGGATTGGATACGGGCTAGCGGGTCAAGTTTGAGGATTCTCTCTGGTGTATAATCCTTGTACTTGGGCTTAAAGGGATATTCAGTGAAGTGAACGGGCCCAAAGGGTGCACCAGGTGGACAGAAAAATGCAGGCGGTGGGGAAGGGGGGCCAGGGGATCTCAAACTGAATTGAAAGACAGCAAATACAAAATATAACAATAGCTGTATAAGCCAAAGTAACATAACCTTTATTCAAAAAATGGCAATAAGTTTGGAGCACAGGGTCCTTTGGTCTATATAGCACCTCACCTCCAAACTTAACATTTTCCATGGGGGGTTCATCAGGGCATTGGGAAGGGCAGGGCCAGGGGAATTGAGTACTTGGGTCTAAAGGCAGCAAAGTGGCACTTGGCCCAGGAGTTCTTTCATTGGTCAAGAATCTCAATTTGGCTACCTGATTATCTTGCTCTAGCGTTATGGTCATGGGGCCAGGTTGCGGGCCTGTGTCTCTTTCCTGGGTTAGCTCCTGATTGGTTGCTGGTGTAGACTTTAAACTCATGAAGCTAATAGTTGTTGCTTTGATACCTCCATTAGGTGCTGTGATTGGTATTCCACTTGGTGCAATAATTTCCTTGGCTTGGCCTGTTTCACTGCATTGGCCATCATTTTTGGTATCAGCTTGCGGGTGTCAGGGAACCAACCCTGACTGGCTGGCTTGCTAGCGTCTGGGAACTGGCAGATTGCAGACTGGGTGGGCAGGGCCCACCAAAGGATTGGTGCTAACTTAACGAGGTAGGACATTGATTTGCCCAACCACAACCATGGACCGGCGGCGGGGACAATAGTATCTATTACTCCTGTGAGAGTTATATATACAATTCCAAAAAGCTTGCTGGTATGGTCCAGCAGGAGTTTGGTGGTGGAGGCGGGCATTGGCTTGGGGGCAACGGGTGGCTCCATGTTGGTTTGGTAGGCAGGGAGGAAGTTGTATTTATCTCTGAACAGGCCAGGTTTGGTAATATACCAAGGACCTTCTTGGTTGTATCTGGTTCTCTCAGTGATTCCGGCCCAGGGTTCCCAGGCTAGTATGTTGTCGGTGGTATAGTCTCTGTACTTGGGCTTTAGGGGGTGCGCTGTGAAGTGGACAGGACCAAAGGGAGCACCTGGCGGGCGGTACGTAGCTGGCGGGTTGGCAGGTGGACCGGATGATCTTTGAGTGAACTGGCAGATTACAAGGATAAAATACGGCAAGAATTGGGGAAACCAATATCTCATAACCTTTATTTAAGAATGACGATGGGGTTTTGGTCTTGGCCTGACATGTATTTATCCCTCACTGCCAGTCTTCACTTCTTGGTTGGGTTTTCTGGACTTGGGCAGGTTGGCATTGGGTGTCTCAAATGGCAGTGTGGCACTTGGCACTGGCGGTCTGCCACTGGCCGCTTTGGGGTGAGAAGACTTCAAATCCTTCTGTTTATTGATTTGAATGTTGGGTGCCTCTTTGGGTTCAGTGCCTTCCTCAGGACTTTGGGAGAGTTTGGAATAATTCCCAGGGGGAGATTTGCCTATTTAACCAGGCAAACTGCCAGTGTCAGGTGTTGGCACCTTGGGGGAATTCTTGGCATCTTGCACTGGCAGTTTTCTTGCAGAATCCTGCAGGACAGCTAAGGGTTTGGGTCCTGGCGGGCTGGTAGCAACTATGAGTCTGGCGGTCTGCAAAGAGTTTTGTCCAGGGTTCAACTCTGGTTCCGTATTTTGAAATTTAGGAGCATCTAAATTGTCATTACTGACATCATCCCCTTCTTCCCCCAAAATCCCCCCTTTCAGGGCCTTCTTCTCAAGGTATTGTTGGATGGCCTGTTTGGCATTGGTTAGATTGCTCAAGGGTTCCCAGGTGCTTTCTTCTGGGGGGTAGCCAGCCCACTTGACGTAGTACTGGGGGGGTCTTGTAGTGGACTTGGTTGCTGTAGATGTATTCAACTTTGTACTCAATTGAGTGGTCCTTCCGGATTGGCAGGGGGCTTGACTTGATCTTCTGGTGGGGTAGGGAGTTTCTGTTTTTTTTGAACAACAGGGCATGGTGGAAAACGTTATGGATCTTCTACATGGGGGGTAGGTCTAGCTTGAAGGCTACTTCTCCAATGAGCTTGGTGATCTTGTGTGGTCTGCTTCTCCTGTGAGCTAGTTTTCTGCAAGGCACATGCAGGGGTACATTACAGGAATCCAAATAGACCTTGTCTCTAACTTGAAGGGGTTTATCAGGGGTGCATTTTCAATCAGCAAAGGCCTTGTATGTCTGTACAGCTTGGTTCAGGTTTGCTAGGCATAAATTTTGGGTGTTGTGGATCTGTTCAATCCAGGCACGTCCCAACAGGTTGGTTTCCTTGTTTCCAATGCTAGGGTCCCATGAGAGTTCATACCCATAGTTGGCTTTGAAAGGGGACATTCCAGTAGATGCATAGTCTTTGCTGTTGTAGGCGTACTGTGCCATGGGTAACATCTTGGCCCAGTTATCTTGGTTGGCGTTGGCATAGCATTGTAGATACTGTTCAAGTATTTGGTTCACTTGTTCAGTCTGGCCATCAGTCTGTGGATGGTAGGAGGCTGATACACAGCGCTTTACCCCCAAGTCCTTCATCACCTGAGCCCAGTAGTTGGAGGTGAATTGTGGTCCTCTATCAGTGATGATTTCTGCCGGAGTGCTGTGTTGGGTTAGGATTCAGTTGTAGAAATATCTAGCTGTCTCTGTGGCAGTGCAGTGGGTGGTGGTAGGGAAAAATAGGACATTTTAGTGAATCTATCTACCATGACTAGGATTGCATTGAACAAAAATTGAAGGGGGTAGTTCCACAATATAGTCCATTGAAACGGACTGCCATGGTCCTGCTGGTATGTCTAGTGGTCTTAGCAAGCCCTCAGGTTTTGATCTACGGGGTTTGGTTTTTCCACATGTCTCACAGCCTTTGATGTAGGTGGCCATGTCTTTGTCCAGTTGGGGCCAAGCATAATTCTTCTTGATTCCTTGGATTGTCTTGAGTCTGCCAGGGTGGCTGGCCATTTCTGAATTGTGGTAGTCTATGAGTACTTTGGTCCTTGTTTCACCTTCTGGTACGTAGATCCGGTTGTGTAACAGCAGGATAGTTCCTTTCAATGAGAATCCCTTCATGTAGTGTTGGCTATCTGGGTCTGAGGTCAAGTTGGCAATGAATTCTGCAGAATACTTGTCTAATTTCTGCACCTCAATGATGTCAGGCTTACGGGCCATGATCTTCATGAACATTAGTTGGATGCCTAGGCTGGCGGGGTCAAGGAGTACATGGGTGTTGTGGTCCTTGGTTTCAGCTGTGGTGGGTGTGACGGATCCAGGAAATTCATGCTTGCTTTTTCATTATCCCGGTCTGACTCTTTTACGGTTTGACAGGGAATCCTTTAGGTAAGCTTTGATGAGCTTGGATTCCAGGCAAGCAATCTTGGCGTTAAACTTGCCGCCATCTGGTGATCACTTCCACATTTTTTGCTTCTCATAGTCTTAGCTGCAGACCATATCTTTCATTCAATGGTAGTCTTCTTTCAACCAAAAGCCAAAAACACAAAGCAAAGAAAGATTGAGGGGAAAGCAACCATTGTCACAATAAGCATAATTTTTTTATTAATTATTATCATGTTTCCATTATATACCAATCAGGGTACATTCAGCTGAAAAACCCTCTGGTTCTGGAATCACACCTGGATTCCTATCACATAGTTTATGACATAACAGCGTCATCCAATCCAGATCTTTATCAAAAAGATCTTCACACTCTTAACCTATAAGAATGTGCCATAATACATTCCAGAATCACCTGATTCTTTCCGTGGAAATGTATTGCTTTGACTTGAAGCATTCTGGACTTCTGGCGCCAAAACCCTGTGGAATATATGTATTCCTGATCCAAGCTATCCTTGTTCTAAATGTGAACCAGCTGATTAATCCTGAATGCATAGACACCATTGTCTACATTTTAGCTATTTTCACATTTAATGGTTTTTTGTGTTAAAAGCCCATTAAACGCTTTGAAACTCAAACCAAGCGCCACCGCGGCGCCCAGGAACTTTCCCAGGCGGCGTCACAGCGCCCTTCGCCTGAAACATTCACTGGGTGGCGCCTCAGCGCTTTTCAAATTCATTAGGCGGCGCGGCAGCGCTTTTGACCCAACAAATTTGCCAACACAGCGCTTTTAAACCACAATTCAGGGGTTTAATTTTGGCTAACCTTAACCAAACTTCTTGACACAGTCAAGGAAATTAAACAATATAATATAATCCTCATTAATTATATTCCAAGCATATATTAATTAACCTTCCCAGTTAATCAATCAGTTTAAGACACCTAGTCTTTACTTGACACAGTCAAGTCTATTTTGGCCCTATGATTAAATCCCCATCAATCATATTCCAGGGTATATATATTAATTAACCTTCCCAGTTAATCAATCAGTTTAAGACACCTAGTCTTTACTTGACACAGTCAAGTCCATTTCAGCCCTATGATTAAATCCTTGTCAATCATATTCCAGGGTATCAATTAATTAACCTTCCCAGTTAATCAATCACGTTTGAGACACCTAGCCTCATAATCTGAATCATTCAGATTATTCATTACGGCCCTCAATTAGTACAGCCTAATTGATTCCTGGGTATCAATTAACCTCCATGGTTAATTAGACGGTTTGAGACACCTAGTCTCATAATCTGAATTGCACAGATTATTCATTACAGCCCTCAATTAGTACTGCCTAATTGATTCCTGGATATCAATTAACCTCCATGGTTAATTGGGCGGTTGGAGACACCTAGTCTCATAATCTGAATTGCTCAGATTATTCATTCAGGCCCTCAATTAGTACAGCCTAATTGATTCCTGGGTAACCATTACTACACTGGAAAGTCTCTCCAAAGCCAATCCTATTGTTTTGAATTTCAACCTATGAAATTCATCACAATTCAATCTCTTTGTGAAACCACAGCCCAATGTGACTGTAGTAAAGTCACAGTGGGGATCATATCTGCTCTTTTCTGCTCAGTGCGTCTAGTACTATGTTGACTTTCCCAGGTTTGTAGTCAATTATCAGGGTGTAGTTGTCCAGTTCTAGAGCCCATCTGGCCTGTCTCTGGTTCAACTTTCTGGGTTTAAAGAAGTAAACCAAGTTCTTGTGGTCAGTTAGGATTTTTACTGGGAATTCAGCTCCACATAGGTACTGGCGCCAATGTTTCAGGGTCTTCGTTATTGCAAGCATCTCCTTGTTGTAGATTGGGTAGTTTCCTTTGGCAGGCGGCATCTTATTGGAGTAATATGCTACAGGATGTAGCATACTATTCCCTCCTTCCTGAAGAAGGACCCCTCCCACCACAAAGTTGGACACATTGGTTTCCAGTAAAAATGGCTTGGAGGGATCTGGCATGGCCAGGACAGGGGTGGAGGTGAAGGCAAGTTTCAAGTTTCAAAAGCGGCGGTACACTCTGGAGTCCAGGCAAAGGTGACCTTGTCAGAGAAAAGGCAGGTCAGGGAGAGAGTAATGTGAGAATTTTTTTTTGATGAAATCTCTGCAATAATTTTCCAGACCCAAGAAACTTTTCACATCCTTTCTGTTTTTAGGCACTGGCCAAGACGTTATTGCTTCTACTTTGTCTTGTGCCATAGCAAAGCCGCCAGTCTTCACTACGTATCCCAAAAATTCAACCTCTGACTGAAAGAATTCACACTTCTTGAGCTTAGCGTGTAAATTGGCTTGGGAGAGTTTCTCCAATATGAGGTCCAGGTGGCACAGGTGTTCTTTGTGAGACTTGCTGTAGATGAGGATGTTGTCCAGATATGCCACACAGAAGCGGTCAAGGTATTCCCCCAGGACGGTGTTGATCATCCTTTGGAAGGTACTGGGGGCATTGCAGAGGCCAAAGGGCATCACCAGGTACTTGTACAGCCCATATTGGGTTTTAAAGGAGTCCTCTACTTGTCTCCATCCTTGATTTGGATTTGGTTGAACACATCTTGGAGGTCAATTTTTGAGTACACCTGGGCTCCAGTCAGTACATTGCAGAGGTCGTTGGCGTTAGGGATGGGATAGCAGTTCTTCACCGTAATATCATTCAGCTTTTGGTAATTTACGCAAGGATGCATCCCACCGTCTTTTTCCCCCTACAAACAGCATGGGCGACAAGCAGGGAGCTTTTGACACCCATATGAACCCTTTGTTTATCATATCCTCAAGGTATGCTTTCAAGGCCACTTGCTTGTGGTGGTTACAGCTGTAGATGGGGCCATGGTGCGGTTGAGTCCCTGGCAGCAGGTCTATGGCGTGGTTGTAGATTGAATGACTGGGTAGTTTGGTGGCTGCCTCTTCACTAAACACGTGGTCCCATTTCTGTAGGGGTGTGGGTAGTCTTCCAACACTAGGTTCTATCTTTATGGTTAGGAGTTTGTTGGTAGGGGTTTGCCATAGCTCATGCAAAAGGGGACGGTGTTGCAAGATTCAGGCTGGCCCAACATGGTGGTTTGTTTGCAATAGTCCAGGATCAGGCCATGTTTGTCGGACCAGGAGTCACCCAGTATAAGGGGGTGGGGCAGTCCGGGTAGGAGGATCAGGGACAACGGGTATACATGATGTCCAATTATCAACAGGAGTTCTTGTTCACACTCATAGCCCGTGTCAAGAGAGCTGTTTCCCATGACCACTTGTAGGCTACACTCTGAAGCTGTCATGCCTAGTTCCTTTGCCAGGCTGGCGTCAATGAAACTTTCATCAGCTCCTGTATCAATAAAAGCTTCAATCTGGCGCTTGTTTCCCAATAATTCTATGGTCACTTGGATGAACTTGTAAGGCTGGGAAGAAGTGTTTATTTGCGCCAGTGAGATTGGGGCAGTGTTCTTTCTAGGGCAGGCTCTGGTCAAGTGGCCGCCTTATGGCAGTGGAAACAGAGTCCTTTGCTATAGTCTTGTTGGAGCTCTTTAGGTGTCATTCCTGTTCTGTTGGGGGTTGGTGCTCAGGTTTGGCGGGTCTGGGAGGGGCCAGCATTCTCTTGGTTCATGCCAAGGCCCTTGCACAGGGGGACCAGATTGTCTAGGCTGAGGGTGGGCGGATGGTGCTTCAACAAGTCCTTCATTGCTAGGTTGACTCCCTTTTGAAAGATGATGGCCATCAGTTTGTCTTCCAGTTGGGTGTGAGTCTTTAGCTTGAGAAATTTGTCAATGTAAGCTTGAATGGGACAGGCACCCTGTTGGATTTCCAACAAGGAGTTCAGGGCATAGTATCTGGTGTTGCAGTCTTCCCCTGTGGTCATCAGTTTGGCTTCAAACTTAGCATAGTCCAGGCAAAATTCCACGTCTTGGCAGTGGCTTTGCCAAACCAATCAAGGGCGTCTCCTGATAGCATGGCAGCTACTCCCAGTACCTTTTCTGTGTCACTGGAATAGGATGAGGCATTGTCTTGAAAATGTAGTCAGAGCACTGGCATGGCGCAGCAGGCCTCCTTGTGAGTGAGTTTTCCCATATGGGGCATCTCCACTTTGGTGAGGGATTGGTTGACTATCACATTCTGAACCTGAGAGAAGGGTCCTTTGGCAGGTTTGGCAGTGGGATCAGAGTTATTGGGGTTGTCTAGGGTTACATTTGTGTTCTTCCACGCAGAAGAGATCAGGTTTTTGGTCATCATAAAAGTGTAATAAGTGATTATAATTACAAAAAACATACAAGATGTTGTGTTCTGAGGTGCAGCACAGATACACAACAGGGAATCCTAACCTTAGGATTAGATTTGTAATAAGTCTTGGTTAGATGACAGGGAAGGCAGATCTGTTTACCTTGCGGCCCTGGATGAATAATCTCTACTAGGCGTGGCTAGAGAGAGGCGCGGAAGTACAGAAGACACAAAGACAAAAATGTGAATAGAACTTAATTTTATTGTTAGAATAGGAAATGGATTATATAGTGGTTAGGAATACCACAAAACACAACCAGGACGGTAGGATCACTTACCACAAGCATGAGTGGAGCGAGTGAGTTGCTCAGAGTCAGGAAACCAAACAATCATATTTCCTGATGCAGAAACCAATTCATTTTGAGAGTCAAAAGCAAAAGCAAGAGATTTGTCTTTAAAATGGCCCACCAAAGGCAAAATTGAAACATGGTGAATGCTGTTATTCACAACATTGCCCCCCTCTAGATTGGCTTAGGGGGGTGATACTTGCGGAGGAACTTGGCGTGTAAGCGAGCAAAAGGACAACCACTGGAGAGAAGCTTTATAGTGTACTCAGATCCTTGTTGGAAAGTCACCTCTAAAGGACCAATCCACAGGGAGTCCAGCTTATGCGCGCACCCACCCAGACAGTGTTGGTAGTACAAAACATGGTCACCAACATCAAACTCAGGCAAGAGAGAGCGCCCAGCGTTGTCAGGAGAGAGGTCAAGCACCTTAGCCTTATATGCGGAAGTGTAGGCAGTGGCCTGTATATCAATGATGCGGTTGACTAAGTCTTTGATGTGGTTGTCAGGGTTCATGGCTTTATCAGAGGAGAGTAGGGGAACCCCCAAGAGCAACGGAATGGTGGCTTCACGCCCATACAACATGGCAAAGGGAGAGTACCCTGTGACCCAATGTCTGCTCAGACAATAGACAAAGAGGGCAGCAGGTAAGTATAGATCCCAATTAGCAGCATCAGAGTAGGTGAGTTTTCTCATGATAAAAACTAGTGTCAAGTTGAAACGCTCAACTGCCCCATTAGTGAAAGGATTATAGGGAGAGGATGACTGGTGAGTTCCTAGAGCTTCAACAACAGAGGTTACAAGTTTGGCATTGAAGTTGGTTCAGTTGTCTGATAACAGCACTTGAGGGCAGCCATGGCGGTAGAAAACATCCTGCAGTAGGAAGGCAGCAGTAGTCTTAGAAGTGATGTCTTTAGTAGGGCAAGCTTCTAATTACTTGCTGAAGTGGTTGACAGCAATCAGGATAGAGCATCTAGAGCGTGAACAGGGGAGAGGGCCTACAGCATCAATGCTAACCGTATGAAAAGCGTGTTGAGGGGGAACCAATTTGAATTTATTAGAGGCAGCTTGGGGCCTCTGGAGTTGGCAGTCATGGCAACTAGCTATGCCATCTGGGATCAACAGGCAAAGATTCCCCCAGAAGTAATTCTTCTGAAGCCAATAAAAGGTCTTGGAAATGCCTCCATGGTCAGTTTTTTTATGAGCTTGCGACACCAAGGAGAGGCAAAGACTGGGGCGCACGTATGGCAGGTATTGACCCCGCACCTTCTTGAAGAGTTGGTTATCACGTATGAGGGTGTCTTCAGACGATTTGGCCAGGGCAAGTTGAATCTCTTCTATCTCACTTTCCCAGGAAGAAGGGTAGCCAATTATCTCGTACAGGCGGTCTGCCTCAGCAGGATGCAGGGCAAGGATGGGCATTTGGGACAACCCATCAGCGTTCTGATGTTGAATCCCGGGGCAATGGAGCACAGTGAAGTCATAACCTTGCAGGCAGAGGGCCCATCTGGCCAAGATTCCTTCAGGCTCCTTAAGTTGTTGTAACCATTTGAGCAAAGCATGGTCAGTGACAACAGTGAAATGTGTACCATACACGTAGTGGCGGAATTATTTGACTGCATGCAGCATAGCGAGGCACTCCTTCTTGGTAACACTATAATTCTTTTCATGCTTATTTAGCACACGGGAAGTATAGGCTACAGGGTGGTCCACACCTTCATTGTCAAGCTGAGCCAAGATAGCCCCAATGGCAAGGTCACTAGCATCATTGTACAAGATTAACTCCTTATTGTAATCAGGGTACACTAAAATGGGCGCTTCTTTGAGTTTCTGCTTTAGAGTCTCAAAGGCCTGCTGTTGGCTGGCAGTCTATTCAAAAGGAACATTATGCAACATTTGGACCAGGGGTTTGCTAGTATCAGAAAATCAGGAATGAATTGTCTATAGTAGCCCATCATGCCCAGAAAGGCTTGTACTTCTTGTAGGTTGGTTGGTAGAAGCATTTTGTCAATGGCTTCAACCTTCTTGGTCATTGGACAAATCCCGATTTGGGTTACTTCATGGCCCAGGAATTCAAGGTGTCCTTTGAAGAAAGCACACCTAGAGGGCTCAGCTTGAGGCCAGCTTCTTGGATCTTTATGAACACCTCTTTAAGGTGGGCTAGGTGATCAGTGAAAGTTGCGCTGAAGACTGTTATATCATCTAGATAGACCAAGACATACAACAACTTCAAGTCCCGCAGGATATAATCCATGGCCCTCTGGAAAATGGCTGGGGCATTACAGAGCACTTGTGGCATGCAGGTAGGCTCAAACAATCCTTCTGATGTGATGAGTGCAGCCTTCTGACAGTCATCAGGAGAGAGGTCAACTTGCCAGCAACCAGACGCCAAATCCATGGCAGAGAAAAACTTAGAACCTCCAAGGCGTCAAAGGGCGTCATTGATGCGCGGTAAGGGATAGGAATCTTTCTTGGTTAGAGAATTCAACCTTCAATAGTCCATCACAATCCAGTGGCCCCCATCCTTTTTCTTTAAGATGAGCAGAGGAGAAGCCCAGGGACTTTGAGAGGGAGCTAGCAGTCCAGCGTCCAGAAGTTGTTTGAGCTCCTTAGAAACCTGCACATTTTCCACTCGGCTGCGGCAATATGGCTTGGCACAAAAGTGGGGAGCATCTCCTGTGTCAATCTGATGAATCACACCTTTGGCCAGCCCATAATCAGTGCTATCTTTGGTAAAGATTTCTGAGAATTGGTCTAGCAAATCAAGCACCTCTTTCTGTTGAACCAGGGACAACTGAGGGAAGTCTTGGGCAGTGAACAGTGATAGGACTTGAGGCTTGTCTTTGGGTAGGTTAAAGTCTTGAAACGTTCCAAAAGGGTGAAGGGACAAGACTTCAGGGGCATTTAACAACTTTCTGTTACCAACAACCTGTCCTCTGGATACGGTCATAGGAAGCGCAGTAAGGTTGGCAACTAGTAATTGAACAGGATCCTTGTAGGAGACGTCCAGAATTCCAGGACAAAGGTAACGCTTGTTACGCGCAGCAAAGGAGGGGAGTAAAGCTCTAAGGAAGTCAGTTTAGGTAGTTCATATGATATCTGGGAGTCTATAATGGTCTGATAACCTGGAGGGATGGTGACAGCAGATGTGGCCATGAGAGGAATTCCCTCAGTTGTAGGACAAGCCATGGGAGGACATTTCATGTTGGTGGAATGGGTTTGGTATTTTAGGGTGAAAACCCCAGTGGGGTACTCCAGTGTACATGTCTTCAAACGTTTACCAGGAACTTTGATTGGCTCCTCAAAGATCAGAGGGACTTTATACCCTAGGATAGAAAGATAACCATCCTTTAGGTTGATGATCCCATTATATTTCTGAAGGAACTGGGTACCAACCAAAAGGTTGTAGCTCTCATTTTCTAGAACAACAGCTGGTGCAGCCAACAGGAGTTACCCAAATTGCATTGGCAAGGCAGAGTACGTGCCAATGGCGCAAGTCATGGACAGACCAGCAGTGCCATAGGATTGATGGTAGTTGAGGTTGGGTGCCAGCTTAAAATTCTTCACCAGTTTAGAAGAAACAACATTGACAGGAGATCTGGTGTCCAGGACAACTTTGATTTTTACTTTCTTAATAGATATCTCTACCCGGGTGGTGGTGCGTCAAAAAGGTGGCAGAACAGCCAAGATATCCTGAGCCTCAGCTAATTCCTTGTCCCATTTCTCAATCATGCATCTTAGTCCTGGGAACTCCTTATATCAGTTTGGAGAGGGAGTGAGACAGATACATTCTTGAAGACAGCATCTGCAACTTCAGCGGCTTCCTCTGATGATTCCACTAATACAGGGGACTGTTTTGCCTGAGTAAGATAGGGGCGGGAGACAACTGATTTGGCCTCAGACAAGGGCTTGGTGGTAGTTGTAGTCTTCCCAGATTGTAGCTTGTAGGGAACTGCAATAGTCTCTGGAACGGCAAGAACAAAATACCCGTATGCATCAGGGTCTTCAACATCAGATTCATCCACATCATAATCATCAGAAATGCCATGGAACAGAAGGAGGATAGGAGGAGCTTCATCATCAACAGGATCAGAGTCAGTAGCAGGCAGAGGTATAGAAGGAGACTGGGAAGAATTTTCAACCAAGAGCGTCTCTGCCTCTAGGTTGACTGTTCTTTTCCTGACTGATCCTTGGGATCAGCTCCCTCAACCCGCGGATTGGTGCAAACACAAGAGTGGTGACTTATCTGACCACAGTTGTGGCAACCCTGACGTCGAGGAGGATTTTGTGAGTTCATAGTGAGGATACAAGGGCCGCAAGAAGAAGAGCCAGAGTAGGAAGCGGCACAACTCTCCCAATTGACTGCCCCAGAATGGGTAAGATGCATATCTTGTAGCAGTGTCTTTATACTTTTCATGGAGGACAGCATAGCTTTGTGGGCCATAAAAAATGATGACACAGGAGTTGATTCACCTTGAGGGCCTGGGCGCAGGCCATATACACTTCATGCACTGTCAATTGTCTGCTTGTTATTAATTTTTGTCCCTCCATGTAAAATCTGTCTGCAAACTCAGCTAACGTCTCTTTGGGTTTGAAAGATATGTGCATGAAGGCATCCTTTTTCACCTCCAGGCTAAGATCATCACCAAATTTGTCAATCAAGAGCTTTTTTCATGTTGTTGAAACTGCAGGCTCAACCCGCCAGCAAGGTTCCAACCAAGCGGGTTTATGACCCACAATCTGATTACCTGGTCACCTAAAGCCAGACTAGGAAGTAAACTTGAATTACCAAATCCATCAACATTAACAGATGATGATCCTTCACGGTGGATACCTTGATTTGGCGCTTGACTCATTATCAGGATCAAGCTAACCCCCTCTTTCAACCAGCCGTGTGATCACCAATCATGTTCCTGCTATCCATTGATTCACAATAGCTATATAATCACTATCTTGCAATAAAGATTATTATATATCCTCTAAATATTTCCCCCTTGTAACTCTGTTAAAAAAGCACAGTTGCAACATTGGTAGCACAGGTAGGTTCTCCATCCTACCTTATCTTGAAAAATTCTGCCTGTTGCCCGCACACGCCGCGGCCAACAAATACTTGACAGAATAATGTCTGGCCTTCCGCCCGACTGGACGCTGTATACTCCTGGTACTGAGATACCTGATGGTTTTGTTCTCTACCAAAACACAGTGATCCTGCTACCCACCTTCAATGCCCTGTCTGCCCTAGGGTTCTTTCAGGCTCCCTCATCAGCGCCACAACCAGCTGTCAAGACCATCATGCCCACCTACGTTGCACAAAGTCTTTGCAGCACCGCCTTGGAGCCCTTTGCAGGGGCCAACAACAACAATGCTGCCACATGGATTCAGTCCGCCCAAAGCAAGTTGACTCAGATGGAGTGCCCACAGCGGTTTTGGATTGCAGAGGTTTCCATTTGTCTGACCCACGACACTGGCACCTGGTGCAACAAGTGGCACAAAGAGCACACTGACAAGAACTGGGACACATTTAAACAGGACTTCTTGGCAAGATTTGTGCTTAGGGATACAACACTCATGATCATACAGCAAGTAAAGAACCTAACCCAGACAGGCACTATGAAGGAACTCACCTGCGCCTACAAGGAACTCTGTCTCTGCGCCCCATCTGACATGGCCTTTGACACTCCAGCAACACACCTCATGTACTACAACACTCTCAAGTTGCACATAATGAGACATGTGAACCTGGAACAAGTTACCAACCTAAAAGGCCTGTATTGTGAAGCAGAAAAAGCGGAACAATCCTCCAACGCTCTGCACAAGGCACAGACTGGGAAAAAAGAGAGACCCAAGGACTCACATTCAAGTGGGCGCTCCTTGTGACCACCTCCTGGAGGTAATGGTAACAACAACAACCATAAAACCACGGGATCAAATGGGAATGGGAATGGAAATAACGGCCAATCAAATTGTACCCATTTCCATGTCACCGCCACCCAAGGCAACCAAGATGAGGGAAAAGCCAGGTGAGAGCACTAAGTGAGCCAAGCTCTCCCCACACAACTCCTGACTTGCCCAACAATGAATACCGACCTAGGACATGGACTAATGCCCAATGATCCAAGTACCCTCGGAAGACCTGGTGCTATACACCATTGTCAGACATCCCAATAAATTGATGTGTTACCCTTTCCGCTTTTGCAGTTACACAGGCTCAGCACTCTTGGACTAGGGCACATATCAAACTTTAGTCAACAGCAGCTTTGTGGATAAATTCAAGTTGGCCACTAATCCTTTGCGGATTAAAAACGTGGTCCTGGCTGATGAACATCACATTGTTGTGACAAAAGAAACTGCTCCCTTCTCTGTCATGCTTGAAAACCTCCACTTCACCATCCAAGGTCCCGTCATCAACTTCCCTAAGTTTGACATTGTACTTGGACTAGACTGGTTGCGGAGAAACAACCCTCATGTAGACTGGGAAACCTCAGTGCTGACCATCAAGCGTGAAGGTGTCAACCACCAAATCTACCCAGACTCTGTAGACCAACTCCTACGCAACCACATCTTTGTACACATCACAGAGACTTTGGACAAGAAGGAAAGCCTGAAAGCAATTGAATGGTACTCCTGCCAGTATGAAATCATACACTTCAAGGACCACCAAGACACCTCCACACTGCAAGATTGCAACATTGTGGCCCGTCACCCAGAAATCTTTAAGGAAGCGTTACCTGGGCTACCCCCTGAGAAGCACATCCAACAATCTATCCAACTCAAGGGGGCCGTACCCAAGGCACACCCCATTTACAGGCTGACCCCAAACAAGGACAACACCCTGCGCGCCTATCTCAAGGAAGCACTGGAAAAGGGACTTATCCACCCCTCACAGTCTCCCTTTGGGGCCACCGTATTATTTGTGGCTAAAAAGGACGGTACCCTACGCCTGGTCACAGACTACTGCGCCTTGAACAAAGTCATCATCAAGAATTGTTACCCCTTACCACTAATTGACAATCTCTTTGACGCCTTGGGAGGAGCCTCTGTCTTCTCCAGGATCAACCTAACTGCAGGTTACAATCAGATTTGTATCAAGGAGGAAGACATCCCCAAGAAAGCCTTCCACACCAAATACAGTTCCTACAAATGCGTGGTACTCAACTTTGGCATGACAAATGCCCCGTCTACCTTTGTAACCTTCATGTACAAAGTGTTTGTGTCACACATAGGCAGACACGCCCTTGTGTACCTGGACAATATCATTGTCTACAGCCCCTTGGTAGAGCAGCATCACAAGGACCTGGAGGGAGTCTTTGCAACCCTGGCGCAACACAAACTGTTGGCCAAGCCCTCTAAATACCAGTTCTTCCAGGAGCAACTACCCTTCTTGGGACACATAGTCTCAAAGGACGGCATCAAACCCAACAGTCATAAGATACAAGCCATCTGCAAAATGCCACCTCCCAAGGACAAATCAGAACTCTGCACTTTCTTGGGAATGGTAGCCTATTTACAACGCTTCATACCCAACTGTGGCGTCTTGACTGCCCCCTTGTCCGCCATAACAGGCGTCAAGTCCAAGTTTGTATGGACCCCCCAACGCAATCTCTGTTTCAGACGTCTCAAGGAAAAGCTCATGACAGCACCCATCCTACAATACCCCAAACAAGACAGAGAATACCAGATGAAAACCGACGCTTCAGATGCATTCATTGGGGGAGTACTACAAATCAAGAATAGTGACAGTGATTTCCTGCCCGTAGCCTATGAGTTGCGCAAATTGACAGATGGCAAGTGTCAATACCCAATCCACAATAAAGAACTGTTGGCCATTGTACACTGCCTAGTCAAATGACGCTGTTACCTGAAACAGCAGGAAGAATTCACAGCACTAACCAATTATAAGTCATTCATCTATTTCAAGACACAAGCAAACCTGTCACGTTGCCAAGCGCAATGGATGGAAATTTTTGAAAGGTTTAACATGCTCATCCAATGTAAGCCCGGGGCCAAACTTGCCATGACAGACGCCCTGTCCTGCCTATATGTCCGCGCTTCTAGGGGAGAGAATGGGCTTGACCCAGACTGGCCTCACCTAGTGCTCCGTACAAAAGACAAAGGGTTCCCCACAGGCACAACCAATATCACCAGAGAAACAGTCATCAAGAATGAGCACCTCTTTGCTGACGTATACTGGACTCTTCACAGAAAGATGTCAGATGACACAACCATTCCCTACATTCCCACACATCAACAAGTCAATACCATTCTTTGCTACCACAGAGATCTTGGACATACTAAGAGCCAAAATCTATATGAATTCCTAAAATCATAAAGCCTGGTGGCCAACCTTATACTGCAATGTCCAGGAAGTGCTAGAACAGTGCGAGGTCTGCAAAAAGTTTGCCAGAAGCAAAACCCCGCCTAAGTCTGTACTCCCCATTCAAACCCAACTACCGTTCAAGGTATGGGCTCTGGACTTTGTGGGCCCCATGCCAGGAAAGCACAACAACAAAAAATACATCATCACGACCATTGATTTTGTGACAAGGTGGCCAGTAGCCCAAGCAGTGAAATTGCACACCGGTAACAACGTCCAACAATTCATTGGCAAAGAAATAATCAGTAAGTTCAGAAAGCAAGAACTCCTGATAACCAATGGGGGCAAATAATTGACTTTCAAAAACACCAATGTGTATCTTGCCAAAAACGGGGTCAAACACAATGTCACAACACAATACCATCCATAGGCCAATGGACGTGTAGAGTGGCTTAATGGTAGCCTTGTGCAAGCCTTAGCCAAACTCACTGCCAGGAGACCTGAAGACTGGTATAAGCAGCTACCAACTGCATTACTTGTGTACAAAACCCAAGTGAACATATCCATAGGGAAAAGCCCGTTTGAACTGGTATACAGCACACAGCCTAATATCATTCAAGCATTGATAGGACCCAAACTAGAAATCCCAAGTCAAGCCCCCCTTGCTCTAACCCTCAAATAATAGAGGTCAACAGCAAACAAGCAACCAAAGAAAAGGAACACTTACAAAAGACCTTCATTTTCATCCGTCAAAGACATGAATTCAGGGACAAAGTCTGGTTCATGAATGTCAACAAAAGCAAACTACAACCCAAAAAATTAGGGCCAGCAGTAATCCTAAAGTTAAACAACAATAACACTTACCTTGTGCAAGGGCACGGGAAACGCAAGCAGGACAAGACGTTACACCACAACCGCCTACAACCTTGTAAAGCAAGACAGAAGCAACAAAAAATGGCCCTGCCTGCCACCAAACAACAACTGGTTCAATATGGCGCCCGGGCTCCTGACAACCCCCCAACAACCTGCCTCCAGAGGAGGCTGACTTTTGCCCGGGTGTGTGTGTGTCAAAACTGCAGGCTCAACCCGCCAGCAAGGTTCAACCAAGCGGGTTTGTGACCCGCAATCCAAATACCCGGGCACTCAAAGCCAGACCCAGAAGTCAACTTGGATTACCAAATCAATCAACATGAACAAATGATGATCCCTCATGGTGGATACCTTGATTTGGCGCTTGACTCATTAACAGGATTAAGCTACCCCCTCTTCCATTCAGCTATGTGATCACCAATCATGTTCCTTCTATTTATTGATTCACAATAGCTATAAATTACTATCTCACAATAAAGATTATTATCTATCCTCTAAATATTTTCCCCCTTGTAACTCTGCTAAAACAGCACAGTTACGACAATGTCTTCCCAGGTCATAATGGTGGGTAGCTCTGGCACAACTAATTCTTGACAGGTTGGGTGTAGACAGGTTAGAATGTGTTCCTTCTTAACCTCATCTGATACTTGCCTCATGGCAGTTTCATAAATAGTTAAGAAAGCTGAAATAGTTGAGGTTTTGAGATCAGAGACTTGCTTAAAAGTAGGCTTGAAGTGTGCATTGGGAGCTGGACCACAATTGCTGCTATCAAGTACATTTATGCGCGGGGAGAACTCAGCTTCAGATTTGGAGGGGGTTGTCTAGACCATAGTTGTCAAACACTTTCTTCAAGGGTCGTCAGAGTCTCGGTATTTCTGGCACCCATAGTGTTGGCTAGAGTGATCTGTTGTTTAGTAAAATCTAGGCATTGTCCTTGGGTAGTGACAACAGTGGAGAGCTCAGCCAGCCGCAAAGCAAGGGATGGCCCCACTGACAGACAGGGGGCAAATCTGTTGTTTACCAAATCAATCAGCTCACTCATCTCCTGTACGTCCCTGTCCAACTCAGTCTGGTCTCATTTCAAATGGTCCACCTCATTAGCTAGGGCAATCAACTCCCTAGCACAGTGGATTTGAGGAGCCCCCGCCAAACCAGAACAACAGCCATCTTCCTTGTTAACTCTGAGTGGGCTAGCAGTGGCTGTCACTACCTTGCGTAAAGCAGCGACTTCTTACTGTGGTTCAGCAACCTAAGCAGTCAGCGCAAGAACCTGGGGGTCAGGTTGAGGCATTTCAGTAGGACGTCCCTGGCTACAAGTGGAAGCATATAATTCTTGGATGGCCTCCCAGATCCTCTGCTCTCTGTCCACCAGATCATCAGCAGGAGGAGAAGGCGGAACATCAGGTTTGGGAGTAGACAGCTCATTCACCTGAATCTGGAGTTTGGCTATAGCAGCAGCAGTGGTAGCTCTCTCTTGATCAAACTCTGCACTGAGTTCATTTAGACCTTGGGCAGCAAGGTCAGCTACCTGTTGCAATTGCTCAAAGGAATAGACACTGAATGCATTGAGCTGTTGCACTAGGCGTTCAAAGTTGGAGAGACAAGCAATTAGGGTGGAGTCTACTTGAGTGCGCCAGGGTTGTTCTAACTGGTGAAACTCATGTAGCCATCCTTAATGTACTCAGGGATAGACTGGTGCATTTGCTTGATAGAATTGACTAAACATGTTTGAGAGGTGACCAAATCACGCTGATTATCAGATACCAGGGAGAAAAGGGAATGAATCCATTGTTGGTAGGCAGCATACTGTCCCAATGATGGGTAACAGCTGCTTATAGAGACAAGATATCTTGAACGTGGAGTCCTAACACCATCTGGTGGTGGGCCAAGGCGGGCTGTACAAAGAAGATAGTAAGTGCTCAGCAGAACCAGCCACTGAGAGGAGATGATGTGGAATTTGAGGAGCCACATTTAACTCATAGTATTTGGCACGGCTAAACTGTAGCTGAAGGCAAGGGATGGCCCTGTCCCGAGCTATCCCAAGGGCTACTGCCATGACTTGATCAAAGTTGGGGGAACCCATGGGGTATGCAGCTAGGAAGGGATCATTCCCAAGGTTCAGTACAGTAGGGACAATAGGCGGTTTGGCGATGTCTTCCTCAATAGGAGGGCTGGTAATTTCAGGCAAGGTTGACTCCTGAATAGGTGGAGGCAAGGGACCTGAAAACGTAGATGCAAAAGGGATAACCAAGGGGCTTACAGCCCATGTAGTGAGCACCATTTTTGTCATGTTCTAAGGCGCAGCACAGATACACAACATGGAATCCTAACCTTAGGATTGGATTCATACTAAGTCTTGGTTAGATGACAGGGAAGGCAATTGTGTTTACCTTGCGGCCCTGGATGAATAATCTCTGCTAGGCGTGGCTAGAGAGAGGCGCAGAAGTACAGAAGACACAAAGACAAAAATGTGAATATAATCTAATTTTATTGGTAGAATAGGAAATGGATTATATAGTGGTTAGAAATACCACAAAACACTACCAGGACGGTAGGATCACTTGCCACCAGCATGAGTGGAGTGAGTGAGTTGCGCAGAGTCAGGAAAACAAACAATCATATTTCCTGATGCAGAAACCAATTCATTTCAAGAATCAAAAGCAAAAGCAAGATATTTGTCTTCAAAATGGCCCACCAAAGGCAAAATCAAAATATGGTGAATGCTGTTATTAACAACACAAGATGCCCCAAGAATAATCAATATCTTGGGGCTCAGGGTACCAGTGTTAAAATAGATTGTCATAATGTCAGGGAACCAACCCTGACTGGCCGGCTTGCTAGCATCTGGGAACTGGCTGGTTGCGGACTGGGTGGGCAGGGCCCACCAAAGGATTGGTGCTAACTTAATGAGGTAGGAGATTGACTTGCCCAACCACAACCATGGACTGGCGGCGGGGACAATAGTATCTATTACTCCTGTGAGAGTTATTTATACGATTCCAAATAGCTTGTTGGTATGGTCCAGCAGGAGTTTGGTGGCGGAGGCAGGCATTGGCTTGGGGGTGACAGGTGGCTCCATGTCAGTTTGGTAGGCAGGGAGGATTTTGTATTTATCTCTGAACAGGCTGGGTTTGATAATGTACCAAGGACCTTCTTGGTTGTATCTGGTTCTCTCAGTGATTCCGGCCCAGGGGTCCCAGGCTAGTATGTTGTTGGTGATATAGTCTCTGTACTTGGGCTTTAGGGGGTGCGCTGTGAAGTGGACAGGACTAAAGGGAGCACCTTGTAGGCGGTACGTAGCTGGCGGGTTGGCAGGGGGGTTAGAGGATCTTTGAGTGAACTGACAGATTATAAGGATAAAATACGGCAATAATTGGGGAAACCAATATCTCATAACCTTTATTTAAAAATGACAATGGGGGTTTGTTCTTGGCCTGACAGGTTTTTATCCCACACTGCCAGGCTTCACTTCTTGGTTGGGGTTTCTGGACTTGGGCGGGTTGGCATTGGGTGTCTCAGATGGCAGTGTGGCACTTGGCACTGGCGGTTTGCCACTGGCTGCTTTGGGGTGAGAAGACTTCAAATCCTTCTGTTTATTAATTCAAGTGTTGGGTGCCTCTTTGGGTTCAGTGCCTTCCCCAGGACTTTGGGAGAGTTTGGAATAATTCCAGGGGGAGATTTATCTATTTCACCGGGAAAACTGCTGGTGTCAGGCGTTGGCACCTTGGGGGAATTCTTGGCATCTTGCACTGGCAGTTTGCTTGAAGAATCCTGCAGGACAGCTAAGGGTTTGGGTCCTGGCAGGCTGGTAGCAACTTATTTAATTAGTAGTGGGCTGTCATGTTCCCAGCCTATGAGTCTGGCGGTCTGCAAAGTGTTTTGTCCAGGGTTTGACTCTGGTTCCGTATTTTGAGATTTAGGAGCATCTAAATTGTCATTCCTGATAGCAGGGGCTTGATCCCAGAAAAATGTGGTCCCACAGTCCATAGGCACAACAGTATCCAGGGTTGGGTTTGATTCCTGCTCTAGGGGCTGGGTTTCCAGAAGGGGAGAATTGTTAATCCTGACATCATTCCTTTCTTCCCACAAGCTCCCTCCCTTCCAATTCTTCTTGTTCAGGTAGAGTTGGACAGCTTCTTGGGCATTAGAAAGGTTGCTCAGCAGTTCCCAAGTACTTCCTTCTAGTGGGTATTCTCTCCACTTGACATAATACTGGGGTTTTTGGTAGTGAGTTTGGTCGCCATGTATGTATTCAACTTTATATTCCTCACCACGGTTTGTTTGGATGGGTGGGGGACTGTCTTAATCCATTGGTGGGGAAGCAAATTCCCATTCTTTTTGAACAACAGGGAGCAATGGAACACATCATGAATCTTCCAGGAGGTGGTAGGTCTAGCCTGAAGGCAACTTTACCAACTAGTTTGGTGATTTTGTGGGGGCTGCTTCTTCTGTGAGCTAATTTCCTGCAGGGCACGTGCAGGGGTACATTCCAGGAGTCTAGGTATACTTTGTCCCCAACTTGTAGGGGTTGGCCTGGGATTTGTTTGCAGTCAGCAAAAGCCTGTATGTCTGCACTGCGCAGTTCAGGTTGGTCAAGCATGTTTTTTGAGTGTCGTGAATCTGTTAAATCCAGGAGCGCCCAGTGGTGTTTGATTCCTTTTTGCCAATCTTGGAGTCCCAAGTGGGACCAAACCCATAGTTGGCTTTGAACAAGGACATACCAGGGAAGGAATGATCTTTACTGTTGGTGACAAACTGGGCCATGGGGAGCATTTTGGCCAAATTTTCCTGATCAGTGTTGGCATAGCATTGAAGGTTTGTTCAAGAATAAGGTTCACTCTTTCAGTTTGGCTGTCTGTCTGTGGGTGGTAAGAGGTAGATAAATATTGCTTGATTCCCAAGTTTTTCATCACCTGTGTCAAGTAGTTTGACGTAAATTGGGGTTCTCTGTCTGTGATAATCTCCTCAGGTGTTCTATGTTGAGTGAGGATGCAATAATGGAAGTGTTGGGATGTCTCTGCTGCTGTGCAATGAGTGGTAGTTGGTACAAAGTATGTCATCTTGATGAAACAGTCTACCATGACCAGGATTGCATTAAAGGAGAGGGATAGGGGCAGTTCCACAATGTAGTCCATAGAAACATATATCCAGGGTCTATAGGGTATATCCAAGGGTCTTAGCAGTCCTTCAGGTTTGTTTCTGCGTGTTTGGTCCGCCCACAGGTCTCACATCCCTTCAGGTACGCGGTTACTTCTTGATACATTTTTGGCCAAACAAAGACCCTTCTGATTCTCTGGAGGGTCTTGAGCCTACCCAGGTGTCCAGCCATCTCAGAGTTGTGGTAGTCTTTCAAAACGTTCATTCTGATGTCTCCTTCTGGTACAAAGTTCCATGTTGCAACTGAACCAATGAGGGTTCAGTATTTGGAATTGGGGAAGACAACAGTCTAATAGAAAAGGACAGAATAGTAAGAATAAGGTATTGTTTATTGTAGAATATTGTGATTAATATACTATATGGGAAAAGCCACAAGGCCACAAGGGGGTGGCATAGTGGGGAGTTCCATGTAGGGTTTGGAGCCAAGGAATAACTTTTGCGGGGATCAGTGGGTCAAATTGGCAACACTCCTAATTGGGATGAAGTACCCGCCATTTGCTGCTGCCATCAGATTAATCCATAACATTAGATACATAAAGGGGCGGCTCATTGAGCGCCCCCTGTTTATTGTAAGATACATTAGCAGGAGAGGCTGGAAACTTGGTTGCAACACTCCCCTTGCTCCCTGCTTGTTGTCAGACACCAGGACTGGAGTTTGCGGAAGGTCCAGGAAGGTCTGCACAAACACCCTTTGTGTGGGGATGGCACAGCAGGGGCGCAAGCAATTGTGGTGAAGTTTCTTGGTGTTCCCCTGGGCATCCTCAAGTTGGTAGGTGTGGTTGTCATAGACAGCAGCTACCTTGAAGGGCCCTAGGTGGTTGGGTTCTAATTTGGCAGAATTGGGATTGAGGGTGTAGACGGGGTCACCTATGGCGTATCTAGCTTCAAGGTGTTTTGTCCCTCCTGCAATCCACTTGTGTTTGATCTCCTGGGCTTTGGCACGCCATTGGTCTAGGGAGGGAGTTGGCACTAAGGGGGGCTTGTCGGGGACCTTAGACCGTAGTTCCCCCTGTTCAACCCCTTTCAGATTGTCAGGTGTTCCAAAGGCCAGGGTGTTAGGGATGAACCCAGTGCCCCTGTTGATTCTTGCTTGCAGGATCAGTAGGGTGGTGGGAAGATGTTCAGTCCATGCAGTGTTAGGGTGCTCTTGTGAGAGCTTGGCAATCAGTTGAACCAGGGAGTCATTTAACTGTTCCACGTGTCTGTTGGCTTGCAAATGGTAGGGGGTTGTGACTATATGTTGGAGTGTGTTCTTGATGCAGTATGCCTTCACAACATGTCCAACAAGTTTGGGCCCGTCATCTGTGATGAGACGCTTGGGTTGCCCAAAGCAAGCTACAATTTACTTTCCAATAAAGAGGGTAACAGTGGAGGCGGTGTGGTTGGTTATGGCCCAGGCCACTGGCCAACAAGTGAAGTAGTCAATAGCGGTGATAATATACTTCTTACCCAGTCTGTCTTTGGGAAGCGGTCCCACAATGTCAAGGGCCCACTGTTTGAAGGGTTCCATAGCCTTGATGGGTAGGACAGACTTGGGAGCTGCAGGTTTGGACATATTCTTTTTGCACAACACACACATCTCAAGGAGATCCAAGATGTCTTGGTGCATGTGCGGCTACCAGACCTTACATTTTATAATCTTGAAGAGGTTACACCCTCTGATGTGACCCAAGGTTCAGTGGTAGTGCAAGATGGTGTCCCCTCCTTGTGTGGTGGGAATGTAAGGCGTCTTTTCACCTGTCTCTGCCCGGCGGCAGACGTTACCAGCATTGGTGGTGAACTGGCTCTTGTTGTCCTTTAGCTTGGAGATGGTGACCGAGTTAAGGCCCTTGTAGTGGGTCGCCTCAGGGCGCAGGTAGAGCATGGGCCAATCTGGGTCCAAACTGAAGTCCCCAGTGATGGACAATACATAGAGTTGTGAAAGAGCGTTGGCTGTGACAAGTTTGTTTCCAGGTTTATATTTGATGCGTAGCTGATAGGGGAATAGAAGCTCAACCCATCCTTCTTGGCGGCATGTCAAATGAGACTGCATGTTGAAGTATTGGAGTGACTTGTGGTCCGTCAGAACACGGGGTGGGAAGGTTGCACCTTCTAAGTAACAACACCACTTCTCAACACAGTGTACAATGGCTGCCAGCTCCTTGTTATGGATGGGATAACATTGTTCCAAGTCAGTGAGCTTCCTGGATTCATATGCTACGGGGAGGAAGACGCCATTGTCAGTTTCTATCCTTAGAACGCCCCCTATGGCCCTGTCAGAGGCATCAGTCTTGAGTTTGTACTGTTGGTTTTGGTTGGAAAACTGCAGTACTGGTGCTGCTATGAGCCTTTACTTCAACGCCTTGAATGTTTGATCTCTGGCGGGGGTCCAATGTAAGTGCTGTTTGGTATTGAGGAGCTCAGTGAGAGGTGCAATTAGTTCCCCGCAATTGGGGATGAATTTGCGTACATAGGCAACCATGCCTAAGAATGTCCGCACCTGGCCCGCATCAGTGGGGGGCGGCATGCTAGCAATTGCCTTGATTTTGGAAGGATTAGGCTTTATCCCTTGGGCAGAGATGATGTGCCCAATGAATAACAACTCTGACTTGAGAAACTCACATTTGGAGGGTTTAGCTTTTAACTGGTTTCCCCAAAGGGTGTTGAGGACAGCACAAAGGTGTTGAAGGTGCGTGGTTTGATCTTGACTGAAGACAATAATGTTGTCAAGGTACATCACCACACACTTCCCAATCAATTCCTCAAAGGCGTTGTTCATCAACATGGCAAAGGTGGAGGGAGCGTTGGTCATTCCAAAGTTCATGACACGACACTTGAACAACCCGTAGTGTGTGCGGAAGGCAGTTTTTGCCTCATCCCCTGGTGCAATGCGGACCTGGTTGTACCCCGCAGTGAGATCAATCTTGTTAAAGACCTTTGCACCCGCAAGTGTATCAAACAGGTTGTCAATCAGCGGCAGGGGGTATTTATTTTTAACTGTCACCTCATTTAGGGCGTGATAGTCTGTGACCAGGCAAAGGGACCCATCCTTCTTGGCTATATAGAAGACTGCCGCCCCATATGGAGAGAGCTAGGGGCAAAAGAAGCCCTTATCAAGCGCGTCCACCAGGTACTGGCAGAGGGTTTCATCTTCCTTTGGTGTGAGGCGGTATAATGGTTGTGCTTTAGGTAACAATCCTTGAAGTTGCACAGCGTGCTGGATCTCCTGGGGTGGAGGTAGTTGTTTGAGTGTTTCACTGAATACGTCCTTGTACTCCTCGAGGAGTGCAGCTAGTGCTGGTGGTGGTGGTGATGTTGACAAGGGAGGGACTGCAGATGGTTCTGCACAGATAACTTTGACTGAACATTGGTTAAAGTCTAGTCTCCCCCCTTGAAATCATATGAGCCTGTTTCTGTCATTCTGAAAAACACAGTGTCATGTAGTAGTTTGTTCATTTCCATGGGGTAGATCTGGAACCCACCCTGTTTCTATTGAGGGTGATGACAGAGGTATCCCAGTCAATGTAGGGGCAGTTATGCCGGAGCCAGTTGAGGCCAGCAATTACATTGTTGCTGAGGTCTGCCATGATTGGCCCAGAGAGCTTAACCTGGACGCTTCCCATTATTACAGAGAAGGGTACTGTCTTGTGGGTGATGGCAATTCTGCAGGAATCAGCTACACATACTGCTTTGAATCTGCTGGGTACTTGATCTAATTGCTGGGAGTCAGCAAACGCTTGATCTACCATGGTGTGATTGGCCCCGGTATCTACCAGTAGCTTGTGGGTGTTCCCACAGAACAGAAGGGATAGGATAAGCATGTTACTTTATTTGAGGAGTGGGCAGCTTGCAACACGGGGTCATTACTATGGACCTGGAAGACGTCCAGAGTTTCAACCTTGTGAAGATTGTAGTTGCGGGAGTTCCTTGCAGGTAAGGGCTGAGAAGACGGGTCAGTTGGGGTTGTAAGGCCTCTTGTTGCTACAACCCCCAGGCTTTTCCCTGGTCCTCAATTAGCTCAATCTGGAGCTCCCCCTTGCAGGGGTGTTTAGTTGCACTTTCTTGTTGACAAGGTTTGCAACGGCTCACTTGACCTTGGCCATTGCTAGGTGCAGAACGTGGTTAAGGCGGAGCATTGTTGGTGCAACAGAAGCCCATTGAAGCCTGGTTATTGGCCTCTACAATGGCTTTATAGCAGTTGTCAATAGAGGCGCAGCAGCCAACAGGGACCCACTTGCAGATATGGGGTTTTAGCCCATTAACAATGAAAGTGAGCAACATGGTGTTCCCATCAGTCACGGCTTTGGGGGTGTCAGCAAGGGCTTGCTGCCACGCGGCGAGATACTTGGGGACAGAACCAGTCTACTTGATGGCTAAGAGGGGAGTCCCCAAGATGATGGGAGAAGAGCTCACTATATTGGGACTTGGTGGCGTCTCAAAATGTTGCCCAGGTGACGTCAAACTCCTGGCTGGCCCAGTTGGTGAACCACACGGCGGCAATTGCCTGTAAGGCGGCCAGATGCGGTGGTGACCCACATGGACTCAGGGACCTGACAGATACAAAGGCGCGTTTCAGTGGACTGGAGCCAACTGACAATGTCGGCTCCTTCAACACTTCCAGTGAAGGATTCTAGTTGGAGGTTGAGCATACATTGGGACAGGTCCAACTGTGGCGGGATGACGCTAGCGTCACGCTGCCCGAGGCGGAGCCAATTATATACACTGGTAAGAACTAGCTGATCTTGATAGATGACATAACCTTCAGGAATGTACCCCTTGGGGATTGGAAGGAATGTCTCTTGTTGTGGAGTAGCTATATGGCCTGGACTCCGTCCTTTCTTGGGGGAATTTTGTTTTTAAAATAGGTTGTAAACCTACTGCTGCTATCACTGTTGCAACTGAACCAATGAGGGTTCAGTATTTGGAATTGGGGAAGACAACAGTCTAATAGAAAAGGACATAATAATAAGAATAAGGTATTGTTTATTGTAGAATATTGTGATTAATATACTATATGGGGAAAGCCTTAAGGCCACAAGGGGTTGGCATTGTGAGGAGTTTCATGTAGGGTTTGGAGCCAAGGAATAACTTGTTCAGGGATCAGTGGGTTAAATTGGTAACACTCCTAATTGGGATGAAGTACCCGCCATTTGCTGCTGCCATCAGATTAATCCATAATGTTAGATATGTCAAGGGGCAGCTCATAGAGCGCCCCCTGTGTATTGTAAGATATGTTAGCAGGCAAGGCTGGAAACTTGGTTGCAACATCCAGTTGTGGAGCATTAGCATGGTTCCCTTCAATGATTAGCCCTTTTGGTAGTAGCTGCTATCCAAGAACTTGGAGAGGTCTGCAATCAAGGTCTTGATGAACTCGTTTAATGCTTGGGCCCTTAGTACTTCTGGCTTGCTGGATCTGATTTTCATCAATCCCAGGTGGATGCCAAGGCTTGCTGTGTCCAAGAGGACTTGGGTGTTGTGGTTGCGGGTTTCTAGGTGGGTAGGCACCAGGTCAGTTCTTCTACTTAGGGCATTGGGTACAACATTCACCTTTCCTGGCTTGTAGTTTATGGTCAGGGTGTAGTCAGACAGTTCTAGGGCCCATCTTGCTTGTTGTTGGTTAAGCTGGCGTGGTTTAAAAAAATAGCCCAAGTTCTTGTGGTCTGTCAGGACCTTTACTGGGTGTTCAGCGCCACATAGGTATTGGCGCCAATGCTTCAAGGTCTTTATTATGACTAGCATCTCCTTTTCATATATTGGGTAGTTTTCTTCTGCAGGTAGCATCTTCTTGGAGTAATATGCTATAGGATGTAGCATACTATCACCTCCTTCCTGATGAAGGACCACACCCACTGTAAAGTCAGACACATTGGTTTCCAGAACAAAAGGCTTAGAGGGATCAGGCATGGCCAGAACAGGGGGGGGCGGAGGTGAAGGCAAGTTTCAAGGTCTCAAAGGCAGTGGTACACTCTGGAGTCCAGGCAAATGTGACCTTGTCAGAGCAAAGACAGGTCAGGGGGAGAGTAATGTGAGAAAATATTTTGATGAAATATCTGCAATAATTTTCCAGACCCAAGAAAATTTTCACATCCTTTCTGTTTTTAGGCACTGGCCAAGACATTATTGCTTCTACTTTGTCTTGTGCCATGGCAAAGCCGCCAGTCTTCACTATGTATCCTAGGAATTCAACCTCAGACTAAAAGAATTTACACTTCTTGAGCTTAGTGTGTAAATTGGCTTGGGAGAGTTTCTCCAATATGAGGTCCAGATGGTGCAGGTGTTCCTTATGAGACTTGCTGTAGATGAGGAATTTGACCAGATATGCCACACAGAAGTGGTCAAGGTATTCCCCTAGGACAGTGTTGATCATCCTTTGGAAGGTGCTGGGGGCATTGCAGAGGCCAAAGGGCATCACAAGGTACTTGTACATCCCATATTGGGTTTTAAAGGTAGTCTTGTACTTGTCCCCTTCCTTGATTTGGATTTGGTTGAATGCATCTTGGAGGTCAATTTTTGGGTACACCTGGGCTCCAGTCAGTACATGACAGAGGTTGTTGGCATTGGGGATGGGGTAGTGGTTCTTCACTGTGATGTTGTTCAGTTTTTGGTAATTCACATATGGACGCATCCCACCATCTTTTTTCCCTACAAACAGCATGGGCAACAAGCAGGGGGCTTTTAACACCCATATGAACCCTTTGTTTGTTATATCTTCAAGGTATGCTTTCAAGGCCACTTGCTTGCGGTAGTTACAGCTGTAGATGAGGCCATGGTGTGTTTGAGTCCCTGGCAGCAGGTCTATGGCATGGCCATAGATTGAATAACTGGGTAGTTTGGTGGCTGCCTCTTCACTAAACACTGGTTCCATCTCTGTAGGGGGTAGGCAGTATTCCAGCACTAGGTTCTATCTTCATATACAAGAGTTTGTTGGTAGGGGGTCAGTCCTGGCTCATGCAAAAAAAATAGTTTCACAGGAATTCAGTTGGCCCAACGTGGAGTTTTCCTTGTGATAGTTCAGGATTAGGCCATGTTTTTGGACCAGGAATCACCCAGTATAAGGGGATGGGGTAGTCCTATCAAGAGGATCAGGGATGACAGGTATACATTGTGTCCAATGGTCAACAGGAGTTCTTGTTCACACTCATAGCCGGTGTCTAAGGAGCTGTTTCCCATGATTACTTGAAGACTGCGCTCTGAGGCTGTCAAGCCAAATTCCTCTGCTAGGCTGGCGTCAAAAAAACTTTCATCTGCCCCTGTATCAATAAAGGCTTCAATCTTGCACTTGTTACCCGCTATTTCTACAGTCACTTGGATAAATTTGTAAGAATGAGAAGAAGTGTTTATTTGTGCCAGGGAGGTTGGGGTAGTGTTCTTCTTAGGGCAGGCTCTGGTCAAGTGAGCTGTCATGTGACAGTGGAAGCAGAGTCCTTTACGGTAGTGTCGTTGGAGCTTATTGGGGGTTATCTCTGTTCTGTTAGGGGTTGGCGGATCTGAGAGGAGCCAGCGTTTTCTTGGTTCATGCTAATCCCCTTGCACAGGGGGATTAACTTGTCTAGGATGAGGGTAGGCAGATGGTGCTTCAACAGGTCCTTCATTGCTAGGTTGACGCCCTTTTGGAAGATAATAGCCGCTAGTTCATCCTCAAGTTGGGTGCAGGTCTTCAGTTTGAGGAATTTGTCAATGTACACTTGGATGGGTTGGGGACCTTGTCAAATTTCTAGCAGGCAGTTCAGGGCGTATTATCTAGTGTTGCAGTCTTCACTGGTGGCCATTAATTCAGCCTCAAACTTGGCTTAGTCTAAGCAGAATTCCATGTCCTCAGCTGTGGCCTTGCTAAACCAGTCCAAGGCGTCCCCTGATAGCATGGAAGCAACCCCAAGGATCTTCTTGGTGTCACTGGCATAAGAGGGGGTGTTGGTATGGAAATGCAGGCAGAGAACCGGCATGGTGCGTCTAGCTTCCTCAAGTGTGAGCTTCCCATCTGAGGCATCTCCACCTTGGTGAGGGACTGGTTCAAAATCACGTTTGCACTTGGGAGGAGGGGCCTTGTTGATATCAGTGGCAGCGGTGTCAGTTCTTTTCAGGTCAATAAGGTTTGTATTCTTCCACATGGAAGAGATCAGGTTTGTGGTCATCTTATAGGTGTAATAAGTGATTATCAATAGCAAAAATATACAAGATGCCCCAATAAATAACACTATCTTGGGGCTCAGGGTACCAGGTTTTATAAAGATTGCCATAATGTCAGGGATCCAGTCTTGTGTGTCTGGCCCGCCGTTTTTGAGGGTAACTTGGGCTGGGTTTTTTGCGGGCAGAGCCCACTACAAGAGAGAAGCTAACTTTAGAAGGTAGGAAGCAGACTTCCCCGCCCAAGACCATGGGCTGGCAGCCAGTATGATGGTGTCCACCACCCCCGTGAGGGTGATGTACACAATTCCAAAAAGCTTGCTGGTATGGTTGGTTAGAAGATTGGGTGAAGAGGCTGGCATTGGTTTGGGTGTTACAGGCAGTTCCATGTAGATATTGTAGGCTGGGAGATAATTGATTTTTCCTCTGAATAGTTTTGGGGTAGAGAATATCCACAGGCTTGGCAGTTGTATCTAATAGCAGATTGGATGTGGGCTAGCGGGTCAAGTTTGAGGATTCTCTCTGGTGTATAATCCTTGTACTTGGGCTTCAAGGGATATTCAGTGAAGTAAATAGGCCCAAAGGGTGCACCAGGAGGATAGAAAACTGCGGATGGTAGGGCAGGAGGGTCAGGAGATCTCAAACTGAATTGATAGACGGCAAATACAAAATATGGCAATAGCTGTATAAGCCAAAGTAACATAACCTTTATTCAAAAATGGTGATATGTTTGAAGCGCGGGTCCTTTGGTCTATATAGCACCCCACCTCCAAACTTAACATTTTCCATGGGGGGTTCATCAGGGCATTGGGAAGGGCAGGGCCAGGGGAATTGAGTACTTAGGTCTAAAGGCAGCAAAGTGGCACTTGGCCTGGGAGTTCTTTCATAGGTCAAGAACCTCAATTTGGCTACCTGATTATCTTGCTCCAGTGTTGTGGCCATGGAGCCAGGTTGCAGGCCTGTACCTCTTTCCTGGGTTAGCTCCTGATTGGTTGCTGGTGTAGAATTTAAACTCATGAATCTAATAGTTGTTGCTTTGGTACCTCCATTAGGTGCTGTGATTAGTATTCCACTTGGTGCAATAATTTCCTTGGCTTGGCCTGTTTCACTGCATGGGCCATCATTTTTGGCATCAGCTTGCGGGGGCTTGATCCCAGAAAAATGCAGGCAGGTGATCCTGTGGTCCATAGACCCAGCAGCCTGGGGGGATCCAGGGTCAGGGGTTGATTCCTGCTCTTGGGCCTGGGTTTCCAGAGGGGGAGAATTGTCAATCCTAACAATCAGGGTCTTTCAAAAATATAAGGTAAATTCAAGTAATTCTGTTCCTTAATCTTAAAATTATAAAAAAATTGAAATGAAACAAAGGCAAGGAGAAACTTAGAATTTTGGTTTAAGCCTACTCTTATTGATAAGCTTTATTATATATTGATGAGGAGCGCCTTTTGGGGCAGCTTCAAATATGGAATTAAGAAAGAAGAGAATTATCTTTATTGGATAATACTTTAGCGTATATAGATTTAGCTGTGGCAGAGATTTAGTTGGATTGAACCTAGGGGTTGGTTATGTGCAGGATGGGTTTGAGTTGAGGGATACTTGGACAGTCATGTGATATTGCTTGGCTGCCCTTTCTGGTATGTTGAACTTTATAATGGAAAGGCACCAAATTGGGCAATGACTGGATGTTAGGTGGGTTGGCAGTAGCCAGAATACATGTATATCCGGATCCTTGATACCCCCTTAAGGGGTTACTCTGGTACATCAGGAGGGGCCTTTGTCTTGACAGCTGTTGTCTGGTGTTCCTGGATTTGTTTACTAGTTAATACCCATTGGGTCAAGTGTTCTACTTTGCTTAGGCAAAAGCAGGATCTGTGGTACTTCTTGGTGATGGGCCCATTGGCGCCCTGGATCTTATCCAGGTAGGTGTTCCTGTCTGGTCTGTACTTGATGATTCTTCCTGGTCCCTGTGTACTGAGTATAGCTTTGTTCTATTCCCAGCCAGGACCCAGACTGGGGAGTTGATGGGGAGTGGGTCCTCTGTTGAGGTTACTTTCTGAGCTTTAAGTCTCTTTATTTCAGCCAGTTTGGCTTTGAGGCGTATGTGTTGTAGAGCTGGTTTCTGTTCTACTGTGGGAGGTTTCCCAGGGGGGATCTTTACATATGGCTGGTTATTGCAGGTGACTATTTCTGACTTATACCTGTATGTTAGTTCAAACAGTGAGTAGCCTGTCCCTTGATTGGTACCAACCCAGGATACTAGTAATGCATGTTTTACGTATAGCATCCATGTGTCTTTGGCTTTGCCATCCATTATTTTCTCCAGGGTTCTGATAAGGCTGCCGTTGAGGCGTTCAACTCTGCCATTGGCATGTGGCTTGTAGGGCGAGGTTGTGGAGTGTTTGATGTTCTTTGTTTTTAGATTGTTGCTTACTAAATGACCTGATAACTCTGTTGCTCCATTATTTATTGTAAGGGTTAAATGGCGGGCTATAAGATGAAACAAAAAACAATGTGGATAAAATAAACAAATTGCCAGTTGCTTCAACAACACTAAACCAAATTGGTAAGAGGGAGTTACTAATTTTGAGCCTTTGTGAGTGTAGCAAATGGCAGACATTAGGACCAAAATCAAAAACATTAATTAAGAGGTAAATTTGAGGACAAAGCCAGAGGAACCAAAGGGTACAAAGCGGGCCAAGGCGCGGTTAAGGAATCAGCAGCAAACTGAAAGAGTGCAGCTGACATACTGTCCACCACTGGGGCCAAGAGGCCAAGATACTCTAACATGAGGTTTTTTGGAGACTTGTTTTGTTTATTCTTCAGGGAAATATAGCTATCTAGAAACAAGTTTCTAGAGGGAAAATTGGGAAGTCTTAAGGGAATTCAGGATGGGTCAGGAGGAGATTCCACGGCTTCTGATTAGCTGGCAAGAATATTTTCAGCAGTTGGTGGTCCTGCCTTGGAATTTGAGTCAATGACGTCATATTTCCAAAAAATTCCAGCAACCAGCAGGTTGAGCGCTGTCATCCCCAAATAATGTATAGCACATAATTTTCTTGTCATAATTATTTGGGGAAAAATAAGGCAGGTCCAGATTTTTGAGGGCTATTTAGGCAACCCCAGCTTTGACCCATTTTTTTGTCTATGACAGCATTTAAGTTGTCAATCTCTTTCAGGGGTTTGGCTGCGGTTCTTTGCTGATTTCAGATTTTACAAGGGCATACTATCCCTTCCACTTGGTTTTCTACTGTAATAGTTATGATGTAGTCTGGAGTACTTTAGTCCGCTATGATTGCTTTGTTAATGAATTGGTTTATTATCTCTGCTTTGTGATCCTTTGTTGCCCAGCAGATGGGCCAGCTTGTAACAAAGCCAATGGCTACAATTAGGAAATGTTGTTTTGTCTTAGTTTATGGAAAGGGGCCCACTAAGTCCATTCCCCAAACCTTGAATGGTTCAGGGTCAGGTACTGGTTTCACTGTTGGATAAGGAGCCTTTGTGCTGGCTTATTTTGAGTATACTGTGCACTTTTTCAGAACATTAATTATGTCTTGTTTAAGATTAGGCCACCATACTATCTCTTTTAATCTGAGGTATAGATTGTTAGCTTTTGTATGTCCTAGTAGACAGTGATGTCTTAATATGGTGTAAACTCTTTGTGTAAGTGGGATGTAGGGAGCATGTTTGTAATTAATGATTTGGTATACAGTGCCATTTGATAAATGTAAATATTTTGTTCCTTACTAATGTATTGTGGGTTAGCTGATGTGTTGAGGGGTCTTTCCCTTTGGGGTTATACTCAGTATTATTTAGGTTTGGCCAGTCAAGGTCCAGGTGGTCAGGATGATCCTCTCTTGGCTGACATAGCCTAGATAGAGCATCAGCCGTGATCAGCTCTGCCCCCTTTTAGTATTGGATGTCCAAATTGAGCTGCTCCAGCAGGGACATCCATTTGGCTTTTTGCCGTGCAAGTGTGTTCTGAGTTTTAGAATAGATTAAGGGTTTATGGTCAGTTTGTACTCAGACACTTAAATGTCCTTCTAGATAACATCTCCATTTCTTGAATGTGTGATATATTGCTAGCAATTCCTTATTGTGTATTGGTTATCTTTGCTCGGTGTTGGTTAGATTTCTACTTTTGTAACATACTGACAGGAAGTCTTGTTGCCCTGGCTGGCAGATGCGCAGGACTGCGCCAATGGTGGTGTTGCTGGCATCTGACTTGAGCTTGTAGCACCTGTTGTTATTAGGGTATTTCAAGATTGGTCATTCAATCAAAGCTTGTTTCAATTGTTGGAAATTCTTGTTGCATTATGGTGTCCAGATGAATTTCTTTTTGGCATTATCCTTGGTTAGGTCATTGATTGATGAGGTGAGCTTTCCTCAGTCTTTGATGTATTTCCTTAGGTAAGCTACCATTCTGAGAAAGCATCTGACTTGTTTAATTGAGGTGGGGCGTTGCATGTTATTTATGGCTTTTATTTTGTCTGGGTCTGCTTTGATGCCACTGTCAGAGACAATGTGGCCCAAGAACAGAAGTTCCTTCTCCATAAATTGGCACTTACTTGATTTTGCATAAAGTTTGTGCTTTGCAAGTCAATTAAATATCTTGCAGACATGCATGAGGTGTTCCTCTTTTGTTTTTGAGAATATGATGATATTGTCAAGGTATCATAATGTATTTGAGAGACTGTTTAGTGCTTGGTTCATCATAGTGACAAACGTTGCTGGAGCGTTGGTCATCTCAAAGTTCATTACTATATATTCAAAAGATGCAAATTTTGTGAGGAAAGCAGTTTTTGTTATGTCCTTTTCTTTTAATTAAACTTGGTTATAACCTGAGGCAAGGTCCATTTTGGAGAAAATAATTGGCTCTGGGGAGTCTTGCAAGCAGATTCTCTACAAGTGGAAGGGGATATTTTTTTCTGTGCTTGCATTTAGTGCTCTGTAGTCAGTTACTAGGCAAAAGATGCCTTCCTTTTTCTTTAAAGAATACTGCTGCCCCCCATAGGGATTCAGGTGGGCAACTGAATCCTTTGGCTAGGTTGTCCTCAATATGGGTTTTAAGGGTTTGGGTCTCCATGGGGGAGAGTCTGTAAAGGTGTGCCATCTTGGGCATGGCTTAGCATAGGTAAATGTCATGTTTGACCTCCAGTTTGGGGGGTAACTCTGTGAGCTCTTCCTTAAATACATGTGTGTACTTTTTTGGAGTGCTGCAAGTTCTTGGCATTGAATTTTTGGTTGTTTGTATGCTATTGAATTCAGTGTACCTCATTATGTGGAGGTTACTGTTTTTGGTTAGATGTTCTTAGTTGTCTTGATTTATGACCTGTACAAATATTGTGTTTCTTAGAATGAGATTGTTGGGCTCTTTGAGGATATTAAAATTGACATCATTGTGTTTGATGGTCATGGTTTTTATTTCCCAACATACACTGGGGTTCACTTGGGCAAACAAGTCCATGCCTGCTACAATGTTGTAGTTTATGTTGTTTATGACAAGTCCTTTGATGGACGTTTGAATTCCTTGGAGGTCAATTCTGAAGGGAGTTGTTTTGCCTTTGAGTAAAACCTTTGATTGTTCTGTCATTCTGGCTTATTTGAAGTTGGATTTGACAACTGGTATTTTGTACTTGGTTACAAATGGTTTGCTAACCATGGTGTGCTGTGCACCAGATTTGAATAAAATTTTATATGTATGTGATTTGTAAGTGCATGGGTAGACAAGAAGTTGGGAGTAATCTTTAATTTTTATGCTCATAAAAATGGAGGATTGTGGGACACATGGGATTTGAGCAGCAAAGTTTGTGCATTGGTACAGTTTCTTGTTGTGTTGGGGGGAGACAGGGGAATTTAAACCTGTTCCCCCTCTTATTTTCCCTGTTCCTCTTTTTTGAGACCTTTGAGGTCAGAGAATATGGGGTTGAATTCATAGAAAATTGCTGTTTCAGTGTTGTTAACTTTGGCAGTGTCCTCTTTCTTGGGACAGGAGCAATTTGCGCTTTGGCTGTGATTGCCATTGTTAAAATTGGAGTTGTTGTTTCTATGGTTAGTGTTTTGGCGTTTTTTGCCATTAGAGTTGTCTCTGCCATTGCCGTTTGAGGAGCTATTGCTGTTGTGTGCGGCATATTCCATGTTTATGTGTTTTTCTGGGCGCTTGGCTTCTGCAATGAGTGCAGGCATGGAGGTGTTGGCCTCTGGACGGATGAGGGCAGCAACATAGGGTTTCATTCTGTTGATGAATGAGGCTCTGGTATGCATGTTGTCAGCTTGTGCTGGATTTTGTATTTTGTGGTGTATTTCCTCAAATTCATTGGCGTAAGCTGTGACAGTGGTCTTCTGAGGAAGATCACTGAGCTGTATTGCAATGTCTTGGAGGGATTTGGAGACACAGAAGTTGTGGGTGATGTCTGCTTTGAAATCTTCCCAGTTGTCAATCTGATTGTTGGTTTGTGATCCAACCCAGGTGGCAAACCACTTAGCTGAGGCCTCATATAGGCGTTTGCTGGCTTCCTTGACCCATTTTTCATGGGGAATGTGGCTGGCACAAAGTTTAGTGGCTGAGTGGTCTAGCCAGTTGATGAAGTTTTCTTTGTTTTTACCTTAGAACTTGTCAATAGCAATGTATTTGATGTTGGTAAATTCACCTGTGATAAGTGGTTATGTGTTTGTTTGTGGTTGGAGAGAGCAACTGTATTGCATTATCTTGGTGCATGCTTTGGGCATGACCAGACCTTCAAATACGGTGCATCCACTAGGTATATATTCATTAATATTGTGAGTGTGGAAGTACATCTTCCAGGTCTCCTGGGATATGGCCTGGTTGAGTATGTGAGCAAAGGTGGGGGGTTCTGGTCAGTCATTTTCTCTTTCATTGGCGTGGTAAAAAACCGTAGCTGCTACCAGTGATGAGGAGCGCCTTTTGGGGAAGCTTCAAATATGGAATTGAGAAAGAAGAGAAGTATATTTTATTGGATAATACTTTAGACTTATATAGCTTTAGCTGTGGCGGAGATTTAGTATGATCAAACCTAGGGGTTGGTCATGTGTGGGATGGGTTCAAGTCACAGGATAATTGGAAAGTCATGTGATATTGCTTGGTTGTCATTTCTGGTATGGTAAACTGTATATTGGAAAAGCACCAAATTGGGCAATGACTGGATGTTAGGTGGGTTGGCGGTAGCCAGAATACATGTACATCCAGATCCTTGACAATATAATAGTATATGACTGTTGCAATCTGCAACAAGATACAATATAGAGGGGTTTGGGGATTTAAAGCAGTGTTAAAACTGCTGTAACAGTGTGTGTAAAGGATAGTTGGTTGATGACTCAACACTTAATTGTGTAAACTACCTTGTGAGTAATGCTAGAGCATAAAGCAAGCAAAAATAGAGGTCACCAACTTTAAAAACAACTAATAAGTATTTAAATCAATTCAAAAACTTCAATAAATACTTAAAGGTATACTCCTAATTTAAAAAGATAAAGATTTAAGATCAAAGCACAACACTGGGTTTCTCTTTTACTTTGGGATGAGCATAGATGTCAAAGACCTGGGTGGTGTTCTACTGGGGATCAACAAGGCCAGGATCTCCCTGGACAGCTAGAAGATTGCCCCAGGATACAAATCAGTGAACCATGTGATCCAGGACTCCCTGGTTCTCACTGAAATATACAGGTTTGCATCCACACCAGAAAACCTGCTGCTACATTCCCACTTAACAATCCTCCCTTTTGCTAGCCTTCAAGAATACTTTAATCAAGTTGTATCCACCACCTACAGTGTAGCAATGGAGGTTGTGTTCCACCTCCATTACCAGGTGGTTATATACTATAAAGAATAAAATTTCAATACTTGTATTGAAAGCCCCAGGATCAAACCCTGGGCCTCTGAAGATGACTTGTGTTAACCAGAATAGACGGCAACACGTCAACCTGTTGAGTCACAGACTTGAGTTATTGAACTACTCCACAAGCTGCCAGATTTTTAAGGGAGATTTCCTGAATGGTCACCAAATTGCCGCCAGCCTTGTGCCACTGAGGACACAGACCTACACAGAGGTTATAGTTTGCCTAAAGGAGGTCAAGACAAGGCCTGATACTGGCCCTGCCAATAAGCACCAGCTTTGTTAGTCCAGAATTGGCAACACTTTTGGCTGGCTCAGGTGATGTAGTAAACAGAAGCGGCAGAACAAAGCACTACCACTTCTGTTTTCTAGAGCTGGTGCAACCAGGATCCTCTGCCCTTGAAACCCTGCTCAATATCAACACCCTGCTAGCAAAATGCCCCACCTTAAGTCTGTAAAAATCAAAGAAGAAAATCATATGGTATAAAACCCTGGAGATATGAGGATGACTATATTGTCATTTTTTATTATAAAGCTTTATGAAGCTCTGGTTCCAGAAAGTCCACCCTATTTAGATTTAGTGATCTTCAATATCAACTCTAGACAAGTAGACAATAAGGCGCCCACCTGCTCTAGTGACCAGCCCACTGACCCACTACTGGCGCTATACCATCCCCCCGAAGCACCCTTTGGACCAGTGCATTTCACTGAATACCTCTGAAATGCAACTACTCCAAGTTCAACTTGGAAAACATAGTAATTTGCAACCCCTTGGCAAGGACTAGAGAGACCAAAACTATAGGTTGTGAAGGAAAGTGGTACATGAGGCTACCAAGATTGTTCAAAGACAAGTACAATTATCTGCCTGCCTACCTAGTTTCTATGACCCCACCTCTGACCCCACAACCTGACCACCCAATGAAACTTGCTGCCACCAAGACCACATCCACCCAGCTGTTTGGAATACTCTACATCAATCTGATAGGCTTGGTGGACTCCAAGACGCCAAACTCTGGCCCTTGGTCCCTACTCAGGCAGTCTCTATCTTATGTTATCAATTTGGCACCCATCCTATGGTGGGCATTACCCACTGGCCCAGCAGTATCCTGCCCTGAGTCACCTAATGTCTTTTTCTATGCCTAGCTTCCTGTAACATACACTAGTTTTAAAGTCTATGGTGACAATCAGAAATACTTTGGATTTAAACAAAATGAACTCATATTTAAACTAAAATAGCTAATCTGTAAACAAAATTATAACTCAATGAATTTATATTAATTTACATTAGATTTGGGTTAATTTAAATTTTTTCAGATGCTTTGATATTTTTTACATCTGAGTTAATTTTGTTTAAATCTGAACTATTTTTTCTTGTTTTCATAGCTTTTAAAATTACTGTGTTGTGTATGAATATAGGATGATATATAGTATCATGGAAAGCAAAATACTGTCCATGTGCTTCAAGGCGGTCATGGGGCTTATCTGAGTAATGTTTCTCTTGAGTCACAAGGCTTATTCAAGTTGTGTTCCCTTTAGGATTTGGATTATTATATCCCTATAATAGATGGTTGATCAATAGTAGTGCCATCAATTCACTGACTGGTTGTTGAGCCATTTGGCAACTCATTCAGTGATCTTCCTGGGGTGTTAATTCCCCAAGATAGAGTAATCAAATATGTTGCAATATCTCCCCCTGGGGTGCTGAAAGGCGGAGCCTTGGGAATTTTCTTAAGAGTGTTGGGGATGCAAGCTTGGTAAGGTCCAGTTTGGCATTAGGGACAGGGAGTCTAGAATTTTTTTGGGCTGTTCTTTCTTTACACAGGCAGAGTTGGTTATGATGCATGTGTTTCAGTTCAGTTCAAGCTCCAATTCCCTTGATGAGGTAGGTATTGTTGGGCTTGACTTCCATGACAATGCTTGTTCCACGTAATCCTGGGTCGAACTTATGCTGATTGTGGTTGACAACCCATATTTTAACCCTGAATTGGAATCTTTCTTGCTGTAATGGGATTGCTTTCCTCTCAACTCTTTGGTGCTCCATTTCCTCTTGGTCTTTTCTAGCGTGTTGTACATTGGGGTCACTGTTGTCTGGCACCTTTTTGGGAAGAGGTAATTATGGTCCTGTGGTTGTATTAACAAGAGTGGGATTTTGTCCATAGACAAGCTCATAAGGGCTTTTACCTGTATTACAGTTGACTTGTGTTCTACAGACCATGAGTGCTGTTGGGAGCATATCAACCCCGGTTTTTGGATTGTTTGCAGATAACTTACTGAGGGCTTCTACAAGCGCACCATTTAGTTTTACTTGTCCATTTTCTTGAGGGTGGTATTAGCTGGCTATGGTGTTCTTTATTCTATTTTTGGTGAGGTAAATATTGGTGACAATGGCCTTAAGTTTGGTTCCTCCGTCTTTAATCAGGAGTTCAGGTTTGCCAACTTAGCTATGATCTCTTTGCCAATAAACTGTCTCATATCATTGCCTTTGTTGTGAATAACGGCATTCATCATGTTTTGATTTTGCCTTTGCTGGGCCATTTTGAGGACAAATCTCTTGCTTTTGCAATCAACTCTCAAAATGAACTGGCTTCTGCTTCAGGAAGTATGATTGCTTGGTTATGTGACTCTGCGCATCTCACTCACCCCACTCATGCTTGTGGCAAGTGATCCTACCGTCCTGATAGTGTTTTGTGGTATTTCTAACCACTATATATTCCATTTCACATCCACCAATAAAAATTAAGTTCTATTCACATTTTTGTCTTTGTGTCTTCTGTACTTCTGCGCCTCTCTCTAGCCACAACTAGTAGAGATTATTCTTCCAGGGCTGCAAGGTAAACACTATTGCTTTCCCTGCCATCTAACCAAGACTTAGTACAAATCCCAATTTAAGGTTAGGATTCCCTGTTGTGTGTCTGTGCTGCGCCTCAGAACACGGCAAAAATGGTGCTTACTACAGGGGCTGTAAGCCCCTTGGTTATCCCTTTTGCATTTATGTTTGAAGGTCCCTTGCCTCTGCCTATTCAGGAGTTGGCCTCACCTAAAATTACCAGCCCTCCTATTGAGGAAGACATTACTAACCCGCCTATTGTCCCTACTGTACTGAATCTTGGGAATGGTCCCCACCTAGTTGCTTACCCTATGGGTACCCCTGACTTGGAGCAAGTCATGGTGATAGCCCTTGGGATAGCTCAAGACGGGGCCATCCCTTGTCTTCAGTTAAAGTTTAGCCATGCCAAATACTATGAGTTAATTTTGGCCCCTCAGTTTCCACAACACCTCCTTCCAGCGGCTAGTTCCACTGATCATCTGCTGTCATCCTTTGTACAGCCCGCCTTGGCCCATCACCAGATGGTGTTGGGACTCCACGCTCAAGAAATTGTGTCTCTACAAGCAGCTGTTACCCATCATTGGGACCAGTTTGCCGCCTACCAACAATGGCTTCATTCCCTGTTCTCCCTGATATCTGACAATCAGCGTGATTTGGTCACCTCTCAAACACGTTTAGTCAATTCCATCAAGCAAATACGCCAGTCCATCCCTGAATATGTTAGGGAGCCACTACATGAGTTTCACCAGTTAGAAAAACCCTGGCGCACTCAAGTAGACTCCACCCTAAATGCTTATCTCTCCAATTTTGAGTGCCTAGTGCAACAGCTCAATGCATTCAGTGTCTATTGCTTTGAGCAATTGCAACAGGTAGCTGACCTTGCCGCCAAAGGTCTAAATGAGCTTGGTGTGGAATTCAATCAAAAAGAGCTGCCACTGTTGCCGCTATTGCCAAACTTCAGAGTCAGGTGAATGAGCTGTCCTCTCCCAAACCTGATGCTCTGCCTTCCCCTCCTGCTGATGATCTGGTGGAAAGCAAGCAGAGAATCTGGGAGACCATCTGGGAATTATGTGCTTCCACTTGTAGCCAAGGACGTCCTACTGAAATGCCTCAACCTGATCCCCAGGTTCTTGTGCTGACTGCTCAGGTTGCTGAACCACAGCAAGAAGTTGCTGCTTTACGCGAGGTAGTGACAGCCACTGCTAGCCCACTCAGGGTTAACAAGGAAGATGGATGTTGTCCTGGTTTAGATGGGGCTCCTCAAATCCACTGCACTAGGGAGTTGATTGCCCTAGCTAATGAGGTGGACCATTTAAAACAAGACCAGACTGAGTTGGACAGAGACGTACAGGAGATGAATGAGCTGATTGATTTGGTAAACAACAGGTTTGCCCCTTGCCTATCAGTGGGGCCATCCCTTACTTTGCGACTGGCTGAACTCTTCACGGTTGTCACTACCCAAGGACAACGCCTAGATGTGACTGAACAACAGACTGCTCTAGCCAACACTATGGGTGCCAGAACTACCGAGACTCTGATGACCCATGAAGAAAGTGTTCAACAACTGTGGGCTAGACAACCCCGCTCCAAATCTGAAGCTGAGTTCTCCCTGTGCATAAATGTACTCAATAGCAACAATGTTGGTCCAACTCCTGAAGCACACTTCAAGCCTACTTTTAAGCAAGTGTTTGATCCTAAAACCTCGACTATTGCAGCCTTCTTAACTATTTACAAGACTTCTATGAGACAAGCATCAGATGAAGTTAAGAAAGAACATATTCTGACTTGCCTACACCCAACCTGTCAGGAGGTAGTTGTTCCAGAGCTGCCCTCCATCAAGACCTGGGAGGACATGAAACAACTCATGATTGACAAGTTTGGTGATGATCTTAGCCTGGAGGTGAAAAAGGATGCTTTCATGCACATATCCTTCAAGCCCAAAGAGATATTAGCTGAATTTGCTGACAGATTTTACATGGAGGGACAACAGTTAATAACAAGCAGACAATTGACAGCGCATGAAGCGTATACGGCCTGCACCCAGGCCCTCAAGATGAATCAACTCCTGTGTCATCATTTTTATGGCCCACAAAGCTATGCTGTCCTCCATGAAAAGTATAAAGACACTGCTACAAGATATGCATCTTACCCATTCTGGGGCAGTCAATTGGGAGAGTTGTGCCGCTTCCAACTCTGGCTCTTCTTCTTGCGGCCCTTGTATCCTCACTATGAACTCACAAAATCCTCCTCGACGTCAGGGTTGCCACAACTGTGGTCAGATAAGTCACCACTCTCATGTCTGCATCAATCCGCGGGTTGAAGGAGCTGATCCCAAGGATCAGTCAGGAAAAGAACAGTCAACCTAGAGGTGGAGACGCTCTCAGTTGACAATTCTTCCCAGTCTCCTCCTACACTCCGCCTGCTACTGACTCTGAACCTGCTGATGATGAAGCTCCTCATATCCTCCTCCTGTTCCATGACATTTCTGAAGATTCTGATGTGGATGAATCTGATGTTGAAGACCATGATGCATATGGGTATTCTGTTCTTGCCGTCCCTGAGACTATTGCAGTTCCCTACAAGCTACAATCTGGAAAGACTACAATGACCACCAAGCCCTCATCTGAGGCCAAAGCAGTTGTCTCCTGCCCCTATATTACTCAGGCAAAACGGTCCCCTGTATTAGTGGAATCATCAGAGGAAGCCGCTGAAGTTGCAGACGCTGTTTTCAAGAATGTATCTGTCTCACTCCCTCTCCAAAATGTATATAAGGAGTTTCTGGGACTACAATGCATGATTAAAAATTTGACAAGGGACTAGCTGAGGCACAGGATATCTTGGCTGTTCTTTCACCCTTTGGACGCACCACCACCCAAGTAGAGATATCTATTCAAAAGGTCAAGATCAAAGCCATCCTGGATACCAGTTCCTTGTCAATGTTGTTTCTTCTAAACTGATGAAGAAGCTTAATCTGGCCCCTGATCTCAACTACCATCAATCCCATGGCACCGCTAGTCTCTCCATGACTCGCGCCATTGGTGCGTACTCTGCCTTACCAATGAAATTTGGTAAACTCCTGTTGGCTGCACCAGCTGTTGTTCTAGAAAATGAGAGCTATGACCTTTTGGTTGGTACCCAGTTCCTTTGGGAATATAATGGGATCATCAATCTAAAGGATGGTTATCTTTCTATCCTGGGGTACAAAGTCCCTCTAATCTTTGAGGAGCCAATCAAAGTTCCTGGTAAACGTTTGAAGACATGTACTCTGGAGTACCCCACTGGAGTTTTCTCCCTAAAATATCAAACCCATTCCACCAACATGAAGTGTCCTCCCATGGCTTGTCCTGCAACTGAGGAAATCCTCTCATGGCCACATCCGCTATCACCATCCCCCCAGGCTCTCAGGCTATCCTAGACTCCCAAATATCATATGAACTACCTGAACGGACTTTCTTAGAGCTGTATCCCCTCCTTTGCTGGGGCGTAACAAGCCTTACCTTTGTCCTGGAATTCTAGATGTTTCCCACAAGGATCCTGTTCAATTACTAGTTGCCAACCTTACTGCGCTTCCTATGACTGTATCCAGAGGACAGGTTGTTGGTTACAGAAAGTTGTTAAATGCTCCTGACGTCCTGTCTCTTCACCCCTTTGGAACGTTTCAAGACTTTAATCTACCCAAAGACGAGCCTCAAGTCCTATCTCTGGTCACTGCCCAAGACTTCCCTCAGTTGTCCCCGGGCCAACAGAAAGAGTTGCTTGATTTACTAGACCAGTTCTCAGACATCTTTGCTAAAGATAGCACTGATTATGGGCTAGCCAAAGGTGTGATACATCAGATTGACACAGAAGATGCTCCTCCCTTTTGTGCCAAGCCATACTGCCACAGCCAAGTGGAAGATGAGCAGGTTTCTAAGGAGCTCAAACAACTGCTGAACGCTGGACTGCTAGCTCCCTCTCAGAGTCCCTGGGCTTCTCCTCTGCTAATCTTAAAGAAAAAGGATGGTGGACACCGGATTGTGATGGACTATCAAAGGTTGAATTCTCTAACCAAGAAAGATTCCTATCCCTTACCACACATTGATGACGCCCTTTGACGCCTTAGAGGTTCTAAGTTTTTCTCTGCCATGGATTTGGTGTCTGGCTACTGCAAGTTGACCTCTCTCCTGAAGACCGTCAGAAGGCTGCACTCATTGCATCAGAAGGATTGTTTGAACCTACTTGCATGCCGCAAGGGCTCTGCAATGCCCTGGCAACTTTCCAGAGGGCCATGGACTCCATCCTGCGGGACTTGAAGTTGTCGTGTGTCTTAGTCTATCTAGATGATATAACAGTCTTCAGCGCAACTTTCACTGATCACCTAGCCCACCTTAAAGAGGTGTTCATAAAGATCTGAGAAGCTGGCCTCAAGTTAAAGCCTTCTAAGTGTGCTTTCTTCAAAGAGCGCCTTGAATTCCTGGGCCATGAAGTAACCCAAACGGGAATTTGTCCAATGACCAAGAAGCTTGAAGCCATCAACAAAATGCTTCTGCCCACCAACCTCCAAGAGGTAAAAGTCTTTCTGGGCATGATGGGTTACTATAGAAAATTCATTCCTGATTTTGCTGATACTAGTGAACCCCTGGTCCAACTATTGCGTAATGTCCCCTTTGAATGGACCACCAGTCAACAGCAAGCCTTCAAGACTCTAAAACAGAAACTCAAAGAAGCACCAATTTTAGTGTACCCTGATTACAACAAGGAATTTATCTTGTACACTGATGCTAGTGACCTTGCTATTGGGGCTATCTTGGCTCAACTTGACAATGAAGGTGTGGACCACTCTGTAGCCTATACTTCCCGTGTGCTGAATAAGCATGAGAAGAATTATAGTGTTACTGAGAAGGAATGCCTCGCTGTGCTGCATGCAGTCAAACAATTCCCCTACTATGTGTATGGTACCCATTTCACTGTTGTCACTGACCATGCTTTGCTCAACTGGTTACAACAACTTAAGGAGCCTGAAGGACGCTTAGCTAGATGGGCTCTCCGCCTGCAAGGTTATGACTTCACTGTGCTCCATTGCCCTGGGATTCAACATCAGAACGCTGACGGGCTATCCCAAATGCCCATCCTTGCCCTATATCCTGCAGAGGCAGATTGCCTGTATGAGCTAATTTGCTACCCTTCTTCCTGGGAAAGTGATACAGAAGAGGTTTGACTTGCCTTGACCAAAAATGTCTGAAGATACTCTCATACGCAACAACCAAATCTTCAAGAAGGTGCAGGGTCAATACCTGCCATACATGCGTCCCAGTCTTTGTCTCTCTTTGGTGTCACAAGCTCATAAAGAAACTGGCCATGGAGGCATAGCCAAGAACTTTGACTGGCTTCAGAAGAATTACTTCTGGGAGAATCTTTGCCTGTTGATCCCAGATGTCATAGCTAGTTGCTATTACTGCCAACTCCAGAGGCCCCGAGCTGCTTCTCACAAGTTCAAATTGGTTCCCCCTCAACACAAATTTCATACTGTCAGCATTGATGCTGTAGGTCCTCTCCCCCGCTCACGCTCTGGATGCCGCTTTATCCTGATTGCCGTTGACCACTTCAGCAAGTGGGTAGAAGCTCGCCCTACTAAAGACATCACTGCTAAGACTACTGCTGCCTTCCTGCTGCAGGATGTTTTCTACTGTCATGGCTGTCCTCAAGTGCTGTTGTCAGACAAAAGAACCAACTTCAATGCCAAACTTGTAACCTCTGTTGTTGAAGCTCTAGGAACTCACCAGTCTTTCTCTGCCCCCTATAATCCTTCCACTAATGGGGCAGTTGAGCGTGACAACTCGACACTGGTTTCTATCATGAGAAAACTCACCGACTCTGACGCTGCCAATTGGGATCTATACTTACCTGCTGCCCTCTTTGTCTATTGTCTGAGCAGACATTGGGTCACAGGGTACTCCCCCTTTGCCATGTTGTATGGGCGTGAAGCCACCACTCCGTCACTCTTGGGGGTTCCCCTACTCTCTTCTAATAAGGCCATGAACCCTGACAGCCACATCAAAGACTTAGTCAACCGCATCATTGATATACAGGCCACTGCCTACACTTCCGCATATAAGACTAAGATGCTCAAGCTCTCTCTTGACAACGCTGGGCGCTCCCCCTTGCCTGAGTTTGCTGTTGGTGACCATGTCCTATACTATCAACACTGTGTGGGTGGGCGCACGCACAAACTAGACTCCCTATGAATTGGTCCTTTAGAGGTGACTTTCAAACAAGGTTCTGAGTACACTGTAAAGCTCCTCTCCAGTGGTTGCCATTTTGCTTGTGTACACGCCAAGTTCCTCCGCAAGTATCACCCCCAAAGGCCAATCTAGAGGGGGGCAATGTTGTGAATAACAGCATTCACCATGTTTCAATCTTGCCTTTGGTGGGCCATTTTAAAGACAAATCTCTTGCTTTTGCTTTTGACTCTCAAAATGAACTGGCTTCTGCTTCAGGAAGTATGATTGTTTGGTTTCCTGACTCTGCAGCAACTCACTTGCCCCACTCATGCTTGTGGCAAGTGATCCTACCGTCCTGGTAGTGTTTTGTGGTATTCCTAACCACTATATAATTCATTTCCTATTTTACCAATAAAATTAAGTTCTATTCACATTTTTGTCTTTGTGTCTTCTGTACTTCTGCGCCTCTCTCTAGCCACAACTTGTAGAGATTATTCTTCCAGGGCCGCAAGGTAAATGCTATTGCCTTCCCTGTCATCTAACCAAGACTTAGTACAAATCCAATCCTAAGGTTAGGATTCCCTGTTGTGTGTCTGTGCCGCGCCTCAGAACACAACAGCCTTTGTGTCCCTTTATAGCTTATGCCACAGGCCACCTCTTTTATATTCAATAGCTGTTATGATGTACTTCTTGCCCTTGCTTTCACCGGGCCTTGGCCCCACAATGTCCAACAACCATACCTTGAAGGGTTGTGTGATGGACACAGGTACCACTGATTTGGGTGGGGATTTGGTTTGGTTGTAATTCTCACAGACTTTTCATTGTTCCAGTACCTCTCCAATATCATATAGCATGTTGGGCCACCAGTAGTGTGTCTTGAGGTATTCATGTAAGTTACTGCTGCAGGTGTGTCCCAGGTCTCAGTGATATTGGAGAATTGTGTCAATCTTTTATGTTGACAGGACATAAGGTACAGTGTCGCCACTTGGAAGTATTTGGTGCAGAGTGCCATATACATTTTTGAACAGATTTCTGTTTATAAGGACTTTCTATTTGATGTTCATTGGTGTGCCAGGTGGGAACTCTTCCTGGAGATTCCCCATGATTAACATGTGCCAGTTGGGATCACCATCAGCGGAGAGGACATGTTTGCTGTATAGCATTGGCAGGGCATCTGCAGTAAGCATTTACTTGCCTGGCTTGTATTCAATTTGTATAGGGTATCTCTGTATGAGACTCATTCATTTGGCTTGTCTTATTGACAGGTGTTGTTGTGTTTTGAAGAATATCAGCAACTTATGGTTGGTGAGTACTTTGAACATCTGGGCCCCTTCTAGATAACATTGCCAATTTATGAGGCAGTATATGATGGCTACCAACTCCTTGTTGTGTATGGGGTATCTTTGTTTACTGTCAGATAACTTCCTTGATTCATACACCACAGGGAGGAAGTCTTTTTCTGCTGTTTTGATAAGGAGTACTCCTTCTATGGTGTAATCAGAAGCATTGGTTTCTAGATCATAGGTTCCTTTGCAATTTAGGTATTAAAGGATAGAGGTGGTGACCATGTGTTTCTTTAGTTGGCAGAATTGTTGGTCTTGTAGCAGTGTCCATATAAACTTGGTTATTTTGCATGTAATAGCAGAAAGGGGGCTGTTAGGGCACTCCAGTCAGGGATTAACCTTCTTACGTTTGCTACTATTCCCAGGAAGGTGCAAAGTTTGCTTTTATTTCTTGGAGCTGGCATTTCAGTTATGGTGTGTATCTTGTCCAGGTCTGGTTTGATTACGTCCTTGCTGATAATGTGGCCAAGGAACAGAAGTTCAGCCAAGAATAATTCACACTTTGATGGTTTGGCAATTGATTGGTTCTCTTCAAGGGTGTGGAGGACCAGACAGACGTCTTTCCAGTGTTGTTCCAGGTTAGAACAGTAAATGATGATGTTGTCCAGGTAGATAAATGCTCGTTTTCCAACGTGTTCTTTGAAAACTTTGTTAATGAAGTCACAAAGGTACTGGGAGCGTTTGTCATGCCAAAGTTGAGGACAACACATTTAAAGGACATGTATTTAGTTCAAAATGCGGTCTTTGGAATGTCTTCAGGTTTCATGAAAATTTGGTGGTAACCTGCTGTCAGATCAATTTTTGTGAAGATTTGGGACCCCCCAGGGCATCAAAAAGGTCATCAGTTAGGGGCAGGAGATACCTATTCTTAATTGTGACCTTGTTGAGCGCTCTGTAGTTGGTGAACAGGCGGAGGCCTCCATCCTTCTTTGGAGCAAAGAAGACAGCAGCATCAAAAGGTGCTTTTGATGGCCATATGAGTCCTTTTTTGAGTGCTTTGTTGATGTAAGCTTTTAGAGTGTTGTCTTCTTGTGGTGTGAGGCAGTAGATAGATTGTGCTTTAGGTAAACTTCCTTTGAGGTCAATTGTGTGTTGTATGCCACATTCAGGTGGTAATCCTGGTAGTTGTTGTGAATACTGCTATTCACTATGTTTTGATTTCGCCTTTGGTGGGCCATTTAAAAGACAAATATCTTGCTTTTGCCTCTCAAAATGAGTTGATGACTGAATCAGGAAATACAATTGTATGGTTTCTTGACTCTGCACATCTCACTTGCCCCACTCATGCTTGTGGCAAGTGATCCTACCTTCTTGGTAGTGTTTTGTGGTATCAACAACCACTATATATTCCTTTTCCTAATTCACCAATAAAATTAAGTTCTATTCACATTTTTGTATTTGTGTCTTCCAGTACTTCTGCGCCTCTCTCTAGCCATAACTAGTAGAGATTATTCTTCCAGGGCTGCAAAGTAAACACATTTGCCTTCCCTGTCATCTAACCAAGACTTAGTACAAATCCAATCATAAGGTTAGGATTTCCTGTTGTGTGTCTGTGCTGCGCCTCAGAACACAACAAAAATGGTGCTCACTACAGGGGCTGTAAGCGCCTTGGTTATCCCTTTTTATCCAAGTTTTTAGGTCCTTTGCCTCTGCCTATACAAGAGCCAACTTTGCCTGAAATTACTAGCCCTCCTATTGAGGAAGATATTGCCAACCTGCCTATTATCCCTACTGTACTAAACCTTGGGAATGGTCCCCACCTAGTTGCTTAGCCCATGGGTACCCCTGATTTAGAGCAAGTCATATTGGTAACCCTTGGTATAGCCCGTGAAGGAGCCATCCCTTGCCTTCAGCTGCAGTTCAGTTGGGCTGAATACTACAAATTAATTGTGGCTCCTCAATTTCTACAGCATCTCCTCTCAGCGGCTGGCTCCGCTGAGCACTTACTATAGTCCTTTGTGCAGCCTGCCTTGGCCCACCATCAGATGGTGTTGGAGCTCCATGTCCAAGAAATCTTGTCTCTACAAGCAGCGGTTACTCATCACTGGGACCAGTTTACTGCCTACCAACAGTGAATCAATTCCCTGTTTTCCTTGATATCTTACAATCAGCACAACTCTGTTACCTCCCAGACCTGTTTGGTTAATTCTATTGAACAAATGTGCCAGTCCATACTCAAATATGTCAAGGAGCGTCTACACAAGTTTCACCAGCTAGAACAACCCTGGCAAACTCAAGTAGATTCCACCTTAAACACTTATCTTTCCAATATCAAACAACTTGTGCAGCAGCTTAATGCATTCAGCACGTATTCATTTGAGCAACTGCAGCAGGTAGCAGGCTTTGCTTCTAACAGCATTAATGATTTCAGTACAGCATTTGGTCAAGAGAAAGCTGCCACCGCCGCTGCTATAGTCAAACTCCAGAGTCAAGTGAATGAATTATCTACGCCCAAGCCAGATGTTCTGCCCTCTCCCCCTTCTGAAAACTTGGTGGATAGAGAGCAGAAAATATGGGATGCTATTCAAGAGCTACGTACAACTACTTGCAGTCAAGGACGTCCTACTGAGGCTCCTAGACCTGACCCCCAGGTGCTTGAGTTGACTGATCAAGTTGCTGAGCTACGGCAAGAACTTACTGCCTTACGTGAGATGATGGCAACTGTTGATAGTCCAGTTGGGGTTGTTGACAAAGATGGTTGCTGCCCTGGCTTACCAGGAGCCCCTTGAATCTAATGCGCTAGGGAACTAATTGCCCTAGCTAACAAGGTGGATCATTTAAAGCGGGATCATACTGAGCTGGATAGAGATGTACAAGAGATGAGTGAATTGATTGACTCTGTGAACACCAGGTTTGCCCCTTGCCTCTCAGTGGGGCCATCCCTTACCTCTTGACCGGCTGAACTCTCCACAATAGTGACCACCCAAGGTCAAAGCCTAGATATTACTGCTCAACAGACCACTCAGCTGCCAATACTGGGGCCCGTGCTGTTGAGACCTTGACTACCCTTGAAGAGAGTGTTTGTCAGCTGTGGACTAGACAGCCCCCCTCTGAATCTAAAGCAGAATCTCCCCCGTGTAAAAACAATCTCAATAGCAACAATGGTGGTCCAACTCCCAAAGCACACTTTAAGTTTATCTTTAAGCAAGTCTTCAATCCCAAAACCTTGACCATTGCAGATTTCCTAACTATCTATGAAACTGCCATGAGACAAGAATCAGACTAGGTTAAGAAGGAACATATTTTGAGCTGTCTACACCTGACTTGCCAGGAGGTGGTGGTGCCTGAACTACCCACCATTGAGACGTGGGAAGATATGAGGCAGCTTCTGATTGACAAGTTTGGTGATGACCTTAGCCTGGAAGTAAAAAAGGACGCTTTTATGCACATTGCTTTCAAGCCTAAAGAGACACTAGCTGAGTTTGCAGCAGATTCTACATGGAAGGGCAGCAACTGATACTAAGCAGACAATTGACAACCCATGAAGCTTACATGGCTTGTGCTCAAGCCCTCAAAGTTAACTAGCTTCTGTGTCTTCACTTCAAAGCCCATAAAGCTATGCTTTTCTCTATGAAGAGCATAAAGACGCTGTTGCAGGACATGCACCTTACCCATTCTGGAGCAGTTGTTAGGAAAAGTTGATTTGCTTCTAACTCTGGTTTGTATTCCTGTGGTCCTTGCATTCTTACCATTAACTTAAAAATCCTCCTTGACACCAGGTTGCCACAACTGTGGTCAGATAGCTCACCATTCTTGAGTCTGCACCAACCCACGGGTTGAAGGAGCTGATCCAAAAGAGCAGGCGGGAAAAGAGCAGTCAACCTAGAGGCAGAGACGCTCTTGGTTGACAATTCTTCCCAGTCTCTTTTAATTCCTCCCTCTATATCTGAATCCAAGCCTGCTGATAATGAGGCTCCTTCTATCCTCCTATTATTCCACAATATCTCTGACAACTCTGACCTGGATGACTCTGATACAGACGACGCCAATGCATATGGGTAACTCTGAGCTGGATGTTCCCAAAACCATTACAGTCCCTATAAAAATGCAATCAGGAAAGACTACAACTACCGCTAAGCCTATTCCTGAAGCCAAAGAAGTTGTCTCACCCTTACCTCACTCAAGCTAAGAGGTCCCCTGTACTAGTGGGGCCGTCAGAAGGAGCTGCTGAGGTTTCTGATGCTGTCTTCAAGAATGTATCTGTTTTGCTCCCTCTTCAAACTGTTTATAAGGAGTTCCCAGGATTAAGATGCATGATTAAGAAGTGGGATACAGAACTAGTAGAGGCTCAAGATATCTTGGCTGTCCTTTCACCCTTTGGCCGCACTACCACTCAAGTAGAGATATCCATTCAAAAAGTGAAGATCAAGGCCGTTTTAGACACAGGCTTGTCAGTCAACTTTGTCTCCTCCAAACTTGTGAAGAAACTCAAACTTGCCACTGACCTTAATTATCACCAGTCATATGGCACAGCAAACCTTCTATGACCCACACCATAGGGGCATACTCCACTCTACCCATGCAGTTTGGCAAGCTTCTCCTAGCTGTTCCAGCAGTTTTCTTGGAAAACAAGAGTTATAATCTTTTAGTTGGAACTCAGTTCCTTAGGGAATATAATGGGATAATCAACTTGAAAGATGGTTACCTCTCTATTCTGGGATACAAAGTCCCTCTGATCTTTGAAGAGCCAATTAAAGTTCCCGGGAAGCGCCTAAAGACATGCAATTTGGAATATCTCACTGGGGTTTTCACCTTCAAATATTGCACCCACTCTTCAAACATGAAATGTTCACCCTTGGCTTGTCCTCCATATGAGGGAATCCCTCTCCTAGCCATGTCCGCTGTCACCATCCCCCCTGGCTCCCAGATATCATATTAACTACCTAAAAAAACCTTCTTGGAGTTGTACTCTCCCCCCCTCCTTAGGGCGCAACAAACCTTATCTCTGTCCTGGAATACTAGATGTCTCCCATAAGGACCCTGTTCAATTTTTGGTAGCCAACCTGACAGCTCTTCCAATGACCATGTCTAGGGGGCAGGTTGTCAGATATGGCAAGTTTTTGAGCGCTCCTGCTGTCTTGTCTCTTCATTCCTTTGGCGTGTTCCAGGATTTTAACCTACCTGAGATGAACCCCAGTCATATCCTTGTTCACTGTGCAAGACTTTCCACAACTTTCTTTGGTTCAACAGAAAGAGGTACTAGACCTGCTAGACCAATTTTCTGACATCTTTGCTAAGGACAGTGCCAACTATGGGTTAGCCAAAGGTTTTATCCATCAGATTGACACTGGCAACACCCCCCTTCTGTGCTAAACCATATTGCTGCAGCCGCGTAGAGGACGCCCAGGTATCTAAAGAGCTCAAACAACTGCTAGAAGCTGGGCTACTGGTACCTTCCCAAAGTCCTTGGGCATCCCTGCTACTCATCTTAAAGAAGAAAGATGGAGGTCATCATATTGTGATGGACTACTGCTGATTGAACACTTTGATCAAGAAGGACTCATACCCTGTGCCGCGTATTGATGATGCTCTCTGCCACCTTGGAGGCTCTAAGTTCTTCTCTGCCATGGATCTGGCATCTGGATACTGGCAAGTTAACCTATTGTCCAAGGATTGCCAAAAGGCCGCGCTCATTACATCTGAAGGGCTGTTTGAGCCTACTTGCATGCTGCAGGGACTCTGCAATGCCCCGGCCACCTTCCAAAGGGCCATGGACTTCATCCTCTGCAACTTGAAACTGTCATGTGTCCTAGTATACCTAGATGATATAACGGTTTCTGCGCTACCTTCACCAATCACCTGGATTACCTCAAAGAGGTGTTCATAAAGATTCAAGAAGCTGGCCTCAAACTAAAACCTTCCAAGTGCGCCTTCTTTAAAGAACATCTTGAGTTTTTAGGCCATGAAGTAACCCAGACAGGGATTTGCCCAATGACTAAGAAGTATGAGGCCATTGACAAAATGCTTCCGCCCACCAACCTGCAAGAGGTACAAGTCTTTATAGGGATGATGGGCTACTACAGACAGTTTATCTCTGACTTTGTCAATACTAGTGAACCTTTAGTCCAGCTGTTACGTAATGTCCCTTTTGAATGGACCACCAGTCAGCAGCAAGCCTTTGAAACCCTTAAGCAAAAACTCAAAGAGGTGCCTATCCTAGTGTATCATGATTATTATAAGGAGTTCATCCTATACACTGACGCTAGCAATCTTGCTATTGAGGCTATTCTGGCTCAACTAGACAACAAGGGTGTAGGCCATCCTGTGGCTTACACTTCATGCGCGCTAAACAAGCATGAGAAGAATTATAGTATCACAGAGAAGGATTGTCTTGCAATATTGCATGCAGTCAAACAGTTCTGCCACTACGTGTATGGTACCCATTTCACAGTTGTCACTGACCACACTTTGTTTAAATGGTTACAACAACTTAAGGAGCCAGAAGGGCGCCTAGCTAGATGGGCCCTACGTATGCAAGGCTATAAATTCACTGTGCTCTATTGCCCTAGGATTTAACATCAGAACGCTGATGGGCTATCCATAATGGGCAACTGTAGTAAGTTTGACTCCCTGGTACTCAACAAAGTGTCGAGTACCAGGGAGTTGAGTGCCGCATATGTGAATCTATTAGTATTTTTGGCTTAACCAATTTTAAGCTAATTTTTACTAGTAATTTAGGGGTTCAAAATCAAAAACTAAGGTTAAATTTACTCAAACTTGACTCTGTTTAATAAATCAGTTAGCTAAAATACCAATTTAAGGGGCAATTTATAAGTAAATTTACTAATAGAAATGAAAAAACCTGTGTTCAACACTCTAAACCCAAAAGTGACCAGTTCAACACTTTTTAAGCTATTTTTAATTTTATTAATAAAATACATATGCGCTTATAAAATTTTATTATTTACTATTATATTTTTATTGTTAGTGTCCATAGTTATTGATTAGGCTCCCAAGCACCACTATACTGGGTTTGGTGGTATAGAAATTAATCAAATACTGCACTTGTTTTACATTATGTCATTCCCAGGTTTTTGGATTAAGTGGTGCCACAAAAATTAAGCCCAATTTATTAAGAGATTTCATATGTAATTTATAAAAAACTGAAACTCAACACTTTCTTTGTTTGACTCTATCCACTTGACACCCAATTGGTTTCAGATTTAACTAATCAAAGTATCAGAATTAAGGCTAAATTAATATGTGACACACTATGGGCGTCACTCAACACTCACCCACTTGACACTTTAACTTGGGGATTAGTACAGAGAGCTTCTTAACGTTTTAACCAACACTATGGTAAATAATTCACTCCCAGCTCATCACAGCATAATATAATCACTAATAAACACCTATCTACTCATTTACTTTTTTAACTTATGTTGTATTTTTTTAATTTTTGAGCATATGATACTGCCTTTCTTTTGGGTTAACTTTTGAACCCAGTTTAAATTTAAGAAAGTTTTATATATAAAAAACAGTAAATTTGATGTTTCTGCTTGACTCTGGCATACTCGACAGTGAGAATTCAGCTTTTTCTGGCTGTTTGACAGTGCCAAACTTGACACTTTACTATGTTTTGAATTTTCAACTCTCAATAAAAAAATTCCACATAATTTTTCTAATTTTTTTGCTACTATAATCTACTACTTTTTCTGCTGCTCTCCATATATTTTTCATATATTTTTTGATTTTCAATTAAACTTTTACATTGATTTAACACTAAAATGTTATACTGAACCTAACATCTTTGATGCATCATCATAAATTCACTTACTTTCTATGTTTTAACCTTTAAATCTATACTTTGAGTTTCTATTTTGCTTCTATTTACTTTTTTATGTTTTTCTACTTGAAAAATAAAACTTTACTTGCATACTTTTCATCTAACTTTTGCTTTGTTTTACCTCTGTCTTTCATATCTTTCATACTTCTATTATTTACAATACTAAACTCTTCTTTTGACAAAATCAACCAAGAACAGCCAACAGCCCAAGCGCCAAGCCTTCAAGGGCTTAAAAGAAACTGCCTCCACTCCCAAGCATTCCAAGAAGCCTGCAAAGGAAAAGTCTCCAACCCCATCTCCTCTCACTCCCTCTCCTCCCACTCCATCTCCTCCTACTCACCCCCCTCCACTCTCATCTTCCACATCCCCTTCACCTTCCCCCAAAAATTCCTCCCCCAATAAATCTGATGGTGATCTTACCGACCACTCCTTCTATCACTCAGAGGCCAACTCCAAGCCCACCAAGGAGCGGCATACCAAGAAAGTAAAGGCTGCCAAGGAGACCACCTCTTCTTCTGGAAAGAAAAAGGAGGCATCCAAGCAGGCCTCAAAGAATTCTTCCCCTCCCCCTCCCAATGGCTCTTCCCCTCCTTCTTCATCTGACCCCCAAGATGAGCCGGAGGAGTACTCCAAGAAGTTCAAAGCTTCTGTTCATGTGGATTGGGATCCACTGGTCATCCACAACATCTGCAATGTGGACGGAGAGTTTAAAGTTCCCAAGCGCTTCCCCTGGTACTTTCTGATCATGCCCATAAAGGGCAGCCCTGATTATGTTGCCAACAATTACATCTTTAATTGCAACAACCAAAAGCGGCAGACCAAAAGCAAGCACTTTGTCTGTGAGGATAAGACTTACGGGGCCTGGATGAACACCAAGGGCTGGGAGCAAGTAACGGTGGAGAAGGGGAAGCACACTTGCGAGCCCCCAAAAAATCTAATCACTAGGATGTTAAAATGGTACCTTGTTCAAGTAATACCCACATCCTCTCATCTCTGGGCTTCTGATCTGGCCATAAAGGCTTTGCAACATCTCAAACCCAACAATCTTAAGTTGGTACCAACACAGGAGCAGTTGGTCAAATTCATCAGCAATAAGTGTATTGCTGCCAATCCCCCTCCCCCAAGGCTTCAGATGTCCTCTCTGAGCTCACACTCACTCATGATCTTAAGCAGCTTCCAAGTGGGGAGCGCTTCCTGCTCCATAATGACGGGCCTGCAGCCAAGGACCGCATAATCTGCTACTCAACTCAGCAGAACCTGATGGAGTTGAAAAGGGCGTCAACCTGGCAAGTTGATGGTACCTTTGCCAATTGCCTCTGGATGTTCAAGCAGCTCTGGATGGTCCATGCCCAGATTGACATCCGGGTGATTCTACCTGTGTTCTTTCTTCTTCCTGGGGCCGCCGAGGCCATCTATACCTGTGTGTTCTCCATCCTCTGCCAAGCAATTGCCCTCCTTTCTCCCGCCAACAATGACAAATCCAAGAAGACTCCCCCCCACACCCGCGCCAACCCACCTGCCTCTGGCAAGGACCAGGCCACCCTTGACTCAGAAGAAAAGGTGAGGCTAAGAGCTCTTGGGCTTTGCGTGTGCATTATGGACTTTGAGCCTGCTCAGTTCAATGCATTTGAGCAGCTGTTTAACAGGGAGGTGCAGGGGTGCCACTTCCACTTCTGCCAAGCAGTTGTTTGTAACGTGCAGGCCCATGCCAAGCTTAGTAGGTTGAGCTGGAGGGATACTTTGGAGACCTGCAGATTTGTGCTGGCACAATTTAGTGCCTTGGTTTTTTTAAAGCCAGAGCACACTGTGCAGGGGTTTGAGGTGCTCTCAAAGGATCCCTACATAGTGAAGCACCTGGAGTTCAAGCCTTTCCTCAAGTACTTTGAGCCCCAGTGGATTGGGAAGGTTGTCACACAGAGGTGAGGCAAGGCCCGCGCCAAGGCCAGCTGAAATGTGTACCAGGCGGCAGTGAATGGTGAGCTCAAGACCACCTCAGCGCTAGAGGCTTATCACAAACACCTCAAGGCCAACTTTGGGCTCCACCCAAAATTCAATAAGTTTTTCTCCCTCCTGCAGCACAAGCAAGAGAAAACAATCTCCAAGCTCCAGGATCTCTCCAACCGCGTCCCCCCACCAAGCCAACCACCCGCTGTACCCTCTTCACCAAGGCCATCCAGGGTGCGGCCAAGCACAAATACAAGGCCTCTGAGCTTAAGCATCAGCTTGGCTTATTGTCACTGCCCTCCCAGAAGGGGCCAAAATGAAACAGGGAAAGAATGATAGGGAATAAACTTGCTTGCTTGCTCAGTTATATGATTTTTCCTTTTAACTTTTTAACTTTAATTGTTACTTATTAGCTTTGATCATTTAGTTTTTAGTTTTAAATTTTAAGTTTTTTAATTTAATTAGATAGAAGTTATTGTTCTATGTATGCATGGTAAGTTTGAGATGAATATTTATAGTTGAAAGTAAGTGAAATATCTTAATTTTTGTTAATTTCCAAATAAAACATATGATATTCACAGTTGTGTTATATGAACTATATCAAATAAACATTAAAAATTTTCATATTTTGCATAACTTTATTTGTTGTGTTTGTGTTTATTTTTGTCTCATTGTAATTTTAATGTTTATGGTAATAAAAAATATTATTATAATAAAGAGTGTAAATCACATAGTAAAATGAGAATTAATTGCTTATTTCTCCTTATTTCTATTAATCAAAATACTGTTTTTATTGCAGTTTTGAGCTTTCTAGGGTCACTTTAGTATACCATAGCTGTAAGGCTTAATTTTTTATATTAAAAGTTTTCAGTACATCAAGATCTGTTAATTAAAAAAGTGTTAATTTCCAGTTGTCAATCAGGGCAAAAGCTGAATTCTCACTTTACTATAGTGTCAACTACCAGGGAGTCAAGTTTAAGGGAGTTGATCACCAGGGAGTCAAACTTACCACAGTTGCCCCAGAATGCCCATTCTAGCTTTACACCCTGCAGAAGCTGACCGGTTGTACAAACTAATTGGATACCCTTCTTTTTGGGAAAGTGAGACAGAAGAGGTTTGACTTGCCTTGTCCAAGTTGTCTGAAGATACCCTCATACATGACAATTGACTCTTTAAAAAGGTACAAGATCAATATATGCCCTATGTACGTCCCAGTCTTTGCCTCTTGTTGGTGTCACAAGCTCATAAAGAGACTGGGCCTGGAGACATTGCCAAGGCCTTTGACTGGATTCAAAAGAATTACTTCTGGGAGAACCTTTGACTGCTAATCCCCAACGTCATAGCTAGTTGCCACAACTGCCAACTGCAGAGGCCTTAAGCTGTTGCTCACAAATTCAAATTAGTTCCCCCTCAACATGCTTTTCATACTGTCAGCATTGACGTGATAGGTCCTCTCCCCTGTTCACGTTCTGGGTGTTTCTTTATCCTGATTGCTGTTGATCACTTCAGCAAATGGGTAGAGGCTTGCCCTACAAAGGACATCACAGCTAAGACAACTGCTGCCTTCCTGTTACAAGATGTTTTCTACCACCATGGCTGTCCTCAAGTGTTGCTCTCAGATAATGGGACTAACTTCAACGCCAAGTTAGTGACCTCTGTTGTTGAAGCTTTGGGGTCTCACCAGTCTTTCTCTGCCCCCTACAACCCTTCTACCAATGGGGCAGTCAAGCGTGCAAATTCAACCCTGGTCTCCATCATGAGGAAGCTCACCTAATCTAACGCTGCCAACTGGGACCTATACTTACCTGAGGCTCTCTTTGTGTATTGCCTTAGTAAACATTGTGTCACTGGGTACTCCCTTTTGCTATGCTGTATGGGCAAGAGGCTACTACCCCATTGCTCTTTGGGGCCCCCTGCTTTCCTCTGATAAGGCCATGAATCCTGACAATCACATCAAAGATCTAGTCAACCGCATAATTGATATACATGCCACTGCCTACACTTCTGCATACAAGACCAAGATGCTAGAACTTTCCCCCAATAATGCTGGGCGCTCCCCCTTGCCTGAATTTGATGTTGGTGACCATGTTCTTTACTACCAACATAGAGTAGGTGGGCGCATGCATAAGCTGGACACTCTGAGATCAGCCTGTTGGAAGTGACCTTTAAACAAGGGTCTGAATACACTGTAAAGCTCCTCTTCAGTGGCCGTCCCTTTGCTAGAGTGCACGCAAAGTTCCTTTGTAAATACCACCCCCTAAGGCCAATCTAGGGGAGGCCAATATTGTGAATACCGCTATTCACCATGTGTCAATTTTGCCTTTGGTGGGCCATTTCAAAGACAAATCTCTTGCTTTTGCTTTTGCCTCTTGAAATAAGTTGATAACTGAATCAGGAAATACAATTGTTTGGTTTCTTGACTCTGCACATCTCACTTGCCCCACTCATGCTTGTGGCAAGTTATTCTAACGTCCTGGTAGTGTTTTGTGGTATCAACAACCACTATATATTCCATTTTGTATTCACCAATAAAATTAAGTACTATTCACATTTTTGTCTTTGTGTCTTCCAGTACTTCCACGCCTCTCTCTAGCCATAACTATTAGAGATTATTCTTCCAGGGCCACAAGGTAATTGCATAGTCTTCCCTGTCATCTAACCAAGACTTAGTACAAATCCAGTCCTAAAGTTAGGATTCCCTGTTGTGTGTCTGTGCCGCGCCTCAGAACACAGCAGTAGTGTTTCTCAGAAAACAGAGGGAAATTTTCTCACTAGCTGGTCTCATATGTGGTCCTCTTCACATCAAGTTTCTGTATTTTTAAAGTGGATAACCTTGTACATGCAAGTGCTCCAATTGATTTTTATAGGGTTGTTTTTCTCTTCTGTTGCCATGATTTTCAAAAATACATGGTCCCTCATAAGTATATAAAGATGAGTTGGGTAAACATGGTGATTCACTTCTCCTTGGTGTATGGTGAGGGTAGCACTATCCCAGTCAATGTGAGGTTTGGTCTTTCTCATCCAGTCCAGGCCAAGTATAACATCATACTTGGGGATTGGTATGATTGGGCCACTGAGAGTGGTTTGCACATCTCCAATTTGGGCGCGGAAAGTTTTTGCCTCTTGGGTGACTAGTGTGCTTCTGTTATCTGCCATGATGACTCTTCTGATATTGCTTTGGGTGGTAGGTAGCTTCATGAGGTCAGAAAATTTCTTGTTGACAAGAGATTGATCTTCTTGAGTGCCAAATAGCGTGGCACCCTTATATATGTGAAAACAGAAAGGTAAGTGAGGAATTTATTTTCAGTTTAGGCAGTAAACAGTAGAGGATTGCTGGAGGATACTTGGATCATGGTGATTGATTCCACATCTTGGCCTCTTTACAATTCTTGCAAAGTGGGGGAGGGCAACTTGGCTAAGCACTCCCCTGAGCTTTTCCCTCCTTGTTGGTATCTTTGGTGCTTGCCTGGTTGGCTTGTGCAGTGTGATTCCCAGTTCAAGGATGGGTGTTGTTGGCTTGGTTGTTCTGCTTATTGGGCCAAGGATACTTCTTGGCTTTAGGACTCTTCTTGTGCTTGTTGATTGCATGTAGATCTTCAGATTTTTGAGCTGTGTGTTTTCCCTCCAAGTACATATCTTCAAGGTTCTTGCAGTGGGTCATGTCAAACTGACGTCTAATGTGTGTGGGGAGGCCATTGTATAAGTCTAAATGTGGCCCAGGTTCATCAAAGTTGATGGTGTTGGGCGTGCAGTCATGTAGGTCTTCATATGCAGCAATGTATTTCTTGATGGTTCCTGTCATCTTGAAGGTTTGAAGTTCTGTCATGATCACTAAGTCAGAATCCTTCATGGAGAACTTTTTGAGAAATGCAGCTTTGAATACCTCAGAGTTTTCTTTCTTGTTGGGGTACTGGGTTAGCCACGTGATTACAAAACATGATACAGTTCTGGTGACACAAAGGGCAATCTCACTGACCCAGAGTCTTTGGGTGTAGTCCACTTGCTCAAACTTGCTCTGTGTACTGTTGATCCAGAGAGAGGCGTTTTCCTGACGTAGTCCTGCAAAAGCGCCAATTTTGGCTGTACACAGGCACTGGAATACAATGTTAGGTATTTCAGTCTGCTGAGGTCCTGTTGTAGTTGGTGCCGTGGGTAACAGTATGTGGGCTTTGATAGTGTTGTACTGTTTTATAGGTACAGGGACGTTGTTGTAGATAACAAGGCTTACAGGAACGTCTTGCCCTTCTTTGCAGTCTCTCCAGCTGTTAGGGAGTACCATTGCTTGGGTCCTTTTCTTAGGAGGAATTTTTACTTTAAGTTGGGTAGGTATGAACAACCTACCTCTGCTATCACTGTTGTGTATATACTTCTGGGAAGTATAATAAACAAGATAAGGGGAAGATTTAAGAAGAGAATGATACTTTTTTGGATATGAATATAGAATAATATATTGTATCATGTAAAGCCACATACCGTCCATGACATACATGGACAGTCATGGGGTTTATCTGAGTAATGTTCCTCTTAGGTCACAAGGCTTATAGAGGTTGTGTTCTGCTTAGGATCAGGATTAAGTGATCCCTGTAATAGATGGTCAACTGATAATAGTGCCACCAGTTTACTGGCTGGTTAGTGAACCATCCAGTGAGCCATTTGGTGATCTACTTGGGGTGTTAATTCCCCAAGAGGATTTAATCAAAGATGTTGCAACAGTAATAATAATGTAATGTGTTAATAAACTACTATTTATTGTCATTAATTGGCTGATTTTCTTTTCTGTAGTAATTGTGCATTTTCTGAAATTTACGCACTAGTATCCAATTGGTTGGTTTCACATCCAATTTCACAGGCAATAGGAAATCAAGCTGCCATCCCAACCACATCCGGTCTTGGGGTGGCAGCTTGATTTCCTATTGCCTGCGCAATTGGATGTGAAACCAACCAATTGGATACTAGTGTGTAAATTTCAGAAAATGCACAATTACCACAGCAAAGAAAATCAGCCAATTAATGACAATAAATAGTAGTTTATTAACACATTACATTATTATTACCTCACAAAATCTAACTAAAAAGTTTACATAACTTTTATCAATAGGTGTCAGGATTTCTGGATATTGACTAATTAACGGTTTCAACAAAATAACGCAGGCCGGCAGTTAATTGCTCTTAGGAAGGGTTTCAACAAAATAATGCAGGCCGCGGGTTGTGAGATCAGTGATCAAATCATATCCTGGCATCAACATACTCGTGCATTACAATTAATTAATGGTATATGAAATTACTGCTCATTAATTAATCCACCTCAAACCACCACCTCAAACATGCTTCCCATAATAATTACTATTCTAAAACTTTAAATGAATCCTAGAACAAGAGGGCCGTCATATGAACCATCATCTGCATTACATCTAGAAGAGTCCAACATGGACTGGGCTGTCAGGCCAACCACTCTAAGATAAAAGGATTTGAGCCTATTGTATTAGAGTAGCTCTGATTAAGTGAAACAATCATTTCTGTGAACTAGTAGCCAACTGCTGGCTAGCTAGCCCTGGAAGTGGCCCAGGTAGACAGAAAGGATACCAATCTGTGGAAGATGTCAAATTAGCCTTCCGTTAAAACCACCCCAAAAATGCCAGGCCTCCTGCCGTGTTGCCCTAATGCTACTTCAGTCTCCTTTAGCGTTGTGAGCTAACTTGGATAAAACGCAGGCAGGCAGGCCGCCTTAAAGCCAGTCCATTAGAATAAAAGATTGATGATTTCTTAATGACTTGATGATCAATCCAAGTCTTATTCCCTCAATGTGATCCTCTCTTAAGTTCTATTAGTGGAGAGCAAAAGATGATACTGTTGTCATACAGTATAATTATCTATAGTAAAATATAGAGACAACTATGAACCTGTATCCAGAAGTAGAAAGAACCATCCCAAATCCTTTGGGCCTTGGGCCCTGTCAGACTTGCTACTTCTGAAGAAAACAAAATATTCCAGGCCAAAGGTTACGCCAAAGTCACAGGTTCTCTGTACTTTCCTAATGTTAGAAGACTTAGGAGATTATCTGGCGGATGATAAAATACCATGTTCCGCAATTTTCTGACAATAGGCAAATATACAAGCTGTAAAATGCACTATACATCAATATTTGTACTAAGAGTTAATGGCTCTTTAATATAAACACAGTCTGTTTAAATAAATTACAATTAAAAAGGCCTTGTTTAAAATGAACTTTATTAAACAAAATACAATGAGGTATGCACATAATATCACAATATCAAGAGTCAACTTCTAATTGCAATATTCTAATGCAATATTTACATTTATTACCCTTAATTTTATTATTGATGATGAAAAATATTAATGCAAATAACAATGTTTCCCACATCAAATATACTTCACATTTTTTAAATATGGGAAATGCTAACAATGTAAAAGAAATATTGTTAATTGTGAATTGAAAGAGAAATCTTAATTTTAATAAGTTGTCACAAAGAAAAGATTTATTTTACTGATCAAAGGACAAGAAGGGGAGGGAATGGGTGGAATGAACATTGCCTTCATCTGCGCCTGTGAAAGGGGCAGCATCAGAGATAGTGGGGAGGGAATGAGGGCAACAGCGCCCATGTTGACATTAAAAATGTTGACAGTGGCCATGTTGACACTTTTAATGGGGACACTAATGTAAAGTGACAACCCAGTTTTACTTAATGTTGTTTCCTGGATGTTTACACTTTTTTAATTAACAAAACACTTTACTCTGATCATTCTTAATATAAAAAATATTTTAAAATACATTATTATACTAAAATGACCTCATAAGTTCAAAAATGCAATAAAAAATTATCATAAGAAATAAGAATAAGGAGATATAAGCTTTTTTCAGTTTACTATGTAAATTACACTCTTTATTATAAAATTATTTTTTATTCCCATAAAAATTAAAATTCCAAAGAACCAAAAATAAAGATATTTTATATATCATAATAACTACAAAATATAAGAGAATTCTAATTCTAATTTATTATACTTTATATAAGCATAACTGAAAATATCTCATACCTTAAAGATAAATTAACAAAATATAAGATACTTCTTACTAAACCACATTAAAACTGTATCTGAAACTTATCATTTATACCTAAAAAAATTAGTACACTATAAATAAACTAAAATTTTAAAAGTAAAATCAATTACGCCAGGCAAAGCAAGGTTTATTAAGCTAATTAAAGCCACCAGCAAGAGCAGTGGCAATGTTCTCAAGGTACTTCTTAATCTCCGCCACCTTGTACTTTTTCTTTACCACCTTCTTAGCGTCCTCCTGGTTGTCCTGATCCTTAGAATTTTGCTTCTTGGGAGCCATCCAGTTGGCCAAGGTTGCAAAACTTTGAGCCAGTCCAAGCCTGCTCCTCCTACAGCTTCTGGAAGCACTTGTTATATTTGGGGTTGGACCCAAACTTCACCTTCAGGTGATTGTGCCAAACCTCAAGTCTAGATGTGGTCTTCATCTCCCCCTTGAGGCAGGTGCCTTGGCAATTACAAGGGGCAGTGGCCCAATTCTTACCTCTCCGGGCCGTCACCTTCTTGCCCACCCATTGGCGCTCAAAGTAATCCAAGTAACCTTTGAAGATGGTGGAGTGCTTCTTGACGTAAGCATCCTCCAGGAGGGCCTCAAAGCCAATCCCAGTATGCTCCAGGCGCACAAAAGCCAAGGCAGAAAACTGAGTCAAGGCAAAGCGGCACTTCCCCTTACCATTGTTAAGATACGTCTTAAAAAGGTCCTTCTCACTCTTGAGATTCTTGATGAGGGCCTGCCTAAAATGAAAAAGCCCTGGACTTCTCCATTGAAGGTGGCCTCAAAGGCTCTGAACTGAGCTTGCTCAAAGTCCATTATGATAACCTTTGGCCCAAGTGAGCGCACATGAGCTAGCTGCTCAGAAGCTAGGGTCAACCCATCCTTCTTAGTGGAGGAGGGATTTTCCCTTGTGGCATGAGTGGGAGGGGGGAGCTGGTTGGTGGAATGGAGCTCAAAGCATCCCAGACAATCTTGAAGGCTCTGATTTAGACTTCAGTCGTGGCACAAGGAAGGAGAAAGAAGACAAGGGGGATAACCTGGTCATTTAACTGATCATGCAGGACCCAAAACTGCTTGAAGAGAGAGGGGCAAGTAGCAAATGTTCCGCCATACAGCCAGGTGGTAGCAGTGTTCAGCTGCTCCAGGTTTTGGGTTGTGGCGTAGGCTATAATCCTATTCTCTACTTCCTGCCCATTGTCATGGAGCAGGAACATCTCACCATCCTCTGTCTTCTTGAGGGCATCTGTGAGGACCAGGTCTTCAATTTTAGTTGCGCTCTTGACCAGGGGGTTTGAGGCTTGACACCTATCACTTACAAACTTGGCCAACTGATTGTGGGTTGGCACCCTCTTCAAGTTGATTGGGGAGAGGTACTTGTAAGAAAGCATGACCATCTGGGTGGCAGAAAGATCTTTGGAGGTGGGCATCACCTGGACAAGATATCACTTGAGGAGGCGGGCTATGATGGTATTTGGCATGATGCAGGTATGCTTGCCCTTGATGGTTTGGACCAAGTCCCAGCACTCAGTGTTAAGTTGCACTGGGCAGGAGCAGTCCTTGCAGGTGTAATGGCAGCTCTTATAGCCCTGGTTGGTGTTGTTGCAAGAGAAATTATAACCATTGGCCACCATGGCCAGCTCACCCTTTAGCTCATGATTGGGAAGTATTCGGGCAAGGAAGAGGGAACCTTAAATTTGCCGTCAATGTTGCAGATGTTGTGGGCCAACAGAGGGTCCTAGGGGCCAGCAGGAGCATGGCAGAAGCCAGGGAAGTAATTGGGGCGTGGCTTTGATGCATCCCCAGATGAGATTGAAGGGGGGAGCTTGGTGAGGGGTGAGCAGAAGGGGGCTTATTGTGGTACTCCTCATGTGCAGGAAACTTATCCTTGGGTGAGGTTTTTTTGGGCTGAGCGCTTCTTCTTGGTTAGCTCCTTGTCAGAAGCTGAGTTGTAAAAACTGTGCTCTGTAAAGGAGCCATCAGATTCCTCTCCCCCAGTGGAGTGAGCAGGGCTCTTCTTGGGAGAGGGCTCAGGGGAGGGCTTTGGTGAGAGCTTTGGGGATGGTTTTGGAGTGGTCTTCTTTGATGAGACAGGCTTCTTCTTGGTGGGTTTGGTTGGCTTTGAAGGACGCTTGGTTCCTTTGGGCTGTTTGGAAGTGTTTTTGTTCTAAAATAAAAAGTAAAATGGTTTAAAATAAAGCAATGTATGTAAAAAAACAAACAAAACAACTTAAAAAGCATAATATATAAAAATTAAATCTTAGATAATTTTTTATTGGCATTTAAAAGTTAAAAAATACTTGTATAGTTTTTAATTTATTATAGTTTTAAATAAAAAATTAAAATTTAAGAGAAATATGCAAAAGTATTAATTTAGGTATAGATTTTATTTTAAAAAATATAAAAATATGGAAGAGAAAGTTAAAAATACAACACATCAAAAAATGAGAAGTTTTTATTATGTAAAACATAAAGTTTTTATGTGAAAACTGAAAAGCGTCAACATTATGAGTGACAATTAGTAAAAAAAGCTGAATTCTCACTGTCAATTACAAAAATTGTAGACATTATTTTTGATAACATTGTCACTGTCAACATTTTTTAAAAATTCATTATGTTTTTTCATAGTACACTTAATTAAATTTACGCGGGCTGGCAAAAATTAACCGTTTTCTGTGTACTTTTGTCCACATATAAAAATTAAAAAATATGAAAATAAGTAAAAAAAGTATCAAGATTCTTTATTTCTTTATTAAAAATTATATTTGGGTAGTGGTAATATGATATTTACCATTGTGTATATGTGAAGTTGTGAAGAAAGTTGTATTCAATATTGAAAAGGGTAAAGTGTTGACAATGTCACTTACGACATTCTTATATGAGGTGACATATTAATCTAGGCTTAATTGTGCCACTCTAATTTGCTTAACTCCACCCCAGGGGATAATCACAAGCAAATAAACAACATTTACAAGTGTCAACATTATTTTAATAATAAATTTTATAGTAACTTACATAGTAACTCACTCCTAAATTATTGAATCACTGTTAGCCACCAATCCACTTAATATCAAAGCTGTAATAAGTGCTACATAATATTTATAATATGAATATTTCAACAATCAAATGTATGTGCACTGTCTTTTTAAATATAATAATTCAATAAAAAATATTTTTAAATGCACACTTATTTTTTACTGTAGATGTTTCAGTTTTGTTATTAAAAATAAGTTTGGCTTAAAGAGGGTCAACATTGACATTTTTACATCATGAAAACAAATAAAAAATAAACTAATTTTTATTAGTAAACGTAAATGAAAAATCTGGTTAAATCAAGTTTTTTATTAAGCTTAATATTAAATCATGTCAAGATGGCCACAATTTTGTTGTGTTTTCTGGGTTTACACCCCTGAACGCTTTAAAAAAGAATTAAGCTAGTGCAACTAGCAAAAAACATAGGAGATTTAAAGTTGAGTCAACAGTGGCCATGTTGACACTTTGTTGACATGGCCACTGTCAACATTATTATTGTCAACATGGGTTCTGTTGCCAGAATTAGTGGTGGTTTGGGAGTCAGGGTTGGAAGGCAGGGGCTTGATGGGGGGTTGGGGAGGCAGGGTTTGTTGACTGGGAAGGGGTGGCAAGAGCTGATTGCTTCAATTGCTCAAATTCTTCTTATGTCACATATGCGGGCTTTAAAAAACAAATGGATAAGATTGGGGGAAGGTGGGAGTCTTTTCTGGACTTATCACTGTCACTTGCATAGAAAATGACAAGATCTGACAGGTCCTGGACAAACACAGAAGGGAAAAGCTCATAACCCTTATCAATTTGGGTGCACAGTTTGTTGTAGTTGGAAGGCTTTAAGCTCCTGAGAACTTAACCAAAATTGTAAAGACATACATCTGCAAGATGCATGTCAGCGTGGTTGATGGGATAGGACCAACAGGTATGCCCTGCATCCCTGATTTCTTGGTTTTCCCATTCCTGGTGCTCCATTTTGGCACTCAGTACAACTGTGTACGCGGTGTTTTGGGTAGCCCACTCCTCCAGCATGACCTTGAGCTCCGTCTGGTAGGCATACACATCTGCTGTGTTTGATAATGCAGAGTAATGATTGACACCCAATGGGGAAACTGCCAACAAACCCCCAACAAATTGATACAAAATTGACCTGTGCTTGTAAACTTCAGATTGTATATGCTTTTCCCCAAAGTCTTGGATACTTGCCAAAATCTTGGCATACAACAAGAAGATGACGTCATTACGAGCCCTCATTGCCCTTCCTTTGATAAAATTAATAATGGTTGCATTGTATGGGTTGGTATCCACCAAACTGGGGCCACTGAGAACTTGATTGGATAAGATTCTGGCAGCAACCACAACTCTGTGCATCTACAAATTCACTTTTCTCTTATTGGTGAAAATGCTGTGAAGTCCCAGCTGGAGATGTACCTGGACCAGGGGCATCCGCGGGTCATATTCCATGATAGCCATCATGAGAGGGTGGGCTTTTTCACCTTCAGCCTAAGTACAGGCACCAGTTGGGGTCTTCTTGGGAGGGGGGGCCACAGTTGGCGTGGGCTTGCAGGGTTTCAGCCACAGTAGACTTTTCAAAACCCATTGTGGCTGCAATTTCCCTGAGGGACATAAGCATTCCTTGTTTTTTGACCATTATGAGCACAATCTCTGGAGTGATTAGCTTTCTTATATGTCTTGCAGGCTGATTGGCTAGGGGTGAGATGTGTCCATCATGGGAACTGGACAGTGACATCTGATTAGCTGTTTCTAGATTCTGGGTTCTCTGGGTGACCCCATGGCTCAAATGGCTGGTTCTGGATGCCATTGTTGGTACAGGATTTGGGTTAGCAGCTGCTGTACATGATGGGCAAACAGAGCTATACTTGGGGATGTGGGAGAAAAGGCACACTCCTGGGTGGTGCTTGCAGAGGAGCCTGTGGGTTGGGAGTGGCCATAGACAGAGGCTTCACCATTAAGAGACCCAGCGTAGCCCTGCATGATTTCATCAAGGCCAGGGAACAGCTCACTTATTTGGTTGTTGTTAGAAGACATAATAAATTTTTATTAAAAAATTAAACCCAATAAGAGGAGTGTATATTTTAGTTAATTTTATTGTTAAGTATGTTAAGTTGGTGAATATTAGGATATAAATTTTAGCTGTCCTAAACTGGAATAGGGTGGTTTTTGGGTACAACACGCCATTTTGAAAATGGCACTTCAATTTACGCCATTTCATATTCAATTCAATATGGCTTTTTTGTGTTAGTGATTTTGAATCACAAAAAAATAAAATAAACAAAAAAATAGTTAAATTTTACATATACCTTTATAATGTGACATCTCAAATTTTTGCCATCTCAATTACGTCACTTTGAATCAGATTAATTAAATCTTATTTTGCTAACTTTATTTACATATTAAATCACTTAGTGTGGAGTGTGTTTACACCTTCTTGACTTTACATCATTTTGAATCACGCTATTTATCTTTAACTAAAATAAGCTTATACCTAAACTAAAATATAGCATGTTGCATATTGCCAGAAGATATTACTATAGCATTAGTCCAAGACACTTATACTAAGAACAACCTAAAAAGATGCCACTATGATAGTCCTTCTAGTGATTATCATTGCTGGGTAAAAAAACCAGTTTTGTTATATGCCATTTATAACTTTATTATACATAGATACATTGATAAGGGTTTCCTTAAAAATATTTTAATAGTAATTTTAATATGGAAGGGGGTGATTACGCCATTTCAATTTACGTCACTTCAAATTCCACCAAGTTTCATATCACCCAATTGATTTGATACACACAATGGATAGGGGGAAATAAGGGGAAATTACCTATGACGCCAGGCTACACTATATCAATTCCCCCACCACAATTCTTGCTTTCTACTTTTCAAATGTACATAATCATGTCTAAAATCACTTAAGCAAAAAATGTTCAAAAACATATGAAACTTTGCAAATATATATTTTTTAGCTTTCTCTAAACAACTGGGTATTTTTAACCCCAGTTGTATAAGCTAGATTTTGAGAAATTCAAGTTTTACTCTTTGGCCCAGTTGAGGTAGCTCCACTGGAAATTTGTTAATTTAATATAAAAATGGTCAAAATGCTATGTTTTTGATCTACAGCATCTCAATTACGTCACTTTGAAAACACATTTTGACTGCAAGTTTTCAGTCAAAACTCAAAGTTTTGCATACTTGTGTTACTAATAAAAGATATTTTTTACAGAATAAAAACACTGAAATTTTGATATTATATATTTTAAAATCTTTTCTAAAATTCTATATAAAAAATAATTCTACTTTTATATTAAAAGCATTCTCACTTTTCTCTTTAAAAACAACCCCCAAATTGCTCATATTTTGATACTAATTCACTTTTAGATGCTTCCCAAGTCTATCAACAAAGCTGCGTCTAAGGCCACCAAGGCCACCAAGTCTAAGATCACTCCTCCCAAGGCCAAGAAGGCCAAAAATACCCCTAAAAAGCAGCCTTCTAAGGGTAAAGCTCCCCCTAAGACACCCACACTTTCCTCTGAACCAGAGGGAAACAGTCCTACCACTCCCCACTCTCCTTTTGTTTACTCCCCATCAGACCCCCAAGAGAAGTTATTCAACTTCAATTGCCACTCTGATCCCACATCAGAGCCTGAGGAGGAAGAGGAGCAGGAGCCTGGTGCTTCTTCAGATGAGCAAATTGAGCTCTGGGATCTATACACTGTGAATAATATCTGTAATCAAAATGTCACCTTTGCTGTTCCCACAACATACCCAGCCAGCTACCCCATCATGACTAAGAAAGAGGGTACTGGTTTTGTTTATAAGGGCTACAGCATCAGCTGTAATGATAAAAAACCCATCCATCAACATCACTATAAATGTGATAATGTTGGGTGCCCAGCAAGGCTCATCACTCATGGGTTTACAAGATTCAAGGCCATGACTACTGGCCATCACTGTGTCAAGCTGTTTGATACCTTATACCAACTAATCTGCTGGTTTCTTTGCCAGGTCATACCAACCACCAAAGACCAAATTGCCACTGAGGTTGTCAATGATGCCCTCCTCAATTTAAATGATATCCAACTTGCCACTGTTGATGGCGCCTCAAAATTACAGAGATATCTCACTAATCAGATATATGCTCTGAGCACTGAAGGTGTCAGTGCTTCATCAATTGAGTAATTGATCCTTACAGAGGAACAAAAACTATCTTGTCATGAGGAGAGGTTCCTTCTTCATAACAACGGCCAACATGAGCCTGAGCGCATCATTTGCTTTGCCACCACACAAGATCTATGCAACCTGTCAAAATGAAAGACCTGGTTTGCAGATGGAACTTTCTCCATCTGTCAAAAGATATTTAACCAGCTTTGGAACATCCATGGGCAGGTTAGAAATCTGGTTCTTCCCCTGGTCTTCTATTTCCCTCCCAACAAGAAGCAGGAAACATATGTCTGTGCACTCAAAATTTTGAAGGCCAAGTTGGATGAAATCCTCCCAACCATTAAAGAAGAGCTCAAGGAGACCTGAGGGCGCAAGAAGAAGACCATTCAGAGGAAGCCACCCCAACCAGGAAGCAGTCAGAAAGCCTTCTCTATCACAAATATCTGGTAGTGGATTTTGAACAGGCTCAGGCAAATGCCTTCATTTGAGACTTCAAGAGCTCCCTGCAGGGATGTTACTTCCAATTCCAGCAGGCACTCTGCTGCTGCCTCCAAAAGTGCTCTGAACTTCATGAGCTGGTCAACTCTGAAGGCACTAAAGAAGCCAAGGACGTTTTTAATTGCTTTTCTTCCCTTGCCCTTGTGAGAAAGGAAGAGGTAAATGCCTTTTACAACGCCCTCCTCCGCCATCCTTATATCCTTGCCAACCAGGCAACCTTTGCTCCATTCATAGAGTATTATGAAACTCAATGGGTTGGAGTGCTTCAAGGAGCACGCCACATCAGAAAGGGCAGTGACTCAATCACCTGGAACTGCTATAAGCAGGTCAAAGACAGGTTAATCAAGATCACCTTTTCCCTTGAAGGGTGACATAGCCTGTTTGCCACAAGAGTCCAAGTACATAAGCCCAAATTCAATAAAATAATGGTGCACTTAAAAACCCAGCAGGCCATCTCTGCCCGCCTCTTTAAGACTGGTATGAAGACCAAGGGTCACCCCCCTAAGCAGACTAAGACTGTAAAGAAATATACAGAAATCAGCAAGGTAGTTCCTGCCTACTATCCTAAGGATAGAAAGCTTGAGCATATCCAAGCTATCTCAGTTGCTCTTTCTATCAATGTTTGAGCCCTTTTCTAATAAACACCTCCAAATTTTCTCTCTTATTATCCTTCAGTTTTATTATTTTTTGACTTTTTTTAGTATTTAGTACAATTGTATGCTTATTTTAAAGTATAGTGTATAGTTATAATAGATGGAAATAGTTTTTTTGGGTATATTTTAACTTTTAGGCTTTAGACAACCTTGTTGCTCCAAAAGACCCCATTTTTTTATTTCATATTTGAAATCCTGAGGCTTTTTTAAGCCTAGAAATGTTTTTTAAATTTTATTTTTTGTTAAAACCGCAGGCTCAACCCACCAGCAAGGTTCTAACCAAGCAGGTTTGCAACTCGCAATCCAATTACCCGGTCACCCAAAGCCAGACTAGGAAGTAAACTTGAATTACCAAATCCATCAACATTAACAGATGATGATCCTTCACTGTGGATACCTTGATTTGGCGCTTGACTCATTATCAGGATCAAGCCACCCCCCCCTTCCATCCAGCTATGTGATCACCAATCATGTTCCTGCTATCCATTGATTCACAATATCTATATAATCACTATCTCACAATAAAGATTATTATCTATCTTCTAAATATTTTTCCCTGTGTAACTCTGCTAAAACAGCACAGTTACAACATTGGTAGCACAGGTAGGTTCTCCATCCTACTTTATCTTGAAAAATTCTGCCTGTTGCCCGCACACGCTGCGGCCAAAAAATCCTCAACAGAATTATGTCTGGCCTCCTGCCCAACTGGACTTCATATACTCCTAGTACCAAGATACCTGATGGTTTTGTTCTCTACCAAAACACGGTGATTCACAACCCGCCTTCAACGCCCTGTCTGCCCAAGGGTTCTTTCAGGCACCTTCCTTGATGCCACAACCAGCTGACAAAACCACCATGCCTGCCTATGTTGCACAAAGACTTTTCAGCGCCGCCTTGGAACTCTTTGCAGGGGCCAACAACGACAATGCTGCCGCATGGATCCAGTCTGCCCAAAGCAAGCTGGCTCAGATGGAATGCCCACAGCAATTTTGGATTGTGGAGATTTCCATTTGCCTGACCCATGACGCTGGCACCTGGTGTGACAAGTGGCACAAAGAGCACACTGAAAAGAACTGGGACACCTTCAAACAGGACTTCTTGGCAAGATTCATACTTAAGGATACGGCACTCATGATCATACGCCAAGTAAAGAACCTGACCCAGACAGGCACTGTGAAGGAACTCACCCCTGCCTACAAGGAACTCTGTCTCTGTGCTCCATCCAACATGGCCTTTGACACCCCAGCAACACACCTCATGTACTACAACGCCCTTAAGCTGCACATGATGAGACATGTGAACCTGGACCAGATAACCAACCTGCAAAGCCTGTACTGTGAAGCAGAAAAAGTGGAACAAACATCCAACGCTCTACACAAGGCACAGACTGGGACACAAGAAAGGCCCAAGGACTCCCATCTAAGCGGGCGCTCCTCTCAACCACCTCCTGGAGGCAATGGCAACAACAACAACCACAAACCCACGGGTTCAAATGGGAATGGAAATAACAGCCAGTCAAATTGTACCCATTTCCGTGTCACTGCCACCCAAGGCAACCACAATGAGGGAAAAGCCCGGGGAGAGCACTAAGCAAGCCAAGCTCTCCCCACGCAACTCCTGACTTGCCCAACAATGAATACCAACCCAAGGACGTGGACCAATGTACAATGATCCAAGTACCCTCAGAAGACCTGGTACTATACACCATCGCCAGACATCCAAATAAACTGATGTCTTACCCTTTCTGCTTTTGCAGTTACACAGGCTCAGCACTCCTGGACTCAGGTGCAGATTGAACCTTAGTCAACAGCAGCTTTGTGGATAAATTCAAGCTGGCCACTAATCTTTCACGGATTAAAAACTTGGTCCTGGCTGATTAACGTCACATTGCTGTGACAAAAGAAACTGCCCCCTTCTCTGTCATGCTTGAGAACCTCCACTCCACCATCCAAGGTCCTGTCATTGACTTCCCTAAGTTTGACATTGTACTGGGACTGGACTGGTTACAGAAAAACAACCCCCACGTGGACTGGGCAACCTCAGTGCTGACCATCAAGCGTGAAGGTGTCAACCACCAAATCTACCCAGACTCTGTAGACCAACTCCTACGCAACCACGTCTTTGTACACATCACAGATACTTTGGACAAGAAGGAAATCCTGAAAGCAATTGAATTGTACTCCTGCCAGTATGAAATCATACACTTCAAGGACCACCAGGACACCTCCACGCCGCAAGATTGCAACATTGTGGCCCGTCACCCAGAAATCTTTAAGGAAGCATTACCTGGGCTACCCCCTGAGAAGCACATCCAACAATCTATCCAACTCAAGGGGGCTGTACCCAAGGCACGTCCCATCTATTGACTGACCCCAAATGAGGACAACGCCCTGCGCGCCTATCTCAAGGAGGCACTGGAAAAAGGACTTATCCACCCCTCACAGTTTCCCTTTGGGGCCGCCATATTCTTTGTGGCTAAAAAGGACGGTACCTTACGCCTGGTCACAGACTACTGTGCCTTGAACAAAGTCACCATTAAGAATTGTTACCCATTGCCACTAATTGACAATCTCTTTGACGCCTTGGGAGGAGCCACTGTCTTCTTCAAGATTGACCTAACTGCAGGCTACAATCAGATTTGTATTAAGGAAGAAGACATTCCCAAAACAGCCTTCCACACTAAATACAGCTCATACAAGTATGTGGTGCTCAACTTTGGCATGACCAATGCCCCGTCCACCTTTGTAACCTTCATGAACAAAGTGTTTGCGCCACACATAGGCAAACACGCCCTAGTGTACCTGGACAATATTATTGTCTACAGCCCTTCAATGGAACAACACCACAAAGACCTGGAGGAAGTCTTTGCAACCTTGGCATGGCACAAACTGTTGGTCAAGCCCTCCAAATGCTAGTTCTTCTGAGAGCAACTACTCTTCTTGGGACACATAGTCTTTAAAGACGGCATCAAACCCAACAGTCAGAAAATACAAGCCATCTGCAAGATGCCACCACCCAAGGACAAGTTGGAACTCTGCACCTTCCTGGGGATGGTGGCCATGTACAACGCTTCATACCCAACTGTGGCGTCTTGACCGCCCCCTTGTCCGCCATAACAGGCATCAAGTCCAAGTTTATATGGACCCCCCAATGTGACCTCTGTTTTAGATGTCTCAAAAAAAAATCTCACAACAGCTCCCATCTTATAATACCCCAAACAAGACGGAGAGTACCAGATGGAAACCGACGCTTCATATCATCTATTGGGGGAGTACTAAAAATTAATAATAGTGATGGTGACTTCCTGCCCGTAGCCTACAAGTTGCGCAAACTGACAGATGGCAAGTGTCAATACCCAATCCACAACAAAGAACTGCTGGCCATTGTACACTGCCTAGTCAAATGGCGCTGTTACCTGGAACAGCAGGAAGAATTCACAGCACTAACCAATCATAAGTCATTCATCTATTTCAAGAAACAAGCAAACCTGTCACGCCGCCAAGTGCAGTGGATGGAAATATTAGAAAGGTTTAACATGCTCATCCAATATAAGCCTGGGGCCAAGCTTGCCATGGCGGACGCCCTGTCCTGTCTGTATGTCTGCGCTTCTAGGGGAGAGAATGGGCTTGACTCAGACCAGCCTCTCCTAGTGCTCTGTACAAAAGACAAAGGGTTCCCTGCAGGCACAACCAATATCACCAAAGAAACAGTCATCAAGAATGAAAATCTCTTTTCTGACGTATACAGGACTCTTCACAGAAAAATGTCAGATGGCACAACCATTCCCTAAATCCCCACACATCAATGAGTTGATACCATTATTTGCTATCACAGGAATCTTGTACATACTAAGAGCCAAAATCTATACAAATTCCTAAAACATAAAGCCTGGTGGCCAACCTTATACTGCAATGTCCAGGAAGTGTTAGAACAGTGCAAGATCTGCAAAAAGTTTGCCAAAAGCAAAACCCCGCCTAAGTCTGTACTCCCCATTCAAACCCAACTACCGCTCAAAGTATGGGCTCTTGACATTGTGGGCCCCATGCCAGGAAAGCACAACAACAAAAAATACATCAGCACAGCCATTGATTTTGCAACAAGGTGGCCAGTAGCCCAAGCGGTGAAAACACACACCGGTAACAACGTCTGACAATTCATTGGCAAGGAAATAATCAGCAGGTTTGGAAAGCCAGAACTCCTGATAACTGATGGAGGCAAAGAATTGACCTCTAAAGACATCAATGTGTACCTCATCAAGAATGGGGTCAAACACACCGTCACAACACCATACCATCCACAGGCCAATGGACGTGTAGAGCGGCTTAATGGTAGCCTTGTGCAAGCCCTAGCCAAACTCACCGCCGGGAGACCTGAAGACTGGTATAAGCAGCTACCAACTGCATTACTTGTGTGCCAAACCCGAGTGAACAGATCCACAGGGAAAAGCCCGGTTGAACTGGTATACGGCACACAGCCTAATATCATTCAAGCATTGACAGGACCCAAACTGGAAATTCCAAGTCAAGTCCCCCTTGCTCAGATCCTCAAGTAATAGAGGCCAACAGCAAACAAGAAGCCAAAGAAAAGGAATGCTTACAAAAGACATTTGTTCCCATCTGCCAGAGACATGAAGTCAGGGACAAAGTCTGGGTCATGAATGTTGACAAAAGCAAACTACAACCCAAAAAAGTAGGGCCAGCAATCATTATAAAGGTAAACAACAATAATACTTACCTTGTGCAAGGACTTGGGAAACACAAGCAAGAAAAGACCCTATACCACGACTGCCTACAACCCTGCAAAGCAAGACAGAAACAACAAGAAACCGCCCTGCCTGCCACTGAACAACAACTGGTTCAATATGGCGCGCGGGCTCCTGACAACCTCCCTGACAACCTGTCCCCAGAGGAGGCCGACCTTCAGCCGGGGGGGTGTCAAAACTGCAGGCTTGACCCGCCAGCAAGGTTCTAACCAAGCGGGTTTGTGACCCGCAATCCAATTACCCGGTCACCCAAAGCCAGACTAGGAAGTCAACTTGAATTACCAAATCCATCAACATGAACAGATGATGATCCTTCACAGTGGATACCTCAATTTGGTGCTTGACTCATTATCAGGATCAAGCCACCCCCCTCTTCCATCCAGCTGTGTGATCACCAATCATGTTCCTGCTATCCATTGATTCACAATAGCTATATAATCACTATCTTGCAATAAAGATTATTATCTATCTTCTAAATATTTTTCCCCATGTAACTCTGCTAAAACAGCACAGTTATGACATTTTTGATAATTTCATGGGTTATTTTTTGGAGTTAAAAAATCTAAAATTTTAAGAACTGTTTTTTCTTAGTCAAAATGCCGTAAATTGAAATGGTGTTTTTACTATGAATTCAAGAAAGCAAAATTTGAGATGGCGTATTTTGAAATAGCGTTTTTTGAGATGCCGTTTTTGAAATGGTGTGTTGTACTGATTTTTGAGAATGCCTATGATTCCTAAAATAATCATCACAAATCCACTTTAGATCCTTTGACTTCCTGTTTGAGATGCCCATAAATTATATTTATTTTAAATTCACCTCTTTTTTGATTTGAAATTTGGTTCTTGGATTTGACAATCCCGCAATTTCAGATTTGTTAAATTTTACATGATGCCTATGATTTGTTAGACATACAGGAAATCTCAAATTGTACATTAGAATCCTGCATTTCTGATTCATGTATCCCACATTTGTTTGCTGAGTTTTGTCTTTTGTTAGTTGAGTTATCTGCTCAAGTGATTCAAAATTTGCCAATTTAAATAAACCAAAAAAGTCAAATTAAATGGTTGATTTTATTAAATATTTTAATTTTCACTCAGCTGAGTTGCCCGCAAAAGTGATTCAAAATTTGGACCAAGAATTTGACAATCCTGCATTTTTTACATTTAGGTTCTTAATTTACAGTACAGTAAGTATTTATATAGTATATACTAATATATTAATTAATAAAAAATCATCATATACTTTGAGAAATTTACTTTTTTCTTTTTTTAATTTATATTTATTTGATAAGAGTGACATGGACATATATTAATTACTATGATATCAAGAGCTTGGGATAGCTATCACAGGCTATAATAAAGTAATTTAAAATCAAATAAAAATTGAACCTGTGTGCTAATGACAGTGCATTTTTTGATTATGTGCTATGCAGCTTTTAAATATAAAACAATAGTTAATAAATATGAACAGAAAAAATAAAAAAATATAACAGTAGTTTTAAAAGCTATGGCGACAAGCAAAATGAACTCAGATTTAAACAAAATCATTTCAGATTTAAACAAAATCCAAGTTGCGCGAGATTCAGGATTCAAATAATTTAAATATTGTCAGTTAAAAAATGAAATGTCAAACCAAAAACAAAATTTCACTTGCCCATTATACAAAATTATATCAAACATCAAGTGGTGTAGTTCAACCCACAAACAAAATGAACTGACGCAACAAGTGAAATGGATGGATGCTATTCTGGAGTATAAAATAATCCAATCAGGATTCATATGAGACACCAACAGAAGGACCAAAATGAAACAAAATCTGAGTACTCTAGAAGTGAGATTACACAAACACAAAAAAAATGAACTCACACAAGATGTGTAGTATGAGCAGCCTAAAATAGAAAAATAACAGTATAACAGCTAATCACCAGCTATCCAATTTAGGAACAGAGGCATTTTATTCATTTTCATGGCTCCAGATTTGTATGGAATGGTTTTGAGAACCTTCTAAATATGGAATGGTGATTACAATAAAAATAAATCATTAATTTTAAAAATTTCTACTTTTAGTGATTTTATCCTAGGTTTTATTTCAATATGGTTTTCAATAGCAACATCTTTGACTGCGCCAGCAGCCAAGACAGTAGCAGCCAATCCAGCTTCAATGGAGGCAAGGCTCAGAACATGGAGGCACCTGTTTACACCCAAGCCTTTGAGGCAGGTAACGAGGAAGCTGATCTGTTACTGTCCCCCAACCCATATGGCTTTGACTTGTTTGAGAGTCACTTCGCGTCTAGTGCTGCCCCCGCTCCCACACCCACCCCTGCACAAGCTGCTCACCAACCAACCAATCAGGATGGCAACCTTTATTTGAAACAACTTCCTGCCATTGCCCAACCTGTCACTCCCTCAGCCAATCAGGCTTCAGCTCCCCCTGCCCAGCGCCCCAAGCAACAAATCATCACCACCCAAATTCTTCAGGAAATTGTGGCACTCAACCTGCAGGGTCTGTCCTGGGATCAGATTGCTGACCAATTGCAATTTACCCAAGCTACTGTCATGCAGGAATTCAACAGCATGATGAACAGGGGGAATCAGATTGGGGCAGCCAAGAATCCCAAGAAGGCCCAAGAGTCCCAGATAACTGAGGCATACCCAATCATGCTCAACCTCCTCCAGCGGGACCCCAAGCTTCCCTTGACCCAGGTCCGGAAGCAACTTGCTCACCATGGCATTTGGGTGTCTGAGCGCATGGTGCAGCTCTGGATGTACGGGAAGGTGGCTTCTGTATGGGTTCTTACCAATTTTGCTGGCAACCAATGGGATGGCGCTGAGGATTTCCCGTATGATTCTGCCATTGAATCCACCCTGGTCCGATGCCTGACTAGTCTGTCAGATGATGTCATTTTCATCTCCTACTACAAGCTATTGTTAGCTTTTGATGACTTTGGTGAGATGGGAAAAGCCACTACTAAGAACAGAAGGAAGAAGGTCAAAAAGGGGACATTCATTGGTGCATTTCTGGCTGTGTTGGCCAAGGGTTTTGTCTATTATCAGACAAACCCTGATTTTGTCAATGGGTACTCATACAGCCACATCCTCGGTGGATTGCTCAACTCCTGGGATGGCTCAAATTCAAAGCATTGGGGTTTCTTGAGCCACCAGATGGAGGGTAGCTCCACTGCCCTTGAGACCATCCAGGGACGCGGGCACCAAGCATCCGTGTACCCAGCTGGCCACGCCAACATCCATCTGGGAGATGTTGTCTTCTTCAACATGGGATCCACATTACGGGAGTGCCGCCCTCAGGCTTTAAACAACCTCTATCTTGGGGTCCTTGATCACAATTTTCTCTTTGGTCGCCAAATAGTGGCTGACTTGTTTGCACAAATGGTTTTCCATGTGAACATGGGCAGCCAATCATGTAAGGATAAGCGCCTTCCACCTCGGGCCACTGCCACTTACCAGTTCATCCAGCCAATGACCAATGAGGAGTACAAAAAGCAGTATATGGCAGCCATCACACAAAATCCTCCTGCCTCCACCCCCACCACCAACACCCCTAACCCGCAAGCCCAACCCACCCAATCCCAGACCCCCCAGGCCAGCACTGCCTCTACGTCTTCCTTCCCACGTTATTCTGCCTCCTAGGCATCACTCTCCCCCGCCTCAATAAACCCCCTGTCACCAAACATTTTATATTTATATTATCTTTATTTTGAATTTCACTTGTTCATGTTCTCTTTGTTTATAGTTGGTTTTATTCTTTATGTTCAGCTTATTTCTATAAAATCATATATTTACTATGGTGTGTATCTAGATCCTGAACACAGTTATTTTTAGCACCAAACCATAGCCCCTTGTGAAAACTTTAACAATGATTTGGTGATCAGCTAAATTTGAATTAGAAAATTATAGTGTTAACTGTTTTTAGATAAAGTTGTTACTGATTCAAATTCAAAACCTTAATGATAAACTTTAAGCCAATCAGGAGCCAAGTGATAAAGTGATTGTTGTGACATAAAGAGACATTCAATAATTCTTTGGTGCATGTGCGCTAATTAATATGATTGGCTGGATTTTTTGCCATTGTACACCATTGTTGCTATGGCAAAAGTTGTTGGTGGACTAGTGCCCAATCAGCCGCTGAGTTAACACTAGTCCATCAACAACTTGCCACAGCGGCAATGGCGTACAATGGCAAAACATCTAGCCAATCATATTAATTAGCGCACATGCATCAAAGAATTATTGAATGTCCCTTTATGTCACAACAATCACTTTATCACTTGGCTCCTGATTGGCTTAAAGTTTATCATTAAGGTTTTGAATTTGGATCAGTAACAACTTTATCTAAATACAAGTAACACTATAATTTTCTAATTCAAATTCAGTTGATCACCAAGCTGTTGTTAATATTTTCACAAGGGGCTGTGTCAAGCGCCAAAAAATAATATGGTAACCAGGGAAACAATGCCACACAAAGCAAACAACACATATTGAGATGTATGTAAAACATATACAAAATGGGTAAAAAGATGGGATAATGTAGTAAATGGGAAAACAAAAAGGAATAAACAAAGAGGCAATTGTATCAAAATAATACAGAATTTATTGGGGCAAGAGCTATAAAAACATATGAAAAGGTTAGTAAAAAATCAATGAGCAAATTGAAAAACTTCTAAAAGACCTTGACTTGGCAATTGCCAAAATCAAAGAAATTGACCGCAAGGTCAAGGAAAAGGTGAAGTCTGCCGTCCTTGAAGGGGACAAAATTGAAAAGGTGTCCACCAAGTCACTCATGACCAAAATACCAGACACACCTGAGAAGACAATAGAGCGCCTACTTAACATTCAGAAGACAGTGGTTGAAGGCTTGCAATTCAAGTCCTTTGCCCTCTCTGTGCTGTCTGTCTGGACAGACAACCCTGGGATGTATGCACATCTCAAACCTGCCAAGAGGGCCCACAAGGAGGACACTGAGACGCCTGCACAGCTGCTTGCGCCAAGGATGGCAAAGCCTGCCAAAGCCGCCGGCAAAGAAGAAACCCAAGAAGGTAACCTAAGAAAATAAATTTAATAAAAATTCATAAATACTTACCTTTTTTTAGAAGATGTTGATGGCAAACTCTGCCAGGTCCTGGTTCCTTTTGTTCCCCCCACCTTCTACTCAAATTTTGCCACTCACGTGGCAAAGCAGCTTTTCCTGTCTCCCCCTGTCTTGCAGGAGCTCAAAGATAGTATTTGAAGTGCATTCCCAATGTCCAGGGAGGCATTGGCTGGGCTGACTCATGAAGAGGGGGCATCTGAGTGGGCAGTTACTGCCTACAAGGATGCTCAACTGTTCCGCCTGGACCTGGTTAACCTCAGTGAAGTTTACTGTGTAAACTCCATTGAGCTTGTTTGGGACGTCCTGGCAATGCACCCATTCAAGAATATACCGGAGATGGGCCAGGCTCATGTGGCTGCTTGTTTCTACTTCCTTGTGGAGCACACCCTGTCCTACTCGCTGGAGAACTTCAGGCGTGCAGTAGAAAAACTGGCTGTTGTGGATGCAACAGCCGTGAAGAAGACTAAAATCCTCCTGGCGGACTTTGGGCTGGCCTGGAGTGCTGATGAGACGGGGGTCCCAGAAGCTATGGATCTTACCTTTGGCAAAATAAACACAAGAAAAAAATAAGCACAGTATACAATAAATTATGTGAGTTTACGGAAGCCTTTGCTGGACAAAGGTTTCACCTTGTTGTTTACCTGGGGTTCCTGTTTTACTTCGGAATGAGCGCCAGCGTGGAGGACCTGGATGGGGTCCTTCTGGGGATCAATGAGGCCCAGCTTGCTCTTGACGGAAAGAAGGTCCCCCCTGGATATGACTCAGTGGACTATGTTATCCAGGACACCCTGGTCCTGGCAGGAATCTATGGGTTTGTGGCCCTGCCTGAGAAGCTGCTGCTTCACTCCCACCTAACCATTCTGCCTTTCACCAGAAGGCGGGAGTATTTTAACCAGGGTATATCCACTGTCCACAGTGTGGCGGTGGAGGTTGTGCGCCACCTCCATTGCGGGGTGGGTACATACCGCCAAACCCAGTATAGGCGCTCCTAATATATCCTCTATTCCAATAAATATATTTACCCTTTAGATTATTTTTATTATAATTAATAATTTTATAAAATAATATTTTAGCAAACATTACTTACAAAATAAATTCCAAGGAAGGTTTTAATAAAAGCATATAATATATGTCAATAAAATCTACTTCTAATTTGTATGATTTACATTTATTTTTTTAGTTTGCTTTTTATATTTATTTGCCAAAAATGATATTGATGTGTTTGCGTAATCCATTATCAAGCGTTTGGGATACCCTTGGATGCAATAATAAAAATGATTATGAATAAATAAATTACTAACCTTCATTGATGGTGCTGCTGAATGTGATTGGCAGGCTTGGAAACATCTAAATATAAAATGTTAGTTAATGAATCTTGATTAGTAAATTATAGGATATATAAAAAAAGTGGGATAAGCTAAGCCTTTTATTGATTGGCTGATTTGCAAGGCACGCGGGGATAAACAAATCAGTGTGGCCATAGAATTTGGCCACAGTCTCAGCTGGGAGGGTATGGATCCCAGCCTGCAGCAAATCAAAAAGGTCCTCTGTCCCAGTTGGGGTTCCTCGCTTGACAACTCGCTTGAGCCACCCAAAGACTTCCTCAATGGGATTTAGGAAGGGCAAATAGGCGGGGAGGAAGAGAAGGCGCATATTTGCCGTGGCCAATTGCTGGGGGCCTACTGCAATTCTTGTGTCAATTGATGGAAATTCTTCAAGAATATCCGCCACCTTGTGGAGACCAACATTGTCCAGCACAATTACGTTGGTGAAGCCCGGGCTTGTGCGCCTCAGGTGCTCCTGGACCAATAGGAGGAATGATAGGAAGGTCTGGCTATTGTGAGATCCCAATATCATTTGGTAGAGCTCAACCCCCTTTGCACCGAGGAGAGCCACCATTGAATAGGCTGTGGCGCGGACTGCAGCATGCCAAGCCATCCCGTCATTGGAGCCTCTGGGGACATACCCATACTCATTGTGCATTGACAAGGCAAATGCTGATTTGTTGATGTAGTAAAATTTGACCGTCCCCTTGGCTTTTAGGGCAGTATATGCCTCTGTGTATTTTCTCCGGGTCTCAATATTGGCTGGGCTGTTCCAATTTTATGGGGATACCCTAAGTTTTTTCCAGGAAAATTGCATTCCCTTGACCAAATGATAATAGAAGGAAATTGAGGCCTCAACCCCAAAAGCAGACTTGACCATGGCCTGTATATTTGCCAGTTCAAGATGGCAATCTCGGGTTATCCACTGATGGATTGCCCATTTGTGCTCCTTTGAGAGCATGGTTGACACGCGCAAGGATTTCTCCGCGGCAAGGACTTGACCCGTGTTGAGGAACTTGTTGAAGGTCTTTGAGGCGTACTTGGGATCCACCCCAACAATGGCTGCAGCCGCCTTGTAATTGCCTGATTCACACATTAAATTAAGCAGGATGATGCGTTTGATGTCAGGGATGCACTTCTGAGCGGGCTTTTTAGCGGTGGGGATTGACTCATTGGCATTGGGCAAGGCACAGGGCATAGGCATCTTGTTGTAGAAGGCTGCAACTTTCTTGCGCACCAGTTGTCCCTCATCAGTTTGAAAGAACTCAGGCTCCTTGTTTTCCTCCTGATTGCCATTGCTTATGTATGGCTCATAGCTAGTATCAAAAACAGGCTTCACCTTCTCCAGCATGGCTGACAGGACTGACTCTTGCCGGTACTTAGCGTCAAACACATACGAAGTAAGTTCTACCTCCTTGTTTCTAACCATTTTGGTAGTGGTGACCTTGGTTGGCTTCCAGGTCAGCTTTGGGACCTGAGGGTTTATGCTCCGCACCCTAGCAGCTTGTGCTCCTTGAACCGGCTGTGTCAGTGCAGCGTCACTATGGAACTCTCCTCTTCCGCCTACCTCCCGAGTAGGCACTTGTGTTGTACTGAGTCTATTCTTTGATCCGCAGGGGCGACCGCAACCGCGGCGCACAACGGGTGCATTGGTACTCTGGTGTTGTGTTCCTTCCATTTTAAAATTTAATAAAATACTAAATAAATTTTAGTTAAGTTACTCCCTAATTTTAATTTTTGCTTTTATCTGAATATGGATATTTAATTAGAGGTTTTCCCACCCAACATCCCAATTATAGATTTTTTATTTCTTAATTAGTTATTTCTGGTTTACAACGCCCATTTTTGAATACCCAAAATAATTCCCACCCTTTTTCCTGGATTTTATGCCAAATATAAGCACCCAACACAATATTTTTAAAATTTATGTTTCAGATCTTGTGTCTTATTTTAGATGCCTTGGTATCATTCTTGATTATAATTCATTGCACAAACTGTGTGAGTGATTTTGTTTGTGGTTTGAGTTCCTATTGTGTTTTGTTTTTTGGATTGAGTTTTGACGCACCATGTGTGGGTGTATTTTGTCATCAATTCACATAGTAAACATATGTACACCAAAAGCCAACTCACACCATTTTGTTTGTGAATCCATGTATTTTGGATTGCATTTTGAATGGTTTTGCTTTGCGCGTGAGTACTTTGTTGCTGTGTTGACCCATTTTGCCTATTAGAGCCAAAAATCCCTGTTAACAGAGTGTATATTTTAACCTGCTAGCTGGATTTTGTTTAAATCTGAAATGATTTCATTTAATCTGAGTTCATTTTGCTTGTTGCCATAGCTTTTAAAACTACTGTAAAGATTTATATAAACTGATGTAATTTGAGGAATAGAAAGGGCTTTTAATTGATTGGCTGTTTTTCAAGACAGAGGAATATATGATTCAAAATGTACGTAAAACTTAGCCACAGTCTCAGCTAGAAGGATATGGACCCCAACCTATAGAAAATCAAATAAGGCCTCTGAGTCAGTTGGGGTCTTCCACTTAACAACTCACTTGAGCCACCCAAAGACCTCCTCAACTGGGTTTAGGAATGGTTAATATGCAGGGAGAAATAATAGGTTGATAGGTGCATAGGCGCTGTGGCCAATTGCTGTGGGCCAATTACCACACCTGTCTCAATTGTTAGAAATTAGTCAAGCATATATGCCACCTTGTGAAGCCCAAAATTATCCAGTACAATAACTTTGGTAAACCATGGGCTAGTGCGCCTAAGATGCTCTTATACCAACCAAAGAGATGATATAAAGGTCCTGCTAGTATGAGATCCTTTGATCATTTGGTTCAGCTCAATACTGAGGAGACTAAGAAGAGCCACCATAAAATAGGCTGTGATATGAACTGATGCACATCAATATACTCCGTCTTTGGCACCTCTGGGGGTATACTCATATAAATTATGCATAGATGATGAAAACGCTGATGTTTCAGTATGATAGAATTTGCCTGTCTCTTTGTCCTTGAGAGCATTTTGCACCTCTGCATATTTTTGCCAGGTCTCAATATTGGCAGAGCTGTTGCAGTTATAGGGAGATACCCCAAGTTTTTTTCATGAGAACCACAGCCCCCTGAATACATGATATAAAAGTGAAATTGAAGCTACAATCCCAAAAGTAGACTTGACCATAGACTGTATATTTTCTAGTTCAAGATGACAGTCTTGATTGATCCACTGGTGATCAGGGTAGACAGGTGTAAGGATTTCTCTGCACTAAAAACTTGCCTGGTATTGATGTGTTTATTGAATATCTTACTTGTGTATTTGGAATCCACCCCAATGATACCTGCAGCCTTCTTGGGGTCATTAGTATCCTTATCAACTTGATAAAGATAAGAGACTTTATGTCAGGAGCAACCTTCCAAGGTGACTTTTTGAGTACAGTTAAATCTGGACGCTGCAAAATGACTTTTACACAAGTCATAGGCACCTTGTTGTAGAAGGCTGTGACCTTCTTTAACACCTGCGGCCCCTCCACAGTTCTATAAAACTCTGGCTCTTCATTGTTGTCCTGGTCACAATTGCTTACATAAGGTTCATAGCTAGTGTCAAACACTGGCTGAACCTTTTATACCATAGCTGTTGGGACCTACTTCTGGCAGTAAACAGGGTCAAATACCAAATAAATGAGCTTAACTTCTTTGTTGTTCACTGTTTTAGATGTGACCTCCTTGGTGGCCTTTCTAGATAGCTTGGTGCCCTTGGATTCATTCTCTGCGCCCTCACACCCTGAGTGGCTTGAACTGATTATTGTTTTTGTACAACATCAGAAGCATTCATTTTCCTCTTGCTTAATTCCTGAGTGGCACTTGTGTTCTATTCACACAATTTTTGATCCACAGTGATACCTTCAACCATGGTGCACACCAGCTGTGTTGCCACTCTGTTGTAGTGTTCCTTTAATTTTACTATAAAATAAAATAATAAAGCAATCCCAATTAATTTACAACCTGTATTTTTATTTTTGATTTTTATCTGAATATGGTTATTTAATTAGAATTCAACCACCCAACTACCTTTTTATAGATTTTTAATTTCATAACTAGTTGTTTTTTGTTTTACATCTTCTTTTTAGATTCACTAAATTTGTGAGAATTGGAGAGCAGGTTAAGAGGAAGTAAAACCAAGCTCTCAACCACAATAAAATTGCGGTTTCAGCAACAACCAAAAGGTTGTCACCAACAATCCCTGGGAGTTCAAAGGGGGGAAGGAATCAACTGAACACCAAAAGCAACAGAAACCCCCAAATGACCAAATTAGACTAGCAAATTTCAAACTTTATTAGAGTAGAAAATGATGAAGCAAGGTCTTTTACAACTATTACATTCATTCAAAGGGAGGGAATGGAATTTGGGTGAGAAGTTGAATGTCAAAACTAATCAACCAATGATATGAGGGAATATGGATGCATTTCTTGAGGCAGGCAAATCTGGAAAAATTCAAATGGATAAAATCAAAGAAAAAACTGACTCAACTAAAATTGAGGAATCTGTCTTGGATGCAATTACCACTGCTCCCAGCTTCTCTTGCATGTGATATTTAACCAGAGGTGTCTCTTGGGTGGTTAGGTGGGGGCATCTTCAAACTAATTCAGTAAATAATAGTGTGAGGACCTTTATTGGGTTTTTTAGTAAATATTTGGATAAATTTCCGGGCGTAATCTGACAGAGATCCCCAAACATTTGGTGAGGATTGAAGTAGAGGCCCAAGGGGAAGATGTAACTTTACAAAATTGATTTTCACCCATTTCCTCCAGATTTTATGCCATATTTAAACACCCAAAACAATGTTTTTATAATTTATGTTTTAGATCTTGTGCCTTATTTTGGATAGCTAGGTATCATTCTTGTTTAAATTTAATTTCACACAACAGCTGAGTGGTTTTTTTACATATTGAGTTGCTATAGTGCTTCATTTTTGGATTGAGTTTTGCCTAACTGCATCTGAATATATTTCATCACCAATTTACATAGTAAACATATTTACACTGGAGGTCAACTCAAACTATTTCTTCTGTGAATCCATGTATTGTGTATCATATTTTGAATATTTTGTTTGTAATATGAGTACTTTGTTGTTTTGTTGAGCTATTTTGTCTATCAACACCCAAAATCCCTGTTTACAGATGGTATATTTTACACTGATAGTTGGAGTTTGCTTAAACCTGAGTCCATTTTGTTTAAATCTGAGGTATTTTTGCTTAGCGCCATAGCTTTAAAAACTACTGAACAACTGCAACTGATTCAATCTGCCTAGTTGCCACTGTATCTCACAATACACAGGGACACTCACAGAGTCACCCCTTGATGGGTTTCTGCTATTTTCTATCAACCCACCATACCTAAGGCCCACTCATACTTCCGTACATGGGTCAAAACCAACTTTCCTGGGAATTTTTAAGCTCTCTCAGGGTAGATACTAAGGACATTGTCAATTCTTACTACATCCAATGGTACACATGTCACATTTTATAAAACCTGAAGCCACTCATTAAGGTATAAATACCCCATCATTATCTTAATAAATATCATTTATCCCAAACTCCTATTTCTTTTCTCTCTTAGACTGTCGTCTTCCTCTAATTCTCCTAAGCACTGAAACAGGATTATTTCAATTGCAACAATACCAAACATAGTTGACTTTAAGAATGGCCAAAATAATTGCATTTCTGGTTTTTCCTTGTGTCCTTTGAGGATCCAATTAAGTTTAAAATGTATATGATCAACTTGTATGTTTGAATCATTGTCTCCTAGTAATCATATTGTCTTTAAGTGACCTGGACTCTCCAGCCAAATAATCAATTTTGTTCTAGGTTGACTTGATTTGCTTGTGGACTGAAGTGAATATGCTAATCCAGCAGCTGTGAAAACTACTCTATGCAGAGTACTGATGATTAAAACTTATCTAAGCTCAAATTTAAAAAGAGATTTAATAAGCATGTAGTATTCCAGGTACGGATTAAGGAACTCTTTTAGGCTTTTATCGGAATTAGAAGCTTGAATAAATAACTTTGGACTTTAATTTTATGGTCAAATGTACAAAATAGAAAGGGATTCGGGGAACTGACATTTTGAGTTGTTAGTGAATTCTAGCATTTGAGTTTTAGGAAAATTTGGATTGTATTTCATTCTTTAACTTATGTCTATTACACAAAACGAAAGCAATCGTTGCTAACGTAAAAGGTGTTAGATTTTTCCACGTCGGGAGCCAAAATGAATGTCTGGGAGAAGGCACGCCCCCTTCGATCGGCACCATAGACGACGTCACCTGAGACATTCACCAAGATACAACAGCTTCCTTGGACTGATGGCGACACTGAATTCAGGTTAGTTAAAGTCGATAGCAGAGGCAATACTTGGCAGCGGGTGAGAATTAAAGCAGCGTACTGAATACTTTGTTGCCGGCAACCCGATCACTTCGTTTAGGCCAGTGAACCCAGAAAGATTATGTCCTACCCCAAAAATTATTTATTGTTTACTGTCTAGATTAAATAGAACTATTGGTTCATGGCTCTAATAAGCAGCAAAAACTATTCCTGCTTAACCAAGAAAGAACACGGGGAAGTATAAGTCCGACTTTAAACCAATACAAGAAGTAGCAGAAGGATTAACATTTAAGTAGTGAGGAAGAAATTGTTATAAATATGGCTAAAGAGAAAGGGGTTATAAAGAATAGTGGTAAAAGCAAGAATGGTTAACAAGAAATATTACTAGGAATCTAATACGTCGTTTTAAAAAATCTTACCATCTCAGATTACTTTGGAGTTTTCGCGATAAAGTTGAGGGAGGTTCTAACAAAGAGGTTTAGTATTTCTTGTCCTTGAATAGAAAACATGACTTATTTTGGCAAGTACTTTGGAAGCCATTAAACTTATCCTCAAAAGTAAGTCTCAAACAAAAAATAGCAAGTAACTTTATCAAAACTGTTTAAAGACGAAAGGAAGAGGAACTCAATAAAACTAAGGCTTGATTGCTGAAAAGCTACGAGTCAAACTTACCGTTCTCTTAGTGTCCATGATATTATAATAATGCGTAACAAATTTCTGTGCTCCCAAGGCAGAATAACTCACAAGCTCTTTCAGGTTGGATGATGACATTATAGATTCGTTTCTATAAAATAAGATTAAGTACAATAACAATAGAAAACAATGTAAAAATCAAACTTATTAATGTTGCGGGTACCAATGTTAAGCTAAACCAATCATGCCAGCAGTATGACTAAATCTATGAATATAACGGAAAGAACATATTCTGAAGATTTACATTTGCCTTTGTTACAAACAAAAGTGACGTAATAAATATTTGAGATTGTTGTAAAAACTTATAATATCAACCAAGTCTACTTGTAACCCAAATGAGAGAACAGGAAAAAAGGTTGCTTACGAATTTAAAGACTTACTTGTTCAGATGGACTCTTTTGGGGGCTAGAAAACTGAGGGTAGGGATGCTTCGGCTCAGCCCCGGCTGGCTTCCGGCTAAAGGCAGCTGTAGCTAAAACGAAATTTTGGTATATTTGAACAATTTTAAATAAATCTTTGATGGGAGTGACCCAGAGCCAGAAACTGGCCGCGGCTGCCCAGGGCTTGGCCGAAGCAGCCCTAGCTGAGGGATGGAAATAATACAAGTGGACGCCTTGCGCCAAGGATCTTAATATCTAAGATCATGTGAGCAGATATCTGAGCAGGGATCCTGATTTCTCATCCTATCTAATATAAATACCTTATATAAAAGCCACTATTTTAAGTTCCAGCAAAGATCAATAGTCCTAGATTTGCACCTTAAATTTTGTCTCGACCTATTAAAATGGGAAGGCTCGCTTTAATCCAGCTATGTAAGCTATTCAGGATCATTATATCGCCTTATGTAAATATGATCCCAGATTAAAAACTGTTTCTAGAAATTATGAGTAATATACACATTGAATAATACACCTTATCTCCATGAATCAATTATAAATAGAAAAATTGGTTCAATTTACCCTGTTTTTTTCAAAAGCAGAGCATAAAAATCTTAATGTTGAAACCACAGGCTCGACCCGCCAGCAAGGTTCCAACCAAGCGGGTTTGTGACCCGCAATCCAATTACCCGGTCACTCGAAGCCAGACTAGGAAGTCAACTTGAATTACCAAATCCATCAACATTAACAGATGATGATCCTTCATGGTGGATACCTTGTTTTGGCGCTTGACTCATTACCAGGATCAAGCCACCCCCTTCACCATCCAACTGTGTGATCAACACAATCATGTTCCTGTTATCCTTGATTCACAATGACTATATAATCACTATCTCTCAATAAAGATTATTATCTATCTCCTAAATATTTTTCCCCATGTAACTCTGCTAAAACAGCACAGTTATGACATTGTAGCACAAGTAGGCTCTCCATCCTACCTTATCTTGAGAAACTCCGCCTGTTGCCCGCACACACCGCGGCCAACAAATCCTCGACAGAATTATGTCTGGCCTCCCGCCCGACTGGACGCTGTATACTCCTGGTACCAAGATACCTGATGGCTTCCTTCTCTACCAAAACACGGTGATCCTGCTACCCGCCTTCAACGCTCTGTCTGCCCAAGGGTTCTTTCAGACGCCTTCCTTGATGCCACGACCAGCTGACAAAACCACCATGCCCGCCTATGTTGCACAAAGACTTTGCAGTGCTGCCTTGGAGCCCTTTGCAGGGGCCAACGATGACAATGCTGCTGCATGGATCCAGTCCGCCCAAAGCAAGCTGGCTCAGATGGAATGCCCGCAGCAGTTTTGGATCGCGGAGATTTCCATTTGTCTGACCCATGACGCTGGCACCTGGTGTGACAAGTGGCACAAAAAGCACACTGAAAAAAACTGGGACATCTTCAAACAGGACTTCCTGGCGAGATTCATACTTAAGGATACGGCGCTCATGATCATACGCCAAGTAAAGAACCTAACCCAGACAGGCACCGTGAAGGAACTCACCCGCGCCTATGAGGAACTCTGTCTCCTTGCCCCATCTGACATGGCCTTTGACACCCCAGCAACACACCTCATGTACTACAACACCCTCAAGTTGCACATGATGAGACATGTGAACCTGGACCAGGTTACCAACCTGCAAAGCCTGTACCGAGAAGCGGAAAAAGCAGAACAAACATCCACCGCTCTGACAAGGCACAGACTGGGAAACACAAAAGACCCAAGGACTCTCATCCAATTAGCACTCCTCTCAGCCACCTCTTGGAGGCAACAGCAACAACAACAACAACCACAGGCCCACAGGTTTGAATGGGAATGGGAATGGAAATAACGGCCAGTCAAATTGTACCCATTTCCGTGTCACCGCCACCCAAGGCAACCAAGATGAGGGAAAAGCCAGGGGAGAGCACTAAGCGAGCCAAGCTCTCCCCACACAACTCCTGACTTGCCCAACAATGAATACTGACCCAAGGACGTGGACCAATGCCCAATGATCCAAGTGCCCTCAGAAGACCCGTTACTGTACACCATTGCCAGACATCCCAATAAATTAATGTCTTACCCTTTCCGCTTTCGCAGTTACACAGGCTCAGCACTCTTGGACTCAGGCGCAGATTGAACCTTAGTCAACAGCAGCTTTATGGATAAATTCAAGCTGGCCACTAATCCTTTGCGGATTAAAAACGTGGTCCTGGCTGATGAACATCACATTGCCGTGACAAAAGAAACTGCCCCCTTCTCCGTCATGCTTGAGAACCTCCACTCCACCATCCAAGGTCCTGTCATTGACTTCCCTAAGTTTGACATTGTACTGGGTCTAGACTGGTTACAGAAAAACAACCCCCACGTGGACTGGGTGACCTCAGTGTTGACCATCAAGTGTGAAGGTGTCAACCACCAAATCTACCCAGACTCTGTAGACCAACTCCTACGAGACCACATCTTTGTATGCATCACAAAGACTTTGGATGAGAAAGAAAACCTGAAAGCAATTGACTGGGACTTCTTCCAGTATAAAATCATACACTTTAAGGACCACCAGGACACCTCCACACCGCAAGATTGTGACATTGTGGCCTGTCACCCAGAACTCTTCAAGGAAGCATTACCTGTGCTATCCCCTGAGAAACACATCCAACACTCTATCCAACCCAAGGGGGCTGTACCCAAGGCACATCCCATCTATTGACTGACCCCAAACAAGGACAATGCCCTGCACACCTATCTCAAGGAGGCACTGGAAAAAGGACTCATCCGCCCCTCACAGTCTCCCTTTGGGGCTGCAGTATTCTTTGTGGCTAAAAAGGACGGTACCTTACGCCTGGTCACAGACTATTGCGCCTTAAACAAAGTCACCGTTATAATTGTTACCCATTGCCATTAATTGAAGATCTCTTTGACGCCTTGGGAGGTGCCTCCGTCTTCTCCAAGATTGATCTAATTGCAGGCTACAACCAGATTTTTATCAAGGAGGAAGACATCCCCAAGACAGCCTTCTGCACCAAGTACGGTTCCTACAAATGTGTGGTACTCAACTTTGGCATGACCAATGCCCTGTCCACCTTCATAACCTTCATGAACAAAGTGTTTGCTCCGCACATAGGCAAGCATGCCTTGGTCTACCTAGACAACATCATTGTCTACTGCCCTTGGTGGAACAGCACCACAAAGACCTGGAGGAAGTCTTTGCAACCTTGGCACAGCACAAAATGTTGGCCAAGCCCTCCAAATGTCAGTTCTTCCGAGAGCAACTACCCTTCTTGGGACATATAGTCTCAAAAGACGGCATCAAACCCGACAGTCAGAAGATACAAGCCATCTTCAAAATGCCATTTCCCAAGGACAAATCAGAACTACGAACTTTCTTGGGAATGGTGGCCTATGTACACTGCTTCATACCCGACTGCGGCATCTTGACCGCCCCCTTGTCCGCCATAACAGGCGCCAAGTCCAAGTTTGTATGGACCCCCTAACATGACCTCTGTTTTAGATGTCTCAAGGAAAAGCTCACAACAGCTCCCATTTTACATTACCCCAAACAAGACGGAGAATACCAGATGGAAACTGATGCTTCAGATGCATCCATTGGGGGGTACTACAAATTAAGAATAGTGATGGTGATTTCCTGCCTGTAGCCTACGAGTTGCGCAAACTGACAGATGGCAAGTGTCAATACCCAATCCACAATAAAGAACTATTGGCCATTGTACACTGCCTAGTCAAATGGTGCTGTTACCTGGAACAGCAAGAAGAATTCACAGCACTAACCTATCAGAAGTCACTCATTTATTTCAAGACACAAGCAATCCTGTCACGCCGCCAAGCGTGGTGGATGGAAATCTTAGAAAGGTTTAACATGCTCATCCAATATAATCCTGGGGCCGAACTCGCCATGGCAGACACCCTGTTCTGCCTGTATGTCTGCGCTTCTAGGGGAGAGAATGGGCTCAACCCAGACCAGCTCTCCTAGTGCTCTGTACAAAAGACAAAGGGTTCCCTGCAGGCACAACCAATATCACCAAAGAAACAGTCATCAAGAATGAGCACCTCTTTGCTGACGTATATGGGACTCTTCACAGAAAAATGTCGGATGGCACAACCATTCCCTACATTCCCACACATCAACAAGTTGATACCATTCTTTGCTACCACAGGGATCTCAGACATACTAAGAGCCAAAATCTATACAAATTCCTATAACATAAAGCCTGGTGGCTAACCCTATACTGCAATGTCCAGGAAGTGTTAGAACAGTGCGAGGTCTGCGAAAAGTTTGCCAAAAGCAAAACTCCGCCTAAGTCTGTACTCCCCATTCAAACGCAACTACCGTTCAAGGTATGGGCTCTTGACGTTGTGGGCCCCATGCCAGGAAAACACAACAACAAAAAATACATCATCACAGCCATTGATTTTGCAACAAGGTGGCCAGTAGCCCAAGCAGTGAAAATGCACACCGGTAACAACATCTGAAAATTCATTGGCAAGGAAATAATCAGAAGGTTTGGAAAGCCAGAAATCCTGATAACTGATGGAGGCAAAGAATTGACCTCCAAAAACACCAATGTGTACCTCACCAAGAATGGGGTCAAACACACTGTCACAACACCATACCATCCACAGGCCAATGGACGCGTAGAGCGGCTTAATGGTAGCCTTGTGCAAGCCCTAGCCAAACTCACTGCCGGGAGACCTGAAGACTGGTATAATCAGCTATCAACTGCATTACTTGTGTGCCAAACCTGAGTGAACAGATCCACCAGAAAAAGCCCGTTTGAACTGGTATACAGCACACAACCAAATATCATTCAAGCATTGACAGGACCCAAACTGGAAATTCCAAGTAAAGTCCCACCTTGCTCAGATCCTCAAGTAATAGAGACCAACAGCAAACAAGCAGCCAAAGAAAAGGAACACTTACAAAAGACCTTTGTTCCCATCCGCCAGAGACATGAAGTCGGGGACAAAGTATGGGTCATGAATGTTGACAAAAGCAAACTACAACCCAAAAAAGTAGGGCCAGCAATCATTATAAAGGTAAACAACAATAACACTTACCTCGTGCAAGGGCTCAGGAAATGCAAGCAATACAAGACCTTACACCACAACCGCCTACGACCCTGCAAAGCAAGACAGAAACAACAAGAAACCGCCCTGCCTGCCACTGAACAACAACTGGTGCAATATGGCACCTGGGCTCCCAACAACCTCCCTGACAACCTGCCTCCAGAGGAGGCCGACCTTCAGCTGGGTGTGTGTGTGTGTCAAAACCGCAGGCTTGACCCTCCAGCAAGGTTCCAACCAAGTGGGTTTGTGACCCGCAATTTGATTACCCGGTCACTCAAAGCCAGACTAGGAAGTCAACTCAAATTACCAAATCCATCAACATGAACAGACAATGATCCTATACGGTGGATACCTCAATTTGGCGCTTGACTCACTAACAGGATCAAGCCACCCCCCTCTTCCATCCAGCTGTGTGATCACCAATCATGTTCCTGCTATCCAATGATTCACAATAGCTATATAATCACTATCTCTCAATAAAGATTATTATCTATCTCCTAAATATTTTTCCCCGTGTAACTCTGCTAAAACAGCACATTTACAACATTAATTAATTTAAATTTCATTATTTTTAATAAATAGAATATACTTTTTCTGATATAAATCTCCCTGTAGACTAATAATAGCTTTACCATGAGTTCAAAATACAGCTTTGGGGTATCACATAAAACCCCAATTCTTTACTTCATCAAGTATATATACTAAGTAAGGTACCTTTGGAGTAAAGAATCAGGAGACCAAGTATTCACCCCAAGTGTCAGGGCCCGTAATAACCCTGACAAAGAACTAATTAACATATAAACTAAGGGATGCAAATTTGCAATCATTCAATTGAGCCTGAGAATAAGATTTCATTAACTTATAACACTATTCTCCAAATGCCAAATTTGATGCCCTGGAGACGCCCACACCTGGAGGCACCCTCAGGAGCGGCCTTTATCTCTGGGAATGCTTCCTATTGGCCAAAATCCTCATAAGTTTAGGATTTTGGCCCCAAAAAGATCCCTGGAAGACCACAAGGTTTGGCTCATGCACCAGGACCTGAAATTAGTGTATTGCCGCCCCTGGATAGCCAATCATAATATGCTAATGCCAGGGAAATGTTGCATGTGACCAGCTGGCTGTCAGGGAATTCTTCCCTGACTACATCAATTGTATGGGGACCTTGGGATAAAACACCAAAACAAAGGAAACTATCAACCAAATGTTAGACACCAATGTTAGTTCTGGGGTTGACCCAGACGGGGATCAAACCTGGAGCCCTAAGTACAAGGTTAACATTAGTTGAAACTCAACCATAACACATACATTACCTATTTATTATAAACTGATTCATCTGGTTTTTGCTTTTGAACTCAAAAATAACTTTTAAAAGGTTATTAGGTCAATAAGCAACGTCACTTACTGCTGAAATTCTGATTGGCTGAGCAAACTGTACCTGAAACTCTGGGACCCACTCTATATTCCTTTTATCCAAGCTCCATACTTTAATTTCAATGATATCCTGAAAATCAACCACTTAATTAGCACCAGCCTTGTGGCAGATTCCTGTTGCCTCTGCCCATATTTTATTACTATTTAATTTATTAAGCTTCAGCTTAATCAGGATATGAAAAATGTACTATTTCTGATTATAAGTTTTTAGGAAAATCCCTCTTATTCCTCAATAACCACTTAATTATTCCAGCCTCTATTTTGAGGGTATTTAAGTGAGCCTTCCTTATCATTCTTACTTGTTTCAACAATAAAGAAATTTCTCCTATATTAGGTTTGTCTACGCCTATCTCTTATACCCCTTTTTATGCCATGAAAGAAAGTCAATTCCTGTTCTGGTTTCTAGTTCCTTTCCTTTCTGTGGTACTGGCCCTTGAAGATCCAAATCCCACCACAGACTGGCACAATTATTCTCCTGAAAACTCCCATCAGAAGGAGTTCCTGGAAAATGGTTGGTTCAAATACCCCTCAGGTCACTGGGGAAGAAAGTTCCAGTACAGCTGGTCCACAAATCCACCTCCATCAGTTGAACCTTCCTTGGTGAGACCAAATGCCTCTTTATATCTGTTATCTTATCTAGTGGGTTATTACCTGCTGGGTAGAGTCAATTCAATGATGGGCTGGTTTGCATTTCTAGGGCACTTTGGTCACCTGGCTATGGTTACGGTTCTTATTGGTTTGGTTATTGCAGGGCTCAATGTAGGGGCCTTGGCTCATCAGATTGGGAAATTGTTCCCTCTCAAGTGGGTCCCCGACACTGGACAATCAAGATGCCCTGCCAAGCCTAGAGCCAACTTCCCAGCAGTATATAGCTGGGTAAGTTAGAAATTATTTCCCTGTTGATATCACTAAATAAAGCTTTTGTTGGTTAATGCACTCTGAGCATTTATACTTTACAGGAGTTTATTATAAAAATTTCATACTGTTGGTGCTATCAAATAGATAGTACCTTCAATACCAACACCAGTGCTGGAAAACAGAGCAACTCCTTGCTGCCTCTTATCAACCAACATTAGCCCTTGTTCCTTCTCCTAGAGTTCTGGATCAGTAAATAACTCCTGCCCCTGCACCCATTATCTCCTTTCCTGGTGCCCCTCTGCTCCGCCAACTTGCCCTTTGAAGCCAGCTCATGAGCGCCTCTATTGAAGAACTCCCTCTTGTTTCTTCCATCACTTCATGTGACTACAGCAAGCTTGGGTTTGCTTACCTGACCATACTGGGGCTTGCTAAGAAAGTGATCCCCCACATGAGAGTGTGACATCCTTGGGCCACCACTGCCAATTATGTGATGAGGATGGCCCCTGTCATCTACTGGGCCTTCCATGCTCAACCCTTCTCCTTGACCAAAGGTAGTCCTGGAAGCAACCCAGGCCATGACACCAAGCAATAAAAAGATTAAATTACTTTCATTCAAGCCCACTTTAAAAAAATTGAATCAAACCTGATAGTGGTCACAAGTTGTCATGAGTTCAAGTCAAATCATTTGAAATCATATGCAATATCACATTGTCTCTTCATATTTGAATTTAAACAACATTTACACTGTTTCATAATACAGTAGCTTTCAAAGCTGTGGTGCTAAGCAAATTTAACTCACCTATAAGTGAAATCTGTGAGAGAGAGGGGATAAACTAACTAAATTTGGCTCTCATCCTGGTGAGACAAACCACCAGGATGCCATCCAGTGAATCACTGGGATGGCTGCTCTAAAAGGGGCCCAAAGGGAGGACACAGGGACAGATGAAGAAAGTAGGTGTTCAATACCATTAAGACCAGACTTGTAAGAAGCCAGGAAGTGTGTGTAGGTGCATACTCTAGGATTACAGGCAGCTCCTTAAGGGTAAGCATCTTTTTCACTGACAGGGGGACACTACAATGGCATCCACAACTAGGAGATAAACTGATTCAAGGCCTAGAGAGTACAGATCAATATCATCACAAGTTAGGCTTTTAACCAAGATCTCTTCAGTGGCAAGAAGGTCATTGGCTTTTCCAGGAAAATTGTTGGACAGGTATGTGAGCCTAGAAGGATCTCCACTTACATAATGGTCAGAAGAAGCAATACACCCCCAAAGATCAAGAGAGGTCAACCAAATAAACAACAGCACCTGGGATAAAGAATAAAAAACCAATCTGAGCACCTGGAATATCATTTTTAAAATTCCAGTAAAATTTAGGAGTCTGGAGTGCAGTTTTCAGGCTTTAAACTGTAAGATTTTTGCTTAAGGGGGTAGCTACAAAGAAAAGGAGTCAACCCAGTGTTGTGATGGTGCTGTTTTAGCAGAGTTACAAGGGTACAAATTTGGAAACTAGATAATATTTTTTATTGAGAGATAATTATTATATAGTTATTGTGAATCATAGATAACAGGAACATTATTGTGTTGATCATACAGTTGGATGGTGAAGGGGTGGTTTGATCCTGATAATGAGTCAAGCGCTAAATTGAGGTATCCACCGTAAGGGATCATCATTTTTTCATGTTGTTGGATTTGGAAATTTGAGTCAACTTCCTAGTTTGGCTCCAAGTCACTGGGAAGTTGGTTTGCAGGTCACAAATCCGCTTAATTGGAACTTTGCTGGCAGGTCAACTCTGCTATTTTGACACCAGTTCTGTTGAATCTATAGGCAGCTTGGGAAATGTCACAGGAGGCTTTAACATTGATTAAGGTGACAGCAGGCTCAAAGAGAAGCAAAAACAACCAAAAAGTAAGTTTGAAGTAAGTTTTTGTACTAATTTTTAACTTAAATTTCAAGTTCAAAACCAGTTTTTGAAAGCAAGCGTAAGCAAGGTAATGCCTATACACTAATGTTAACTCTAATTGCTTAGAGAAAGCAACTGGGGGCAATAAAAACAAGATAAAGATAAATAAATCAAGTATCTTTACTAAAAATCAACTAATAGATAACAAGCTGTCTAAATCTAAAGCCAACTAAAAAAACAACAGGTTTATTCCAAATGATAGAATGAGCAAGCAGGGGGCCAAAAGTCCCCTGTCTTGATTTAAGGAATGGGTTTGGATTCAAATGATCACCTGACCAAACCATGAAATCTGATTGGTCAATAGAGAAATTTTGCAGGGTAGAAACAGGGGATCTGGAGAGTTTCATACCAATTTATGTTATGCCATTTGATTGGCTAGTGTTAATTTGGGATTTTTGGTATTAGTTCAAGTTTGGAGGAGTTGATGTGGCTAGTTTTGATTGATTGGCCCTGATAGTCTTCAACAACAGTTGGTGCCAAGCCAGCAATTAGTCCAAATTGACCAGTGTTTCCTCCCAGGGCAGAGCAACAAAAGCGGGGGAGTCTACAGGGTAGGCTAGCATAAACCTTTCATCCACAGTGTGAGCTGAATCATTGAGGGAATTATGAGGTTTAGCTAAATTCTGAGCAGTTTTCTTTGTGCGTTGAGGGAAGATTGTCCTATCCAGGGCCAAAGGGGAGAGTAACTTTACAAAATCAACTCAGATGCAAAAAAATAAAAATCAATGAATTTATATTGATTATCAATAGATTTGGGTCTGCTTCTATTTAATTTTCTTCTGAGTTAATTTTATTTAATTGTAACTGTTTTCACTTAAATCTTGGTTTTTTTTTGCTAACAGATGAGTTCTTTTTGCTTATCCCAGAGCTTTAGAAAGTACTGTACCATAAAATTTTAAACTTCTTCTTTTGGTGATTTTTATTACTTTTATTATAAAATGATTTTTGTTATCAACAATAAAGTTGATAGACTTGACAAAAAAGGCAGCAGCCAAAATGTGTCAGTGGAGGAGTGGCTTAGTATGTGGAGGCCTTCATTTACACCCATATCTTTGAGGTGGGTAATGAGGAAGTCAACCTGTACCTGAGTCCCAAACCATAAGGATTTGACCTGGTTGATAATCACCAAAAGACTAGCTCTGCATGTGCTCTCTTTTTCAACCCTGCCCAGGGCACCAGCCAATCAAATCAATGAGCCTAGTTTAAAACAACTGCCTTCAAATAGACAACTGGCTTCCACATCAGCCAATCAGGCTTTGGCACCTGTGGCCTAGAGCCCTAAGCATCAATTTTTACTGCACAAATTCTCCAGGAAATTGTGGCACCAATTCAGCCTGGCCTGACCTGGGACCGTATTGTCATCCAATTAAAATTCACCTGAGCCACTATCATGCAAGAATTCAACAACTTCATGAAAAAGAGAAAGAAATTGGGATGACCAAGACATAGAAGAAGGCACCTGAGTCTCAGATCAACAAAGCAGATTTTATTATGCTTGATATCTTGCAGTGGGACCCCAAACTTCCCCTGACCCAGGTCAAAAACAACTTGTGCACCATGACATATGGGTTTCTGAGTGTATGGCGCAGCTCTGGATGTACAGGAAAGTGACCTTGGTCTTAGCTTTGACCTATTTTGGCAACAACTAGCAAGATGGTAGCAAGTATTTCCCATATAATCCTGCCATAGAATTTACTCTGACCTGATGCTTGACAAGTTTATCAGATGCCGTCATGTTCATCTCCTACTATAAATTATCAATTGCTTTCAACAATTTTGGCAAGCAAGGGAAAGCCACCAGGGAAAATGAAAGAAATAAGGTCAAGAAGGGGACTTTCATTGGTTAATTTATAGCTGTTTTGGCTAAGGATTCTTTCTATTATTGGACAAACCCTGATTACACCAATGGTTATGAGTATATCCAGATCCTTGGTGGATTACTTGACTTTTGAGATAGCTTGAATTCCTCCTATCAGATTTTCTTGAGCTATCAGATAGAGAATAATTCCACAGCCATAAAGATAATCCAAGGACAGAGGCACCAGGCCTATATCTACCCAGCCAGTCACACAGACACCCATCTAGCTGATGTTGTGCTCTATAATATTAGAGACATAGTCCAGGAGAGCCGCCCAAAGGTTTTTAGTAATTCTTATATTGTAGTTCTGGTTCACGCTTCTCTCTTTGATTGGCAGATGATGGCTGAATCTTTTGCCCAAATTGTCTTCAATATGAATATGGGTAGCCAATCAGGTGCCATGCAAGACAGTGATTATTGTGACATAAAGGTTAATTTAATAATTTTTTGATTCATGGGTGCTAACTAATCTGATTAGCTGGTAATTTTGCCATTGTGTGTCATGGATGCTGTGGTAAATTGTTTATGATATAATGATCAATCAGCAACTGGGCTAGCACTAGTCTGCAAAAGAACTTAGCACAGCAGCAATGGCGCAGAATAGCAAAACAACCAGTCAATCAGATTAATTTGCACATATGTATCAAAGAATTATTGAATGACACTTTATGTCACAACAGTCACTTTCTCACTTGGCTCCTGATTGGCTTAAATTTTATCATTAAAGTTTTGAATTTGGATAAAAGACTGCTTCTCTAAACACAACAAGCATATAATTAACTGATGTAAACTAAACTAAAATAAACATTGAATACATTGCTATTTTTTACAAAGCACTGTTTTAAAAAGTTAAAATAAAATTTGCCCTGTATCAAGATACAAGGAATAGAAGCATATTTTATTGTATAGAAATATGATAAATATATAGATAACAATGAAATCAAAAATCAAAAACAAATAAACAATTGAAATTATTGATAATAAAATATAAAACAAAAGATTTTGGTGGCAGAAAGTTTATTTAGGGCAGGAAGCATAACAACTGTGAAAGAGAGAGAAAAAGGCATTGAAAAGTTGGTTGGGTCTGAGTTTGGGGTTAGATGGGAGGACTAGAGGCAGATATGATAGGTGTGGTAAAAGGGGTTGTTGTAACTGTGTTGTTTTAGCAGAGTTACAAGGGGAAAATATTTAGAAACTAGATAATAATCTTTATTGAGAGATAGTGATTATATAGTCATTGTGAATCAAGGATAACAGGAACATGATTGTGTTGATCACATAGTTGGATGGTGAAGGGGGTGGCTTGATCCTGGTAATGAGTCAAGCGCCAAAACAAAGTATCCACCATAAGAGATCATCATCTGTTCATGTTGTTGGATTTGGTAATTTGAGTTGACTTCCTAGTCTGGCTTCAAGTGGCCGGATAATTGGATTATGGGTCACAAACCCGCTTGCTTGGAACCTTGCTGGCGGGTCAAGCCTGCTGTTTTGACACCCCCAACTGAAGGTTGGCCTCCTCTGGGGGTAGGTATGTGGGAGGTTGTCAGGAGCCTGGGCGCCATACTGGACTAGCTGTTGTTCTGTGACGGGAAGGTAAGTTTTGTGTTATTTTTGTCTTGCTTTGCAGGGTATCAGGCAATCCTGATGCAGGTTTTTGTCTTGTTTGCGCTTCCTGAGTCCTTGCACAAGGTGAATGTTATTTTTGTTTACCTTTAGAATGATTGCTGGACCTACTTTCTTGGGGTGTAGTTTGCTTTTATCAACGTTCATGACCCAAACTTTGTCCCCAACTTCATGTCTATCTTGGATGGGGAAAATTTTTTTGAAGACGTTTGTTTTCCTTTTCTGTTTGCTTACTGTTGGCCTCTAAAAATTGAGGGTCTGAGAAAGGGGTGACTTTGCTTATGAATTTCCTGTTTGGGTCCTGTCAATGCTTGAATGATATTTGGCTGTGTGCTGTATACCAACTCAAAAGGGCTTTTTCCGGTTGATCTGTTCACTTGGGTTTGGCACACAAGTAGTGCAGTCAATAGCTGCCTATACCAGTCTTCAGGTCTCCTGGCGGTGAGCTTGGTTAAGACTTGCAAAAGGCTGCCATTTAGCCGCTCAACACGTCCATTGGCCTGTGGGTGGTAGGGTGTTGCCACGGTATGTTTGACCTCATTTTTAGAGAGGTATACATTGGTGTTTTCAGAGGTCAATTCTTTCCCCCCATTGGTTATCAGGAGTTCTGGCTTTCCAAACTTGCTGATTATTTCTCTTCCTATGAATTATTGCACGTCATTGCCAGTGTGCGTCTTTACTGCTTGGGCTACTGGCCATTGTGTAGCAAAGTCTATGGCAGTGATGATGTATTTTTTATTGCTGTGTTTTCCTGGCATGGGGCTAATAACTTCAAGGGCCCACACCTTGAAGAATAGTTGTGTGTGGATGGGTAGTACTGATTTTTGAGGGGCTTTGCTTTTAGCAAATTTCTTGCATACTTCACATTAGTCTAGGACTTCTTGAACAGCACAATACAGGGTTGGCCACCAGGCCTTGTGTTTAAGGAATTCATATAGGTTGCAGCTCTTGGTGTATCCTAGGTCTCAGTGATATTGCAGGATGGTGTCTGCTTGCTGGTGTGTGGGGATGTAAGGGATGGTAGTCCTGTCAGACATTTTTCTGTGCAAGGTCCCGTACAGGTCAGTAAAAAGGTGTTTTTTTTGATGACTGTTTCCTTTGTTATGTTGGTTGTACCAGGAGGGAAACCCTTGTCTTTTGTTTGTATTACCAAGAGAGGCCAGTCTGGGTTGAGCCCATTTTCCTCTCTAGTGGCTAAGACATACAGGCGCAAGAGGGCATCCACCATGGCAAATTCTGGACCAGGTTTGTACTGTATGAGCATATTGAATCTCTCCAAGAGCTCCATCCAGCAGGCTTGGCGGCAAGATAGATTTGCTTGGGTTTTGAAGTATATGAGCAACTTGTGGTTGGTCAATGCCGTGAATTCTTCCTGCTGTTCTAGATAACAACGCCATTTGACTAGGCAGTGTACAATGGCCAGCAGTTCCTTGTTGTGGATAGGGTATTGACACTTGCCATCTGTCAACTTTCAGGATTCATAAGCTACAGGCAGGAAATCACCATCATTATCTTTGATTTGTAGTGCTCCCCCAATGGATGCATCTAAGGCGTCAGTTTTCATTTGGTATTCCCTGTCACGTTTGGGGTATTGCAGAATAGGATCTGTTGTATGCTTCCCTTGAGGCGTCTAAAACAGAGGTCACATTGGGGGGTCCACAAAAACTTGGATTTGGCGCCCATTATGGCAGATAAGGGGGCAGTAAAAACACCACAGTCAGGTATGAAGCAGTGTACATAGGCTATCATCCCCAGGAAGGTGCAGAGTTCCGACTTGTCCTTGGGTGGTGGCATCTTGCAGATGGCCTGTATCTTTTGACTGTTGGATTTGATGCTGTCTTTTGAGACTATGTGTCCCAGGAAAGGCAATTGCTTGCAGAAGAACTGGCACTTGGAGGGCTTGGACAACAGTTTGTGTTATGCCAGGGTAGCAAAGACTGCCTCTAGATCTTTGTGGTGCTGTTCCACCAAGGGGCAGTAGACAATGATGTTGTCTAGGTAGACCAAGGCATGCTTGCCTATGTGCGGGGCAAACACCTCATTCATGAAGGTCACAAAGGTGGAGGGGGCGTTTATCATGCCAAAGTTGAGCACCACATACTTATATGAGCTGTATTTAGTGCAGAAGGCTGTTTTGGGAATGTCTTCCTCCTTGATGCAAATCTGGTTATAGCATGCTGTCAGATCAATATTGGAGAAGACTGTGGCTCCTCCTAAGGCGTCAAAGAGGTTGCCAATCAGTGGTAGTGGATAACAATTCTTGATGGTAACTTTTTTTGCGGCTTGGTAGTCTGTGAACAGACTCAAGGTACCCTCTTTCTTGGCCACAAAGAATACAGCGGCCCCAAAGGGAGACTCTGAGGGGCAGATAAGTCCTTTCTTCAACGCTTCCTTGAGGTAGGTGTGTAGGGCGTTGTCTTTGTTTGGGGTTGTTGTGATCTGAGGCGTGGCACAGAGTCACAACGGGAAATCCTAACCCTTGGATTTGATTTGTACTAAGTCTTGATTAGAATTGCAGGAAAGGCTATGTGATTACCTTGTGGCCCTGAATGAATAATATCTACTAGACATGGCTAGAGAGGCGCCAAAGTATGTGGAGACACAAAGACAAAAATGTAAATAGAACTTAATTTTATTAGAAAATAGGAAATTGAATATATAGTGGTTGGCAATACCACAAAACACTACCAGGACGGCAGGATCACTTGCCACAAGCATAGTGGGGAGAGTGAGTTGCGCAGGATCAGGAAACTGAACAATTGTATTTCCCAATGCAGAACCAGCCTCATTTTAAAGGGCAAAAGCAAAAGAAAGAGATTTTTCCTCAAAATAACCCAACAAAGGAAAAATCAAGACATGGTGAATGGCGGCATTCACAACATTGCCCCCCTCTAGATTGGCCTTAGGGGGGTGATACTTGCAGAGGAACTTAGCATGCACTTGAGCAAAAGGTTGACCACTAGAGAGGAGCTTTACTGTATACTCCAATCCTTGCTTAAAGGTCACTTCTAAGGGCCCAATCCATAACAAATCTAGCTTATGAGCTCATCCTCCCACTTTTTTTTGATAATACAGAACGTGGTCTCCAATGGAAAACTCAGGCAGGGGGGATCTCCCGGTATTGTCAGGGGAGAGCTCCAGCAGCTTAGTCTTATAGGCGGACATGTAGGCAGTAGCTTATATATCAATGATGCGGTTGACTAGATCTTTGATGTGCTCATCAGGGTTCATGGCCTTATCAGAGGAGAGTAGGGGGCCCCCAGGAGCAACAGGATAGTGGCTTCACAATCATACAGCATAGCAAAAGGGGAGTACCCGGTGACACAATGCTTGCTAAGGCAATAGGCAAAGAGAGCAGCGGGTAAGTATAGATACCAGTTGGCAGCGTCAGAGTAAGTAAACTTCCTCATGATAGAAGCCAGAGTTGAGTTGGTGCGCTCAACTGCCCCATTGATGGAAGGATTATATGGGGCAGAGAAAGACTGGTGAGACCCCAAGGCTTCAACAACAGAGTTCACTAACTTGGCATTGAAGTAAGTCCCATTGTCAGACAACAACACCTGAGGGTAATCATGGCGGAAGAATACATCTTGCAGCAGAAAGGCGGCAGTAGTATTGGCAGTGATTTCTTTAGTAGGGCAAGCTTCAAACCACTTGCTAAAATGATCAACAGCAATTAGGATAAAGCAGCAGCCTGAGAAGGAGCAAGTGAGAGGCCCTACAGCGTCAATACTAACAGTGTGAAAGGCGTGTTGAGGGGGGACTAGCTTGAACTCATGAGCGGCAGCTTTAGGACGTTGGAGCTGGCAATCATGGCAACTAGAAATAACATATGGGATCAGCAAGCAAAGATTTTCCCAGAAGTAATTCTTCTGGAGCCAGGCATGGGTCTTGGCAACTCCTCTGTGTCCCATCTCTTTATTGTCTTGCAGCACCAACAAAAGGCAAAGACTAAGCCTTACATAGGGCAAGTAATGGTCTTGTACCTTCTTAAAAAGTTGATTGTCACAAATGAGGGTGTCTTCAGATAGCTTAGAAAGGGTGGATCAAACTTCCTCAGTCTTGCTTTCCCATGATGAAGGGTATCCAATTAGTTCATACAACCGGTCAGCTTCAGCAGGGTGTAGAGCAAGGATGGGCATTCTGGACAGGCTGTCAGCATTCTGATGTTGAATCCCAGGGCAGTGCAACATAGTGAAGTCATACCATTGCAAACAGAGAGCCCATCTAGCTAGTTGTCCTTTGGGTTCCTTGAGTTTCTGTAGCCATTTGAGTGAAGCGTGGTCAGTAACTACAGTGAAATGGGTGCCATACACGTAGTAGCAAAACTGCTTGACGGCATGTAGCACATCAAGGCACTCCTTCTCAATCATGCTGTAGTTCTTCTCATGTTTATTCAGAACGCAGGAGGTATAAGCTACAGGGTGATCCACACCCTCATCATCCAGTTGAGCCAAGGTAGCCCTAATAGCTAGGTCACTAGCATCAGTATACAAGATGAATTCCTTATTTTAGTCAGGATATACTAAGATGGGAGCCTCTTTGAGTTTTTGCTTGAGGGTTTCAAAGGCTTGTTGCTGGCTGGCGTTCCATTTGAAAGGGACATTATACAACAGCTGGACCAAGGATTCACTAGTGTCAACAAAATCAGGGATAAATTGCCTATAGTATCCCATCATGCCCAGAAAGACTTGGAATTCTTGCAGGTTGGCGGGCAGAAGCATTTTGTCAATGACTTCAACTTTCTTAGTCAAGGGGCAGATTCCTGTCTGATTCACCTCATGCCCCAAGAATTCAAGGTATTCCTTGAAGAAGGCGCACTTAGATGGCTTTAACTTAAGTCCAGCTTCACAAATCTTTATGAACACCTCCTTGAGATGGTCCAAGTGATCAGTGAAGGTGGCGCTGAAGACATTTATATCATCTAAGTACACTAAAACACATGAGAGCTTCATATCACAGGGAATAGAATCCATGGCTCGTTGGAAGGTAGCTGGAGCAGTGCAGAGTCCTTGCAGAATTTGAGTGGGCTCAAAAAATCCTTCCAAAGTGATGAGTGCAGCCTTCTGTCTATCTTAAGGAGAGAGATCAACTTGCCAGTATCCAGAAACTAAATCCATGGCAGAGAAGAACTTAGAGCCCCCAAGGCGGCAGAGAGCATTGCCAATGTGTGGTAACGGGTAGGAGTCTTTTTGGTTAAGGAATTCAAGCGTCGGTAGTCAATCACAATACAATAGCCTCCATCCTTCTTCTTCAGTATGAGCAAGGGAGAGGCCCATGGAATTTGGGAAGGAGCAAACAGTCCTGCATCTAAAAGTTGCTTAAGCTCTTTAGACACCTGAGCATCTTCTACTTGACTGTGGCGGTAGGGTTTAGCATGAAAGGGGAGAGCATCACCAGTATCAATCTGGTGAATGACGCCTTTGGCTAAACCATAATCAGTGCTATCCTTAGTAAAGATATCCAAAAACTGATCCAGTAGGTCAAGCACCTCCTTCTGTTAAACCAGAGATAGTTGCAGAAAGTCTTGGGCGGTGAACAATGATAGGACTTGTGGCTCATCCTAAGGTAAGTAGAAGTACTGGAACGTACCAAAGGGATGGAGAGATAGGATGTCAGGAGCATTCAATAGCTTGCCATAGCCAACAACCTGCCCTCTAGACACATGTATGGGGAGGGCAGTCAAGTTGTTAATTAGCAGTTGAACTGGATTTTTATGGGAGACATCCAAGATCCCTGGACAGAGATAGGGTTCATTGCACCCTTGTGAGAGAGGAGATTATGACTCTAGGAATGTACTTTTGGGCAGTTCATATGATATTTGAGAGTCTAGGATAGTTTGAGACCCAGGCGGAATAGTCACAGCAGAAGTGGCCAAGAGAAGAATCCCCTCAGACGCAGGACAAGCCAGGGGAGGAAACTTCATGTTGGAGGAATGAGTTCAGTATTTTAAAGTGAAAACACCAGTGGGATATTCCAAGGCACATGTCTTGAGGCGCTTCCCAGGAACTTTAACTGGCTCTTCAAAGATCAGAGGGACTTTGTATCCCAAGATAGAGAGGAAGCTGTCCTTTAAGTTGATGATCCCATTATATCCCCTAAGGAATTGAGTACCAACTAGCAGGTCATAGCTCTTGTTCCCCAGGACAATGACAGGCGCTGCCAAGAGCTTCTTGTCAAATTGCATGGGCAGAGCAGAATAAGCCCCTATAGCAAAAGTCATGGATAGCCCAGCTATGCCATACAATTAATGATAGTTAAGGTTGGGGGCGAGTTTGAGTTTCTTGACCAGCTTCAAGGAGACAACATTAACTGGAGACCCTGTATCTAAGACAGCCTTAATTTCCACCTTTTGGGTGGATATTTCAGCACAAGTGGTGGTACAATCAAAGGGAGGGAGGACAGCCATAATGTCTTGAGCTTCTGTTAGTTCTTTGTCCCACTTTTCAACCATGTATCTGAGGCCCAGGAACTCCTTATAGACCATCTGGAGAGGGAGAAAGACGGAGATGTTTTTGAACACAACATCAGCAACTTCAGCAGCTTATTCAGAAGACTTTACAAGCACAGGAGATCTCTTGGCCTGGGTAAGGAAAAGAGACAACCTCATTGGCTTCAGGGGGAGGCTTGGCAGCCGTAGTAGTTTTCCCAGAACGTAGCTTATAAGGGACTGTAATAGTTTTAGGGACAGCCAGGATGGAACCCCCATAGGCATCAGGATCTTCTACATCAGAATTGTCTGTGTCAGAGTCATCAGATAGGTCTTGGAATAGCAACAGGATAAGAGGAGTCTCATTTTCAGCAGGCTCAGAGTCAGCAAAGGAAGGGGGAACTGGAGGAGACAGGGAAGAATTGTCAACCAAGAGCGTCTCTGCCTCTAGGTTGACTGTTCTTTTCCCGCCTGTTCCTTGGGATCAGCTCCTTAAACTTGAGGGTTAGTGCAGACCCGGGAATGATGACCTATTTGTCCACAGTTATGACAACCCTGGCATTGAGGAGGATTCTACAAGTTCATGGTAAGGATACACAGCCCATGTGAAGACAAACCAGAGGTAGAAGCAGCACAATTTTCCCGCACAACTGCTCCAGAATGGGTAAGGTGCATATCCTGCAACAGTGTCTTTATGCTCTTCATGGAAGAAAGCATGGCTTTATGAGCCTTGAAGTGAAGACACAGGAGCTGGTTAACCTTGAGGGCTTGAGTGCAAGCCATGTATGCTTCATTTGCGGTCAACTGGTGGCTTGTGATCAGTTGTTGTCCTTCCAGGTAGAATCTACTGCAAATTAAACTAGGGTCTCCTTTGGTTTGAAGGCAATGTGCATGAAGGCGTCCTTCTTCACCTCCAAACTAAGGTCACCACCAAACTTGTCAATCAGAAGCTGCTTCATATCTTCCCAGGTTTCAATGGTGGGCAGCTAAAGCACAACTACTTCTTGGCAGGTTGGGTGTAGACAGGTCAGAATGTGTTCCTTCTTGACTTCATCCAAGGCTCTTCTCATGGCAGTTTCATAGATAGTTAATAAAGCTGCAATGGTTGAGGTTCTAGGGTCAAAAAATTGCTTAAAGGTAGGCTTAAAATGTGCTTCTGGAGTTGGGCCACCATTGTTACTATCAAGTATGTTTATGCGCGGGGAGAATTCTGCTTCTGACTTGGTGGGGGGCTGCCTGGCCCACAACTGACAAACTCTATCTTTGAGGGTAGTCAAGGTGTCAGCAGTGTGGGTGCCTGTATTATTAGAAAGGGCAGTTTGTTGCTCAGTAACATCCAGGCGCCAACCCTGAGTAGTTACTACCGCAGAAAGCTCAGCCAGTTGAGAAGTAAGAGACAGGCCTACCAAAAGGCAAGGGGAAAACCTGTTATTTACTGAATCAACCACTTAACTTAGTTCTTGTACGTCTTTATCAAGCTCAGAGTGATCTTGCTTCAGGAGGTCCACTTCATTGGCTAGAGCTATTAACTCTCTAGCACAATGGATGTGGGGGGCTCCTGATAAGCCAGGGCAACAACCATCTTTGCCCACCACATAAGGTGGCCTAACTACAGACGCTATCACCTCACGCAAAGTAGCAACCTCTTGCTGTAATTCAGCAACCTGAGCTGTCAGCGCAAGCACTTGAGGGTCAGGCTGAGGGACTTTGGGGGCAATCTTGACTACAGGCAGATGCTTCTAAATATTGGATGGCATCCCAGAGCCTATGTTCTCTATCTGCTAACTCATTGGATGGAGGAGAAGGTGGGGCATCTGCTTTGGAGGCAGACAGTTCATTTACTTGAGTCAGGAGTTTGGCAATATTAGCAGCAGTAGAGGCCCTTTCTTGATCAAAGTCCTTGCCAAGCTTGTGGAGGCCCTTTGCAGCATGGACCGCTACTTGCTGTAATTGATCAAAGGAATAAGCACTGAACTCATTGAGTTGTTGCACAAGTTGTTTGAAATTGGTGAGATAGGCGTTTAAAATAGAGTCTACTTGGGCACGCCAGGGCTGTTCCAGTTGATGGAACTCATGAAGGCGCTCTCTGACATAATTGGGAATGGATTGGCGCATTCTTACAATGAAAGCAACCAAACAAGACTGGGAGGTGACAGAGCCGCGCTGATTGTCGGATACTAAAGAAAACAGGGAATGAATCCACTGCTGGTAGGCCGCAAACTGATCCCAGTGGTGGGTGACAGCAGCTTGCAGCAATAAAATTTCTTGAACATGAAGCCCTAATACCATTTGATGATGAGCTAAGGCAGGTTGTACAAAGAATGACAGCAGGTGTTCAACAGATCCAGCTGCCAAGAGGAGATTCTGGGGAAGTTGTGGCGCTACAATCAATTTGTAGTATTCTTCCCAGTTAAACTGAAGCTGGAGGCAAGAGATGGCCCCATCACGGGCTATCCCAAGGGCTACTGCCATGACTTGTTCCAAGTCAGGGGTACCCAAAGGGTAGGCCACTAGGTGGGGAAAACTCCCAAGGTTCAGCACAGTAGGGACAATAGGCAGGTCAGTGATGTCTTCTTCAATAAGGGGACTGGTAATTTCAGGCAAAGTTGGCTCTTGTATAGGTGGAGGCAAAGGTCCTGAAAACTTAGTTGCAAAGGGGGTAACCAAGGGGCTTACAGCCCCTGTAGTGAGCATCATTTTTGTTGTGATCTGAAGCGTGGCATAGAGTCACAACAAAAAATCCTAACCTTAGGATTGGATTTGTACTAAGTCTTGATTAGAATGGCAGGGAAGGATATGCAATTATCTTATGGCCCTGAATGAATAATATCTACTAGATGTGGCTAGAGAGGCGCCAAAGTACATGAAGACACAAAGACAAAAATGTGAATATAATTTAATTTTATTGGAAAATAGGAAATGTAATATATAGTGGTTGGCAATACCACAAAACACTACCAGGACGGTAGGATCACTTGCCACAAGCATGATTGGGGCAAGTGAGTTGTGTAGGATCAGGAAACTGAACAATAGTATTTTCCAATGCAGAACCAGCCTCATTTTGAAGGGCAAAAGCAAAAGAAAGAGATTTGTCCTCAAAATAACCCAACAAAGGCGAAATCAAAACATGGTGAATGGTGGCATTTTTGACAGGGGTCAGCCTGTAGATAGGACGTGATTTGGGTACAGCTCCTTTGAGCTGGATGGAGTATTGAATGTGTTTCTCTGGGGGCAACCTGGTTAGAGCTTCCTTGAAGATTTCTGGATGGCAGGTCACAATTTCACAATCCTGAGGTGTGGAGGTATCCTGATTATCATTGAAATGTATGATCTTGTATTGGCAGCAGTCCCAATCAATTGCCTTGAGGTTCTCCTTTTTGTCCAGGGTCTCTGTAATGAGCACAAATACATGGTTACGTAGGAGTTGGTCCACTGAGTCAGGGTAGATCTGGTGGTTGACACCTTCACGCTTGATGGTCAACACTGAGGTCACCCAGTCTATGTGAGGGTTGTTCTTTTGTAACCAATCCAACCCCAGTACAATATCAAACTTTGGAAGTCAATGACGGGGCCTTGGATGGTGAAGTGTAGGTTCTCAAGCATGACAGAGAAGGGGGCAGTTTCCCTTGTCACAGCAATGTGGTGTTCATCAGCTAAAACCACGTTTTTAATTGCAAAGGATTAGTGGCTAGCTTGAAATTGTCCACAAAGCTGCTGTTGACTAGGGTTCAATCTGTGCCAGAGTCCAGGAGTGCAGAGCCTATTTAACTGCAAAAACAGAAAGGATAGGACATCAGTTTATTGGGATGTCTGGCAATGGTGTACAGTACCGGGTCCTCTGAGGGTACTTGGATCATTGGGCATTGATCCACATTCTTGGGTTGGTACTCATCATTGGGCAAGTCAGGAGTTGTGTGGGGAGAGCTTGGCTTGCTTAGTGCTCTCCCTGGGCTTTTTCCTCATCTTGGTTGCCTTGGGTGGCAGTGACACGGAAATGGGTACAATTTGACTGGCCATTTTTTCCATTCCCATATCCATTTGAACCTGTGGGTTTATGGTTGGTGTTATTCCCATTGCTTCCAGGGGGTGGTTGAGTGGAGCGCCTGCCCGTGTGAGAATCCTTGGGCCTCTCTTGTTTTCCAGTTTGTGCCTTATGGAGGGCGTTGGATGTTTGTTCTTCTTTCTCCGCCTTGCAGTACAGGCTTTGAAGGTTGGTCACCTGGTCCAGGTTCACATGCCTCATTACATGCAATTTAAGGGCGTCATAGTACATGAGGTGTGTGGCTGGGGTGTCAAAGGCTATGTCTGAGGGGGCGCAAAGTTGGAGCTCCTTGTAGGCAAGGGTGAGTTCCTTTGCAGTGCCCGTCTGGGTTAAGTTCTTTACTTGTTGTATGATCATGAGTGCTGTGTCCTTAAGCACAAACCTTGCCAAGAAGTCTTGTTTGAAGGTATCCCAGCTCTTCTTGATGTGTTCTTTGTGCCACTTGTTGCACCAGGTGCCAGCATTGTGGATCAGTTGGATGGAGATTTCTGCAATCCAAAACCGCTGCGGGCATTTCATCTGGGCCAGCTTGCTCTGAGCAGACTGGATCCATACAGCAGCATTGTTGTTTTTGGCCCCGGCAAAAGGCTCCAAGGCAGCGCTTTGTAGCCTTTGGGCTACGTAGGCAGGCATGGTGTTTTTGTTGGTTGGTCACGGAATGGTGGCAGCTGTCTGGAAGAACCCTTGTGCAGATATGGCGTTGAAGGCAGGTAGTGGGATCACTGTGTTCTGGTACAGGACAAAGTCATCAGGTATCTCAGTACCAGGGGTGTACAGGGTCCAGTCCAGCAGAAGGCCATACATGATTCTGTCAAGGATTTGTTGGCCGCGGCAAAAACGCGCAACAGGCGGAATTTTACAAGATGAGGTAGGATGGATGTTGTGAATGCAGCTATTCACAGTATTTTGATTTTGCCTTTGGTGGGCCATTTTGAGGATGAATCTCTTGCTTTCGCTTTTGCTACTTGAAATGAGTTGATGACTAATTCAGGAAATAAAATTGTTTGGTTTCCTGATCCCTGCGCAACTCACTTGTCCCACTAATGCTGGTGGTGAGTGATCCTACCATCCTGGTAGTTTTTTGTGGTATTCTCAACCACTATATATTCCATTTACTATTCTACCAATAAAATTAAGTTCTATTCACATTTTTGTCTTTGTGTCTTCTGTACTTCTGCGCCTCTCTCTAGCCACAACTAGTAGAGATTATTCTTCCAGGGCTGCAAAGTAAACACATTTGCCTTCCCTGTCATCTAACCGAGACTTAGTACAAATCCAATCATAAGGTTAGGATTTCCTGTTGTGTGTCTGTGCTGCGCCTCAGAACACAACAAAAATGGTGCTCACTACAGGGGCTGTAAGCCCCTTGGTTGTCCCCTTTGCATCCATGTTTTCAGGTCCTTTGCCTCTGCCTATACAAGAGCCAACATCACCTGAAATAACCAGTCCTCCTATTGAGGAAGATATTGTCAACCAGCCTATTACCCCCATGATACTGAACCTTGGGAATGGTCCCCGCCTAGTTGCTTACCCCATGGGTACCCCTGACTTAGATCAAGTCATGTCAGTAGCCCTTGGGATAGCCCGTGAAGGTGCCATCCCTTGCCTTCAGTTGCAGTTCAGTTGGGCTGAATACTACAAATTAATTGTGGCTCCCCAATTTCCACAACATCTCCTCTCAGCAGCTGGCTCCGCTGAACACTTGCTATCATCCTTTGTGCAGCCTGCCTTGGCCCACCATCAAATGGTGTTGGGGCTCCACGTCCAAGAAATCTTGTCTCTGCAAGCTGCCGTTACTCATCACTGGGACCAGTTTGCTGCCTATCAACAGTGGAATTATTCCCTGTTTTCATTGCTATCTGACAATCAACGCATCTCTGTCACCTCCCAGGCCCGTTTGGTTAATTCTATTGAACAAATGCACCAGTCTATCCCCAAATATGTGAGAGAACGTCTACATGAGTTTCACCAGCTAGAACAACCCTGTCAAACTCAGGTGGATTCCACCTTAAAAGCTTATCTCACTGACTTTGAGCAACTTGTGCAACAGCTCAATGCCTTCAGTACATATTCCTTTGAGCAACTACAGCAGGTAGCGGACTTTGCTACTAGCAGCCTTAATGAACTCAGTACAGCATTTGAGCAAGAGAGAGCTGCCACAGCCGCCACCATAGCCAAACTCCAGAGTCAAGTAATGAACTGTCTACGCCCAAGCCAGATGCTCCGCCCTCTCCCCCCTTCTGATGACTTGGTGGATAGGGAGCAGAGAATATGGGATGCCATTCAAGAACTACATATCACTACTTGCAGTCAGGGACGCCCTGCTGAGGCGCCTCAACCTGACTCCCAGGTTCTTGCGCTAACCGCTCAGGTTGCTGAACTACAGCAAGAACTTGCCACCCTACGTGCAATGATGGCAACTGCTGCTAGTCCAGTTGGGGTTGTCAATGAAGATGCTGCTGCCCTGGTTTATCTGAAGCACCTCAAATCCAATTTGCTAGGAAATTAATTGCCCTAGCTAACAAGGTGGATTAATTGAAGCGGGACCACACTGAGCTGGATAGAGATATACAAGAGATGAATGAAGTAATCAAATCTGTAAATGATAGATTTGCCCCTTGCCTCTCAGTGGGGCCATCCCTTACTTCACGTCTGGCTGAACTCTCCACAATAGTGACCACCCAAGGTCAACACCTAGATATTACTGCTCAACAGACCACTCAAGCTGCCAATACTGGGGCCCGTGCTGTTGAGACTCTTATCACCCTTGAAGAAAGTGTTTGCCAGCTATGGGCTAGACAACCCCCCTTGGAATCTGAGGTAGAGTTTTCCTCACATATCAACGTACTTGATAGCAACAATGGTGGTCCAACTCCCAAGGGAGATTTTAAGCCTACCTTTAAGCAAGTCTTTGATACCAGAACCTTGACCATTGCAGCTTTCCTAACTATCTATGAAACTGCCATGTGAAGAGCATCAGATGGCGTCAAAAAGGAACACATCCTGACCTGTCTACACCCGACCTGCCAAGAGGTAGTTGTACCAGAACTACCCTCCATTGAGACGTGGGAAGATATGAAGCAGCTTCTGATTGATGAGTTTGGTGGTGACCTTAGCCTGGAAGTGAAAAAGGATGCCTTCATGCATATTGCTTTTAAGCCTAAGGAGACACTAGCCAAGTTTGCAGACAGATTCTACATGGAAGGACAGCAGCTGATTACGAGCAGACAGTTGACAGTCCATAAAGCCTACATGGCTTGCACTCAAGCCCTCAAGGTTAACCAACTTCTGTGCCTTCACTTCAAAGCCCATAAGGCTATGCTCTCTTCTATGAAGAGCATTAAGACGTTGTTGCAAGATATGCATCTTACCCACTCTGGTGCCGTTGTCAGGGAAAGTTGAGCTGCTTCTAACTCTGGTTCATCTTCCTGTGGTCCTTGCATTCTTACTATGAATTCACAGAATCCTCCTCAATGCCAAGGTTGCCACAACTATGGTCAGATAGGTCATCATTCTCAAGTCTGCATCAATCTGCGGGTTGAAGGAGCTGATTCAAAGGAACAGGCGGGAAAAGAACATTCAACCTAGAGGCAGAGACGCTCATGGTTGACAATTCTTCCCAGTCTCTTCCAATCCCTCCCTCTATGACTGAATACAAGCCTGCTGATAATGAGGCTCCTCCTATCCTCCTCCTGTTTCACAATATCTCTGATGACTCTGACCTGGATGATTCTGATATTGACAACACTGATGCATATGGGTACTCTGTTCTGACCGTTCCCAAAACCATTATAGTTCTCTATAAGTTACGCTCATGAAAGACTACAACTACTGCTAAGCCTTTGCCTGAGACTAAAGAGATTGTTTTGCGCCCTTACCTCACTCAGGCTAAGAGGTCCCCCGTGTTAGTGGAGTTGTCAGAAGAAGCTGCTGAGGTTGCTGATGCTGTCTTCAAGAATTTGTCTGATTGCTCCCCCTCCAGACTGTTTATAAGGAGTTCCTGGGATTAAGATGTATGATTAAAAAGTGGGATAAAGAACTAGCAGAGGCTCAAGATATCCTGACTGTCCTTTGCCCTTTGGCTGCACTACCACTTGAGTAGAGATATCCATTCAAAAAGTGAAGATTAAGGCTGTTCTAGACACTGGCTCACCAGTCAATGTTGCATCCTCCAAACTTGTGAAGAAACTCAAACTTGCCCCTGACCTTAATTATCACCAGTCATATGGCACAGCGGACCTTCTATGACCCACGCCATAGGGGCGTACTCCACTATACCCATGCAGTTTGGCAAGCTTCTTCTAGCTGCACCAGCAGTTGTCCTGGAGAATGAGAGTTACAATCTCCTAGTCTACACCCAGTTCCTTAGGGAATATAATGGGATAATTAACTTGAAAGATGGCTACCTCTCCATTCTAGGATACAAAGTCCCCTTAATATTTGAAAAGCCAGTTAAAGTCTGGGGAAATGCCTCAAGACCTGTGTCTTGGAATATCCCACTAGGGTTTTCAACCTCAAGTATTGCACCCACTCTCCAAACATGAAGTGTCCACCCATGGCTTGTCCTGCGTCTGAAGGAATCCCTCTCCTAGCCACGTCTGCTGTCACCATTCCACCTGGGTCTCAGGCCATCCTGGACTTCCAGATATCTTATGAACTACCTGAATGCACCTTCTTGGGGTTGTACTCCCCCCTCCTTAGGATGCAACAAACCTTACCTCTGTCCTGGGATCCTAGATGTCTCTCATAAAGACCCTGTTCAGTTGTTGGTAGCCAACCTGACTGCAATCCCCATGACTGTATCTAGGGGACAGGTTGTTGGATATGGCAAGTTGTTGGGCGCTCCTGATGTCCTGTCCCTTCATCCCTTTGGTACGTTTCAAGATTTTAATCTACCAGAGGATGAGCCGCAAGTCTTATCTCTGTTCACTTTGTAAGACTTCCCACAACTGTCCCTGGTTCAATAGAAAGCAGCCTTAGATTTACTAACCAATTTTCTGATATCTTTGCTAAGTACAGTACCACTTATGGGTTAGCCAAAGGTGTTATCCATCAGATAGACACTGGCAATGCTCCCCCCTTCCGTGCTAAACCATATTGCCGCAGTTGTGTGGAAGACACCCAAGTATCTAAAGAGCACAAACAACTGCTAGATGCTGGGCTGCTGGCGCTTTCCCAAAGTCCTTGGGCTTCCTCACTACTCATCTTAAAGAAGAAGGATGGGGGTCATTGTATTGTGATGGACTATTGCTGACTGAACTCTTTTACCAAGAAGGACTTGTACCCCTTGCCGTGTATTGATGATGCTCTCTGACAACTTGGAGGCTCTAAGTTTTTCTCTGCCATGGATCTGGCGTCTGGATACTGGCAAGTTGACCTATACCCCAAGGATTGTCAGAAAGCTGCGCTCATTACTTCTGAAGGGCTTTTTGAGCCTACTTGCATGCCACAGGAACTTTGCAACGCCCCAGCCACCTTCCAAAGGGCCATGGACTCCATCCTTTGTGACTTGAAGTTGTAGTGCGTCCTAGTATACTTGGATGATATAACGGTTTTCAGCGCTACTTTCATCAATCACCTGGCTTATCTCAAAGAGGTGTTCATAAAGATTTGAGAAGCTGGCCTCAAACTGAAGCCTTCCAAGTGCGCCTTCTTCAAAGAAAGTCTTGAGTTCTTGGGCCATGAAGTAACACAGACAGGGATTTGCCCAATGACTAAGAAGGTTGAAGCCATTGACAAAATGCTTCCGCCTACCAACTTGAAAGAAGTACAAGTCTTCCTGGGGATGATGGGCTACTACAGACAGCTTATCCCTGACTTTGCCAATACTAGTGAACCTTTAGTCCAGCTTTTATATAATGTTCCTTTCAAGTGGCCGCCAGTCAGCAGCAAGTCTTTGAGACCGTTAAACAAAAATTCAAAGAGGCGCCAATCTTAGTGTATCCTGACTATAATAAGGAGTTTATCCTGTACACTGATGCTAGTGATCTAGCTATTGGGGCTATTCTGGCTCAACTAGACAATAGGGTGTAGGCCATCCTGTGGCTTACACTTCCTGCGTGCTAAACAAGCATGAGAAGAACTATAGTGTCACGGAGAAGGAGTGCCTTGCCGTGTTGCATGCAGTCAAGCAGTTTTGTCATTACATATACGGCACCCACTTTACAGTTGTCACTGACCACGCTTCTCTCAAATGGTTACAGCAGCTCAAGGAGCCTGAAGGGCGCCTAGCTAGATGGGCTCTATGTCTACAAGGATACGACTTCACTGTGCTCCATTGCCCTGGGATTCAGCATCAGAACGCTGATGGGCTCTACAGAATGCCCATTCTTGCTTTGCATCCTGCAGAGGCTGACCAATTATACAAACTAATTGGGTACCCTTCTTCTTGGGAAAGTGAGACAGAAGAGGTACAACTGGCCCTGTCCAAGCTATCCAAAGATACTCTTATACACAACAATCAGCTCTTCAAAAAAGTACAAGATCAGTATCTGCCTTATGTACAGCCCAGTCTTTGCCTCTTGTTGGTGTCACAAGCCCATAAAAAAACTGGGCATGGAGGCATTGCCAAGACCTTTGACTGGCTTATGAAGAATTATTTTTGGGAGAACCTTTGCCTGCTGATCCCAGACGTCATTGCTAGCTGCCACAACTGCCAGCTACAGAGGCCTCAAGCTGCTGCCCACAAGTTTAAATTAGTTCCCCCTCAACATGCCTTTCACACTGTTAGCATTGACACAGTAGGTCCTCTTCCCCACTCTTGTTCTAGGTGTTGCTTTATTCTGGTTGCTATAAATCACTTTAGAAAATGTGTAGAGGCCGCCCTACAAAGGACATCACAGCTAAGACAACTGCTGCCTTCCTGTTGCAAGACGTTTTCTACTGCCATGGCTGTCCTCAAGTGTTGCTCTCCAATAATGGGACTAACTTTAATGCCAAGCTAGTAACCTCTGTTGTCAAAGCGTTGGGATTGCACCAGTCCTTCTTTGCCCCCTACAATCCTTCCACTAATGGGGCAGTTGAACGTGCTAACTCTACGCTGGTCTCCATCATGAGGAAGCTCATCTACTTGGACGCTGCCAACTGGGACTTGTACTTACCTGCCGCCCTCTTTGCATACTGCCTTAGCAAACATTGTGTCACAGGATATTCCCCCTTTGCTATGCTATATGGGCAAGAGGCTACTACCCCATTGCTCTTGGGGGCCCCCTGCTTATCTCAGATAAGGCCATGAATTCTGATGATCATATCAAGGATTTAGTCAACTGAATAATTTATTTTCAAGCTACTGCTTACACTTCCGCATATAAGACTAAGATGCTTGAGCTCTCTCCTGACAATGCTGGACGCTCCCCCCTGCCTGAGTTTAATGTTGGTGACCATGTCCTTTACTACCAACACAGAGTAGGTGGTTGCGCACATAAGTTGGACTCTTTGTGGATTGGCCCTCTAGAAATAACCTTTAAGTGAGGGTCCAAATACACTGTAAAGCTCCTGTCTAGTGGCCGTCCTTTTGCTTGAGTGCATGCAAAGTTCCTTTGTAAATACCACCCCCCTAAAGCCAATCTAGAGAAGGGCAATGTTGTGAATGCAGCTATTCACAGTATTTCAATTTCGCCTTTGGTGGGCCATTTTGAGGATGAATCTCTTGCTTTCGCTTTTGCTACTTGAAATGAGTTGATGACCAATTCAGGAAACAAAATTGTTTGGTTTCCTGATCCCTGCGCAACTCACTTGTCCCATTAATGCTGGTGATGAGTGATCCTACCATCCTGGTAGTTTTTTGTGGTATTCTCAACCACTATATATTCCATTTACTATTCTACCAATAAAATTAAGTTCTATTCACATTTTTGTCTTTGTGTCTTCTGTACTTCCGCGCCTCTCTCTAGCCACAACTAGTAGAGTATTCTTCCAGGGCCGCAAGGTAAACACATTTGTCTTCCCTGTCATCTAACCAAGACTTAGTACAAATCCAATCCTAAGGTTAGGATTTCCTGTTGTGTGTCTGTGCCACGCCTCAGAACACAACAATGGAGAACCTACCTGTGCTACCAATGTTGACACTGTGCTGTTTTAGCAGAGTTACAAGGGGAAAAATATTTAGAAACTAGATAATAATCTTTATTGAGAGATAGTGATTATATAGTCATTGTGAATCAAGGATAACAGGAACATGATTGTGTTGATCACACAGTTGGATGGTGAAGGGGGTGGCTTGATTCTGGTAATGAGTCAAGCGCCAAAACAAGGTATCCACCATAAGGGATAATCATTTTTTCATGTTGTTGGATTTGGAAATTTGAGTTGACTTCCTAGTCTGGCTTCAAGTGGCCAGGTAATTGGATTGCGTGTCACAAACCTGCTTGCTTGGAACCTTGCTGGTGGGTTGAGCCTGCTTTTTTGACAGGATGATTATGTGAGTTTTATTGCAGGAATACCTGATGTAATTTGGTGTATTTCTCATTGATCATAGGAGTATTTGGCTTATAAACAACTGTGGCTTAGGCAGAAAAGTACTTGTTCTTTTGTGATTGGCTACTCTTATTTACATAAAAAAATCTGGGCAAAAAATTAGCTACAGACTGGCAGTCAAAAAGGGATGTGTGGTTCTGAACAACAAGACACATAGCATATAATGGCTATGAGATTTGCTGTCAAACAATGTCCCCAATGCTAAAGAATATTAAATTCCTTAGATGAATGTCTGTGTGGCCAGATGGGTAGACTGAATCTTTATTTTCTTGTTCTTTGAAGGTCTTGATGACATGTGTACTAATTTTCATTTTACAGCTTACAAAAATCTGATAGGTGGAATTTATACCATACCATGTGTCAAGTAATCCACTAAGTATCTGACTACTGTCAGGGCCCAGAATGCCCTAGACAATCAGCTAGCCTTCCTAGAGATAAAGCAACTAACAGCATGGGAAACATTACCAACTGCCTTCCCAGGAGGAAACTACCTTTCTGATCACTAATGGTCTGGCGTTTGCAAGGCCCACAAGCCTCAAATCCCTGACATCAAATCTAATAACAAATTTGGGGCCATTTACTGTCAGGAAATGATAAATTGGGAGGGAATTGTTTGATTGCCAGATTGGGCGCTTGATTTTTTCAGGATCTAATAATAGCTGTGGTACCTTGGCATGCTTCAGCCAAATCAATGTTCATGTTATACCAGCCAATGCCCTTCTACCCCCAGGCTCAAGCGCGCAATTTCTGAGCCAAATTGTAAGTATCACTGAAAATGATGCCACCAGGCCTCTGGTGGCACAAAATACTATTTATTCCACAGTAAGTATAAATAGTGAGGGGGAGAAGCCTTCCTCACTGTTGATATCTTAAAATAAACACCTTTATGCCCAGGACCCTATTTTTCTTGCAGGAATTATCTATTTTTGCACTGCTATAATAATTGTATTTGCATCTATTTGTGAATCCACTACACAATACAACCACACCTATCTGTTTCCTCCAGGTTCTACTCCTGTCACTTTGGCTAAGCCACTTTGCGCTTTTGACTTGGAGTTCTTCCATCCTTGTCACCTGGATCTTCCTCCTTACCACCCTAGATCAACTATTACACCTATTGATAAGGAGCGCCTTTTTGGGGAAGCTTCAAATATAAAAGTAGGAGGAGAAGAGTATGTTTTATTGGATATACTTTAGGCTTATATAGATTTAGCTGTGGCAGGTATATTAGTTGGACCAAACCCAGGGGCTGGTCATATGCTGGATGGGTTCAAGTTGTTGGATACCTGGACAGTCATGTGATATTGGTTTGTTGCCATTTCTGTTATGTCAAACAGTATATTGGAAAGGCACCAAATTGGGCGGTGACTGGATGTTAGGTGTGATGGCAATAGCCGGAATACTTGTATATCCAGACCCTTGACACACCCCCTCCCTTAAGGGGTTACTCGGGTACATCAGGAGGGGGCTTTGTCTTGATGGCTGCCACCTGATGTTCCTGGAGTTGTTTATTAGTGGGCACCAACTGAGTTGAGTGTTCTCCTTTGCTAGGGCAGAGGCAAGATCTGTGGTACTTCTTGGTGATGGGCCCATTGGCGCCCTGGATCTTATCCAGGTAGGTGTTCCTGTCTGGTCTGTACTTGATGATTCTTCCTGGTCCCTGTGTACTGAGTCTAGCTTTTTCCTGTTCCCAGCCAGGACCCAGACGGGGGAGTTGATGGGGAGTGGATCCTCTGTTGAGGTTACTTTCTGAGCTTTGAGTCTCTTTATTTCAGCCAGTTTGGCTTTGAGGCGTATGTGTTGTAGAGCTGGTTTCTGTTCTACTGTGGGAGGTTTCCTAGGGGGGTCTTTACATATGGCTGGTTATTGTGGGTGACTATTTCTGGCTTGTACCTGTATGTTAGTTCAAACGGTGAGTAGCCTGTCCCTTGATTGGTACAAACCCGGGATACTAGTAATGCATGTTTTATGTATAGCAGCCATGTGTCTTTGGCTTTGCCATCCATTATTTTCTCCAGGGTTCTGATAAGGCTGCCATTGAGGCGTTCAACTCTGCCATTGGCATGTGGCCTGTAGGGCGAGGTTGTGGAGTGTTTGATGTTCTTTGTTTTTAGATTGTTGTTTACTACATGGCCTGTTAGCTCCTTTTCTCCATCTGTTATGATGTAGTCTGGAGTGCTGTAGTCTGCTATGATTGCTTTATTGATGAATCAATTTATTGTTTCCGCCTTGTGATCTTTTGTTGCCCAGCAGATGGGCCAATGTGTGGCAAAGTTGATGGTTACAATTAGAAAACATTGATTTGTTTTGGTTTCTGGGAAGGGTCCCATAAATCCAGTCCCCAAACCTTAAATGGTTCAGGGTCAGGTACTGGGTTAACTGTTGGCTGTGGTGCCTTGGTGCTGGCATATTTTTCACATACTGTACACTTTTTTAGAACATCAATTATGTCCTGCTTCAGATTGGGCCACCATAATATCTCTTTCAGTGTGAGATATAGGTTATTAGCCTTTTTGTGTCCTAGAAGGCAATGGTGTCTTAGTATAGTGTCAACTCTTTGTGCAAGTGGGATGTATGGAATGTGTTTATATTTGATGATTTGGTATACCATGCCATTTGATACGTGGAAATGTTTTTCATTTCTTACTAGTGTACCATGGATTAGTTGATGTGTGGAGGGATTCTTTCCTTTTGTCTTGTACTCAGTGTTGTATAGGTTGGGCCAGTCAGGGTCCAGGTGATCAGGGTGATCCTCTCTTAGCTGGCATAGCCTAGAGAGAGCATTGACTGTGACCAGCTCTGCCCCCTTTTTGTACTGAATGTCCAGGTTAAGCTGTTCCAGCAAGGACATCCATTTGGCTTGGCGCCGCGCGAGTGCGTTCTGAGTTTTGAAATAGATTAAGTTCTTGTGGTCAGTTAGCACTTGGACGTTTAAGTGTCCTTTGAGGTAACATCTCCATTTCTTGTATGTGTGGTATATTGCTAGCAATTCTTTATCATGTATTGATTATATCTGCTCAGTGTTTGTTAGTTTTCTGCTTTTGTAACATACTGGCAGGAAATCTTGCTGCCCTGGCTGGCAGATGCGTAGGACTGCGCCAATGGCGGTGTCACTAGCGTCTGACTCAAGCTTGTAGCACCTGTTGTTATTAGGGTATTGCAAGATTGGTGCTTTGATCAAAGCTTGTTTTAATAGTTAGAAATTCTTGTCACATTCTGGAGTCCAGATGAATTTCTTTTTGGCATTACCTTTGGTTAGGTCATTGATTGGTGCGGTGAGCTTTCTGCAGTCTTTGATGTATTTCCTTAGGTATCCTACCATACCAAGAAAGCATCTAACTTGTTTCACGGAGGTGGGGTGTTGCATGTTATTTTTGGCTTTTATTTTATCTGGGTCTGCTTTGATGCCACTGTCAGAGACAATGTGGCCCAAGAACAAGAGTCCCTTTTCCATAAATTGGCACTTACTAGGCTTAGCGTATAGTTTGTGCTTTGCAAGTTGATTGAGTGTCTTGCAGACATGTGTGAGGTGTTCCTCTTTTGTTTTTGAAAATATGATGATGTTGTCAAGGTAACATAATGTGTTTGAGAGGCCGTTTAGCGCTTGGTTCATCATGGTGACAAACGTTGCAGGAGCGTTGGTCATCTCAAAGCTCATTACTTTACATTCAAACAACCCAAATTGCGTGCGGAACACAGTCTTTGGTATGTCTTTCTCTTTGAATTCAACTTGGTTGTAACCAGATGTGAGGTCAATTTTTGAGAAAATTTTTGCTCTGGAGAGCCTTGCAAATAGGTCTTCAATGAGGGGCAGTGGGTATTTATTCTTTACTGTACTTGCATTTAGTGCTCTGTAGTCAGTAACTAAGCAAAGAGATCCTTCTTTTTTCTTTACAAAGAAAACCGCTGCCCCCCACGGGGATTCAGATGGGCAAATGAATCCTTTGGCTAGGTTGTCCTCAATGTGGGCTTTAAGTGTTTGGGTCTCCATGAGGGAGAGTCTGTAGACAAGTGCAGGTTTGGGCATGGCTTTGCATAAGTCAATGCCATGTTTGATCTCTTGTTTGGGGGGGGGGGTAACTCTGTGAGTTCTTCCTTGAATACATGAGTGTATTCATTCAGGAGTGCCACAAGTTCTGGGCATTGAATCTTTTGTGTTTGTATATTATTAAATTTAGATTACCTCATTTTGTGAAGGGTACTGTCTTTAGTTAGATGTTTAGAGTCATCTTGATTTATGACTTGGACAAATACTGTATCTCTTAGAATCAGGCTGTTGGGTTTTTTGAGAATGTTGAAATTGACTCCATTGTGTTTTATTGTCATGGTTTTTGTTTTCCAACATACGCTGGGATTCACTCGGGTGAACCAGTCCATGCCTGCTACAATGTCATAGTTTATGTTGTTCATGACAAGTCCTTTGATAGACGTTTGTATGCCTTGTAGATCAATTCTGAAGGTAGTTGTTTTGCCTTTGAGTAGAACTTTTTATTTGTCTGCCATTCTGGCGTATTTGAAGTTGGATTTGACAACTGGTATTTTGTACTTGGTTATAAAGGGTTTGCTAACCATAGTGTGTTGTGCACCAGAGTCAAATAGAATTTTATGTTCATGTGATTTGTAAGTGCATGTATAGACAAGAAGTTGTGAGTGATCTTTAATTTTTACGTTCATAAAAATGGAGGATTGCGGGACACAGGAGATGCGAGCAGCAAATTTTGTGCCTTGGTACATCTTCTTGTCATGTTGGGGGAGACGGGAGCGCTTAATCCTGTTCCCCCTCCTCTTTTCCCTGTTCCTCTGTTTTAAGACCTTCAAGGTCTGAGAATGTGGGATCAGATTTGTAGCGGGTTGCTACTTCAGCGTTGTTAACTTTGGCGGTGTCCTCTTTCTTGGGACAGGAGCGGTTTGCGCTTTGGCTACAATTGCCATTATTACAATTGGAGTTGTTGTTGTTATGGTTGGTATTTTGGCATTTATTGTCATTGGCGTTTTCTCTGCCATTGCTGTTTGAGAAGCAGTTGCCGTTGTGTGCAGCATATTCCATGTTGGCGCGTTTTTCAGCGCGCTAGGCTTCAGCAATGAGCGCGGGCACAGAGGTGTTAGCCTCTGGGCGGATGAGGGCAGCAACAGAGGGTTTCATTCTGTTGATGAATGATGCTCTGGTGTGTACGTTGTCAGCTTGTGCTGGGTTTTGGATTTTGCAATGTATTTCTTCAAATTCATTGGCGTAGGCTGCAATAGTGGTCTTTTGAGGAAGGTCACTGAGCTGTATTGCAATATCTTGAAAAGATTTGGTGACGCAAAAATTGTGGGCAATGTTGGCTTTGAACTCTTCCCAGTTGTCAAGCTGGTGGTTGGTTTGTGAGCCAACTCAGGTGGCAAACCAGTTAGCTGTGGCCTTTTATAGGCGCTTGCTGGCTTCCTGGACCCATTTCTCATAAGGGATGCGGCTGGCGCAGAGTTTAGCAGCTGTGTGGTCTAGCCAGTTGATGACATTTTCTTTGTTTTTACCAAAGAACTTGTCAATACCAATGCATTTAGTGTTGGCAGCTTCACCTGTGATGGGCGGTTGTGTGTTTGTTTGTGGTTGAAGAGAGCAACTGTATTTAATTATCTTGGTGCATGCTTTGGGCATGAACAGACCTTCAAATACGGTGATCCACTAGGAATATCTTTGTTGATGTTGTGAGCGCAGAAGTACATTTTCCAGGTCTCCTGAGATGTGGCCTGGCTGAGTACGTGGTCAAAGTTGGGCGGGTTTTAGTCAGTCATTTTCTCTTTCATTGGCGTGGTCAAAAACCGTAGTGTTACCAGTGATAAGGAGCGCCTTTTTGGGGAAGCTTTAAATATAAAAAGTAGGAGGAGAAGAGTATGTTTTATTGGATGATACTTTAGGCTTATATAGATTTAGCTGTGGCGGGGATATTAGTTGGACCAAACCCAGGGGCTGGTCATGTGCTGGATGGGTTTGAGTCGTTGGATACCTGGACAGTCATGTGATATTGGTTTGTTGCCTTTTCCGGTATGTTGAATGGTATATTGGAAAGGCACCAAATTGGGCAATGACTGGATATTAGGTGTGATGGCAATAGCCAGAATACTTGTACATCCAGACCCTTGAGACTATCATGAAGAAGATTCATCTCACTCTCCCCTGCCCAAGACTTCAGTAAGTTGGGGTTTATTTACATCACAGTATTGGGGCTGGCTGATCAGGTTGTGCCCCATACGGGAGTTGGTGTCATCTGGCTAAAGCTGTGAATTACCTTGTCAGGATAGCACCAATTGTGTACATGGCCTTTTGGGCCCAGCCCACCTCCACTGTGGGACTTAGCCAGACTCTGGTATGGGCTGTGACAACTAAAGTTGTATAAATTGGCATAATCAAATTTTATTGATAGTAAACAGAGATCTTTTCCAAGACAGACATAAGCACACCAATCAAAAACTCCTTTTTGATTATTTCCTTTCACCAATTTTTTTCATGGGCTTGCCAAATTTTATTGAATGTGACAAATAACTTTTAATAGGCTATAAAAATTATATCTGCTGCAATGCTAGTCAAGCGTCAAGTGATGGTGACATCAAGGGTGAGATCATATGAGGAATCATTGCTGCCATCCCATTAGTTGCACTCCTAATTGAACAAAATGAAGACAGAAGCCACTGTCCCATAAATCCATAGCTGCACAATACAAAACAATACCCAGATGTCATATTATGCAATCTGGTTCCTGACTTGGGTCAAGGAAAGCTTGGGGTACCGCTGCAAGAGATCAAGCATAATCAGGTATACTTAGTTGGTCTGTGACTTAAGTGTCATCTTTCACTTCTTGGCCCTGATTATATTTCCCTTATTTGTGAAGTTATTTAATAACTTAATTGCAGTGGTGAGGGATTTTGTGTTCTGAGGCACGGCACAGATACACAACGGGGAATCCTAACCTTAGGATTGGATTTGTACTAAGTCTTGGTTAGATGACAGGGAAGGCAGATTTGTTTACCTTGCGGCCCTGGATGAATAATCTCTACTAGGCGTGGCTAGAGAGAGGCGCGGAAGTACAGAAGACACAAATACAAAAATGTGAATAGAACTTAATTTTATTGGTAGAATAGGAAATGGATTATATAGTGGTTAGGAATACCACAAAACACTACCAGGACGGTAGGATCACTTGCCACAAGCATTAGTGGGGCAATTGAGTTGTGCAGAGTCAGGAAACCAAACAGTCATATTTCCTAATGCAGAAACCAATTCATTTCAAGAGTTGAAAGTGAAAGCAAGAGATTTGTCTTCAAAATGGCCCACCAAAGGCAAAATCAAAACATGAAGAATGCTGTTATTCACAACATTGCCCCCCCTCTAGATTGGCCTTGGGGGGATGATACTTGCAGAGGAACTTGGCGTGTACACGAGTAAAAGGACAACCACTGGAATGGAGCTTTATAGTGTACTCAGATCTCTGTTTGAAAGTCACCTCTAAAGGACCAATCCACAGGGAGTCCAGCTTATGAGCGCGCCCACCCACACGGTGTTGGTAGTACAAAATATGGTCACCAATATCAAACTCAGGCACGGGGGAGCACCCGGCGTTGTCAGGAGAGAGCTCAAGCACCTTATTCTTATATGCGGAAGTGTAGGCAGTGGCCTGTATATCAATGATGCAGTTGACTAAGTCTTTGATGTGGTTGTCAGGGTTCATGACCTTATCAGAGGAGAGTAGGGGAGCCCCCAAGAGCAATAGAGTGGTGGCTTCATGCCCATACAATATGGCAAAAGGAGAATACCCTGTGATCTGATGCCTGCTCAGACAATAGGCAAAGAGAGCAGCTGGTGAGTATAGATCCCAATTGGCAGCGTCAGAGTAGGTGAGTTTCCTCATGATAGAAACCAGTGTCAAGTTGGCACTCTCAACAGCCCCATTAGTGGAAGGATTATAGGGGGCAGAGAAAGACTGGTGAGTTCCTAGAGCTTCAACACCAGAGGTTACAAGCTTGGCATTGAAGTTGGTTCCGTTGTCTGATAACAGCACTTGAGGGCAGCCATGGCGGTAGAAAACATCCTGCAGTAGGAAGTAAGCAGTAGTCTTAGCAGTGATGTCTTTAGTAGGGCGAGCTTCTACCCACTTGCTGAAGTGGTCAACAGCAATCAGGATAAAGCGGCATCTGGAGCGTGAACAGGGGAGAGGGCCTACAGCATCAATGCTAATTGTATGAAAAGCGTGTTGAGGGGGAACCAATTTGAATTTGTGAGAGGCATCTTGGGGCCTCTGGAGTTGGCAGTCATGGCAACTAGCTATGACATCTGGGATCAACAGGCAAAGATTCTCCCAGAAGTAATTGTTCTGAAGCCAGTCAAAGGTCTTGGCAATGCCTCCATGGCCAGTTTCTTTATGAGCTTGTGACACTAATGAGAGGCAAAGACTGGGGCGCATGTATGGCAGGTATTGACCTTGCACCTTCTTGAAGAGTTGGTTATTGCGTATGAGGGTGTCTTCAGACAATTTGGCCAGGGCAAGTCAAATCTCTTCTGTCTTACTTTCCCAGGAAGAAGGGTAGCTAATTAGCTTGTACAGCTGGTCTGCCTCAGCAGGATGTAGGGCAAGGATGGGCATTCAGGACAACCCATCAGCGTTCTGATGTTGAATCCCGGGGCAATGGAGTACAGTGAAGTCATAACCTTGCAGGCGGAGGGCCCATCTAGCTAAGCGTCCTTCAGGCTCCTTAAGGTGTTGTAACCATTTGAGCAAAGCGTGGTCAGTGACAACAGTGAAATGGGTACCATACACATAGTGGCAGAATTGTTTGACTGCATGCAGCACAGCAAGGCACTCCTTCTCTGTAACACTATAATTCTTTTCATGCTTATCTAGCACACGGGAAGTATAGGCTACAGGGTGGTCCACACCTTCATTGTTGAGCTGAGCCAAGATAGCCCCAATAGCAAGGTCACTAGCATCAGTATATAGGATGAATTCCTTATTGTAATTGGGGTACACTAAAATAGGTGCTTCTTTGAGTTTCTGCTTTAGAGTCTTAAAGGCTTGTTGTTGGCTGGCGGTCCATTTGAAAGGAACATTACGCAACAGTTGGACCAGGGGTTTGCTAGTATCAGCAAAATCAGGAATGAATTGTCTATAGTAACCCATCATTCCCAGAAAGACTTGTACTTCTCAGAGGTTGATGGGCGGAAGAATTTTGTCAATGGCTTCAACCTTATTGGTCATTGGACAAATCCCCATTTGGGTTACTTCATGGCCCAGGAATTCAAGGCGCTCTTTGAAGAAAGCACACTTAGAGGGCTTTATCTTGAGGCCAGCTTCTTGGATCTTTATTAACACCTCTTTAAGATTGGCTAGGTGATTGGTGAAAGTTGCGCTGAAGACTGTCATATCATCTAGATAGACCAAGACACACAACAACTTCAAGTCATGCAGGATGGTATCCATGGCCCTAGGGAAAGTGGCTGGGGCATTACAGAGCCCTTGCAGCATGCAGGTAGGTTCAAACAATCCTTCTGATGTGATGATTTCAGCCTTCTGACAGTCTTCAGGAGAGAGGTCAACTTGCCAGTAACCAGACGCCAAATCCATGACAGAGAAAAACTTAGAACCCCCAAGGCGTCAAAGAGTGTCATCAATGCGCGGAGAGGGGTAGGAATCTTTCTTGGTTAGAGAATTCAACCTCCAATAGTCCATCACAATCTGATAGCCCACATTCTTTTTCTTTAAGATGAGCAGAGGAGAAACCCAGGGACTTCGAGAGGGAGCTAGCAGTCCAGCGTCCAGAAAATGTTTGAGCTCCTATGAAACCTGCACATCTTCCACTTGGCTGCGGTGATATGGCTTGGCACAAAAGGGGGAGCATCTCCTGTGTCAAACTGATGAATCACACCTTTAGCAAGCCCATAATCAGTGCTATCTTTATCAAAGATGTCTGAAAATTGGTCTTGCAAATCAAGCACCTCTTTCTTTTGAACCGGGGACAACTGAGGGAAGTCTTGGGCAGTGAACAGAGATAGGACTTGAGGCTTGTCTTTGGGTATGTTAAAGTCTTGAAAAGTTCCAAAAGGATGAAGAGACAAGACGTCAGGGGCATTTAACAACTTTCTGTAACCAACAACCTGTCCTCTGGATACAATCATAGGAAGCGCAGTAAGGTTGGCAACTAGTAATTGAACAGGATCCTTGTGGGAGACGTCCAGAATTCCAGGACAAAGGTAAGGCTTGTTACGCCCCAGCAAAGGAGGGGAGTACAGCTCTAAGAAAGTCCGTTCAGGTAGTTCATATGATATCTGGGAGTCTATGATGGCCTGAGAACCTAGAGGGACGGTGACAACAGACGTGGTCATGAGAGCAATTCCCTCAGTTGCAGGACAAGCCATGGGAGGACACTTCATGTTGGTGGAATGGGTTTGGTATTTTAGGGTGAAAACCCCAGTGGGGTACTCCAGTGTACATGTCTTCAAACGTTTACCAGGAACTTTGATTAGCTCCTCAAAGATCAGAGGGACTTTGTACCCCAGGATGGAAAGATAACCATCCTTTAGGTTGATAATCCCATTATATTCCCAAAGGAACTGGGTACCAATCAAAAGGTTGTAGCTCTCATTTTCTAGTACAACAGCTGACGCAGCCAACAGGAGTTTACCAAATTGCATTGGTAAGGCAGAGTACGCGCCAATGGCGCAAGTCATGGAGAGACCAGCGGTGCTATAGGATTGATGGTAGTTGAGGTCGGGTGCCGGCTTAAGTTTCTTCACCAGTTTAGAAGAAACAACATTGACAGGGGATCAGGTGTTCAGGACGGCTTTGATTTTTACTTTCTGAATAGATATCTCTATCTGGGTGGTGGTGCGTCCAAAGGGTGGCAGAACATCCAAGATATCTTGTGTCTCAGCTAGTTCCTTGTCCCATTTCTCAATCATGCATTGTAGTCCCAGAAACTCCTTATATACAGTCTGGAGGGGGAGAAAATCAGACAAATTCTTGAAGACAGCATCAGTAACCTCAGCAGATTCCTCTGATGATTCCACTAATACAGGGGACCGTTTTGCCTGAGTAAGGTAGGGGCAGGAGACAACTGCTTTGGCCTCAGACGAGGGCTTGGTGGTAGTTTTAGTCTTCCCAGATTGCAGCTTGTAGGGAACTGCAATAGTCTCTGGGACAGCAAGAACAGAATACCCGTATGTATCAGGGTCTTCAACATCAGATTCATCCACATCAGAATCATCAGAAATGTCATGGAACAGAAGGAGGATAGGAGGAGCTTCATCATCAACAGGCTCAGAGTCAGTAGCAGGCAGAGGTATAGAAGGAGACTGGGAAGAATTGTCAACCAAGAGCATCTCCACCTCTAGGTTGACTGTTCTTTTCCTGACTGATCCTTGGGATCAGCTCCCTCAACCCGCAGATTGGTGCAAACGCAAGAGTGATGACCTATCTGACCGCAGTTGTGGCAACCCTGAAGTTGAGGAGGATTTTGTGAGTTCATAGTGAGGATACAAGGGCCGCAAGAAGAAGAGCCAGAGTTGGAAGCGGCACAACTCTCCCAAACAACTGCCCCCAAATGGGTAAGATGCATATCTTGTAGCAGTGTCTTTATAATTTTCATGGAGGACAACATAGCTTTGTAGGCCTTGAAATGAAGACACAGGAGTTGATTCATCTTGAGGGCCTGGGTGCAGGCCATATACGCTTCATGTTCTGTCAATTGTCTGCTTGTTATTAATTGTTGTCCCTCCATGTAAAATCTGTCTGCAAATTCAGCTAATGTCTCTTTGGGCTTGAAAGATATGTGAATGAAGGCATCCTTTTTCACCTCCAGGCTAAGATCACCACCAAATTTGTCAATCAGGAGCTGTTTTATGTCTTCCCAGGTCTCAATGGTGGGTAGCTCTGGCACAACTACTTCTTGACAGGTTGGGTGTAGACAGGTTAGAATGTGTTCCTTCTTAACCTCATCTGATGCTCGCCTCATGGCAGTTTCATAAATAGTTAAGAAAGCTGCAATAGTTGAGGTTTTGGGATCAAAGAATTGCTTAAAAGTAGGCTTGAAGTGTGCCTTGGGATCTGGACCACCATTGCTGCTATCAAGTACATTTATGCGCGGGGAGAACTCAGCTTCAGATTTGGAGGGGGGTTGTCTAGCCCATAGTTGTCAAACACTCTCTTCAAGGGTTGTCAGAGTCTTGGTAGTTCTGGCACCCATAGTGTTAGCTAGAGTGATCTGTTGTTCAGTAACATCTAGGTGTTGTCCTTGTGTAGTGACAACAGTGGAGAGCTCTGCCAGCCGCAAAGTAAGGGATGGCCCCACTGACAGACAGGGGGTGAATCTGTTGTTTACTGAATCAATCATCTCACTCATCTCCTATACGTCCCTGTTCAACTCAGTCTGGTCTCATTTCAAATGGTCCACCTCATTAGCTAGAGCAATCAACTCCCTAGCACAGTGGATTTGAGGAGCCCCCGCCAAACCAGGACAACAGCCATCTTCCTTGTTAACCCTGAGTGGGCTAGCAGCAGCCAACACTATCTCATGTAAAGCAGCAACTTCTGCTGTAGTTCAGCGACCTGAGCAGTCAGCGCAAGAACCTGGGGGTCAGGTTGAGGTATTTCAGTAGGACGTCCTTGGCTACAAGTGGAAGCGCGTAACTCTTGGTTGGCCTCCCAGATCCTCTGCTCTCTGCCCACCAGATCATCAGCAGGAGGAGAAGGCGGAACATCAGGTTTGGGAGTAGACAGCTCATCCACCTGACTCTGAAGTTTGGCTATAGCAGCAGCAGTGGTAGCTCTCTCTTGATCAAACTCTGCACTGAGTTCATTTAGACCTTGGGTGGCAAGGTCAGCTACCTGTTACAATTGCTCAAAGGAATAGACACTGAATGCATTGAGTTGTTGCACTAGGCATTCAAAGTTGGAGAGATAAGTGTTTAGGGTGGAGTCTACTTGAGTGTGCCAGGGTTGTTCTAACTGGTGAAACTCATGTAGCCATCCCTAATGTACTCAGGGATGAACTGGTGCATTTGCTCAATAGAATTGACTAAACGTGTTTGAGAGGTGACCAAATCACGCTGATTATCAGATACCAGGGAGAACAGGGAATGAATCCATTGTTGGTAGGCGGGAAACTGATCCCAATGATGGGTAACAGCTTCTTGTAGAGACAAGATCTCTTGAACGTGGAGTCCCAACACCATCTGGTGGTGGGCCAAGGCGGGCTGTACAAAGAATGACAGCAGGTGTTCAACGGAGCCAGCCGCTGAGAGGAGATGTTGTGGGAACTGAGGGGCCACAATTAACTCATAATATTTGGCACGGCTAAACTGTAGCTGAAGGAAAGGGATAACCCCGTCCCAAGCTATCCCAAGGGCTACCGCCATGACTTGATCTAAGTCAGGGGTACCCATGAGGTAAGCAGCTAGGCAGGGACCATTCCCAAGGTTCAGTACTGTAGGGTTAATAGGCAGGTTGGCAATGTCTTCCTCAATAGGAGGGCTGGTAATTTCAGGCGAGGTTGACTCCTGAATAGGCGGAGGCAAGGGACCTGAAAACGTAGATGCAAAAGGGATAACCAAGGGGCTTACAGCCCCTGTAGTGAGTACCATTTTTGTCGTGTTCTGAGGCGCGGCTCAGATACACAACGGGGAATCCTAACCTTAGGATTGGATTTGTACTAAGTCTTGGTTAGATGACAGGGAAGGAAGATCTGTTTACCTTGCGGCCCTGGATGAATAATCTCTACTAGGCGTGGCTAGAGAGAGGCGCAGAAGTACAGAAGACACAAATACAAAAATGTGAATATAATTTAATTTTATTGGAAAATAGGAAATGGATTATATAGTGGTTAGGAATACCACAAAACACTACCAGGACGGTAGGATCACTTGCCACAAGCATTAGTGGGGCAAGGGAGTTGTGCAGTGTCATGAAACCAAACAGTCATATTTCCTGATGCAGAAACCAATTCATTTTGAGAGTCAAAAGCAAAATTCAAGAGATTTGTCTTTGAAATGGCCCACCAAAGGCGAAATCAAAACATGGTGAATGCTGTTATTCACAACAGGGGAAAACATCATATGACTTGAAATTTTGTACTGAGATAGCCCACACTAGCTTAGTGGCACAATATCTTGTATAATCTGGGAAGAGATGATCATTGTTTGGGCTTTAGGGGTACAAGAACTGCAGACTGTTTGCTGTAGCTAAAGATAGTTGGCTGACAGATGTTAATTTTTCTATCTATGTCCATCATCTTTATTAGCTGGTTCTCAGTGAGGGGTCAAGAAAAGGAGAACAATCAGAGCTAGCCACATGTTGATGCTCAAACATAGTGAGCCCTGTTGGGCAAGGAGGCAGATATAGCTCAGATTTTTCATTACCAATATCAGATATCTGGGTTTAAATGGGGGCTTTAACATAATAGTTCTCATATCTACTGACACTGGCATATATGTTATTTTCCTCCTCAAGCACATCAAAATTGTTATCATACGTAAAGACTATTTTTAAAAAAAGTGATTGAAAATCACTAAAAGAAGAAGGTTAAATTTATATAGTATTTTTTATTATAATCATGAGTCCTAATTTGAATACTTCATAGAATCTTTATACTCAAATAAAGAGCCTTCCAAAGTGATAAAATACATCTGTTATTAATTTGGTATCCTTTGGTTGGCTGTTAAAATTCTCTTATTCTATTTTGGGATGTTAACATTATACATCTTGCATGACTTGATTTTGTTCTATGCTTATGGAATTAAATTTTTATGTTGATATGATTTTGCTTTTGTTCAGTCTTTCTAGAGGTGCCTCATTGGTATCCCTATTGAATTATTTTTCATCCCAGAACAACTCTAACCCATTTTTCTTGTAGTATCAAGTTGTTTTGTGAGTAGTTTAGATATTTTGTCTCATCTTTGATTTGATTTTGTGTTTAATTTGAGTATTGTTGTGTTTCCTGTTTAGTGCTTTTCTATTTAAAAAACATTAAATATTTTGCAGTCTGTCCTTTCCCAAGTTGGGCTTTATTTAAGGCTGAGTTCATTTTTATTTACAGGTGACACAATTTTGTTTAACCTCACAGCTTTGAAAACTACTGTATGATCTGCAGATTATCTTGAATGTGGTCCATTTCTGCAGATATGAATTCCAGATTGCAAGGGAAAAGAACAGGTTTCATGATCTATATTGGGTTAATTCAGTAGGGAATTTTTTGCTTTAAATAATTTCTTTAAAATATTAGGAGTTTGCAGTGAGAAAGATTATAGGGGGAAAAAGGGTTAGAAGTTAGAAATATTCTTTGCTGTGAGAGAAAGGTATTATATAGCACATTTTTGTAGCAACAGAAGTGAAATATTCTACTGCTGATCATTACAATTCAATTTATTAAAAATAAGGCTTATACTTTATTGGAAAAGCTGTTTTTCTCAAGAAACAAGAGACTCACTTTATTGTTGAACTTGGCTTCCAATCTGTTAAGTCTTGAGTCAAGAGATAACAAGTTTGTTCCACTTTGAAGTCTTTTCAGGAGATTACCCTGTAGCTTATCCAGGAAGAGTATAAAAGGAACTAATTGCTGATATTGAGCTTTATTGTTTAAAGCCAAAGCTATTATTTAGTGCAAAATAGTTTGGGCTCTATTTGTTGGTGTCAAGTATATACTTCTGGTAAGTATATAAAACAAAATAAATGGGAAAATTAAGAAGAGAATAATACTTTATTGGATATGGATATAGGATAATATATAGTATCATGGAAAGCCACATACTGTCTATGTACATCATGTTATTCATGGGGATTATTCAAGTAATTGTTCCTCTTAAGTCACAAGGCTTTTCTAAGTTGTGTTCTGCTTAGGACCCAAAACGTTTGATCCCTGTAATAGATGGCCAAATGATAACAGTGCCACCAACTTAATGATTAGTCAGGGAATCATTTGGCAAGTCACTCGGGGAATTAGTTTCCCAAGAGGGAGTGATTGTAGATGTTGTGACATCTCCCCCTAAGGTTCTGGAAGGTGGAACCTTGGGGATTTTCTTGAGAGTGCAGGGGATTCAGGATTGGTATTGATCCAGTTTTGCGTTGGGTACAGGAAGTTGGGAATTATGTTGTGCTGTTCTTGCCTTGCATAGGCAGAGGTGGTCATGGTGCATAAGCTTGAGTTCTGTTCAAGCACTTATACCTTTGATGAGATAGGTTTTATGTGTCTTGACTTCCCTGATAATGCCTGGTCCTCATAATCCTGGATACAACTTGTGAATTTTGTGGTTAATGACCCAGATCTTTTCCCCAACTAAGAAGTGTTTTTGTTGCAGGGGGACTGCTTCTCTCTCAACTCTTTCCTTTTCATTGTCCTCTTGATCCTTCCTGGAGCGCTTTACAGCAGGATCACTATTATCTGGAGCTTTCTTGGGCAGAGGTAAATGTGGACCTGATGTAGTGCTAAAAATGGCAGACATATTCCCATGAACAAGTTCATAAGGGCTTTTGTCTGTATTGCAGTTAAATTGTGTTCTGCACACTATAAGTGCTGTTGGTAGCATGTCAACCCAGGATTTTATATTATTGGAAGATAGCTTATTGAGGGCTTCTACTAGGGAGCCATTTAGTCTTTCTACCCTTCCATTTGCTTGCGGGTGATAGGGGCTGGCTATGGTGTTCTTTATTCTATTTTTGCGAGGTAAATATTGGTGTCAATGGCCTTAAGTTTGGTTCCTTTGTCTCTAATCAGGAGTTCAGGTTTGCTAACTTAGCTATGATCTCTTTACCATTAAACTGTCTCATATCATTGCCTTTGTGTTCTTTTGTAGCTTGTGCCACAGGCCACCTAGTTGCATAGTTGATAGCTGTTATAATTTACTTTTTGCATTTGTTATTGCCAGGCATTAATCCCACAATATCTAGTGACCACACTTTGAAAGGTTGTGTGATTGACACTGGTATTACTGACTTGGGAGGTGCCTTGGATTGGGCATACTTTTCACAGACTTTGAATTGCTCTATTACTCCCTTGATATTATCCAGCATGTTAGGCCATCAGTAGTATGTCTTGAGTTATTCATGCAAGTTCCTGCTACAGGTGTGTCCCATATCTCTGTGGTATCAAAGGATTGTGTCAATATTTTGTGTTGACGGGATGTAGGGTACAGTATCATCACTTGGTAGTATGCTGTGTAGCGTGCCATATACGTTTTTGAAAATATGTTTGTTCTTTAGGACTTTCTCTTGGATGTCCATTGGTGTACCAGGCGGGAACCCTTCTTGGAAATTTCCCATTATTAACATGGTTCAATCAGGGTCTCCATCAGTGCATAGGAGATTTTTACGGTATAGCCTTGACAGGGTGTCTGCAGTAAGCATTTCTTTGTCTGGTTTGTATTCAATTATCATGGGGTACCTTTTTACAAGGCATATTCATTCAGCTTGTTTTCTAGATAGGTTTTGTTGAGTCTTAAAGAATATCAAAGACTTGTGGTCAGTTAGAACTTTGAATATATGTTCATCTTCCAGGTAACATCTCCACTTCATTAGGCAGTGGACAATAGCTACCAGTTCTTGGACATGTATTGTATATCTTTTCTCACCATCAGACAGCTTTCTTGATTCATATGCTATAGGGAGGAAGTCCTTTTCTGCAGTTTGAATTCAGAGTACTCCTCCTATTGAATAATCAGAGGCATCAGCTTCTAGTTTGTATACTCCTTCACAGATTGGATAATGTAAGATGGGGGTGATAAATGTGGGGTTCCTGTTCACCAGTTCCCAATGTGTGTCCTGGGTCATAGCCAGGGACCAGCTGAAAGAAGTTGTCATTCCATAGTGGAGGTAGGTGGCTTGCTTGAAGCTACTTATACTTGGCCTGTATTACTGCAAACTCCTCCAATAATTTCCCTATCACTAGGTGGGCATCCCCATCATGCACTTTTACTTCAAAAGGTGCTAGTCTCTCTGTGGATCTGTACCAATCATTCAACAACCTATTAAACTCATTCTCAATAAATTCCCTTCCCCTATCTGTCATCTAAAGGTTCTATTTACCCTTTTATCCACTCCTCCTGGGAAGTTTTACTAGTGACAAACCTTCAACAGCTTTGGTGGTAGGTATCTCCATCCCCTTGGATAGGGTAGAAGATATTGGGTAACTCACTCATAGGGTCTATTTTTAATACTAGAAATTTGGGCAGGGGTCAAAATGGGCTTTATTTTCTTTCAGAAGGAAGATCCCCTTAGAAACCTTCTGTTATATGGCCCAGGGGTCTGGGAGACAATAGATATGTGCCAATACTTAGAGTCCTCTAACAATATCTTGGACTCCTTGTACTTAGTCTTAGACTCATTTACCTTAGTCTTGGACTCCTGCTCTTTAATCCCAGACTTCTGCTACCTGCTTGGCTTTAGCTTATTTATATCAAGCTCCAGCTCCTTTGTCTTGGACTCCTGCACCTTTATCTTGAGCTCCAGCTCTCTGTATAGCTCTAGTGGCCTTGTTATTCCACTTGATCTATTCCCTGAAAAGTCTCAGATTGAACCCCCTTTTATAGCTCCTTGTTTCAGTCCTTGTTTCTCTCAGAAATCTTGTTCTTTTAGGCTTAAACTATCCAATTTTTTCTGCTCTATAATACATTAAACCTTTTAACTTATTTCAGCTAATTAAAACCCTGCTCTTCCTGCTTAATTCCTTTACTTTTTTAGACTTAAACCCTCCAGTCAAAGCCCTCAAAACTCTGATCAAACAAGCTTTGATGTGCAGCCAATCAGATGCCCAAATTCAACTGTTTTGCCAAAACGTTTATCTTAATTACTTGCTCTTGACCCTAGTTCAAACCTGGCACAGTATTGCTCTAAAACAACCTTGGCTCCATGTTTTGAACAATTTTGCTGTAATTCCCATCACGTTTCTCCGGCCAAACTTGAGCGCTTCCACATATGTTTTACTTAGGGAATTTTCAAGCCCTAATTTCTTCAACGTTTCTCTGAGTTTCTCCGCGTTTTCTTCACCATTTCAATCATTTGAAGTTGCCTTCTGCTTGCACTTTGCCTCACTTAATCAATTTGGCAAAACTCCAGCCTTTGTCCTCAAAGTTTCTCCATTCTGTTTCTGGCCTATTTGGCTCCTACATTCTTAATCAGATCCTTATCAATTTACAGTCTATTTTCTGTAAATCATTTCCTTCTTCCTAATTATCTCTTATATGATATCAACCTTGATCTTTTTATCATATCTTTTGGCAGATTATTTAATTCATTTTTATCTTCTTCTTTCCTAATATTTATCTTATTCTTAACAGTCCAAATCCATTATTCCTGATTCTTCATCTACTTCTTCTGACCCTTCTGAACCAACTTCTAGTTCTTTAGCTAGTCCTGATCCATGAATTTCTAGTCCTTCAGCTAGTCCTCATCATGAACCCCTCAGGTTCCATTCCTCATTATGATCCTCCAGTCCTTCAACTAGTATTCACTGTGATCATCCTGTCCTTTTTAGTAGTCTTCACTGTGATCTTTTCCTATGAACCACTTTGGTTCCATTTTCAGTCCCTGTTACCAATACCTCAGACTCAGGCAATAAGTCTACAAGGCTACTGGCGCTTGACTGGGCCCCCTCAAGTGACCTCCACTTGGGCCATTCAACCACAGACAATCCTCATGTATGTGAAGTTTTCCTTACTCACTCAGGTGGTTAAGTCTGAGCTTTCAGGAGAAAAGTAACCAAATTTACTTCACAGAGGCCTGATCACACCAAGTTCTGCAGCTGCTTCCCCAATCAACCACCCTGATAACACCCCTGAGCATATCCATGCCCCCAATGATAGTTTTAGGACCTACCCAAAGCCCCCAAGGAAACAAAGACAAGGGCAACTTACCAATCTGTTTGTTAAGATGCTTACCCACAGACTTTCTGTGAGTGCACCAGGGTACATAGAGCTATCTTAGCTCCCCCTTCCCTGGCATCCCACATGTCAGGAAATCATTAAATGATATTCCTGTCATCAATTCAGCTATAACATCTGAAAAAGATTTGATTTCCTCTATTAATTTATTTAGGCCTCCTAAATTGCAAGGGTTAGTGGGTAGCATTTGCTCTGTTTTACCTGATATTTTTGAACCAGTGAATTCTCATAATCCAGTTTCAATGTCAACAGGATTTGAACCCAGGTCTTCTTTATGCTCAGTTGTTAGCCATCTAAAAGAGAGTAAATAGTTAGTATTCAATCAATTTTTACCTTTTAAATTGAATTTCAGCCAATCAGGCTTTGCGGTAATCAAATCAAATGATTCAACTATACTTGATGGCAACAACTATGAATTCTTAAGCTCTGGCTCCATGTTGGCCACACTGTTGGGTCCTGGTTCTGATTCTAGTTTTGGTTCTCCTTCTTGTACTCCAATGGGAGAATAGCTGGGGATTCTTCTCAGGATTTTAGCTGTTTGGGTTGCTGTTTGCAACTATTTTAAATAATTATGTTCTGAAGTTTATTTTTTGGAAAGTAATATCCATTTCCCATTTTTTACGTCACATTTTCCCACAAATCTCCAATAACTTCCCCAAATCTTCAAATCCTTTCAATCTTCCCCAACTAATTTACTCATACCATGCTATATAATGGGTAAGTAATATTCTGTCATTTGTTCAATCAATAAATTCTACATTCACCCCAAGTAAATTATTGTCTATTTTAGCTTGACTTAAACCTCTTTTAATCCTAATCATGAGATTAACCAAGACTTCTATTATGGAGTCTCTTGGGTATAGATTGATATACTGGATGATCTTGTTGCAGGCTGTACTGATCAGCATTTTATTAGGTTTGCATGCAGACTCTGTTACCTCTCACAAAGCTCAATCCTTGGATAGCTCCTGGCGCCGGGTAATACCAGTAGTTTGGTATACTGCTACCCCCTTGTCCCACAATCCACCTTGAAAAGAAGAGCCTCAGAACCACCAGTCTGTAAAAAGACCTGCAGAACCACAGGTCTTCTACCCCTTGGCCTCTGCCTTCCTCTTGTGTTACTTAGGATTGTACTTCTTTCTTGGACAATTCAATCTGCTTTTAGGCTGGTATTGCCTGTATGGGGAACTATTTTACCTCTATATGGTGTCCTTTCCCGTGGGTTCACTGGTAACTGGTCTAAATATCTCTGTAATCATTCACCACCTTGGAAGATTACTTTCAAGTGGGTAGGTGCCTGACACCACATCACCTGCCAGGGTCACACCACCCCTTCTTCCTAGTAGCCAATGTTACCTGCTAGGTAAAAGAGCCATTGTTCACCTTGTAGTCCTTTGTTACCTACCAGGACCAGACACCTAACTTGCACACCAGCAGCCAATGTTACCTGCTGAGGAGAAGAGCCATCATCCTCTTCTAGTAGCCCATGTCACCTACTAGGTTCAGACCTCTCAACTAGCACTCTAGCAACCAATATTACCTGTTAAGTTGCTCCATTTCTCACCCCAGTAGAAAATGTTACCTACTGGGTGGAGATACCTAACCAACCCCTAGCAGCCAATGTTACCTTCTGGTTAAAGACACCTATCCTGCACACTAGCAGCCAATGTTACCTGCTGAGCTGGTTCAATCTCTGCCTTTAGTAGCCAACGTTATCTACTAGGCAGGCCTTCCCTTCCCTAGTAGCCCATGTTACCTAATAGGCATCCACCTGTCCCAAAACCACTATACTTTTTTTAACTTTATAGCACAAAGTCTTTATTGAGGCCAAATCAGTCCTTTCCTGAACAACAGCTTCCATGTGGACCATCACAGTGACCATGCGCTCTTTGAGTTGTCAGAAATATTGATCTCTTAATGGTGTCCATACAAACTTGGTTGTCTTTCCTGTGATTGCAAACAAGGGGGCTGTTAGGGCACACCAGTCAGGGATAAACCTTCTGACATAGGCTACCATGCCAAGGAATGTTCATAGTTTGCTTTTGTTCCTTGGCGCTGGCATGTCAGTTATAGCGTGTATTTTTTCTGGGTCTTGTTTTACTCAGTCCTTACTGATGATGTGACCAAGGAATGGAAGTTCAGATGAGAAGAAGTCTCACTTTGAAGGTTTGGCTATAAGTTGATTATCCTGAAGGGTGCAGAGGACTGGGAAGACGTCTTTCCAGTGTTGCTCTATGATTGGGCTGTATATGATTATGTTGTCAAGGTAGGTAATAGCACTTTTCCCAATGTGTTCCTTGAAGACTTCATTCATAAATGTTAAAAAGGTACTTGGGGGTGTTTGTCATGCCCAATTTAAGGACCACACATTCAAACAAACCATACTTAGTTCTGAAAGCTGTTTTAGGTATGTCCTCTAGTTTAAAGCGGATTTGGTGATAACCTGCTGTCAAGTCAATTTTTATGAAGACTTGGGACCCTGCAGGGCATCAAAAAGGTCATTAATCAGGGGCAGGGGATACTTCTTCTTAATTGTGACTTTGTTGAGCGCCTTGTAGTCTGTGTCTAGGCAGACTCCTTCATCTTCCTTTGCTACAAAAAACAGCCACACCAAAAGGAGATTTAGAAGGCTGTATGAGTCCTTTTTCAAGGGCTTTGTCTAGATAGGCCTTTAGGGTGTTGTCCTCTTGTGGTGTTAAGTGGTAGATAGGTTGTGCTTTTGACACTCTCTCTTTGAGGTCAATTTCATGTTGGATGCCCAGTTGGGCAATAGCCCTGGTAATGTTTCTTGGAAAACTAAAGGGAATTCTAGGACTAGCTATTGTCAGATTGGGTCTCTTTCATGTGAGGTCTTCATTTTTAAAGTAGATAATATCATATGTGCAGGTGTTTCAATTGATCTTGCTAGAGTCCTTTTCCTCTTCTTTTTCTTTAATTTTCAAAAACACATGGTCTCTCATAAGTGTACAAAGATGAGTTGGATATACATGGTGGTGCACCTCGCCTTGTTGTATGGTGAGGGTAGCGCTATCCCAGTCAATATGAGGTTTGGTCTTTCTCATCCATTACATGCCAAGTATAACATCATACTTAGGGATTGGTATGATTGGACCACTAAGTGTAGTTTGTACTTCTCCTATTTGAGCTCAGAAAGGTTTTACTTCTTTAATGACTAGTGTACTTCTATTATCTGACATGATAACTCTCTTGATATTACTTTGGAATGTGGGTAGTTTCATGAGGTTGACAATTTTTTGTCAACAAGGGATTGGTCTGCTCCAGTGTCAAATAGTGCTGTGCCCTGATATATGTGTTGAAACCGCAGGCTCAACCCTCCAGCAAGGTTCCAACCAAGCAGTTTTGTGACCCGCAATCCAATTACCCGGTCACTCAAAGCCAGACTAGGAAGTCAACTCAAATTACCAAATCCAACAACATGAACAGATGATGATCCTTCACAGTGGATACCTTGATTTGGCGCTTGACTCATTATCAGGATCAAGCCACCCCCTTCTTTCATCCAGCTGTGTGATCACCAATCATGTTCCTGCTATCCATTGATTCACAATACCTATATAATCACTATCTCACAATAAAGATTATTATATATCTTCTAAATATTTTTCCCCATGTAACTCTGCTAAAACAGCACAGTTACAACATTGGTAGCAAAGGTAGGTTCTCCATCCTACCTTATCTTGAAAAATTCTGCCTGTTGCCCGCACACGCTGCGGCCAACAAATCCTCAACAGAATTATGTCTGGCCTCCCGCCTGACTGGACGCCGTATACTCCTGGTACCAAGATACCTGATAGCTTTGTTCTCTACCAAAACACGGTGATCCTGCTACCCGCCTTCAACGCCCTGTCTGCCCAAGGGTTCTTTCAGGCGCCTTCCTCAATGCCACAACCAGCTGAAAAAACCACCATGTTTGTCTATGTTGCACAAAGACTTTGAGCGCCACCTTAGAGCCCTTTGCCAGGGCCAACAACGACAATGCTGTCGCATGGATCTAGTCTGCTCAAAGCAAGCTGGCTCAGATGGAATGCCCACAGCAATTTTGGATTGCAGAGATTTCCATTTGTCTTACCCATGACGCTGGCACCTGGTGTAACAAGTGGCACAAAGAGCACAATGACAAGAACTAGGACACCTTCAAACAAGACTTCTTGGCGAGATTTGTGCTTAAGGATACGGCGCTCATGATCATACGCCAAGTAAAGAACCTGACCCAGACAAGCACCGTTAAGGAACTCACCCGCGCCTATGAGGAACTCTGTCTCTGTGCCCCATCCAATATGGCCTTTGACACCCCAGCAACACACCTCATGTACTACAACGCTCTCAAGTCGCACATGATGAGACATATGAACCTGGACATGGTTACCAATCTGCAAAGCCTGTACCGTGAAGCGGAAAAAGCAGAACAAACATCTAACGCTCTACACAAGGCACAGACTGGGAAACAAGAAAGACCCAATGACTCCCATCCAAGCAGGCGCTCCTCTCAACCACCTCCTGGAGGCAACAGCAACAACAACAACCACAAGCCCACGGGTTTGAATGGGAATGGGAATGGAAATAACGGCCAATCAAATTGTACACATTTCTGTGTCACCGCCACCCAAGGCAACCAAGATGAGGGAAAAGCCTGGGGAGAGAACTAAGCAAGCCAAGCTCTCCCTGCACAACTCCTGACTTGCCCAACAATTAATACTGACCCAAGGACGTAGACCAGTGTCCAATGATCCAAGTGCCCTCAGAAGACCCAGTACTTTACAACATTACTAGACATACCAATAAACTGATGTCTCACCCTTTCTGATTTTGCAGTTACATAGGCTCTGCACTCCTGGACTCTGGCGCAGTTTGAACCCTAGTCAACAGCAGCTTTGTAGATAAGTTCAAGCTAGACACTAATCTTTTGCGGATTAAAAACGTGGTTTTAGCTGATGAACACCACATTGCCGTGACAAGGGAAACTGCTAATTCTCTGTCATGCTAGAGAATCTGTATTCCACTATCCAGGGTCCCGTCATTGATTTTCCCAAGTTTGATATTGTGCTGGGACTGGAATGGTTACAGAGGAACAACCCCCACGTAGACTGGGCAACCTTGATACTGACCATCAAACGTGAAGGCGTCAATCACCAGATCTATCCTGACTCCATGGAGTTAACTCCTATGAAACCATATCTTAGTACGCATCACAGAGACCCTGGACGAGAAGAAAAACCTGAAAACAATTGACTGGGATTCCTGCCAGTATGAAATCATACACTTCAAGGACCACCAGGACACCTCCACGCCTCAAGATCACAACATTGTGGCCTGTCACCCAGAAATCTTTAAAGAAGCGTTACCTGGGCTACCCCCTGAGAAGCACATCCAACACTTCATCCAACTCAAGGGAGCTGTACCTAAGGCGGAACCCATCTACCGCCTGACCCCAAACAAATATGGCACCCTATGTGCTTACCTCAAGGAAGTGTTATAGAAAGGACTTATCTGTCCCTCACAGTCTCCTTTTTGTGCTGCTGTATTTTTTTAGCAAAGAAAGATGTTAGTCTACGCCTAGTCACAGACTACTGAGCTCTAAACAAAGTTATGATCAAGAATTGTTACCCACTACCACTCATTGACAACCTATTCAATGTCTTAGGCGGCACCACAATCTTCTTCAAGATTGACCTAACTGCTGGCTACAACCAGATCTGCATCAAAGAAGAAGATATTCCCAAAACAGCCTTTCACACCAAATACAGATCATACAAGTGTGTGGTACTCTATTTGGAATAAAAAACTCCCCATCAACCTTTGTGACCTTCATGAACAAGGTGTTTGCCCCCCACATTGGTAAACACGCCTTGGCATAACTGAACTACATTATTGTCTATAGCCCCTCAATAGAACAACATTGCAAAGACCTGGAGGTAGTCTTTGCCACTCTAGCGCAACGCAAGCTGCTAGCCAAGCCCTCCAAATGCCAGTTCTTCTGCGAGCAGCTGCCCTTCTTGGGACACGTTGTTTCAAAGGATGACATTAACCCCAATAAACAGAAAATTCAAGCTATCTGTAAAATGCCATCTCCAAAAGACAAGTCAGAACTATGAACATTCTTGGGCATGGTTGTCTATGTACAAAAATTCATACCCAACTGTGGCGTCCTGACTGCACCCCTATCCGCCATAACTGGCGCCAAATCTAAGTTTGTATGGACCCCCAATGTGACCTTTGCTTCAGACGTCTTAAGGAGAAACTTACAACAGCACCCATTCTCCAGTACCCCAAACATGATGGGGAATACCAAATGGAGACAGACGCCTCTGATACATCTATTGGCGGAGTGCTACAAATCAAAAACAATAATGGTGACTTCCTGCCTGTAGCCTACAAATCATGCAAACTGACAGACGGCAAGTGCTGATACTCTATACATAACAAGGAGTTGTTGGCAATTGTACACTGCCTGGTCAAATGGTGTTGCTACCTAGAGCAACAAGAAGAGTTCACAGCTTTGACTGACCACAAGTCCCTTATATACTTCAAAACGCAAGCAAACCTATCCCGCCGTCAAGCCCACTGGATGGAACTCCTGGAGAGGTTTAATATGCTCATACAATATAAGCCTGGTCCAGAGCTTGCCATGGTGGACGCACTCTTGCGCCTGTACGTCAGGGCCACAAGGGGCAAAAATGGGCTTGACCCAGACTGGCCTCTCCTGGTGCTCCAGATGAAAGACAAAGGCTTCCCCCTGGCACCACAGACATAACAAAAAAAACTGTCATTAAGAATGAGCACTTATTTGCTGACGTATATGGCGCTTTACATTGAAAGATGACTGATGGGACCACCATCCCTTATATTCCCACACATCAGCAAGTTGACACAATCATATGTTACCACAGAGACCTGGGACACACAAAAAGTCACAACCTCTATGAATTCCTCAAACACAAAGCATGATGGCTGACTCTGTACTGGGACATCCAGGAAGTCTTAGAACAATGCAAAGTATGTGACAAATTTGAAAAAAGCAATATCCCACCTAAATCAGTACTATCTATTTGCACGCAACTACCCTTCAAAGTGTGGTCCCTAGACATTGTGGGCCCCATGCCAGGGAAACATAAAAAAAGAAGCACATCATTACTGTGATAGACTTTGCCATGTGATGGCCAGTGGCACAAGCAATCAAAACACATATAGGCAATGACATGCAGCAATTCATTGGGAAAGAAATCATCAGCAAGTTTGGAAAGCCAGAACTCCTGATAACCAACAGAGGCAAGGAATTGACCTCTGAAGATACCAATGTTTACCTCACTAAGAATGGGGTCCAGCACACAAGGACAACACCGTACTATCCATAGGCTAATAGAGGTGTGGAGCAGCTGAATGGTAGCCTTGTGCAAGCCCTAGCCAAGCTCACTGCCGGGAGACCTGAGGACTGATACAAGCAGTTAATGACTGCATTGCTCGTATGCCAGAGCCGTGTGAACAGATCCACCAGGAAAAGCTCCTTTGAGTTAGTTTATGGCACACAGCCCAATATTGTCCAAGCACTATCAGGACCTAAGCTGGAAATGCCAAGCAAGGTTTCACCCCGCTCAGATCCCCAGGTCATACAGGCCAATAGCAATCAATCAGAAAGATAAGAAAAGCATCTACAAAAGACCTTTACCCCCATCCAAAACAGGCATGAGGTTGGCAACAAAGTCTGGGTCATGAACATTGACAAAAGTAAACTACAACCGGAGAAAGTAGGCCCGGCGATCATCCTAAAGGTGAACAAAAATAACACTTATCTTGTGCAAGGACTCAGGAAACGTAAACAAGACAAGACCCTACACCATGATTGCCTACGACCCTGCACAGCGAGACAGAAACAATAAGAAACCGCCCTGCCCACCACAGAACAGCAACTAGTTCAATATGGCGCCCAGGCTCGCAATGACCTCCCTGACGACCTGCCACCAGAGGAGGCTGATCTTCAGTCGGGGGTGTTGAAACAGCAGGCTTGACCCACCAGCAAGGTTCCAAGTAAGTGGGTTTGTGACCTGTGATCCAATTATCCAGTCACCCAAAGCCAAGTTAGGAAGTTGACTCAAATTTCCAAAAACAACAACATGAACAAAAGCTGAGGCCCATGGTGGATGCCTTGTTTTGGCGCTTGACTCATTACCAGGATCAAGCCACCCCCTTCACCATCCCACTGTGTGATCAACACTATCATGTTCCTGTTATCCACGATTCACAATGACTATATAATACCTATCTCTCAATAAAGAATATTATCTAGTTTTCCAAATGTTTTCCCCTTGTAACTCTGCTAGAACAGCACAGTTACAACAATAACAGTGCCACCAACTTAATGATTAGTCAGGGAATCATTCGGCGAGTCACTCAGGAAATTAGTTTCTCGAGAGGGAGTAATTGTAGATGTTGCGACATCAGAAATACCTCAAGCTAGATAATCACTACTTTACTCTCAAAAAGCACAGGTTTATAGGTAAGTTATTCTTTGAGGAAAAATTACTGATCATTCCCTTTTTATTGTTGTAAAAACTTATTTGTGTAAGTTGTATCTTAATGATTATATTTTTTTTCACAATAAAGGTGATATTAACCCAGAAAATCAAAGACTTTGTAACCAAAACTTACATTAATGCATGGACCCGATGATTCAACTGTGCTTTATTAGAAAAGTTACAGAAGAAGAAAAATTAAGCTGGGTGCTTTTCGTATTGTGTGAAAACAAAATATATAGTGTAGATTTTGACTTTCAAGGTGAAAGTATCCTGATAATAGTGACCATTGATCCTGATGGTGGATTAAACTTGAGATTTAACACTACAACCACCAACTTTAATCGGTGGTAGGTTTCACTCAAGCGGTAGATTCAGCCCCTAGTTTGAAGAGGCTCAGATTGGACAGGAGCAATTTTTCTTTTAGTCAAAGCCTTTTCTGTTGAACAACCCCGTGGTTACAACTTTATTTTAAAATACAAAGTGACAATCAGATTGATTGAACTTATATCAAAGTAAAATTTACTAAGAAATCGGTGCTATAACAGGTCATGTTTAATTGATATATTGTACAAAAATACTTGGGAATCAAACAATTTGTCTTCTTTAAAAAAGCAAACCTCAGTGAAAATATAGTCGAATGGGCTTTCTGCTTGAAAATTCTCGAGATAAATGTGAAACTGTAAATTTAAATGCGTGAAAATAAAGAGGGGGTTATTTAAAGGATTTTAAAGTTAATTTAAAAGGACTATATCGATAGCGATTTTGTAAGACTTTGCATCACCCTTTAGCAAAAGGATTCAGTTGATTTCGAAGTTTAGAAAATAGATGCAATATTTTAGTGAAAATGAAGTCTTGAAAAATATTCTGCGAACTTTTATAAAAGTACTAGTTTCAGTTCTAATTAAGATAAAGTTATTACATTAAGCACACTGCTGTAGCGGCGTACTATTCACCTTTCGCGTATTCCTCAGGGTTTATAATTAAAGCTTAGATCGATCTGGCTCATTTCATGACTAGTTCTAAGTGGGTGGTGGTCTTCCTCATCCGAGTCAGATTTCTTGTATCCCTCCTCTAAAGACTCACTGATAACTTTTTTACACAAAAAGTAGAGGTATATTGTGACACCCAGCCCAGTGGAAAAGGCGACGCATCCCAGTACAATTTTGGGTGTGGAGAAAGGATTCTTTTCTGTAAACGAGCTCAGGGAGGAGCCAATATAAATGTGAAATAAGATTTTAACCAGAGACAGTGCAGTTGCAGTTATGTAGTCCAGATAGCTAATTCTAGTAGCACCAAGTACAAAGTTCATAACTGTCCAAGGATATGGTGCCAAGCGGATTAGGAAAAGAAGCTTCAATAAAATTTAGATGGTTCCAGGTAGCATTTACCTTTACTCCTTTGATTTCAATCGCTTTCATTGCGGCATCGATGTAAGTATAATGCAATAGCAGTCTTCGAACATAAACACTTCCATACCGACGAGATAAAAAGAAGCAGCAGCTAGATCCTAGCACCCCTCCAATAAAGGGTGGGATAATCCCAAAAGGAAAACCATATATAAAGCCACATAAAACTGACAGTGTTCCATAACCGGGCATGGGAGGGAAAGAAGTAATAAAAATAAGACCTATAGGAACTAACATACCACTATTATTGTTTTCATTAGATAAAGCCGTACAAGAGCAAACTTACATTGTCCCAGCCTTTCTCAGATATAGCCCTAAGCTTTCTAAGTGAGATAAAATAGGAGTATGGTAGATGAGAACGAGAATTAATATGCCAGCATTAACAGCTGCCATTATAATCAAAGGAGCTAGCCTTGAACGGTTTTCTTGAAAGTAATTAATTAATGAAGAAACAGTTATTTTCACTGGAAATTTCTTTGCTGGAGATGGTGCATAATCTGCAGAACCATAGTTAGGTTGATCATCAAGGATATCGACAGGGGAATAGAAGTTATCTCGGGCTCGAATAGCCATAGGATCAACTTGAATGGATAAAGTGTCTTGAGAAGCTATTTTGACTTGGTTTTGTATTGAAGATTTGATGTTGATAAGGTGGCTTTGGACCCTATAGTAACTGTGAATGCTTGGCTTTTGTGTTTCAGTGGTTTTCTCGAATCAAAAGTGGAGCTGGGCTGTTCTGATCTTTAATATAAATTCACTTTGGGAATATTCTTTTAAATCGAAAATAGGCCCTTTTATTACGGCCTGGAGTTACCCCTAGTCTTAGAAGCGAGTATAAATATCTTTATTCATGCTATCTATATACCAATAATTAGTTAAAGAATTCCAATTTTTTAGCACTAAGCATAAGATATAAAAATGTACCCCATATATGACATGAATTAAAGAACCCAGCAAGGAGTTCAAGCTGACTGTTTGCATTAGATACAATGCTTTAGACCTTTATCAGTTGGGTAAGGATTAAAGTATGAGGTTTGAAAGATGATATCCAGAAGTCAATTTTGCATTCTTTTGATTAGGGGAACAATACAGTTGTATTGGATTTATGTTCTATTAAAATATATCTATCTGGAACAGCTGTATCAGGAATAGATACAAAATGGTCATGGGTTTCAGACCTAAAATAGATAATATATCAAAAATAAGTTACTGATGCCTAAAATTAAAGCATTTTTTATAAACACTTGATTTAAGAACTAAGTATAGTTATTCAAGATGAGGTTTTAAATTACCAATTCTAAAATCGAAGCTTGATTTGGTTAAACTGATATATATAAAAGCCAGTCGGTCGGTGAGCCTGCCGGTAATGTCGGCTCGAGTGCACTCAAGCTGAAAGGAATTGGATTGTTTTCTATTTTATATTTTATTTTAATTTGATGACTAAGCCAACAGCTTGATTTGGCTCATCCTTACATGCAATCCCTTGCATGCATCTTTGAAAGTAGGAAGGTTGGATTTGTTGGAGGGTGGCCTAAATTATGTAGAAATGGGAATCTAACTACTTAGACTTTAATAAATATATATTTAATTATTTGGTTTTTAAATCATAGTTCAGCTCTTGCAACTGCAGCAACAAGGCTTAACTGTATAGATTATCCACTCCATAATGTGTGATGCCGTCTTTGAACTCAAATAAAATTTTGTTCCCTTTAAAAAATGTGTGGATTAAAATTGAAAGGGAGCACTTGATTGATTTTGCTTTTATATGATTGTATGCTTAACCTCTATGTTGAAGATTGACTTGCTTTAGAAAAGAGAGCTTGATTAATATGAAGAGATACAGTGTTGCAATAAACACAATCAAGCTTCTGTTATTCAAAATCCACAGAACCCTAAAATGTCTTTAAATACTAAGTCATCACAGATAAAGCTTGATCTCTTGATCAATTAAATATAACCAATTTTACATATTTGTTGTTCACCACAACAAATTTTTGGAGTTCATACTGTTTTTGAACCTCATATTTGTTGTTTGCCTGTTGCCATGATGTCTAGTTCTGCACCTTTGAAGCCTGCTGTTGGCCCCCTGCTTGTGTTTTTGTCCCCTCTTCTGCTGTTGTCCCACTCATGTTGCCCTCCATTGGGAATCTCTTGTTCAAATTTTTAGTTGCCCAGCAACTTACTTGCTTTAGTGAGTAAGAGTATATAGCTTGGCTTTATACTTTTGAAGCTTATGCTGAGCAATTTCAACCAGAAGACAATGCTCATCTCAATGAAATGAGTCACTTTCTCTTGGGTAAAGCCCACATTTGGAACCAGGATGTCCAGGTATGCTCCTGGGCTGATAGGAAAGCCCACATAAAATTCTTATTTGATTAGTATGAGCCTGGTAACATTCATCAATCAGGGCTTTTGAAGATGGTTAGATTTAAGTTCTTGTGCAAGTTTTGAAACACCTTTCATAAAATTACCAACAAGGCTTTAAAGCAATATCTGAAGGCCAGTAACACTCTGTCCTGTGAGTCAGTTATTTAGAGCTTTCATAGCCTCATCTCTATCAGAGCCCTTGTGAATACTCTAACTCGTTCATACTCCACCATGGTCTAATCTGCCAAGCCTGCCTCATTAGAAGAAACCATCAACTTTTTTCCAGAACAAGTGGTGAGGGGGCAACTTTTGGGGAAGCTTCAAATAATGATTTGAAGAAAAATGGTTTTATTGGATAATAATTTAGGCTTTTATAGCCATAGATATTGTGGTGGGTACCTAACTAGGATCAGTGATTAGTGTTGGGTGGCATAGCTTGGATCAGGATGGGTGTGTACTTGGACAGGTTGGGTGAAAATTGGTTTGATACAAAGTCAGGCAAAAGTTTGGTAGATTGCTTTGGTATCAAATTAGGCAAGTTATTAGATGTTGAGGTAGTTTGGCAATAGCCAAACTATTTCAACATCCAGACCTTTGACACACTCCTCCTTTAAGGAATTATTTGGGTACATCAGGTGGAGGCCTGGTGTTTCTGAAGTTGTTCTGAAGTAGGTACTAGCCAACTAGAGTGTTCCCCTTTGCTGAGACAGATGTGTGGTTAGCTGTATTTTTGTAAGTGGTTCATTAGCTCCTTGTAATTCAACTAGGTATATGTTTCTTTCTGGCCTGTTTTTGATGATTCTTCCAGGACTTCTGTGTATCAAGTCCAGTTTCATTCTATTTACTTCCAGGACCCAAACAGGGGCATTAAAAAGAAGTGTTTGCTTGTTAGAGAATACTCTCTGTGTCTTGAGTCTCTTGTTTTCAGCTATTTTGTCTTTGAGAAATATGTGTTGTAGTTCCAGAGCTTGTTCTACTATAGGCAGTTTTCTTGGGATATCTTTATGTGTGATTTTTTGTTAAAGGTGACTATATCTGGTTTATGTGCATAAATTAGTTCAAATAGTGAGTAACCAGTGCCCTGGTTGGTGCACACTCAATATACTAGTAATATATGTTTCATGTATAGTGATCATGTAGTTTTGATTTTCTATCCATTACTTTCTCAAGTGTTTTTATGAGTCTGCTTTTTAGGTGTTAAACCCTACTGTTGGCTTATGGACTATATGGAAAGGCTGTGGAGTGCTTAATATTTCTGGCTTATAGGTTGTTGTTAACTTGATATCCTGTTAATTCTTTGTGTATAGTATATACTTCTGGGAAGTATAATAAACGAGATAAAGGGGAAAATCAAGAAGAGAATGATACTTTATTGGATATGAGCATGGGATTTTATATAGTATCATGGAAAGCCACATGCTGTCCATGTACGTCATGGGGGTCATGAGGTTTATCTGAGTAATGTTCCTCTTAAGTCACAGGGCTTATTCAAGTTGTGTTCTATTTAGGATCTGGATTGTTTGATCCCCGTAATAGATGGCCAAATGATAGTGGTGCCACCAACTTAATGATTAGTTGGTGAGCCATTTGGTGTCTCATTTGGTGAACTACTTGGGGTATTAATTCCTGTCGTGAATAACGGCATTCACCATGTTTTGATTTCGCCTTTGGTGGGCCATTTTGAAGACAAATCTCTTGCTTTTGCTTTTGACTCTCGAAATGAACTGGCTTCCGCTTCAGGAAATATGATTGTTTGGTTTCCTGAATCAGTGCAACTCACTTGCCCCACTCATGCTTGTGGCAAGTGATCCTACTGTCCTGGTAGTGTTTTGTGGTATTCCTAAACACTATATATTACATTTCCATATTCACCAATAAAATTAAGTTCTATTCACATTTTTGTCTTTGTGTTTTCTGTACTTCTGCGCCTCTCTCTAGCCACGCCTAGTAGAGAATTATTCATCCAGGGCTGCAAGGTAAACACAATTTCCTTCCCTGTCATCTAACCAAGACTTAGTACAAATCCAATCCTAAGGTTAGGATTCCTGTTGTGTGTCTGTGCCGCGCCTCAGAACACAACAAAAATGGTTCTCACTACAGGGGCTGTAAGCCCCTTGGTTATCCCTTTTGCATCTACGTTTGCAGGTCCCTTGCCTCCACCTATTTGGGAGTTGACCTCGCCTGAAATTACCAGCCCTCCTATTGAGGAAGACATCGCCAGCCCGCCTATTGTTCCTACTGTACTGAACCTTGGGAATGGTCCCTGCCTAGTTGCTTACCCCATGGGTACCCCTAACTTAGAACAAGTCATGTCAGTAGCCCTTAGGATAGCCTGTGAAGGAGCCATCCCTTGCCTTCAGCTACAGTTTAGCTGTGCCAAATATTATGAGTTAATTGTGGCCCCTCAGTTCCCACAAAATCTCCTCTCAGCGGCTGGCTCCGCTGATCACCTGCTGTCATCCTTTGTACAGCCCGCCTTGGCCCACCACCAGATGGTGTTGGGACTCCACATCCAAGAAACCTCGTCTCTACAAGCAGCTGTTACCCATCATTGGGACCAGTTTGCCGCCTACCAACAATGGATTCATTCCCTGTTCTCCCTGGTATCTGATAATCAGCGTGATTTGGTCACCTCTCAAACATGTTTAGTCAATTCTATTGAGCAAATGCACCAGTTCATCTTTGTGTACATTAGGGATGGCTACATGAGTTTCACCAGTTAGAACAACCCTGGCACACTCAAGTAGACTCCGCCCTAAACGCTTATCTCTCCAACTTTGAATGCCTAGTGCAACAACTCAATGCATTCAGTATCTGTTCCTTTGAGCAATTGCAACAGGTAGCTGACCTTGCCGCCCAAGGTCTAAATGAACTCAGTGCGGAGTTTGATCAAGAGAGAGCTACCACTGCTGCTGCTATAGCCAAACTTCAGAGTCAGGTGGATGAGCTGTCTACTCCCAAACCTGATGTTCCGCTTTCTCCTCCTGCTGATGATCTGGTGGGCAGAGAGCAGAGGATCTTGGAGGTCAACCAAGAGTTACGCGCTTCCACTTGTAGCCAAGGACGTCCTACTGAAATACCTCAACCTGACCCCCAGGTTCTTGCGCTGACTGCTCAGGTCGCTGAACTACAGCAGAAGTTGCTGCTTTACATGAGATAGTGTTGGCTGCTGCTAGCCCACTCAGGATTAACAAGGAAGATGGCTGTTGTCCTGGTTTGGCGGGGGCTCCTCAAATCCACTATGCTAGGGAGTTAATTGCTCTAGCTAATGAGGTGGACCATTTGAAATGAGACCAGACTGAGTTGGACAGGGACGTATAGGAGATGAGTGAGATGATTGATTCAGTAAACAACAGATTCACCCCCTGTCTGTCAGTGGGGCCATCCCTTACTTTGTGACTGGCTGAGCTCTCCACTGTGGTCACTACCCAAGGACAACGCCTAGATGTTACTGAACAACAGACCACTCTAGCCACCACTACGGGTGCCAGAACCACCGAGACTCTGACAACCTTTGAAGAGAGTGTTTGACAACTATGGGCTAGACAAAACCCCTCCAAATCTGAAGCTGAGTTCTCCCCGTGCATAAATGTACTTGATAGCAGCAATGGTGGTCCAGCTCCCAAGGCACACTTCAAGCCATTTTTAAGCAAGTCTTTGATCCCAAAACCTCAACTATTGCAGCTTTCTTAACTATTTATGAAACTGCCATGAGGCAAGCATCAGATGAGGTTAAGAAGGAACACATTCTAACCTGTCTACACCCGACCTGTCAAGAGGTAGTTGTACCAGAGCTGCCCACCATCAAAACCTGGGAAGACATGAAACAGCTCCTGATTGATGAATTTGGTGGTGATCTTAGCCTGGAGGTGAAAAAGGATGCCTTCATGCACATATCCTTCAAGCCCAAAGAGACGTTAGCTGAATTTGCAGACAGATTTTATATGGAGGGACAACAGTTAATAACAAGCAGACAATTGACGGTGCACGAAGCGTATATGGCCTGCACCCAAGCCCTCAAGATGAATCAACTCCTGTGTCTTCATTTCAAGGCCCACAAAGCTATGTTGTCCTCCATTAAAAGTATAAAGACACTGCTCCAAGATATGCATCTTACCCATTCTGGGGCAGTTGTTTGGGAGAGTTGTGCAGCTTCCAACTCTGGCTCCTCTTCTTGCGGCCCTTGTATCCTCACTATGAACTCCCAAAATCCTCCTCAACGTCAGGGTTGCCACAACTGCGGTCAGATAGGCCACCACTCTTGCGTCTGCACCAATCCACAGGTTGAAGGAGCTGATCTCAAGGATCAGTCGGGAAAAGAACAGTCAACCTAGAGGCAGAGACGCTCTCGGTTGACAATTCTCCCCAGTCTCCTTCTATACCTCCGCCTGCTACTGACTCTGAGCCTGCTGATGATGAGGCTCCTCCTATCTTCATTCTGTTCCATGACATTTCTGACAATTCTGATGTGAATGAATCTGATGTTGAAGACCCTGATGCATACGGGTATTCTGTTCTTGCCATCCCTGAGACTATTGCAGTTCTCTACAAGCTACAATCTGGGAAGACTACTACTACCTCCAAGCCCTTGTCTGAGGCCAAAGCATTTGTCTCCTGCCCCTATCTTACTCAGGCAAAACGGTCCCCTGTATTAGTGGAATCATCAGAGGAAGCTGCTGAGGTTACTGATGCTGTCTTCAAGAATTTGTCTGATTTTCTCCCCCTCCAGACTGTATATAAGGAGTTTCCGGGACTACAATGCATGATTGAGAAATGGGACAAGGAACTAGCTGAGGCACAAGATATCTTGGCTGTTCTGCCACCCTTTGGACGCACCACCACCCGAGTAGAGATATCTATTCAGAAAGTAAAAATCAAAGCCGTCCTGAACACCTGATCCCCTGTCAATGTTGTTTCTTCTAAACTGATGAAGAAGCTTAAGCTGGCCCCTGATCTCAACTACCATCAATCCTATGGCACCGCTGGTCTCTCCATGACTTGCGCCATTGGTGCGTACTCTGCCTTACCAATGCAATTTGGTAAACTCCTGTTGGCTGCACCAGCTGTTGTTCTAGAAAATGAGAGCTATGACCTTTTGGTTGGTACCCAGTTCCTTCGGGAATATAATGGGATCATCAACCTAAAGGATGGTTATCTTTCTATCCTGGGGTACAAAGTCCCTCTAATCTTTGAGGAGCCAATCAAAGTTCCTGGTAAACGTTTGAAGACATGTACTCTGGAGTACCCCACTGGAGTTTTCACCCTGAAATACCAAACCCATTCCACCAACATGAAGTGTCCTCCCATGGCTTTTCTGGCAACTGAGGGAATCCCTCTCATGGCCACATCTGCTGTCACCATCCCTCCAGGTTCTCAGGCCATTATAGACTCCCAGATATCATATGAACTACCTGAACTGACTTTCTTAGAGCTGTACTCCCCTCCTTTGCTGGGGCGTAACAAGCCTTACCTTTGTCCTGGAATTCTGGACGTCTCCCACAAGGATCCTGTTCAATTACTAGTTGCCAACCTTACTGCGCTTCCTATGACCGTATCCAGAGGACAGGTTGTTGGTTACGGAAAGTTGTTAAATGCTACTAACGTCTTGTCTCTTAATCCTTTTGGAACGTTTCAAGACTTTAACCTACCCAAAGACGAGCCTCAAGTCTTATCTCTGTTCACTGCCCAAGACTTCCCTCAGTTGTCCCTGGTTCAACAGAAAGAGGTGCTTGATTTACTAGACCCGTTTTAAGACATCTTTGCTAAAGATAGTACTGATTATGGGCTAGCCAAAGGTGTGATTCATCAGATTGACACAGGAGATGCTCCCCCCTTTTGTGCCAAGCCATATTGCCGCAGCCAAGTGGAAGATGTGCAGGTTTCTAAGGAGCTTAAACAACTGCTGGATGCTGGACTGCTAGCTCCCTCTCAAAGTCCCTGGGCTTCTCCTCTTCTCATCTTAAAGAAAAAGGATGGAGGCCACCAGATTGTGATGGACTATTGGAGGTTGAATTCTCTAACCAAGAAAGATTCCTATCCTTTGCCGTGCATTGATGACGCTCTTTGACGCCCTGGGGGTTCTAAGTTTTTCTCTGCCATGGACTTGGCGTCTGGTTACTGGCAAGTTGACCTCTCTCCTGAAGACCGTCAGAAGGCTGTACTCATCACATCAGAAGGATTGTTTGAGCCTACCTGCATGCCGCAAGGGCTCTGTAATGCCCCGGCAACTTTCCAGAGGGCCATGGACTCCATCCTGCGTGACTTGAAGCTGTCGTGTGTCTTAGTCTATCTAGATGATATAACAGTCTTCAGCTCAACCTTCACTGATAACCTAGCCCATCTTAAAGAGGTGTTCATAAAGATCCAATAAGCTGGCCTCAAGTTAAAGCTCTCTAAGTGTGCTTTCTTCAAAGAACGCCTTGAATTCCTGGACCATGAAGTAACCCAAACGGGGATTTGTCCAATGACCAATAAGGTTGAAGCCATTGACAAAATGCTTCCGCCCATCAACCTCTGAGAAGTACAAGTCTTTCTGGGAATGATGTGTTACTATAGACAATTCATTCCTGATTTTGCTGATACTAGCAAACCCCTGGTCCAACTGTTGTGTAATGTTCCTTTTGAATGGACTGCCAGCCAACAGCAAGCCTTTGAGACTCTAAAGCAGAAACTCAAAGAAGCGCCCATTTTAGTGTACCCCAATTAAGATAAGGAATTCATCTTTTACACTGATTCTAGCAACCTTGCCATTGGGGCTATCTTGGCTCAGCTCAACTATGAAGGTGTGGACCACCCTGTAGCCTATACTTCCCGTGTGCTAAATAAGCATGAAAAGAATTATAGTGTTACAGAGAAGGAGTGCCTTGCCGTGCTGCATGCAGTCAAACAATTCTGCCATTACATGTATGGTACCCATTTCAATGTTGTCAATGACCACGCTTTGCTCAAGTGGTTACAACAACTTAAGGAACCTGAAGGACGCTTAGCTAGATGGGCCCTCCACCTGCAAGGTTATGACTTCACTGTACTCCATTGTCCCAGGATTCAACATCAGAACGCTGATGGGTTGTCCCAAATGCCCATCCTTGCCCTACATCCTGCTGAGGCAGACCAGCTGTACAAGTTAATTGGCTACCCTTTGTCCTGGGAAAGTGAGACTGAAGAGGTTTGCCTTGCCCTGTCCAAATTGTCTGAAGACACCCTCATACGCGACAACCAACTCTTCAAAAAGGTGTGGGGTCAATACCTACCATACATGCGCCCCAGTCTTTGCCTCTCATTAGTGTCACAAGCTCATAAAGAAACTGGCCATGGAGGCATTGCCAAGACCTTTGACTGGCTTCAGAAGAATTACTTCTGGGAGAATCTTTGCCTGTTGATCCCATATGTCATAGCTAGTTGCCATGACTGCCAACTCCAGAGGCCCTGAGCTGCTTCTCACGAGTTCAAATTGGTTCCCCCTCAACACGCATTTCACACTGTCAGCATTGATGCTGTAGGCCCTCTCCCCCGATCGTGTTCTGGATGCTGCTTTATCTTGATTGCTGTCAATCACTTCAGCAAATGGGTAGAAGCTTGCCCTACTAAAGACATCACTGCTAAGACTACTGCTGCCTTCCTGCTGCAGGATGTTTTCTACTGCCATGGCTGTCCTCAAGTGCTGTTATCAGACAATGGGACCAACTTCAATGCCAAACTTGTAACCTCTGGTGTTGAAGCTCTAGGAACTCACCAGTCTTTCTCTGCCCCCTATAATCCTTCCACTAATGGGGCTGTTGAGAGTGCCAACTTGACACTGGTTTCTATCATGAGGAAACTCACCTACTCTGACGCTGCCAATTGGGATCTATACTTACTTGCTGCACTCTTTGCCTACTGTCTGAGCAAGCATTAGGTCACAGGGTACTCCCCCTTTGCCATGTTGTATGGGCGTGAAGCTACCACTCTGTTGCTCTTGGGGCCCCCCTACTCTCCTTTGATAAGACTATGAACCCTGACAACCACATCAAAGACCTAGTCAATTGCATCATTGATATACAGGCCACTGCCTACACTTCTGCCTATAAGACTAAGATGCTTGAGCTCTCTCCTGACAACGCTGGGCGCTCTCTCTTGCCTGAGTTTGATGTTGGTGACCATGTCCTATACTATCAACACCGTGTGGGTGGATGTGCACATAAGCTGGACTCCCTGTGGATTGGTCCTTTAGAGGTGACTTTCAAACAAGGATCTGAGTACACTGTAAAGCTCCTCTCCAGTGGTCGCCCTTTTGCTCGCGTACACGCCAAGTTCCTCCGCAAGTATCACCCCCCTAAGGCCAATCTAGAGGGGGGCAATGTTGTGAATAACAGCATCACCATGTTTTAATTTTGCCTTTGGTGGGCCATTTTGAAGACAAATCTCTTGCTTTTGCTTTTGAATCTCAAAATGAACTGGCTTCTGCTTCAGGAAATATGATTGTTTGGTTTCCTGACTCTGCACAACTCACTTGCCCCACTCATGCTTGTGGCAAGTGATCCTACTGTCCTGGTAGTGTTTTTTGGTAATCCTAACCACTATATATTCCATTTCCATATTCACCAATAAAATTAAGTTCTATTCACATTTTTGTCTTTGTGTCTTCTGTACTTCTGCGCCTCTCTCTAGCCACGCCTAGTAGAGAATTATTCATCCAGGGCTGCAAGGTAAACGCAATTGCCTTCCCTGTCATTTAACCAAGACTTAGTACAAATCCAATCCTAAGGTTAGGATTCCCTGTTGTGTGTCTGTGCCGCGCCTCAGAACACAACAATTCCCCAGAACTAGTAATCAAAGATGCTGCGACGTCTCCCCCTGGGGTGCTGGAAGGTGGAACCTTGGGGATTTTCTTAAGAGTGTCAGGGATATGGGCTTGATACTGATCCAGTTTGGCGTTGGGTACATGGAGTCAGGAGGTGCATTGTGCTGCCCTTGCTTTGCATAGACAAAGGTGGTCATGGTGCATGCACTTAAGTTTGGTTCATGTGCTAATACCTTTGATTAGGTAGGTATTATTGGGCTTGACTTCCATGATGATGCCTGGTCCTCTCAACCCTGGGTCTAACTTATGTTGGTAGTAGTTGACAACCCAAATTTTTCCCCAACTTGAAATCTTACTTGTTGCAGGGGGACTGCTTCTCTCTCAGCTCTTTTCTTTTTCATGCCCTCTTGGTCCTTCCTAGCGCACTGCACATCAGGATCATTGTTTTCTGGTCCCCTTTTTGGTAGAGGTAAGTGTGGTCCTGCGGTATTACTGACAAGGGCGGGCTTCTACCCATAGACAAGCTTGTATGGGCTTTTGCCTGTATTGCAGTTGACTCAAGTTCTGCATAACATGAGTGCTGTTGGTAAAATTTCAACTTAGGCTTTTGGATTGTTGGCAGGTAATTTACTAAGGGCCTCTACTAGCAAGCTGTTGAGTTGTTCTACTCTTCCATTATCTTGTAAGTGATAGAGACTGATTGTGATGTGCTTTAATCCATTCTTGGCAAGGTAGACATTGGTTCCAATGGCCTTGAGTTCAGTTCCTCTGTCTGTGATCAGAAGGTCAGGTTTTCCAAACTTGTCTATGATTTCTTTGTCAATAAATTATCTCACATCATTGCATTTGTGTTCTTTTATAGCTTGTGCCATAGGCCACCTGGTTGCATAGTTGATAGCTGTTATGATGTACCTTTTGCCTTTTTTTATTGATAGGCATTGGTCCCACAATATTAAGTGGCCACACTTTAAAAGGTTGTGTGATTGACACTGGTATTACTGACTTGGGAGGTGCCTTGGAGTGGGCATACTTTTCACAGACTTTGAATTGCTCTAGTACTCCCTTGATATTGTCCAGCATGTTAGGCCATCAGTAGTGTGTCTTGAGGTATTAATGCAAGTTCCTGCTACAGGTGTGTTCCATATCTCTGTGGTATCAAAGGATTGTGCCAATCTTTTGTGTTGACGGGATTTAGGGTACAGTATCATCACTTGGTAGTATGCTGTGTAGCGTGTATATATGTTTTTGAAAATATGTTTGTTCTTTAGGACTTTCTCTTGGATGTCCATTGGTGTGCCTGGTGGTAACCCTTCTTAGAGATTCCCCATGATTAACATGGGCCAATCAGGGTCCCCATTCATACATAAGATATGTTTGCTCTACAGCCTTGATAGGATGTTGGTGGTGAGCATTTTGTTGACTGGTTTATATTCAATTGTCATGGGGTACCTTTGTGTTGCAACTGAGTTTCCAGACTTGCCTGTCAATGTATCTTACAATACACAGGGGGCGCTTGATGAGTTGCCTCTTGACATGTCTAACAACATGAACCAATCTGATAGCAACGTCAAACTGCGGGCACTTTCTCCTAATTAGGAGTGCTACCAATTTGAACTGCTGAACCCCGCATGATTTATTTCTTGGCTTTGAACCTTACATGGAACACACAACCCCCCTTGTGGCCCGTTGGCTTTCCCCATATGGTATATTAATCACAATATTCTACAATAAACAATACCTTATTCTTATTATTCTGTCCTTTCTATTGGACTGTTGTCTTCCCCAATTCCAAATACTGAATCCTCATTGGTTCAGTTGCAACAGTGGTAGCAGCGGTAGGTTATCAACCTACCTAAAACAAAATTCCCCCAAGAAAGGACAGAGTACGGGCTGTATGGCTACTCCCCAACAAGAGACCTTCCTCCCAATCCCCAAGGGGGACATCCCTGACGGGTACATCATCTATCAAGACCAGTTAGTTCTCACCAGCATGTACAATTGGCTCTGCCTCGGACAGCGTGACGCCAGTGTCACCCCGCCCCAGTCAGACCTGTCCCAGCGCATGCTCAACCTCCAACTAGAATCCTTTGCTGGTGGCGTTGAGGGGGCCAACATTGTCAGTTGGCTCCAGTCTACTGAAACCTGCCTCCGCATCTGCCAGGTTCCTGAGCCCATATGGGTTGCCACCGCGTCTGGTTGCCTCACAGGGTCCGCCGCTTTGTGGTTCACCAACTGGGCCAGCCAGGAACTTGATGTCAACTGGGCGGCATTTTGAGATGCCACTAACTTCTGTTACAACAAAAACTTCTCCCCCCATTGTTGTGGGAACCCCTCTTCTAGAAATCAAGCAAACTGGTTCAGTTCCTGAGTACCTTGTCACCTGGCAACAAGCTCTTGCTGCCACCCCCAAAGCCGTGACCAACAGAAATGAATTGCTACTCACTCTCATCATCAATGGGTTAAACCCCCATATCTGCAAGTGGGTCCCCATAGGTCTCTGTACCTCCATTGACAACTGCTACAAAGCCATTGTGGAGGCTAACAACCAGGCCTCAATGGGCTTCTGCCGCACCAGTGACACTCCATTCCAACCACGTACCACACCTGGCAGTGGCCACAATCAAGTAGGCTGCCGCCAACCACGTCAGCAGGATAATGGGACCAAACACCCCTGCAAGGGGGAGCTTCAGCTAGTGCAGATTGAGGATCAGGGAAAAGCCTGGGGGTTGTAGAGACAAGAGGCCTTACAACCCCACCTGACCCATCCTCTCAATCCCTGCTCACAAAAATCCCTGTGACTACAACGTTTACAAAGTTAAAGCCCTGGATGTCTTTCAAGTCCACAGTGACAACCCCGTATTACAAGCAAGCCATTCCTCAAATAAAGTAACACACTTGTCCTATCCCTTCCGTTTCCGTGGGAACACCCACAAATTACTGATAGATACTGGGGCCAACCACACTATGGTGGACCAGGCGTTTGCTGACTCTCAGCAATTGGACCAAGTGCCCAGCAGGTTCAAAGCCGTACAGGTAGCTGACTCCCGCAGAGTGGCCATCATCCACAAGACGGTACCCTTCTCTGTGAGAATGGGAAACATCCAGGTTAAACTCTCTGGGCCAATCATGGCAGGACTCAGCCACAACGTGATTGCTGGCCTGGATTGGCTTTGGCACAGCTGTCCCTACATTGATTGGGATACCTCTGTCATAACTCTCAACAGAAATGGGGTGGGTTTCCAGATATATCCTGTCAAAATGAATAAGTTGCTTCACAATACTGTGTTTGTCAGAATAACAGAAATGGGCTCATATGATTTCAAGGGGGGAACTAGAATTCAATCAATGCTCAGTTGAAGTTATCTGCGCAGATATACCTGCACCCTCCCCTTGACTACACTGTTCCCACCAGCACTTGTCACGCTCCTTGAGAAGTATAAGGATGTTTTCAGTGAAACACTGGATCAACTACCCCCTCTCTGAGAGATCCAACATGCTGTACAACTGCAAGGGTTGCTTGCCAAAGCACGTCCCCTCTATTGCTTAACACCAAAAGAAGATGAGACCTTTTCCAGCACCTTGTAGACGCGCTCAATAAGGGCTTCATTTGCCCCTTGCTCTCTCCATACAGGGCAGCTGTCTTTTTAGCCAAGAAGGATAGGTCCCTGTGCCTGGTCACAGACTACCGCGCCCTAAATGAGGTGACGGTTAAGAAAAATTACCCCCTGCCACTGATTGAGAACCTGTTTAATACACTTGCAGGTACAAAGGTCTTTAGCAAGATTGATCTCACCGCGGGGTATAACCAGGTCCACATTTCACCAGGGGATGAGGCAAAAACTGCCTTCTGTACACGCTACAGGTTGTTTGAGTGCTGGGTCATGAACTTTGGAATGTCCAACACTCCTTCCATCTTTGTCATGTTAATGAACAAAGCATTTGAGGAATTGATTGGGATGTGTATTGTTGTGTACCTTGAAGGCATTATTGTCTTCAGTCAAGATCAAACCACGCACCTCCAACACCTCTGTGCTGTCCTTGACACCCTTTGGAAAAACCAGCTGAAGGTTAAGCCCTCCAAATGTTAATTCCTCAATTCAGAGCTCTTGTTCCTTGGAAACATCATTTATGACCAAGGGATAAAGCCCAACCCCGCCAAAATCAAGGCAATCACAAGCATACCACCTCCCATCAATGTGGGTCAGGTGCGTACATTCTTAGGCATGGTTGCCTATGTGTGGAGGTTTATTCCCAATTGTGGGGAATTAATTGCACCCCTCAACAAGCTCCTGAACACTAAACAGTGCTTCCACTGGACTCCTGCCAGAGATCAAGCCTATGAGATGTTGAAGCAAAGACTTCCAACTGTGTCTGTATTGCAATCCCTCAATTGGAACCGCCAATACAAACTCAAGAATGATGCCTCTGAAAGAGCCATAAGGGGCGTGCTACGGGTAGAAACTGACAAGGGCACCTTCCTTCCTGTGGCATATGAGCCCAGGAAGCTCACTGACTTGGAACAACATTACCCAATACATGACAAAGATTTAGTGGTAATTGTGCACTGCATCAATAAGTGGCACTGTTACCTGGAGGGGGCCAAATTTCCACCCCGCGTCCTGAAAGATCACAATTTGACCCAGTAATTCAACACACAGTCTCATTTGACATGCCACCAAGCAGGCTTAGTCAAGTGTCTATCCCCCTACCAGCTGCGCATCAAGTAAAAGCTGGGAAAGGAGCTTGCCACGGCAGACACTCTCTCTAGGCTCTATATAGCGTCCATCACTGGGGACAATGGCTTGATCCCTGATTGGCCAATGCTTTACCTCCACCCTGAGGTAACCTGTTACAAAGGCCTTAACTCAGTAACCATCTCCAAGCTAAAGGACAATGAAAGTCAGTTCACCACTAATACTGGCAATGTCTGCCGCTGGGCAGAGACAGGTGAAAAACGCCCTATATTTCCACCACACAAAGAGGCAACACCATACTACACTACCACCACACCTTGGGTCATATCAGAGGACTTAACCTCTTCAAAATCATGAAAAATAAGGTTTTTTGGCCGCTTATGAGCCAAGACATTTTGGATCTCCTCAAAACATATGTGTTGTGTGAAAAGAACACATCTAAACCTGCACACCCCATGCCTGTCCTTCCTATTAAGGCCATGGAACCGTTCAAGCAGTGGGTCCTCAACATTGTCAGACCGCTCTCCAAAGACAGACTTGGGAAGAAGTACATCATCACAGCCATTGACTACTTCACCTGTTGGCCAGTAGCATGGGCAACCATTAATCATACCACTGTTGCAAC